>OX638075.1:3058901-4258901 GCA_951804385.1 Trifolium dubium | reverse complement strand
GGTATTTGATCACCAGAAGGTTGACGACCATGGCTCAAACTATCGATAGCTGACTGACGAGATATCTGCCCCTCAAGGCAAACCTGTAAATAGAATACGGAAAGTCATTACAAGAAACAAGCATGATAAACATAAAAATGGCATTGCGGTAATCAATAATAACAAAAAGACATTTTCTTAAGCCAAACAAACCCTTGGGTTCAATCAAAATAGAGTAAAGCAACCCAATGCCGAGAGGGTTATTTATGCCTAATGCCAAAGATGCAAACCTGGATGACACACAATATATCAGGAAGTTGATTCTTTGATTCATCCACCGGCCCTGTCATACAAATACTCTCCTGTTTAAATCAATTCCCATAAATTTTAACATACAAACAAAAAATAACACCTAGAAAGAAAACCAAACATACCAAGTAGCACAAATAAGTGGTGTGCTGGAGCATCTGCCATCAATTGCAGATCATTTGGAGAATTCTTGTAATGTGATGCAACATATAAGGCCATCATTCGCTGCAAGAATACAAATATTTTATTATGGCATTTAAACACGTGAAAATATTAATCACAACCCACCCAACATCATTCAATGAATCTGGTTTTACCTGCAAAAATAATTCACTATCCCTGTGATAGGAAAAGAGAGTATCACGATTAACATAATATAGATCACACTCACTGGCCGGAGGTAACCTGATTTCAGACAAAAAGAACAACCATAAATGGGGGGATAAGAAAATGGACTTGTATTCCAAAGTATGAAATTAGATCTGGTCTAACCTGCTAATACTAGGGATGGAATTTGAAACATCCAAGCAAAGTAATGTGTTAAGCCAGCTTTCAATGGGATCCCCAGAAGCATATCTAATGGATTCACTCAATTCTATTTTCTTAAACAGCTCACCTGAAAGTTCAAAATATAGCTAGCAATAACACACATATACCAGAAACATTGTTACAAACTAGGAATAACAGATTGAATTAGTTTAGATTATATTTAGAACTTGATTATCTGATTCAGATAAGATTTATTTCCGGTTTTATTTCATATCCTTTGCATATTTGTATTTATGCTTCCTAGTTAATAGATTGGTTTTAACCGTCTTTGCCTATATATTTTCAGTGTATTAATGAACAAAAAAAAAACTCACATTACAAAATCAAAATAACCTTTAAAAAACTTATTACAATTATATAATGGATCCATTGAAAGCCAAGGAAATTAATTTAATAATTCACTTAGATTGTTTTTTAATTCAGAACAGTGCATGACAAACACTCTATTTATTTAAAGTGAATTCTGAAGGTCAGAAGCATAGTACCAGTGCCATCTGTGCTCTTAGCAGACAATTGGCTTTGCTCTTGCAGTTGCTGCACAAGTTTTAGTGACAAAGAGCGTCCAGTTCCTTCATAGCTTCACATGAGCAAAAGAACACAATTTTTTCAGTAACCAAGCCACATCGGGAGTTAGCTCTTTCAAATGCATTTGACGCATCAAACTTGACCCAAGAGGAATGCAAGGGCTAATAATTCAAAAGGATATATAATTCACGCTAGAAAATATTATGATATATGGAAGGATTTCACCAAAAGCAAAAGTTAGTCATACCCATTAACAGTAGAAGACAGGAAGACCAGATATGGGCCAAGTAAAGACTTCACCATCGGCAGCGGAATAGCAGCTGCTTCATCAACAACCAATAATTCAACTTGCGAAAGCTTTTCATGTTCGTGTGGCATTATATACTGAAAGATATTAGGATGAAAAGCAAGGCCAGAATTACATACTTGTAAATATTATTAGACACTTTTTGAGTCATATTCAATGAAGAACTATCACTAGTGAAATTACCTGAATGGTCTGTCTGTGGTTCTTGTAAATATTGATCCTTATAGTAACAGCCTTCAGAGCAGGAATTGCACTTTTAGTTGTCACCACATTAAAATGTGCGTGCTCCTATTCACATTGGAAACACACCTCTCTTAAACAAACACCATTCAACTTTTTATACACAAATAGACCAAAAGGCCTTTAGAAAATGTATAATGTGATGTCAACAACTCCTCTTTCCTCAATAAATGAGGCAAAAAGGAGACTAAAAAAAGACCCAAAACCAATTACCCTCACTCGTAAACAAGTATCTCAATGATTGTCAAAGGACAAAGGTATCAAACTTGATATACTTAGGGCAGTACCCTAGGTCTGGAATCTTTTCATTTTATATTTTTAGTATGACAATTAATTGAATAAGGTACGCTTACTGTATATTTAGTGTTGAGAATATTTTGATTAGAGCTACAATAACGTCTAAAAAGCTATGATTTCTCGGTTGCATAAACGTGTTAATAAATTTTACCACAACTTACTGGGCCTATGAAACTTGAATGGATTAAACATTCATATGATTTTTATGGCTTCCATTACTGGTCAGATACATGGTATCTATGAAGCTCCGACACTCCTTAGATTAGGCGTGTCCCGGTGTCGGACATGTGTCGTGTCCGACACCGACACTTACAATTACATTGAAATTTATCACTTTTTCAAAAAAATTATCCGTGTTGACATGTCAGTGTCAGTGTCCGTGTCCGTGTTTGGGCTTCATAGATGGGTATTTGATTCGGTTGGCACACTTGCCCTTTTTTTCTTCTTCTCTCTGATGACTCGTTTCTCAAGCAAGGAAGATCTCTTCATTACAAAGGGAGTAAAATAACGCATTATCTATTTAGAACTTTGTCTAGACAGCCAATAGAACTGGGAATTTATGCTTAACCCACAAGTTAAAAATGAAACAAATTTTGCCAGATTTCCATCATTTGTAAAATAATGATATCAACAATTTCACGGTTGTAAGTTTATTCACAATATAATAGTCCAGATATGCACCATATTATGATTTAAATGGGAATGAACCATTTGGCAATCAAATATAAACGTCAGTGATTGCTTACATTGCTCAATCGCCATCCTTAGATCTATTGCAACTATATGCATCTTAATTAAGGATTAATGATAAGCTATCAACAAGTGAGAGAACTAGTACCTTGTAGTCAAGTAAAAGCAAACCTTTGCATATGAATTCAAACAAGGTTCTCAGATTCTCGGGGCCGGGTGCAGTAACAAAGATATTTGAAAACCTACACCAGATAATTTTAAAATGAGGTCCTAAACAAAGTTGGGGTATCCATCATGCATGAAGATATTTATGACTGAAGCCTAGTACCCCACAGCAATAGCTCCAGCAATTGATAAACCAAGAGCAGCTGATTTCCCGCGGCCACGTGCAGCAAAAGTAGCAACAGTACCACGAAGCGTCTTGTCCAGAATTGCATCCAGGAATGTTATGACAGCTTTTCCCTATTACAGAAAACATATATATATATTCACTGACATGCACCACATCAGAAAACCAATTTGGCAGACCACAGTAGACTGAAAAGTCAAAAGGTGCATAATCCTACCTGGTCCAACGTGCAACATTTCCGGATCAGTGGTCCAACGGGAAATTCTTCATTCAGTTCTTCTTTAAGTTTCTTCAGCTCCTGATCTACTTCTGAGAGCCCATCTGAGTCCTACAGCATCAATTCAGTGACAAACGTACTTTCCATCAGATTTTAACAAATAAGCATCTAGCTTGGCTGCCAAGAACGGGAATGGAGGAAGAAAAACACTACAATATTAAACAACAATTTTTGGCAATATGATTTATTTAAGAAATTGCAAACACGGCAATATAGAAAAATAATACTCCGACAATTCATTGTAATAACATTTTTCAAAAATAAGAAAGCATCTAACACTGACAACGAGGAATTTCGCACCACAATGAAAGACCAGCACCAAAAATTGAACATTGTGTAGAATAACGAAGAATATATGTTTTGGGCCTAGATGTGCTTTGTAGTACAACCTAAACCAAGTTGTGTAACATGTACTGTATAAATGGTGAGACTGTTCTGTATAGATTATCTCATGGCATGACTACTCCCTTCTATATCTTCCTCTTTCTACTTTCTCTCGCTGGCATCTTTACAAATATAACATTAGCAGTAATCATACACAATCAGACTATCATCAAGATCAAGATTACAGAACATTTATCATCATCATACAATAAAGGCACAACAAATAAAAATACCGTCTAATATCCAACGGGAGGAAAAAGGACTTAGTTTTAACGTGATCCTCAAAAACACCAACCAAGACACATAATATATTGAAACCCACAGGTAAAACAAGGGAAAATACGACCAAAAATAACACTTTAAAAGTAGGCATTTCTATCTCCACATATCTTGAAAAAGTAAATAAATACGCCTT
Source organism: Trifolium dubium (assembly GCA_951804385.1). Classification (NCBI taxonomy): domain Eukaryota; kingdom Viridiplantae; phylum Streptophyta; class Magnoliopsida; order Fabales; family Fabaceae; genus Trifolium; species Trifolium dubium. The sequence goes on along the minus strand of OX638075.1, from coordinate 4,254,580 downwards.
CGAGATACATGCAATAAAGCCCAACATCATATGCAACCAAAAAGAAAGGGGAAAAGATAAAAAGGGAAGGAAAAAATAGTTAAAGATGTAACAATGATACCTCTTTAGCAGGAACTGGTGTAATAGACCTTATGTGAGATGAAATTGGTAATACATTAAGCTCATCGTCCATGACCACACATGCCTTACAAGAGGCAAGTGATAGTAAGAAACGTTCATTAAAGCGTCCAGTAGCTTCGGAGTGGGATTCAGTTCGAAATCTGTCGTGGACATCCTGCAACAAGTGAACCACGTGTAAGTTGAGTAGCATGGTAGGTAATGGCCTTGTAAGCTACTTTTTTTTGTTACTCTTATAAGCTACTTTACTATAGAAACAAAATTTTATGGTTTTCAGGCTTACATATAGAGCCCTAAGGGAATGGTTAGAGAATCAACACGACAAAAATGTGAACTTGTTCTAGCTGAGATATAAACCAAGAGTTGGAAGAAGCTCTTGGTTGCGGTTGCAGCTGCAGACAAGTTCTTCTACATGAATTTTATGAAGAATTTTATGTATGTCTTTCATATGCACTATGGATCTGTTTCTACATGCGAATTTGTGATCTCGAATATTGAAAGAAATAAAAGGAGGGGCGAGTACAGAGAGAAATACATGAAGGTAGTGTACAATATATGCTGCAGTTATTTGGTGCCCGTGTGGACGTGAAAGAAAGAATTTTCATGGATTTTAATTGTCGTTTGCAGGATTATGTGACCTTCATTATAGAGCTCACTGGATTAGGTATAGACTAAAAAGATGAACTTTGTATGTAGAGGCCAGTAACCTAGACTTAGTAAATGTGCCTTTCTTGTTCTAGATTTTGTATTTATCAGCTTCTCTTTAGAGATGTCCTATCCTCTTTTATAGTGTTTCTTTCATTTTATTGCCCAATAATTGTCCTTTGTTAGGTTTAGGTCTGAGAGCTATCCAATCTGATGCAAATAGATGTAAAGAAAGGAACCATTAGCTGACAACACAACAACTTTTCTGAGGTAAACACTATGAGTTACCAAGTCTGTGATTACCTCCTCCCCTCCCACATAAGTTCACTCAAACAGTTAAATGCTATAACTCCACAAACATGCAAATGAGGCTCTAATAATTAAGCAGTTGAACTATTATTTTATTTTTTTCAAAAATAAGGCTAAAGAATATGAAATGTGAATCTGCCTCCGTACCATCACCATTGTATACAAACTGGTTAGTGAGGCTAGAGAGCGAAGAAGCAAAACAACCAACCCTCCTCCCTCCACCGTCTCTATTGTTCTGGCCAGGAGATTAGGTGTTAATGCCTCAAAATCCTAAAAGGAAAGACAATGGCAAAACCGATTAATTTATGTTGGGTGGAAAATACATTCTAGAAATGAAAAGAGATTGAGGTAGTATGTAGTACACGATACCTGAAGAATACACATCCCATAGGTGTTGCCGAGAACTTTTTCGGAGTTCATATATTTACAATGAGTTAAATCCCCGCTTTGCAAAAACAATGAAAATGCATCTGCTTTTTCAGGATCCAAAAGACCCTTCTGATTCAACTTTTTCATCTGCTTAGCACGTTTTTCCTTGTGACTGCATGCAATCAAAATCATTTTAATTAAGTTCAAGAAAATTGGAAAAACTTAAACAAACAAATACAACATTTTAATAACACGGTATATGAACACAGCGCTAATTCATCGTTCATCAATTAATTATACAAAAGAACCTGCTAATTTCAAGCTTGTCCCTGTAACACCATAAAACACTTGGTCTAGCTTTAATTTGAGCCTTGCTAAGCATATAATGAAGATTAACAATCTGCATACAACAAACTCTGCATTAAGCACAAAAATTCGCAACACTATTACAATTAGTAATTGAAATTATCAATAATAACCAATTACTATGCTAAAAATGATACCTGATCACGTGATTTGTCACCAATAATAACAAACATTGACCTATGCCTTGATTTGACACCATTTTCAATGAGAGTTCTGATTCGTTCATCTACCTTCTTCCTCATTTTCGCTGCAATGAAAATTAAGCAATTATCATATGAGTCACAAACTCGCTTAAAATTGAAACAGTTTCAGTTCGAGTATTTGAAATCCGTTATTATGTAATTGATTGAATGATTCAGCGTTTCTGAATATTTATAAATTAAAGAAAGGAATCGAAAATGGAACCTGAAGTAGTTGGAGGTTAACGGCGTAAAGAGGAAACGAAAGGGAGAGTGAGTTAGGGTTTATGGAGGGGTTTACGACACTCTATCAGTTCAACGTGCCGCTAGGTTAGGATTAAATTTTTTAACATTTTCGGTTTGGCAGTGAGTCTGACCTACGAAAATTATATAGGTCTGAGTCTGGCTTATGGTCTAAAAGTTAATTTTTTTGGCATGACCTTATAGCCTACATAAAAGCCTACTTAATATAAAAATTTCAATTTTCTTTTTTTGAGAACATATAAAAATTTCAATCTAGTCTATATTATCTAATTTTTTTTAAATAGACAATATACCCTATTTAAAGCCTACATTACAATTTTTTTTTATATAGTCTATACTAGTATAACTAACCCGTACAAATGTACGGGTTAAAAATCAAAATTATATTAATATATATAATTAAAGTTAAAGTAGATTAGTTGAAATATTAATTTTATTAATTTAATTTTTTGTATCTTATTTTTAATTAATGATTTTTTTTTGTCATGTAATTTTTGTTTTTTTAATTACTTGTGAAATTGATTTAATATTTATATTATTTAATTACAAAAACTAATTATATATTTAAGGATTTTAAATGGATAGAACATGGTGGAGAGTGATATTCTACTCCCCGTTCTCAACAGTATGATGTTTTCTTTCCGTTCCCGTAGAAATTACAAAAATAATAGGATCTGTTTTAATATATAAGTATAAATATTGTCTTGTATAAATTACAAAATCACAATACACTCATATTAACATGAGTGTAAATATAAGTCATAGTTAATATTTTGGAGAATGATCTCCCGCTATCCGTTCTCAACGATATGATATTTTTCCTCCCATCCTTGCAGCAATTATTTAAAAAAAAACCGATGACCTTGTATTGATATGTGAATATAAAGTCTCATTTTAAAAAATAAAAAAAAAAGCTCTTGTATTAATATATGATTTTTAATATTGATCCCGTGTAAATTATAAAGACATGCACTGATGTTAATATAAGTGTAAATAAGTCATCATAAAAGTTACAAAAAAAATGGGTTTATTGTATTAATATAGGAATAAAAATGTGTTCTTAATAAAAGACAAATAAAATAGGAATAAGTATGATTTATATTTGGTATAACTTAGTAATAAAAAAATGATAGATAGAAATGAGTTAAATTTTGCATATGAACAAAAGTTAAAAATTAAATTAATAAAATATACTTTTATTTGAGAAATTATGACTTTTTTTATCATAATAATATTTATGTAATAGTATATATTAATTCATACAACTTTATTTTAAAAAAATTAATACAAATAATTGTTTGGGTACTTATACTTATATAATAGTATTTCAGGATTTGAATCAACTAAATTTTTTATGATATACCATTTTATGATGATTAAAAAAAATTATGGAAAAGTTATTAAGAATTTTTTCATTAAAAGTATTAATCTTAAAAAATTATTGTTATTTGTTAGAAATTAGTTTGATTTACTTGTTTTTATCCAAAAGTGTTGTTTGTTTTTGTCTATAAGTGACTATTAATCTCAGTTATACAGAATATGTGTCTCAAAAATATCTTTGAAAAAAATGTCTCATAATTAAAAATTAAAAATGTGTCATGAGTGAGAATCAAAAAATGATACATTAAGGAATTCTAAAAAATAAAATGAAATAAAATGTATCATAATTAAAAAAATGTCATGAGTGGAAATCGAAGAATGATACATTAAAAAATTCTAAAATATAAAATAAAATGTCTCATAATTGAAGAAGTGTTGTGAGTGGGAATCGAAGAGTGGTACATTAAAGAACTCTAAAAAATAAAATAAAATGTTTCATAATTGAAAAAGTATCTTGAGTGGGAATCGAAGAGTGATACATTAAGGAAGGCTTAGTTTGTTATGTAGATGGTCTCATAGTTTGCCACATAGGTATTTGGGTATTTGATAGTTTGCCACATAGGATTATAATTAGGAGAGAGACATCCGTAAATATATTATATAGAGATGACCTGTTTTTATTTTATTTTAAACTAATTACATGGGTCTTGACATATGGAATCACTTATGACCACTTAAAAAAAGTGAAGTAATGTTGTATCTATTGGTTTAACTAGAATTAACTTAGTATACAAATATGTAGTACACAACTATTTATAACTAAAGTTTCCTCTGACAATAGACTTATATATGCTACTTTAAATAAGTAAAACACATTCACAACCAATTTTATATGTCCTAAATTATTTTTATTTTATCTATAAATTATAATTATAGAATATAAAAGTAAGTTTTAATAATTATATATATTTTATATGAAAAAAAAAAACAATTATGTGTATATAGGCCGGCCTGTTAGGCTTTGTAGGCTTTTTTTAAAGCCTAAGCCTGACCTATTTAAATAAATAGGCTATTTTTAAAGCCTGAGCCTGACCTTTTTAATAAATAGGCCGGCCTGGCCTGAGCCTATGTATGCCGGCCTGTAGGCCCCTTTGAGCCGGCCTGGCCTATTCCCAACCCTAATCACTAATGTACCCAAAAAAAAACTTGAATTAAAGTCTATGTGTGTTTAATTTGCTAAAAAATAAGGTACTGGACAGGACAAGTCCTATTGTACTGCGTTTTGATTTTGAAACTGTTTGAGGGACTGGACAAATCGGATGGTAAAGGACAACACAAAAACATAAATTTTTGTCCTCCATTAAACCACAGCACAACTTTTTTGTCCATAGTACAAGTGGTGTAAAATACCAAAATACATTTTTTTTCCACCAAATATCATATAAAACAAAAAATTATTCAATATCATAAAATTTTGTCTTGTGCTGTTTTATCTTGTGTTGTACTGTTCTATCTTATGTTGTGCTGTCCAGTACTTAGTGTTTAACAAATCAAACGCATATAATTGTGAGTCTCAGATCACGACATCCGACTTAATAATTTCGACATGTTTTCAGTTCAACTATGACTTTGAGACAGAAGAATTTTTTGTTATAGGATTAATAAGGTTTTAATCACTAAAAACATTACTACAAGTTAAAAATTTGGCTTCTTTTTCTTACAGATTTTAATTCAATTTCAAAAAAGCTACATCATTGATGTATTTTTACTTTATTTTAACAATTGTGAATAGTTTAATAATTAGTTGGACCAATTCATTTGGTAATATAGTTAGATTTATTGTATGGAAATTTGTAATAATATTTGTAATTATGTAAAAAAAAAAATAGCAAATAGAGGAATTTTAATTAATCAAAGTGGGACTAATGTTAACGGGCATAAGAAGTCGTTCAATGAAGAGGAGGTGAAGCTGATAGTTTGAAATTGTGATAGTTATAAAAAATTTGGTTGTGGTAGTGTTAGTTTTGGTTTTATTGTGAAGTTATAAAAAATTTAGTTTTATTATTTTTAAATGGTTATTTTATTTTTAAAGGTGAATAAGTGGGCATACCGGGTTCGAACCCCGGTTCCTGCACAAATGTGCAATGTCCATTACCAATTGAGCTAGCTCATGAGGACATTTAGTTATAATATTTTATAATGAAAAATAAAATGAATTATAAAAAGTATAAGGTGTATTTAACTCTTACAAATAAAAAAAATAGTTTTTTTGTTACAAAGTTAAGTAGAAACAAAAAAAAAAGACAAAGAAAAGACAAGAAAAAAACTAACTCCTCGTGAAGAGGGTTCCTATAACACCCGCCATAAGTAGTGATAACATGTCAGGGGGAGAAGAATAAACTGATAACTCCGCATTTGTAGAAGCTCTCAACTTGACCATAAAATCTGCATATTGGTTATCTTCTTGAAGGGTATGACGAATAGAGAAATGGTGGGTAACCAACAATCCTTTATCTTCTAAATGAGAACAACATAGTTGTGGAACTGCGAGGTATCACCGGTGATGAGGTTGATGGAGATGAGGGAGTCCGAGTAGCATACTGAGTCTTCAATACCCATGGTTATAGCCAATTTGAGACCATGGTGAATTGCATAAAGCTCAGCCATCAAAATATCTTTGGAGTTGGAGATGAAATCCTAGAATCCCGAAAGAAATATGTCGGCGTTGTTGCGGATAACACCGCCAAAATTCGTGTGGGTTGGGTTCCCAATACAACTTCCATCAACATTTAAAATGGTGCAAGTATTGTCGTTGTTATTCTATCTCACTGTTCGAATAGTAGGAGTAGCATGAGTAGTATTTTGCAAGCAAGAATGGACGATATCAACTGAGTTGTTAATGTTGATGCAAAGGCGAGTTAGAGACCATGATTCATTATTGAGGCACGTCAAGTTTTTGTGCCTCCACGTCCACCACATACCAACAAGAAAAAGAGTGGATCAAGTGCATTTTGTTCCCTCTTTGACCCAGTCATGAGCATAAGTGCAAGAAAAAAAAGGGATGTGAGAATCCGATTTTCTACCAAATAACTCTAGAGAACATGCAATCACGTACACAGTGGAGGAAAGATTCATCTTGATCTCCACACCGAGAACAAGTGACCAATTGAGCTATGTTCCTGTGATGAAGAAGAGATGTAAGAAACTTGTTTTTTTCCGGAACTTTGAGCTTTTAGATCCATGACCAATAAATACTATCATCGTTCCTAACTTTTGGATTGGAAAGAGATAACAGTCAATTGTAGCCACTCTTAGTGGAGTAAATGCTGTTTTTGTTAAGCGACTAGATAAAGGCATCTTTAATGGAGGTGTTGAAGTTGATGGTGTTGGCAATTGCTGGAGGAAGGTTAGTATAGAGAGCTTGAGTGTGTTGCCCATTAAATTAGAGTAAAAAATAGTATGCTTTGATGGATAAAGTTTTGAGATAAAATAATGTTTTTGAGAGAATTCAAATCTCTATATTTAACTTTTTTTTTTGTTAGGATGAGTAATTTGGAAATTTTTTAAAATGATCAAAATTTATGATGTGATTTGCTCAAGTATAAATATAAATAAATATTATGAGGGAAAGTAAAAAATAGATCAAAGGTTCATTCTTAACTCGAGGAAAAGTAATAATACTCACGGTGTTATATGATCTCTTTAGTTTTAAATTGAAAAGTTATGCCTTGATCACGTGCAAATATGTGTTAGGTTTTTTGATAGATCGTCCAAAGCACGCGCTGATTATTGTAATTTTTAAACCAACATGATTTTATCTATTTATAATCTCTCTATAGCTTTAAATATAAATATATTTGAATTTCAAATTAATAAATAAATTAAAATTAAAATTAAAATGTGGATACATATAACAACTAAAATTAGAAAAGTAGTTACACAAGTAGCTTAAAAATCGATGTTGTTTATTTAGAGATTGCATCTAACGAAACACACTACACCCAATTTGCATATAACTAGACCAATGCTGACCATTCAATCTTAACAATGCAAACAATATAATGTTCTTACTCACTGATTAACTATGTATATATATCTTATTTGTCACTATGTATGTAACTAGAATAAGCTCAATCATGACACAAGTTGAGTTTATCATATGTATATCTTGCATGATGATTGTTATGGCTTGTTGCCAACAACAAGGTGGTGGTCACGGTGCAGAAGTTCTACAAGGTGTTGGCGTTAATTGGGGTTTATTAGCAACTAATCCAATAAATCCTCATAATGTGGTAAAAATGATTCAGGATAATGGAATTAAAAAGGCTAAGATTTTTGACACAGATCCTTGGATTCTGAGTGCTTTTGCTGGTACAAACATTGAAGTTATGGTTGGAATTCCTAATGATCAATTGAAGAAACTATCTGATAGCATGGATGAAGCGGAAGATTGGGTTAAACACAATGTCTCCAAACACATGGATCATGGAGGAGTGAACATTAGGTAATTTAAATATTTTCTCGTGTTTTGTGTTTTATTATATACAACATATCATCATAAATATAAAGGGGATTATTGTATTGGGATTTTAATGGATTTTAAAAGATTTTTTTATGATAAAAAAATCTTGTGTTATTTAATCAAGACTTTTATAAAAATGTAAATAAATCTTGTGGTATTCAATTAAAAGTCTGTATTATAATCCTTCAAAATCCCACGAAGTCTTTAAAAATCTTCAAGACTCTCGTTTGTCAAAATAATCCCTCAAAATCTCAATCCAATAACCCCTTAGAGTGAATTTAAATCAATTTTTTAAAGTGAATTATTATTTTAATCATGAAATTGGAGGCGCCATACAATTTTATTTTGAAATTATAGAAGACAGAATCGCACGACTCAATCAAACAAGTCAGTTGGTTCAGTGATGATTAACGACGATTGTGGTGTGGAAGACCATAGTTTGATCCCTGCAACTACATTTGGAAATGAGTTGAAATCACTTGATGTCATAACTGCCCTCCAAACCAGATTAAGTTGGTAGCGAAAACCAAAAAATAAAATTGTATGATCGAAGTAATTAATAGTATTCATTTTTTTCAATCGGTTAATCCGTTACAAATGAACTAATGTAATATGATAATTTAAATTTTTTAAATTGTTTAAATTATCAAATTGTTCAATCCTTACAATCTTGAGACTAAATCGATGTTTCAAAATAAACTTAAATGACAATTGTATTAATAAGTTTTTGTTTTGTCTTTTATTATAGATATGTATCTGTCGGTAATGAAGCATTCTTGAAAAGTTACAATGGTTCGTTCATAGGGACTACATTTCCAGCAATGGAAAATGTTCAGAAAGCTATTAATAAAGCTGGTTTGAGAGACACAATAAAGGTGACTACGGCTTTAAATGCTGATGTATATGACTCTAGTTCAGGCAAACCATCAAGTGGAGAATTTCGTGCCGACATTGCTGATCTTATGAAAAAAATAGTACAATTTCTTGATGAAAATAATTCACCTTTTTTAGTAAACATATACCCTTTCCTAAGTCTATACCAAAATGATGATTTTCCCAAAGATTATGCATTTTTTGACAATTCTAGTAGAACAGTTACCGACAACAATGAACAATATACCAACTCATTTGATGCAAACCTTGATACACTTGTTTGGTCGTTAAAAAAAGCTGGTCACCCAAAAGTGTCAATTATGATTGGTGAAATTGGTTGGCCAACAGATGGCCACAAGCATGCCAACATGGATAATGCAAAACGGTTCTACCAAGGTTTTCTTAGGAAAATGGCAAGCAAAAAAGGCTCACCACTTCGTCCAGGACCCATGGATGTTTATCTATTTTCTCTTGTTGATGAGAATTTGAAGAGTATTGCACCTGGAAACTTTGAGCGTCACTGGGGAATTTTTCGTTACGATGGAAAACCTAAGTTTCCTATTGATTTTTCTGGGAAAGGACAAGATAAAATGCCTATTGGAGCAAAAGGAGTTGTTTATTTAGAACATAAATGGTGTGTCCTGAGTAAAGAGGTAAAAAACTTCAGTTTGCTTTATGGAGAATTGAGTTATGCTTGTCAAGTAGGTGATTGTACAAGTTTATGTTTTGGTTGTTCTTGCGCGCATTTGAATGTAGCGGGTAATACTTCATATGCTTTTAACCAAGTATTTCAAATGAATGAGCAAAGTGTCGAGGTATGTGATTTCAATGGATTGGCCAGTATTGTAACAAAAGATCCTTCCAATGGAAGTTGTGTGTTCCCTATAGAAATCTATAGTGGTGGAACTGTGCTTAAAGGAGGAAGTCATATGGTTGGCGGTCTTTTGATTGAATTTATATTGATTTTGTTAACATTTATATGAAATATGTACACATGTATTGGGTTAGTATTAGTATGGAATATGATATATATTTTTTGTGTTATATAAGGATATATGAATAGCAAAGATATATTTTAGTAGTTTACAAACATTTTTTTTTTTGGAAATAGAGAGGGCTTAAGTCCAAGAAATTAAACTACCCACAAACATCTCGAGAAAAATTAGTTTTCGAAAGATTAACAAATATATATATATATATATATATATGAGGGTGTATCCTATGAGAATGACAAATTATACGAGAACGCGAGAATAAATATTAACCACTTGATTAAGCATGATAGAGTATGATTAAATTACTATGAGTCCTATTTTTATTTTTTTTGTTACACTCATTAATGGATGAGGATTCACTAAATCTTTTCCTTTTTTTTTCCGATAATTACTGAAACCCTTTTTTTCTTACAATTCACGTCTCCTCCATCTCACTTTTTTTTTTTTTACGATTCAATTAGTATCCTGGTCGAAGTGAGTGACTTGTTAAATTCAGAACCTGGTCGAAGTTTGAAGCTTCTAGATGATCCTGAGGTAATATATTTGTAAACATTTTTCATTTTCAATTACAAGAATGCAATTCTTATTCAGTAGCTTCCTTGTCCATAAATTTTAAAATTCATATTGTAATTTCTTGTTAAAGGAGTAGCGTTCAGGAACTATTCTTGAACAACTATTCTTGTTTACTACCATGACAGTATTGAATTTAAGCATTGGTTCCATATTAATGTCTTCTATATCATGATTATACTTCAAGCTTTTAATTACCAGGAGGACAGTCAATAAAATAGTGCAACAAAGACACTAAACCTTTTCATTTAGTACTTCAAATAAACACAACATACAAACATTACACCCAAGGTTAAAAGAATTAAATCCAACGCATTATTATCATACAAAGGATCACTAAACCTGGTCTGATAATAAGTTTTGTTACTAAAGGATCACTAAACTTATTTCATTTAATATTTAAAAGGTTTAGTGTCTAAAGAATGTGAAGAAAGAAAAAGGTATCAGTAAGAGATGAAGAAAAGGGTGAGAAGAACGTGTAACAAAAATATAATAGTGAGAAAGAAAAAAAAAAAGGGTGAAAGAAAAAAGAAATTACCGAGAAAAAAAAAAAAGAAGGAAAAGATTTAGTGAATCCTCATCCATTAATGAGTGTAACAAATAAAAATAAAAATAGGACTCATAGTAATTTAATCATACTCTATCATGCTTAATCAAGTGGTTAATATTTATTCTCGCGTTCTCGTATAATTTGTCATTCTCATAGGATACACCCTATATATATATATGCTAAAAGTAATTGATTTTGACATTTTAGAATAATAATAGATTTTTCTACTAAAAAATATTTTAACTTCAAGAAATCACAATATATAGTTTTTGTTTTTACAATTAACTTTTATCCTCAAATTTATTAACTGTTCATTTCATGTTTACAAGAAACAATTCATTTCAAATATTTTTATCATTGTAAAGCTAACCAAAAGTGTTTTTTTTTTTTTGTAAACCTAATGTATCCCACATATACAATTGTATGATATAATAGACCGATAGTTTCTTAATATATAACTATGTAAAACTATTTCTATACTGTCACGTGAACAAACATTAAACTTCTTAATTATTATTATTTTTTAGTCTTTTAATATAAAAAAATTAAATCAATAAAATTGATATATCATTTTTTTGGGTACCAAAATTGATATATCATATCTATATAAATTTTTATGAGTATAACACCAAATTAATCTTTTTTTTTGTAACTCTCTTTCAATCAAATAATCTCATCTATCAATATCTTAAAAAATCTGTTTATGGTAAAATAGTTGATTAAGTAAGCATACGATATACAAATAACATAATAAATAATATAGGTTGCGTTTGATTTGTTAAAAAACAGAGGAATGAACATGACATCATCTTATGCTATACTTTGTTTGATTTGAAAACTGTCACTGAGACTAGACAAATTAGGGATCAAGAGACTTGACAAAATCAGATATTCTTGTATCAACTGAACCATGTGACAACTTTTCTAAATCACCAAAATAAAATTTTTTTCCATCAAACATCATACAAGACAAAATTTGTTTAATACCGTAAATATTTGTCTTGTACTGTTCTGTCCAATATTTTTATTTTGCAGATCAAAATGACCCATGAATTTTATAAAATTTACCTTTAAATTAAAAGTGTATATGAGTATTTTTTTTTTTAGGAAAAAAGTGTATGAGTTAAATCTCAAAGAAATTAACATGTTTTTGTTTTTGACAAAAAAAAGAAGAAGAAATTAACATGTTAATGACCCAAAGGTTCGAAGAATAATCACTATCATCATTAGTCATTACTCCTATTATTGTTGGACGGCATGTACTAACTAACGGGAAGTTTAGCAGAAGATAACTCGTTTGTTTCTGCACACTGCACATACTATCTTCTCTTCAGCGGTAATCTCCTTCAAAACGACCTATTCCATTGTCGTTTTTTCATCTTTTCACAAAATCGAAGTTTTGTTTGTTAAATACTACACTAATAACTAATTCGGTTCGTTTTCAATTTGTTCAGTTATGGCTCCTCTTACACTTTCCGTTACGGTGCAAGAATCTGCCATTTCAACTCCGAGTAGGTTTCACATTGCACTTTTCCGATTTTGGTTTACTTCATTTTTGCTTCATAATTCTCAAATCATTTATTTATGATATACCAATGCATGCAATTCAGTGTAATTGAAAATTCATTTCGCATTTTATAACTCAGTAACTTGGTAGGGAGGAGCACAATTCGATCCCCCGCTACTGCGATCGGGAGGGGGTTGGAACCACTTCATGCCAGAACTGACTCCCGAACCAGATTAAACTGGTGGTGAAAACTAAAAAAAAACTTTATTAAGCGCTTACAACATAAATGTTTAGCATATAAGTGCTTATGTATAAGCTATTGCTAAATAAAAAAAAAAAAGTTAAACTGATTTCGTATAAGAAATAAGCTATTTTACCACATCATCAAGGAAAAAGAATTATAAATTTTATGCATAAATTATTATAAGTAGAATTTTGTAATCGATTAGCGTATTTGTTATTTTAGAGAATGCTTTAGTACACAGATTAATTATTATGATAAACAGTGAGAATCTCATATTCTTGTGTTATTTTTGCACGTTGTCTGCTACTGTATTGTGTTATCTGCAGTTTGCATCTCATTTTAATTGGATATATGGTTTTGCAGATGCGTGTACTAAGAGAAAGCAGGACTTGATTCTGAAAAATTCTTTTGCATCTGTTAGTGTGGGACAAGAAAAACCATTTGACTTCTTGCGCACTTTATTCGGTAACGATCATATATCCATTGTTGTTGTTCAGTAGTAACAAAAAGTGGATATCATAGTGTTACAATACAAGCATTACTCTGTTGTCAAAGTGAAAAGGAAAGTCAAAATCATAAAAATTGAATATTAAAAATATCACACCTCATTATTTTGTATTCCCACTTCATGTTCTTACAGACCAATTTTGATCCCTTCATATGTTTACTTTATTTTTCAACTGTAGTGCTAAATACTATATGTTTATATTTAAAAGAACAAGAATTAGTTTATAGAATTTGATGCGTACTTTTCTCTTCTTTGTTACTTTTTTTAGGCCTCAAATGGTTGCTTTTTGTATGTCATTCCAAAAGATCATATTTGTCGAATACTTTTAGGCACTATTTAAGTAGAAGGCCAACCAACACTAAAATGTTATCCCCCAACCATTCCTTCATATATGCAGTGAAAAATTGGAGCTCTTTCTCTCTTATATTGCGTTTAAATATCTTGACAAGTTGATAGATAACACTATGATCAGGATGAATATTTGTACTTCAATCTTTCTGACTAGCTTGATGGAATTTTGCAGAGGGCGTTATTGCAGGAGGTACAGCTGGAGTTGTTGTCGAAACGGCTTTATATCCCATTGACACTATAAAAACACGTCTGCAGGTAGACTTTTACAACAGAACAAATTATAATGATTAATGACTATCGAGGGTTGTATTTTGTTGTGTGCTAATACTTTCCATTTGGTACTGTAATAACCAACGAGGATATACTGCCAGTTAGGCTTGATTGTTGCGGAAAATCTATAATTTTTGGAATGACGAGGACAAAGGAAAAGTATAATTTTTTTGTTGGACAGGAGGCAATTTGTCTAGTAGCAGTTAACAATATCCAATCGTCAAGATTTAATGTGTATAGAATGCTTAGTTTATTTACATAGTATAGCGGACTTTCCTGAATCAGTGTTAATTTTTATATGTTTCCATTCTTTTTTCTTAATAGCAATTTAGAGGACTCCCATTTTTTACACAAAATGTGCTGATTATGTCTGTTTTTGTTTTTAGGCTGCTCGTGGAGGAGAAAAACTATTATTGAAAGGCCTTTATTCTGGATTGGCAGGGAACCTTGCTGGTGTCTTACCGTGAGATCCTCATGGATAGCATGATGTTTCAAACATTCTAGGTTTTGTATGTTAATTAGAAATTATGAAAAATTATGAAAACTCTAACTTGGAAAGAAGCCAGAAAGTTATTGGTAAAGCATATGGCAAATTTCAGTAGGAATTGAAATATGGTTTATCTAATTCTTGTCTGGGATTGGACAATGTCAACTGGAGTCAGGTTACCTGGAAATTATGCAGATAATGTTTATTGCTATTGATATAGAAAAGAAACAGATTGAAAAATCCTTTTTGGAGACTTATTGGCACTCCTGTCTTAAGCCATCCTTTAACTATTGATTTTTTGGACTCCTTATGTAAAATTTTGTTTGGAAGAGTAGTATCTTTTACAGAAACTATTTATTTATTCTACAGTAAATGTTGTATGCATTATTACATTGAAAGAGAGTTATATATAAACAAAAATTTATTTAAGCAGTTTTCGGGAATTATTGTTCTATGCATATAAAGATATTGATTCATGAATCATATCTAGATTTTTTCTTTAATATACTGTGCTGTTGTTTAATGTGCAGGGCATCTGCTCTATTTGTCGGAGTTTATGAACCTGCAAAGCAGAAATTGCTACGGATGTTTCCGGAAAACCTGAGTGCTTTTGCTCATTTAGTAAGATTCTGCTTATATAAACATTAGTACGAAGATACACAATGCTATATTTGGCTCGTACCGAAGCTGATGCTATGTCTATGTTATCATTCTTTTGTTGCTGGCACAAACTTTTATTGAGGCAAAATGCTTTAATATTTTTATGGGATTAAGTCTTTGATGCAGTTTTTAAATTTATTTAGACTGCAGGTGCCATAGGAGGCATTGCTGCATCTTTTGTTCGTGTTCCAACAGAGGTTACTAGATTCTCATATTTGTAAACATGATATTTCCATAGTTGAAAACTGTTTTTCATCGGACAACTTCATATTCTTCAACGCTACAGGTTGTCAAGCAACGAATGCAAACTGGGCAGTTTACCTCAGCTTCTAATGCTGTTCGCTTTATTGCATCTAAGGAGGGCTTTAAAGGATTTTATGCGGTATGTAGCTTACTATCTCTTTCTCTTAGTATTTTATGACAAATTCTATTCCCCACACCTGTGCTATTTTGTTTAAATGTCTCTTTGATATTTGGAATTACAGGGGTATGGATCTTTCTTACTGCGGGATTTGCCCTTTGATGCTATTCAGTTTTGCCTCTATGAGCAGATTCGAATAGGTTATATGCTTGCGGTAAGTTTCTGAAGTTCTTTATGTATTCTAAAGACTTAAGTCCATTTGGTTGCCAATGATAAATTCCCAAGCCACTTGTGATGTTTTGCTGCTAAGAATGGTTCCCATCCAGATGTTTCTGGCAAACAAAAGTTATTCTCACATTTCATGCTGTTGTTTCACTATTAAAATTTGGGTCTTGCTAACAAGTGCCCCTGGGGCACTCTTTAAGCATTCCATTTTAAGAAACTTTTTATTGAATAAATTAAACATTACAATTTCCAACGCGTTAACTTTACAAATTCCAATAAAAATTCTATAAAAAACTTACTATTTAAGGTCTTAAGGGCACTCGTTAGCATTTGCCTTAAAGTTTCTATGTTTATGATAATTTAGTAGCATGAATTGGAGGTTGTATTTTAAATTTAAAGAATTAATATCAACATGTAAGATATACTTATTTAGGGTTTATCTAATATGTCATTGTTAGAAGTCTCACATTGGCTAGAGATATGACATAGATAGCCTTTATAAGGGTATTGCAAACCTCAATTCTCAAGCTAATTTTTGTGGTTGAGTGTAGGCCTCCCAAATTCTAATAGTCAATGCTGCTATTTTCTCTACTATTTCATTTGTGATTTGTTGTGATTGGCGATGTGATTTGCATTTCTTTTTGATAGGCACGGAGAAATCTGAATGACCCAGAAAATGCAATTATTGGTGCTTTTGCAGGTAAATAAATGACAATACAGGTCTAATGTTACTTGTACACAATATATATGATTTTTATAAAGATGCGTGGTTGTTTGACTCTATCAGTATTTTCTGTGTAGAATCAAAACCGTGATTTTGTCTTGCTAAAATGTCTGTAACTAAGAGGAAAGTCAGTCATCTGCTAACTTAATTCTAGATCTTAATAGAACTCTTGGGTTTATTAAACTATGAAGAAATCAGCAGATAGCATCAAGATAATAAGGGTTTGGTTTATTTGGCAATAAGATACTTGCTGATAAGTTGACAAAATTTGCACCACCATATTTCAAACATGGGAGCTTGTAACCTAAAAAAATTGTGTTGCTTATATTGTCCATTTATATTTATAATTTTTTGAGGACAGTAGGTAAATGGGTTGCTCGTGGGTAATTAGGATTCTTTTAAGTAAACGAGAATATCTTTATTTATAACCTTGTGATGTGGTATACCGTCTTGTTTCTTGTAGGTGCACTAACTGGAGCTATAACTACACCTCTTGATGTCATCAAGACAAGGCTAATGGTTCAGGTATTTATATCTTGTTACCTGATAACTATCTATATCCATACACATATGATACCTTTTGTGTCAGATTAATCTGCAAGCAAATCACAAGAATAAACAATGTCACTTATCCAGCCACTGATGAAATCCCTATTTTCCTCCTCTTTAAGGGACCCGCGAACCAATATAAGGGAATCGTGGATTGCGTTCAAACCATTATTAAGGAAGAGGGACCTAGGGCTTTTTTGAAGGTATGTGTTTTCTTTCACACATTGTAGCTCGAACAGTAAAGTAGCACGGTGCTAATTTCTCCCAAAGCATGCACTTTATCGTCTACCATGGCGCAAAATATGTTTTGGAGCATATAATATAAATCATGAGCATATAATATAAATCATATTCTTATATTTATTGCAGGGCATTGGGCCAAGAGTACTTTGGATAGGCATAGGTGGTTCAATATTCTTTGGCGTCCTTGAGAGTACAAAACGTGCCCTTGCAGAGAGGCGTCCTAAACTAGCTCAACGCACAAACTCAAAAAAAAGTAAAGATTAAGAATATGATTTTTGATTCTCTGGACGCATGATAGCCAACAAAGATGTCCCATTTATTATCCCTCTAGTTAACTTGGAATGTATTCCATCTAGTTTGTAGCGTTTGAGTTGCGTATAATTAGATATTCTTTGCTTCAAACTCTAGGGTTTGATTGGTTTGAGAAACGGCTTTTTGCTTTCTTTATTTTTTGTTTTTACTAATAATAATTATAAAAGCTTGAATTTATTTTGTTGTTTTCTGGTTTCAAAGATTAGTACAATTAGTTTTTGTCTTCTGTGCAAATATTTAAAAACTTGTAAATCTCTAATTATATATATATATATATATATATATATATATATATATTACAATATTCTCACGGAGCTTTCTCGTACATTCACAATAGAAAAATTCTAAACTAGATTTGAAAAATTTATCCAAACCTTTCAAAATTCTCTTCCAAAGTTCCAATACAATTTTTGAATTTCCCTGAATCAGGAGAATTTTGTAGTATAAAAAAACCCTCCCAAACCCTAAGGATCAGGAAGCCATGCAAACAATCAACAATTTGGACAATGCATAAACCATTAAAGATGAAATGTATCTTTTTTGTTATATTAATCTGTAAGCATCTCTGGTGCACTTAGTTTAAATAAGAACCAAGAACAGTCAAGAACTTGATGAGAGATTGAGCATAATTTTGTTTGCATACAGAAACGGGAGCATCTATGCAAAACATGGAAAATGGATTTTTATATTGATGTACAGGAACTATACATTATGGAGCAAAAAAGAAAAAGAAACCAAGGGATATTCTATTCTATTGGCCTCAAAATCGACAACAAACTACCCTCTTCTCCCCTACAAAACAATTGGAAAAAACAAAAACTATAAGGGTTTTTACAAGAATGAGCTACAGATACAACTTGCCTATTATACAACCATCAAGCACCTACTCAACCAAAGAATGTACATGTATATATAGATCAACAACCCATTCAATATTCATATCGTCCAGCCATTCCGGTTTTGGGTCAACATCGTTCAATGTGTGCGACAATGACACCACATTGTTTTTGAACCAGCAATTGCTTAAGGTCAAAAACCAACTTCCTGTCTAGCCCAGTTTTCCAATCATAATGACAATTTACAGTAGAAAGTTTCACATTAAAGGGAGGTAAGCTCCACCATGACCTTTCCTCAGCACTAAGGGTGCCGCATTGTCAGGGACCTTATCCATTTCTTGCGTGCATGCATCAATGACGTCCCCAAATCCAGTTGCCACTGTAGCCAACTGCAACCGCAACCTCAAATCTCTTGTTCGTTTCAGTAAGCACCTGAATGACCTTCCTAAATATTTAGCCCATTCAGCAGGCAACCCTCCCCCCGTGAGCCATACAGAGAAATGAGATTGGTCCCCTCTGGCAGCCACTTCAGCCCTATAAAATTTAGCTAAATCAGTCAACATTGAAGGTTGAAGAGGTAAAACTGCCACAAATTCAGCTACAAACTCCTCCATGACTTCAGGTTTGAGCATTTGGTTCCAGAGCACCAAAGCCCATTCGCTTGGTTGGTTCAAGTTATAAGCTTCAGCTACAATTAAAGCTTCTTGGAAACGAGACTGCTCAACTAATGCCCGTCTAGCATTGGTTTCTGATCGATAAAGCCACTGGAAATCTGGCATTCGTATTTGAAGAGATAGAAGGGAAGCTTGAGCACAATCCTTGCGTGTTTTA
The DNA here is from genome assembly GCA_951804385.1 of Trifolium dubium. Lineage (NCBI taxonomy): Eukaryota > Viridiplantae > Streptophyta > Magnoliopsida > Fabales > Fabaceae > Trifolium > Trifolium dubium. The sequence continues at coordinate 4,235,393 of OX638075.1, read as the reverse complement.
TTGCCAGCATCAATGGAAGCGTGAACTTCAGCAGCTTCAATGAAGTAGCGCATGGAATCCAACAAGTCTTCATTCTGGTCCTTGTTATAACGCCGAAACCACTGTTCACATGATTGTTCTGCTCTAGACTCTAAAAGAGTGGCTGTCTCATGCTTCATATCAAAATGAGTATAGACCTGTAAAGAACACAAACTTATAATTAATATATTATCACATTTTAAATCCATTTGTGATAGAACCAGTAAAATCAAGGTAAAGAAACTGTATTTTATTTATGGAAAAGGTTGAGCACAGAGGCTCTACAATGGTGGAATCATAGAAAATGAAATGATAAACCAGAGTGTGAACACTCCTACCAGAGCACAATGCTCCTAACCAGAGAGATATCTCTCCTAACCAATTTTCTAACAATCAAACTGAATGCTTTACTCACTACCCTTCCCTCCCTTATATAACAGAATATTCCCTAAAATAAGGAAAGTGCTAACTAACTCTCATTCCCTCGCTTCTACAATCTTGTAGAAGTAGTGTCCATGTAAAGTGGGCCCAATAATCGGGCCAGCTAGATCTTGAACTCAATCAGTTTGTTTCATAGTTTGCTCCAAATTGAAAGATGTTAAGCATCAACGACCACAACAAGACAAAACTTTGAGCGAGTGGAAAATGCAATGTGCCCACCCCTTAAGTCGATGCTTGGAAACATTATGCAACATTACACCACACACACTCATTCATATAATACAAAGCAGGATAATGATAGAGTTTCAATAATATATAAAAAAATACAAACCAGGGCAAATGCATCAAGGTCATTAGGGTTGAAATGCTTCAAAGATGTCAGAACAGCCATTCGGAATCCTCTGACAGCCTCAGCAGTGCCTGTGTTAGTATCTGCAGCTGCAGAATACTTCTGAAGAAGAAGATCCAATTGACCATTTTCTATAAGAATGCCAAGAATGAAATTGAGAGCATAAAAATTTCCAACTCCAGTTATCAAGCGAGCCAAGCACGGGAAATCACCCTCCGATACATAAGCATCAACCCTAGTTGCAGCAAGGGCCACAAGAACATCAACTCCATCAAGGCAAGCAGATGATTTGTAGAAGTGGTGGGACAGAATAAGAAGCTCAACCTGAAAATGCCAATATTTGCAGGAAGAACATTGTCAGCACAAGTAAAAAAGGAATGATTTAGCCAGAATCATTAAGATACATTCGCAACTAATATTTCTCTTATCTAGATTACAACTTCTCAACAATTATCCCTGAAAAAGATAAGGCAGCACAGAACAGCGGTGGATGATAGGGGTATATAGGCTCTCATGCTGTAATTGGGTAAAGAGGAGCAAATCTTAAAAATAGGATCTTGTAAGAATCGTAAGGACACCAAGTTTGTGGTGTAAGTTGTCATCTAATCCTCAACATTCACAGAAAACTTGATTAAAGTTCACTTCTCCTGCTTTTATAATAAAATAGTTCACTTGATATGTTCTCTCGGTCGCTACAGAGTTTTCTATCATGTCTACAACTGAAATTCTACCACAACAAGCAAATTATGGGTAATTTTTGGTCAAGTGTACCGACTCGATGATGCGAACTGGATTCCTGCAGTTACTGCATTACACAGTAACTGATTTGAGCCGTCCGATTTCAAATCGGCGGCTGAGATTGTTTTACTGTGTAAAATTGAGTTTATAATCTGAATCATCCGATTTAAAATCAATGGACGACATCTAATACAGCGTGTAATCTCTATAGCAGGGAATTCAAATCCCTGCATGATGGCTTAACAGGCTGTCTTTTGCCTAGAAAAACAACTTGCAAGTTGCAAGTCTATTAATTGATAAATAAACGACAACATTGAAATTGATTCACATGTGAGGTGCAAGATCAGAATATGTTCCTAACTTTTCTTACATTGTTCTCCTGCTCTGTGGTATGAGGTTTTTTCCTTAGCTTTTTGGAACAGTGAGTCCCAAGTCCTTGGACTGGTGATACTAGTTTTAGTAGAAGTGAAGAAGCCAATACTATGTAGCAATTTGAAATATTTGCCACACTTTGGTGCTTAGTTAGAACATATCTAGGACGTGCATTAGTAACAGATAGAAGAAAAACAAGGGAAACTATAAGTCGAACTATTAAAAAATATTTGGAGTTAAACGCTTTATCTTAATAAATATTGTTGATGATTGTTCTTGTTCTCTTTGTAAGTATTCTATTTTCTGCTTTATTTGTTTCTTTCTTTTCTCTATTACTTTCTTCATTTTCTGCTCTATTTTGCATATTCTATTTTACTCTCTTTTTTAAATTTGCTTCATTTTTTTAAATCTTTTTAATTCTGTTTTAATTCCTGCTGTTTTTAAATGATTTTACTTATATTCTTTATATTATCTTTATTCTCTATTTAATTGTTAATCCTTTTCCTGTCTTTGCTTTTGTTTTTTGTCCATTCATGTAGCTATTTAATGTCACTGCCAATGTTCTTCTAGAAAAATAGAGTACATGGAATTACAATCAACAGTTGACTACATTATATCATCATCCCAGATAACATGAATCAGGGTTTTCCCAATAGAGTCTGATTAAATTCACCATTTTCGAGCAAGATAGCAAAATAAAAAAAAAGGTTAGTGATAAGTCATGAACATGGTACCTCACAGGCATGTGGTATTTCTTGTCCAGTTATCACCAAACGCATCAAAGCATGCCCGATCTCTGGTTCAGAGGAACAAAGCTCCGCCCATTTCAAGAAGTCTGAGAACCTCCACAGCAAGGGAGCAGGGCCTTCCTCTTTTTGTGAATCCATATATCCTCCCCGATGTGCAGCCAACACACCCTGTACAATAAGTCATGAATCCCCTATTTATTTACTTCATAAAATTATAATGACATGTGATACAAAACTGTAAATCATAATGACATCAATTCACAAATCCAGGTGCCGTTCAAAAAAAAAAATCACAAATCCAGGTTAATTTCTTCATTCAATAGATGGGAAACAACATACCCACATAAGTCCATCTAATGCTTCGGATGTCTAACACATCCTCCATTTTCCATACAGCAAGCAGAGCAAAAACATAATTAGCTAGAATCATAAATAATAATACAAATGAACCAAACCTTCAGGAAAGATTCTGCAAGTATTTGAGCAATACTAGCAGCTGGCATCGGATGAGTCTGCACCAGAAATTTTGCCTCCTCAAAAGACTCTTGTGCTTTAAGAGATAGCAGCTGTAGTAGCTCAATTGGTTGCTTGTTGAATGCCTCAAAAAATGAGAGGCCCAAGGTGTTTGACGCTTTTATAACTGCTATCATTCTCTTACATAGCCCACGGCCACTGCCTTCGGTAAAAATGACCACCAAACTCTCCAAAACCTAGCATTTTGAGCCAACATTCCACAACAATGCACACATCAACAATAGAACAAAACATCAGGGATGGGGAGAGGAGGTTTGGACAATTACCTGGAGTGGGTCAACATGGTGCTTATCATTCAGTAAACCATATGTCTGCAGAATTGAATGCACTTCCTCGTCAAGCATTGAAACTGATACGTTGCTAGAAGGAGTTGACATAGAAGCAAGCTTCAAGGCTGCATCCACAAGTCTAAACTCAGATGGTATTTGTCCGGGGGAGAATTTATGTTGTAGTTGCTTGGCAGCAGTGATTTGCCCAAATTCCAATAAAGAAAGAACAGCCCTTTCCAGCTCAGCCGCTCCAACCCTCTCCTCCCACCTAGAAAATGACATTTCTACTTTCAAGTTTTCTTCTTGTAACTGCAACTCATTTTTGAAACTGATAGTATTGGAGCTATCGTCGGTATCTTCACTTTTTTCTACCAAATCAAGAGCTGGGCGTCTCAACGCCACATATCCTTTGGCCCTTCGTTTTGGCTTTGTACTCCCACCAAAAGTAGTTGAAAGACCAGCATCCACCACTTGGTTCTTGTGAGGGATTTGGTTGTTTTCCCTGGACTCATGTTTCTCTACAGTTCTATTCCTCATTGTATTTATATGGTTATCCATTTTTGCTATTATACCTGCAGTTCGATCAATAATACTGGAGTCGTTCTTGACAGCGTTGTCCCGGATAGAAACGGTACAGTTGAAGTCTCCTTCACTCTTCACCTGAGTCTCAGACTCAACGGCCAAGAGCCATACTTTGGTTTCAATTTCACGCAGAAGTTGCAACGGACAAACACTGAAAAATATAGCAACAAGATCTTAATTAAAGTTGAAACAGAAAGTAATCCTTAAAGATATTAATTAAAGTTGGAACAGAAAGTAATTCTTAAATATGTTCCATACGGGTTGGAAAGACTAATCATCCCACTCAGCCATTGCAGAGAAAGCAATAAAAGTTCATGAAGCTCCCTTGCAGGAAGATCTTTCTCCACAGCTTCGGCATGTTTAAGAAAAAATAAACCAGCCTGCAATCATTACAATGGAATAAACTTAAAGCATAAAACAACACAGTATAATTCTTTATCTACCGACTGTACTAGAAAGTAGAAACTAAACATACTTGAAGAGAAGGAAAGGAATATCTGATGAATAGTGTGTGGCAGTGGCTCCATAAAGCAACCCTCTCTTCTGGCACATCCCAAAGAAATTCCTTCCATTCAGCTACCATAGATTCAGCCTAGCATTTGTGGAAGAGGCAGAGAGATGAGGGAAAGTGTTCATGAGAAATATGAAAAACTATAACTAAAAAAGCTAAATGTCAGAAAAAAAAAATGTAAAATGGTAAAGAAAAATTATACAACTACATATACGACTGAATTCGTATAACTTTTCTAAGATCTCGAATATGCTCATTAAACAGTAAAATTTGTAAATAAGAATTCATCATTCTCAATACAAGTGATATTGGACATCCATTTGATCAAATAAAAAAATGATTATCTACACCAAAATTTATTAAAACAGCATAATTACAGTATGAGTAATTGAACTTAACAAATCAATTAGACAATTCTGAGCAAGGAAACTGAATCACATATAGATTATTGAAGTGATTAAACAATATAAGAGTATAGCAGTGGCGTGTAGCTCAAGATAGGCTGCTAGTAGGTTTGCGACAACTGTAACAAATTCAGCAGAGTTGGTGTAGGATAAAACAGTTAGTGCAGGACAAGGCCCAGCTATATATAGCTGTTGGCGCTCATTCGTAACTGATTTGGAACAGATTCAATACAATACAACAAACTTTCTCAACTATGTTTTGTCTCCTTTAACAAAAGGTAGACGGGCAAAAAGCTGTGCCGCTAAACCTTTTTGTATAGCATTGATTTAAAATCCACCGATGTATAATTAACTAGTCTAGCATGAAGTTTGATGGGCCAAAAATTATAATTTTTAGAGACAAATTTTTTATTTTTTTTGAACGGCAATTTTAAGAGACAATATGAAGAGCAGTCAGATAAAGAACCACAGATTAGTTATAAACAGGTTCTACTTTTACTTTTCTATATAAACCATTCAATAGATTGAGGTTCAAATATAGGATCATTCGACTTCGCCTCACTTGAGGTTATAGTCTTATAACAGTGACTCCATTTCACAATCAGGTTTACAAACTTAAAATATTACCTGAGATTCAGTAACATGATGCATAACAGATTTCCATGGTGCACCACTGGCCTCCAACTGCTTGGCCCAATTCCTTGCTTGCTCCCAGTGCCTATTTTTTTCCAGCGCAGACAAGAGTGAAGCATCATCCCAATTTTCATTACCTAAATGTAACTCGTCGTCTTTACGAAGTAGAGGCTCTGCTAAATTAATTTTCCAATAAAGCCTTCGATAGTATGCCGCTGCATTTCCACCATCACCAAAGTCTGTGGCAGCAAGAAGTTGCAGCAAGCATCTTTTCTCATAAGGAGAAGGACAGGTTGAAAGCACAGCATCAGCAGCTGTAGCAGCAGTAGAACTAATCCATGATGTCCCAATCTGCTCCTCCCTTCCTAAATTTGCCTGTACTTGCAGTGGTTCTTCCTTAATTCGAGCAGAAAAGGAGCCCAAATGTGCAGAAGCTTCTGAGAGGCGCATTTGCGAAAATGCCTAAAGGAAAAAGGGAAATTTCAAAATTGGAAGGCTATTATATTTAAAAGTTAAGGCTCAAATCAAATGGAGCAAATTTATCAGGTTGATATCAATATTGCACCAGAGATATTATAAAAATAGTTCACAATAAACAAACAACACATACTTACAGAATTGACCTGACTTGATAAAAGTGATTGACTCTGTTCTTAACAAGAATTCAATTAGATGAAACATTTTTTTTTGGTACAAAGTTAGATGAAACATTTAATATTAAACAGAAGAATCCTAAGCAAACTACATATCATTGTAGAGAATTATCAAAATTTGGGGTGGGATACCCTGTTCCTAGTTTGTGTTCACTTGACTCAAGTATCAGAACTTCTCCAAGTAAATTCATGCTGTTTAGTTTAGGAGGCCATTATTTACCTTGGGTTTTCAAAATTATTATTGAATTTTAATATTGAGAATACCCTTTTTTGTATCATTCCCTAGTTCTTATTCTTGTACTTGTTGTACATCATGCCTGCTGAATTAAAGTTATCTTTTTTATTAGAAATATTATTCACTGGAAGAAAGTCAAGTTATAAAGTATGAAAATAACCAGCTAACAGTTCTTCAATAACAAGAATATTTTACGGCACTTGGCCAAAAAGACACAGTAGCACGTTAAAAAAAACACAAATTCGTTGCATACAATACAAACCTACAGTTAAAAAGTACTGATCTGCTTACTAATCCCAATGATCTCATGTGCACTAAAGAGCCAGATAAATTTTGAGATAGCTGCTATACCTGAAGAGCACGGATAAATGGCAGCAAGGGGCATGATGGAAGGAACATCTCAAAGGCCCTAAGTAAAGGCGAAAACAATTGTTGTTCACAAAGCACTGCAACCATCTTGGAAAGAGAAGCAGGCCCTTCGTCGGAAACACTTGCAGCATTAACAGATCCACAATGTTCTGCTGTTATTACATCCTTCACAGTCTTACCTTGAGAGTCAAATATTCTTTCATTTATAGAAGAACTTGAGGTGTTAGACATTGCAGAAGCAGAGGATTCTAGTGAAACAGGAGTTATCAACCGTCGACGTTTAGGACTCTGCCTATTATAATGAAATGCGAGCACTCTATCTCCTACAGGAAGGGCATTCGTTGCATTTACAGCCGCTCCAACGTTGTCTGCAATCTGAGAAGCAATATCGTTCACCTTAATTGATGACGTTTCTCTGTCCAAAACATAAAAGGCAATGAGTTTCAATCATTGAAGTCACATGTTTGAATTGAGTGTGTGTGGATCAGTTAGCACTTATTTAAAAGTTGAAATGTTTGGACATATATAGCAACTCAGCATAGAATGTCATTTTCAATTCAACCATTGAATTATACAACAGCCAACCTCATTCGTACTAGGAGTCAATTAGAAAATATTGCTATTATGTTTGTCATACAGATGGTTTTTTTTTAAATTAGACAGCTATAATTATGAAATCAAACAGTAACAAAAAACATATTGCACATTAGTTTTATAAGGGCTGCTGTCAACAATGATGTTACCAATTATCCTAAAACATAGATAGAAAGACTGATTTTGACTAAATGTCACATCAGACTACTTTAATACACAATGTAAATCAACACACACAAGACTGCAGACCCTTCACAACGGAAATGGCTTAATATATCAACAATAAAGAAAGAAAAAAAAACCAGAATAGGATTATGAAATCATTATGTGAGAGCAGTTTCGATCACCTTGCTGCAGTAATTTCCAACCAAACTGTCAGACATGACAATGGAGAGACATCAAGGAAACATGAAGCAACCATTGCCAATATTGACCAGGACAATTCTTTTGCTTTCATCAAGAGAGCCTCTCCTGGACATTTTTGCTTTTCACACACAGCTAGTATTTGAAAGAGTTCAACTGGAACACACATGTTTTCATCAGGAAAGGGTGTTTCACTGCTTTTCTCCGGTGCATCAGAGAATGATGAGCCTGCCTTTTTCTTCGATTGCATTCCTCTTAAAACTGTCAACATATGAAGTCTGAGACGTGGATCACTGAACTCCTTTGATGCCTAGCATTCATAATCACAAAGGTATAAGAAGAAATTTTGTTTCAGCATAACTTACACAATTTAAACCTTCTGAGTTAGAATAGGATACAAGACTCACCACTTGGACTACTGTATCATATGGATATCCTCCGATCTGAGCTTCAGACAAAAATTCAATCTGACAGGAAACAAAAAATTGTAAGTTTATTGGTTGAGGAATTAATAGAAGAAATAACAAAAGTAGAAACATACCCAGTCACAGTCTCTAGCTAATACAGAAAGGTACTTTGTACTTAAGGGAAGCTGGTGCAACCTACAAAAATTTGTTACCAATGACCAGTGCTGGCTGGAAACCTTTCGGTGAGATCTTAACTCATTCCCATCACCATTTCCACTTAATATCCATGACCCATAGGTATTTCCATCAACCAACGGTGGAAGGCTTGCCTTTTCCAAATGGTGCAAGACAAGAATAAGAGCTCGCGAAGTCTGTTTACTTGGAGCTCCAATTTCGGAAGAAATTACAGGAGAATCCTTGTGCAAATACTCATCAGCTAGAGCTCGAGCAAGAGTTTCTGTTACATCACTTTCATGGGATATTGCATGAAACACAGATCCCTTAGGTGATAATTGCTTGAGATTTTCATTAGTTTCACTTGATTTGTAGAAAGAAGATATTCGTTTTAGCACAGCAATGTCAATGCGCATCTTGCTGGCGGATATACCACATAGCTCCAAAAGAAAAGCACAAGAAGCAACAAGCATAGAATCCTCAAAATGCAAAATTGCAGTTGACAAAACCTGAAAATTCAATCACAAATCTTTCAATCTACTATTCAATGAGTGATTTTTATCCGGCATTTATAATGGGAAAAATATATAAAACCCACACAGATCCTATGATGTTACATGTCAGGAAGCAATCTAGCATCAGAATCTAAACAAATTCTACGATGAAACATAGAACGGATAGAATACCAAGCAAATAGGGTTAAAGATATAAATTCATTGATGCCCCATAACCATACAGCTTAACCTTTTAAGTTTAATTGGTTCTTCACAAGGTTTGAAAGAAGAAGAAAAATACTCACGGATGAAAGTAGATTATCTTCGCGTTGTCCTAGTGGTGAAAGAAGTTTCTGAACATCTAATTGAATGTTAGTTTGTTCATGAGACGAACTATTGCTTTCCGATTCTGACTTCAGATTTTGAACTCTATGGCCAAGAATTTGGTTAAAAGCTGCCAACGCTCGTCCACGATGTAAATGATGCTCAAGCCCAAATCCGTTTTCCTGAAAAATCAATCTGCATTACTAATATACAATAAATATGGTACAAGGATAATATGAGTGACCCAATATCAGATTCAGGATAGACTCTAATAGCATCTTAGTTTTTGGGTCTAACCATAATTCCATAACACTGGCTTGTGATGTGAGGATTGCCAAGATTCTATAAGCTCTATTTACGTCTTATGTCCAACAAAGGCATGACTTGGATTTTTCCCATTATGTATTATCGTGGGCTTGGTCAATCCTCCTTTGTGAAGTTTCTATGCATCTTCTCCACGCTTGTCCAAACCACCTACCACAAGGGTCAACCATTTTTTTACAATGGGAGCTACCACCTTTCTCTATACTAATTGTATCCCTAATCTTATATTCTTGTACGACCACTCATCTGTTTTCAATCTAATCTCTGCAACACTAACTTTACTTCATCGTTGGATCAGTACTGCCCAACATTTAGTTTCATTTAACATAGCAAGGCTAATAATTGGGGTAAAACTTTCCTTTAAGCTAGAGTGGTGCTTTTATATTTCCATTTCATCCACCCTACTTGCATTGAATGGTTAACAACAACAAAAAAAGCAATAAAATTAAATGAGCATACCTCAAGTAAAGGACTGTGTAGTTCTTCTTCAATGTGACGCTGGATAGTTGCCTCCCAGGAGATTGCACTTATCTCAGCATGCAAATCAGCATTTTCGAATAAGTCGATATCTCTGTGTAGCAAAGTTTCCCCCATAGGGAATGCTGAAAATGATTGGCAACCTAGAGGACCCTGTAATATAATGAAAACTGTTGATATTTAATATTAATGTAAACATATTCTAGAGTATTCTTAGCATAGCATATTCCATAGTAAATATTCCTTTATAATGAAATCGGTGATGAAGTAATAAAAAATATTTATGAAGTAACAAAAAGAGAGTAAAAATCAGTGATGAAACCGTCCTAACATGACATAAAAACATAGGAGTATTTTATACAGAAAATATCAGATAGGAATAATTTGAATTGAAATCAAAATAACAAAACTGTAGACAAAAGACGGCAATTGTATCCAGTCACTCAAAATGGAGAGAAAAACAGACCTGGACGTAAAGCTGTATCAACCTCCGTACTGGCTTAGGAAACCAGCATGGAAGCATTTGTAGAAGTGAAGTATCACGTCCAGAACACAAGAAAATGTCGTCACGCCAACTAAGATAGTCTAATAAAGCTGCATTTCCAAATTGTGATAGAAGAAAAAATTTGATGCAATGAGAAGAAGAAAAAAAGTGTGGTTAGTTAAAGTAGGAGAGTAGAGGGAAGAGTCAGCCAACAAATGAGGTTAGAAGCTAACCAGTTTTTGCTTTGGGGACCAACAAGCCCACTGTATCTTGACCAAGACATGCTCCAACAAGTGTGCGCCACAATGTAGGAAACCTTTGCAAAGTTGGCCTAAGATTCTCCAATGTGCACTGGGCAGAGGAATTACTGTGCCTATTTACACCACCACTATTTAAACAGCTTTCAATAGGGACAGAAGCATGCATCAAGGTTGCTAGAGCTGCCATTTCTCCTCCTCCTTCAGCAATGTCATCAACAGTTCGAATTATTTCATCCAACTCCAGAACACCGAGGTCACTTCTAGGAGCTAAATCATGTGACATAATTGAACGAGCATTGGCAAGTGAGGCCTTGTATTCACACCCCTTAACTCTAGATAAGAGCAGCCATCTTGCCCATTCACAATCAACCTGTTGACATACAACATTGATAAACAGAAAACAAATACAAGCACATAACAAGAAATTTCACTAATAAGGACAAACCTCAACGGTGTGTTTGTTTCAAGGTTTCCACAAAGATTTTTGGAAGTGTGGATTGAACATATAACATTCTCGTGTTTGATACAAGCTTATAAAAGTCATTTCAAGGTATTATTTTTTATGATTAAATTTTACAAAGTACTTCTCAATTTTATATTCCCATGTTCCAGATTGGGAATCTTTTATCCCCGTGTACTTACCAAACACATTTGTGGAAATAATATTTATTCCTAGAGACATCGTATGTAATTCTATTCCTTGAAAGAAATGCCCCTGGTAACAATATACACACAACTCTATTTATATTAAATAAAAGAGGAAAATATGAAGCACAACTATATGAAAAGTATGCCAATAAATCAATAAATATGCACATACAAATAGATGCTCATAAAAAGTGAGCCGTAAATATCTCTGGTTACAAGCATACTACTGGTGATATATAACAAAGCTTCGATTGTAAACATTGGGTACTACTACTAAGTAATTTAGATTCTAGCATCATGTGACTCCTTCAATTTAGAGTTCGGCAATGTGCAATCTATGCTACACTCATGTGCATTTGGTTGAAGTGTGACTCTAGTATTTCTAACGACATTTTATATACTCTTCAGCTGAATTGGGGTAAAATTATGTGATTGGCTTCTATTTGGCTTCACAGGGATCGAGCAGCTTTGCTCCATTGATGTTATTTTTTCATGTTGTGTTCTTTTCCCTTTTTTCAATGGAGGATCCCCCGTGTTCCATATTCCTTCTTCATCTTTATTAATTTCTCATTTTATCCAAAAAAAGAAGATAGGGCTGCTAGTGCTACCCTATTTTTACACTGAACTTGCATAACAATACAAAAGACTAAATAATCCAAAAATAATGAAAAACCAAGTACAGACAATCAGAATAGATCAAACACAGACATAAATAACACAATGGACACAAAGAAACTTACCGCAGTATCCTGTAATGCATAAAGTGAATCAAGATCAAGGACCAAACGATGATGCTCAAGGTAGAGATCCAAAAGATTTGGCAAGTTATATTGTGCACAGTGGTGCACAAATACTTTATGCAAAGCTTGTACAGTTTCATTTCTAACTGATGAAGTCTCATTGAGATCATCCTCCAATCTTGCGCCATTTTTGCCAGATATGTAACCTGAACGCGCCAAAAGAGCTACCAATTCCAGTGTCCCTTCCCAATATTCCCTCAAAAATATAAATCTTTCTGCAAGTTTTTCCTCCGTAAGCATCCTTATCCACCCAGAAAAAATATCAGGTGAAAACTTGTAAATTTGGACATCTGGAACTTCGATGCATACAGAATCCAATTCTTCAAGAGAACATAAGGAATTTCCATAATTAGAAGATTTCACATCGCATCCTGAAGACGAGACAGGCTGTACAACATCCAAATTGAGTTGAAGGCTTCCAGCAGATAGGACATATGCAGGCAATACGTCCAACAGTCTAAAGACTTCCTTCCAATGATTACGACACACATGGTACTCAAGTTGTGACTCCCACAATAAAGAAATGTCTGAATGAAGAGATTGATTCAGTATCATCTGTACACAGAGAGATGAATGATTGATGGAAAGAAAATTATTATAGAGAACAATTTTGTCCTCGAATAATCGCAGAAATTGAATTAATGACTAAAAGCAGCAACATGACTGAATACATATAGAAAATATAAAACCCAGCATCCAGAATGCTCTTACGGGGAAGATTACCAGGCGTCATTGAAATTCGGCAACAAATATGAAATATCTGCACTAGAATGTAGCAACAAGACAGAGAAACAACTAACCCGATCAACAGTTTTTTGCTCCCAGGCATCGAACCAAATAGCAGCAGCAGCCCAATATCCAACATGAGCATCATCACCATCGTCGTCAACTTCCAGAGCAGAGGAGTTTTCATTAATATTCATCCATGTATCCAAGACAACTCCATCAATCTCACCACATTCAACGACAAGACTATCAAATGAATGGTTATGCAAGAGCATTAATCTATTTTCTGACGGTGAAACAGAGTCTGGTGGACCACTTTTATCTCTCAGCCGGTGATGATATGTTTTCCAGAAACCACTGCTTGGATAGAGACTCTATTCATACACATGCATACGGACAAATATGATTGCAAGTCTCAGCTCATGGAAATATCTTTCATACACATGCATACTAAACATTGACCACAAAACAAGACAAACAAATTCCACGTACCTCAATCAGAGAAATATCTTTCAATATCTTCAACTCATATGGTCCTAGATAACCATATCTTTTCATTTCCTCAGCAATCTGGGCTCGTAAGGATCTCCTTACAGTGCCGAACAAAAGTTGTTTGAGGCAATATTCAATGTTCTCACCAAGTCTTTGAAGAGTTGCAACAGCAAGTTCTGTTTCACCCTGTATAATTGCATTATGAGTCATGTTATTTTCATTGGGATATGTATGTGATATCCAAATAGAAAGTTGAATACATCACCTTCATAAATAAGTCATAAGCAACAGCTCTGCCAATGTCACGAACTTCAGTAAAAGTATCATGGGGCTCTTTGTCAACAATTAAATCTTCTGATTGATGTAGATGCAGTTGAAGAACAGCCAAAGGAAGTCGACCAGATAAAAGTGCATCTTTAACCACAGTCTTGAGGTCCAGATTACCCACCTTCCAGCGTGCCATCATCTCTCTTGGATTTTCTAGAGGTGAAACTTTCTTTTCTGAATGAGGTAAGTTACCTAATTCCTCTGAGACCAATTTAGACTCGGAATCAACAGGTACCAATGCAAGGTTTTCATCATTGCCGCCACCTGATGCTGCTAGTAAAGGAAAAGAAAGATCATGTTGTTTCAACATATCCAATGACTCTAAATTTGATGAAAGAACTGCAAGTTGGGGTTCTTCGTGCAGCATCTCTATACTCATAATAGACGACTCTTCTCCACTGTCAACCTGTAATTATTAGTAATAAGATAACATTTAATAACATTTAGGAAAAACAATTAATCATTAGTACAAGTAGCATAATTGGGGAGCACCATACCAATCCTTGACTGGCCTTTTGGAATATTGTCCTATGCCTACATTGCAGATTTCGGATGATCTCCAAGAAATGAGCCAGCTCAGAAAGTTTTTGAGCAAAATCCACTTCAGTTTGTAGTTTCACTGGTTCAATTGGGGGAAGAGAAAGCAATCCTGTCGTGTTCAAGCCCTCTGCTACGCATCTATCCTTTTTATGTTGTAGTAACCCATACTTACGAAGCATTGTAGTTGCAAAGCAAGTAGCCAGTGCAAGAAGCCTAGATATCATGAGTCGGAATTAAATTTTCTTTCTAGAATGAAAAAAAAATAGAGGATGCATGTCATCCACTGCTTTTGTTTGTCTAACAGAATATCAACAATCCAAGTATGATTATTTGAATAGCAAAGTTGATATGCCTCCAGTTATCACAAATTCATTCACTAATAGAAGAAAGGGTCGCAACTCACAATACTGAAATTCCTCTTTAAAAAGGAACAACAACAATCAAGTCTTATCCCACAACCACAAGGTGGGATCGGATACATGGACCAAACCTCCCATAAATCATGTCTGCATTCAAACCATTGGCCTCTAAATCTATCTTAATAGCTCCACCTATGATTTTTCTTGGACTTCCTCTGCCTCTAGCTGTTGGGCAGCCTTCCATCTGATTTACTCTTCATACTACAGAATCTACATGTCTACCCTCCAAATATGCCCAAATCACATAGGTCGGGATTCAACTATCTTTTTTATAATAAATGTTATCCCAACTCTTCTCTAACATCATCATTCTTAATCCTATCTTGTTTAGTATTTCTACTCATCATCTTTAAAAAGGATGTTAAAAATATCCATTGCATCAGATTAGGTATATCAGGCATAAACATACATTTGTGTTTTTTAGAAGTGAGGCTAAGGGGTGATTTATGTTTTTTAGAAGTGAGGCTAGGGGGTGTAGCTCTTTATAAACTCTTATCAGGCATAACCTTACAAAATTGGCTTGTGAATAAGGGGTTTCGCTCATTATAAACTCTTTTTAGACCTTCTCTCTTTTCAATGTGAGACTTGGATTTTCCTGATACACCCAACACTATTGGGCATGGTGCATGGATATTATAGTAGGGTGGCCCGAATAATAGGCTTTGATACCATACAAGATTTATATTGGGTTTAAGCAATCAGTTTAATAACATAATGATTAACTTGTATTTCACAATGAGGTTCATACTTATATAAGAGAGAATCATAAAATAAGAAAACAAACTATCCTAATAAATAGGAAACTAACTCTATCATAATAATCAACACAATCGTTACAAAACCGACTTGTAAGGTTAGGGGTGCCACTCATGTAAACTTTTTTCAAGCCTTCACTCTTTTCAATGTGAGACTTGAGCTTTTCCTAATACTTTGAAAGCAATATCTACTGTTCATGCAGGACAAACATGTGCATATCATGTATGCTACCCAATGTTGTTTTTTACATGTAATAACAATAAATTACGTGGGCATTGGGCAACAAATAACAATTTCACGTACGCTATTACAATAATGAGAGTTAAAATGGGAATGAAGTTAGAACCATAAGTTCATACAAGTATACGACAAAGAGGTCTTGGTTAAGCACATGATGGACATATACACATCTTAATTTTTCATTATTACTTAATTTCAGTTTCTAAATCCAGCATAACTATCCTAAAAGAAACTACTCACAAGGAAACTCCGGTAGTTCTTAAATAGGAAAGACTTCCAACAATAACCAAGCATTTTACCACTAGAGGAGATCAGCTAGATGCATTAGTCGACATAAAGTTTTGCGGTATGTTATATCCCAATACCATTAAACTCTAAATCTCTTTTAATGATTTTTTACCTATAGCTTTCCTTGGTATGCATCTACCTAAAAACTATTAGATTATCCTCCATCCGGTTTACCCTTCATATTGGTGCTTCTACAGATCTTCTCCATACATGAACAAACCATCTAAGTCGATTCTACCATCTTCTCTACTATGGATCAAAGTTGACCCTTGGCGGACACATAGTTATTAAAAAATCCTCTGTATCACAATGCAAATACTTCTACTAACAAATGTTACTATCTTATTTTTTCCTAAAATAAATTAACATAAGTCTATCCAAAAAAATATCCATAAGATAAAGGACTAAACACCAATATGAACAGTTAGTCACATATATCTTTGGAGGACCAATATGAACAGTTAGTCAGTTACTCTGTATAATTATAACACAATGACACATTTCTTGCGAGTAGCAGCTTACTTTAAAAATGATAAAGAATGCAGAATAAAAGTATGAGAGCCGATGAACATATAAATTTACCTTGAAGCAGCAGAAGTTTCACTGTCATTGCCACTTTTATTAAGCATAAGATAAACTGCAGCAAAAAGCAATCTCAAAATCCCCTCTTCTGCTAGATTCACATCCACAAGCATTTCCAAAGATCTGCCCATCAATAAAACTGGAAAGTGAATTTCATTAGACAATATTTGCCATTTATAAAAACCTAAATACTAGACGAACACATAAGATCTCTTTTACAACTTCATTTCCATTGAACCAGTACCGCTGTAACATACACAACAATTGAGGTTATGTATAAGCTGTTTCTACAATTGAAGTTGAAGGGAGGGTGGAGGTAAACATTACATAAGATCTGTAAAAGTTGTTTCTATTAATTAATTATCTTGTATCATTAGCTATTTTTATAAGCTCTTCAAAACATTTACACAAGTGCATATATCGTAAGAAAAACACAAATAAGTTCTTCCAAGCACCCCTTAATTAATTATTTCTTTACAGAAATATCACTAGTTAATTTACATCTTTTTCTACAATATCTAATAAATACTGTAATATAAACATTAACTAATTTTCGTGATTTACTCAGGAGGGTCTTCTAATTTGGAACATAGGTAGTATAATTTTTTCAGTGAAGTGTGTGTGTTTGTTTTCTTGGAAAATATATTATATCCTCCTTTAGAAATCAGGATAATATTGTCAACTGGAATTCTTGTCCTTGAAGGGATTGCGAACTCTTTGTTTGACAGTTAGTTAGTTGGGATGGTTAGTATTTTTTTGACGGAAAGTTGGGATAGTTAGTTAGAAAGGTACAGACTGGAAAAATATATAAAGAATAGGAGGCGAGAGATATGAGTTCGAATTCGGTTATTAAAAGGGACTTGGCGCCTTCGGACAGGGAGGGTTGCAGAGCCTCAAAGTTTTGCATTGTTCTACAATTTAAAGATGGTTGATCTTTAACCACCCCATCCCCTAAATTGATCATAACCATGCACCCCCCCCACATCTTACTGTGAGATATTTTCTGGTAATGCTAATCTTATACTAAAAGATATCTTCCGGTAGTGTTTTTTCCTAGTGTGAGCAATGCAGGGGGGAAGAGCAATTCACCAATTTTAATTAGGAATTATCCCTATTTCTTTGTAATAACATAGTAACATGCCAGGTTTCTATCAAATTGGAACTTTAGAACACGAGAAATATAAATCAAATAATCAATACTCCAATGACTAAACTTTTGCTTACCTTTCTATTTCATCAAATTTCAAGTAGTCCACTGCTATTTGTAACTGACGAATACGAGAAATTTTGATGTCCCATCCTAACAAAGAAAGAAAAAATAAAATATTTAAATGTCCAGTGCTAATCTTACTAAAATTTCGAAGCAAAAATTTATTTTGTGAAAATGTAAAGTAGTGTGTCAACTCCATTTCGATACAAAAACTCATCACAATTCGAATAAAATAGATATTGTCATCAAAAGTCTAGTTCTTATGTGTAATTATTTTCATCTATTCACCTTTACTAAGAATTTTATTGGTTTCTATACCAAATAGAAAATTACAAAAAAGTGATAATAATAAAATTCCTGAAATAGTGATGTTGCATAGTATATACATCTGTGCTTCAGTTATAAAAAGATCATTTTTTTGTAACTCTCACCATTTTTCAAACACAGCTGATCTGCCTCTTCAATTCCTTCATACACAAGAACTCTGTCCAAAATCTCAATTTTCCAAGGAGAAAATCTTTTGATTGGTTCTCTTACTTCCACGTTGTCTTTAAGCAGAACTGAAATCCCTTTATCTTTACTTGGCTGGCGATAACCAATGTACTCAACAGGAAGGAAACTTGATAAGAGTGAAACAGAAGGAATATACACTGATAGAACATCTTCTCTCACAATATAGAAACAACCCTGAAATGTGCAACCAACTACTTCTCCAATTACAGTTTCTTCTTTTCCATTAAAGTGGTATACATCATATGCACTATCTAAAAGGTTGTCATCGTGGGCATCTAATTTCACTTGCAGATTAAAGTGCACAAGTTTTGAGCCTTTCTGATTCTTTACATTCTTCATTTTAGAGAGAATAGTAATTCCCATGGGAGAAAAAGAAATAGAATCATCTTCACATAGTTTAAAATTGGGAAGGAATATCTTTCTCATAACAGGCGACTTCACATCAGAACCAATAAATTTGTGATCATTAGTTGCTTGATAAAAACCACTTGAATTGGGACCGAACAAATTGTGCCTTTCTTTAGACGTGTAGCCATCAATTTTCTGGAGCGCATCACCCTCCACATCTTTTCCTGGGTACGAAACACTTCTGTTTTTTATGTTTAAATCATTTGATTGAAAATATCCGGAGAAATTAGAGAATGCTGCTTGACAATCTATATCCGAACCGCCAGCCCCCCAACCAACCAACATCCCCAGTCCAAATTGCTGACAATATGGAAGCAATTTCTCAGATGTATAAATCTTTTCGGTAGCATATTCCCACAAAGATATCACATAGATCACACCACATGCATCAACCACAGCTAAAAAGTAGGTATGTGAAGCAACAACTAACCTTTTAAATGATCTTCTAAAAGAATCATGGTGTTGATCATACAATTTATCCTTATTGTCAGACCCATGTTTAATGCACTTATCATCACCACGACTCAAAGGAGGGTTAAGTCCAAGGGCCTGTGAAACATTTAAATGTGTCACGAATTCACCGGATATTGCAGAATATAAAACAATCAACCCAGATGAATCAAGACAGACCAGAAGATTGTCACAAAATTGGAAATCCATCCACTCAACTTCTTGAACTAAGTTTATTCTTTCATCAAGCTTCACCACTGAAACCCACTGAATACCCCAGCTGTCTAACTTGGCAACAAGAAGTAAATTTTTACTCCTGCCTCTTTGATTTGGACCACTAATATTGACAGACACATGATGCATCAATGTCAAATAAAAACCCAGCAAGCAATACGAAGCACTCGAGAAAATTTTATGACATTCGTAGAACCCATTTATCTCAATACCAAACACATCGGAAAAACAATCAGACTTAATATCTATACCCGAGCTCAAGCTTGAGTGATCGTGAACAACTTCTGCTAAATCAGCTGGTTCCTGCCGATTCTCATTACTTTGTACTGATTTTTCATTGAAGAGATATTCCAGGGATAGACTTCCATCAAATATGTTAAAAGAAACCACTTCAGTAGAGCAAGGAAATTCGTTACTCTCAGGGAACTTGGTCCAGAGACTACTGTCAGTTACAACAGTTTCAACTTTCATGAAAAATGACTTTAAATATCTCTTAGCCAGCACAGAGCCTCTCAAAAATTTAACTCCACCATTCCAATTTACATTCTGGCTTCCAGAGACTTCATGACTAAGGCTGGACAATTCTCCTACTTCCATATTTTGAGCTAATGTAGCAACAGGCCCCCATTCCACCCACCTGCCTTCTCTATAGCTACCTTCTAATGCAGATTGAACTATTTCTCTGGCTTTAGTCAGTTTGGGAAAAGCATGGACTGTTACCCCACATCTTCCCGAAACAAATAAAAATTCTCTAAATGAAGCCTCATTGTGTTGATCATAGCTGTCCCCACAACGAGCCCAGGCGAATGAGTTCACGTTACTAATAAATGGGTAACTGTTGGATCTTGAACATTTAATTTCAGCAACATTGGCATCAACACCAATTTCTGATCCTGAAGTGCTAGGAAAATCATTCACCAAACCTGATCCACTAGGCCTATCAAATTCCTGCGAGGAAATAGTTGATGAACCTAGAATGTGATTATCATAATCGTTGCAACTTTCACGACCACTAAAATTTGACTCCCCTGCAATCATCAAAGCAAATGCAAACACCAATACAGGATATCAAAAAAAACTTGACACAATCTGAAATTGCATTTAGCCACGAAATTAAATATATACATTGACTATTAGACAGCAATAGCTAAGCCAAACTATAATTATGCTCTGCTTGGATAAACAACTTAATTAAGCATTTACGATATAAGTGTTTATCATATACGTTTTTTAAGTTGTTTTCATAAGCTATCCTGGAGAGTTTACGGAAATAAGTTGAACACAACTTACGGACATGTCACAAGTTGTTTTCATAAGTTCTCCTAAACAATCTTCCAAGTGTTTATACCCGTAAATAAGATCAAGTAAGTCAATCCTCCTATTACACCTTTACAAGAAAGGAAGCGGCAGTCACCTTTAACGAGAGGAAACAACAGAGCTTCCTTTTGATATGAATGCAAAAGCAAAATCTCTCTGGTAGGAGAAATAAAAGCTTCACGAAATTCGGAAAGCTCTATTTGTGTCTGAGATGTGTCCCACTTGTGCAACTGAAGTATAGCAGGATCCTCCATTCCACTCCTGATTTAACCAAACGCACTTTCAACAAAATTTTAAAACAAACCATAATAATCATTTAAGCAATAAATTAAGGCTAAGTGACATTAATTAACTGATGTAATGATAATTAGAACTAAAACTATTCAAGTTCCAAACACTTTTCATCTTAGAATTCAGCACTCAGAAAATCAATCAATCAACGCAATGATCTAAGGAAAAAAAGAAGGTCGCAACTGATGAAACTTTATGTGAGGCCAAATTTCAATTTGATTTAATCGATTATTTATTAAATTGTTGAAATAAAACGTGAATCGCATGATGTAATTAGAAAGACGCGGAACATCGAAAGTAATAAAGATTTGAATGAGTTTAGGTCAAATATGAAAGAGTTGAAATCAAAATGGAAGAGGAATGGAACCTGATTAGGAGATTAGAGTGTGAAATTGATAGAAGGTTGTTTTTCCATGGATGGATGAATAGAGAGAGAGAGAGAGAGAGAAAGAAGAAGAAGAAGAAGAAGAAGAAGAAGAAGAAGGAGTTTGCAGCGAAAGAGAGGGAAAAGGAGGAGGTTTTGGGAATTGAGATTGAAAATGGAGCAAAGTTGTTAGAGCGGAGAAGGAAGGAATGTGCCTGAAAATGATATGCTCTCTCTGCTCTTCGCTGCCCGATCCAACTCCGTTAAAGTTAACGATAAAACCAAATAGAATTAAATAAAATAAATAAATATCAGAGATTTATCAGTACATTATTCTTCGTTCGTTTGACTTAGATGCGTACTATTTATATAGTAACATATTTTGACTATTTATTTTGATTAATATATAAAAATAAATATTTTGATTAATATGTTGTTCAATTTATTTCGATTAATATTTTTAAAATATAAAAAAATTGAATTTTTTATAATACATAATTAAAGATATATTTGTGATCACAGATGTGTATTGACCGTAAATTGGTTTATTGTGACATTTATTTTGAAACGGAGGGAATATAGAAATTAAGAATTAAAAAACTCTTTTATCTTCCCCAACCAGTGCATATGAGAAATATTTATTGGGAAAGATCAACTTCTTAAATAAATTTAAGTTACTTCGAAAGATTAGTCTTTATAGTTGTGTGTGGAGAATACAATTGGTTTACCAAAAAAGACTTTTTTTTTGGTAGAATCAAAAAAAAAAAACTCTTTTATCTCACAATAAAAAGACAGATTTTCATTAAGCAAAAAAAAAAAAAGAAGAAAGACAGATTTTCCGTTTAAGCATTGATTAACTAGCTAATTATAGTCTAATTTATAGTTTTTTTTTAAGCGGTCTAATTAATAAGTAGTTCTTTTGATGTATTTTCTCTATCTCAAAATTTATAGTTCTTCTGTGATCCAATATTGGCCTCTTATTAGAAAATTGGTCCATCTCACAATAATAGGACATGTCAACATGTAAATTACATTACGTATTGTCAAAACAAGATGTCAAGTATAATTTGCCAAGTGAGAAAATTTTGATTTCATACCCTGTAATGGCAAACATAAGTAATAATAAGCAAGACTTTACGGGATTTTGGTTATCCTTTAGTAGGGGAGAGGGGTCCCTATCTTATAACTTGAGCTTGAGTACTTGTATTCAATGTACTAAAAAGAGATGATAAAAAGGTACAAAACAATATTATTTGACAATGTTTAGTTTGTTTGAAAAGGATTTGTTATTAATACTTTTATTGGATCAATATACCAATATTCTTTTTTAAATAAATAAAATGATAAGTCATTGAAAACTCACTTAAAATAAAAAGATTTTTAGCAATGTTAGTATTTTTTGTCAATTGAACTAAGACTTATAAACATTTAAATTATTTTTTAATTTGTGGGAGTTATACATATGAATGATAATAGATCAATTTACATAGTAGTAGAATTCAAACAACACAAAAGAAAAAATCTTGGAAAATTGAATATCAAACCATATCAGGTATAAAATTAATGTATTTTTCATGCGCAAGTGTATATACTAACTATTCTACAGAGATAACTTATAATATGTAAGGGAAAACTACTAAAAAAGCATAAGCCCATAAAATACAGTTAAATGTGGATATATATGAAATTTGAATCTCAATCTCTGAGTTACTAACTCAACATAAAGTTACATGACTACAATTGACAAATGTTAGTCACCGCGCTTTATTATATTTTGAGTGAAACGCCAGAGATATATATAGTATCTCTAAAATCACAAAGACTATAAGATATATAAAACTACAGAAAAGTGTCATATATATGGTATGCTTGGAAGGGATGAAAATTCAAAATGTCCAAACAAGCATATTTTTCATCTCAACAAAGCACACCTGGCCTACCTATTAGAAAAAACAAAACAAGCAACTGAAAGTCTGAAACAAGCATATACATTGTAATTAGATGTAGCATTATTATTATTATTATACATGTTAATTTGGTGTATGCATGCACTACCACAAAAAATTATCAGATTGAGTTTGAGAGTCTTGAAGATGATCATTTGATGGAGAGTGTACATGTCTTCCTTCGTATGTGGTTATTACCATCCTTGGATCTTCCGCTAAACGCTCCACACGTTTCTTTACACGACAATTCTCGTGTGTGCAACGATAATAGCTTCTACACATCATTAATTAAAATTCACTAATTAATGAGACAATTAGCCTCTCCATCTCAAACAAAAAAAACTCTAATGAAAAATATTCTAATTCTTGTTATAATATAGAACAAATATATTAGTTATTCAATTAGATGCATTCTAACCTTGGAACAAATTGCTTTAATTTTCATATATGCATGATAATATATGTATATCTAATTTGAGAGGAATCCTTAATTATATCCTTACTACATTATTAGTGCTAAGAGAAATTAAAACCCTCCCGAAACAAGTAAATGAAAGCTAATTCATCATGATGGAAGAAAAAAAACAAATAATGAAAAGAGGGGTGTGGAGATTGGAGAGAGAATATATATATAGTAAGTTTGGAACACAATATAATGAATCAAATAAAGGTTATGATGAGTATATCAAATACAGTATATATTAATTATTTTTCAAATTATTACTCCATCATCCCTACCAAAATTAACGACCACATTTGATAATTTCACACATTATAATTTGAAAGACAATTGAAAAAGTTGATTAAAACTACATTAAAAATTGGAGAAAGAGATCAAAGTGTAGAAGAAATAATTACACTATCAAAGTAAAACAAAAGAGAGAGAACCTTTGAATTATATACTAGTAATGTACCTGGGATGTTGTGTGTTCTTTACAACTTTTTGTCCATACTTCCTCCACTTGTAACCATCATCCAACACATCCACATCAGTACTCAAGGTCTTGAAACAAAACCTAGGCTCTCTCACCTTCTTTCTTCCCTTCATTTTCTTCATTTTCATGCTAGAAACTCCCAATTTATGATCATGATCTATTCCACTTCTTTTACCACTGTTATTCAAGCAATCATCACTGACTCCTCCCAATATTGCCCTACATATGAAACAAAGTACAACATCCATCACATGGCTCATATATCTCTTAATTAGCAAGATATAATACTCTCTCCAATCCTACCACTAAGTAAAAAAAAAAAATTTGTGCATTTTACAATATATATGCTCTTAATGTAAAACTAGATACATCTGTTGAATGTATCAAAAAAAATAAATCAAATTTACTTGTGATAGTGATCGGATGGAGTAGAAGTTAAACGGAGTAATTAAATAAAAATACTTCAAATAATAACAAAAAAATTGAGGCATAAAAATATGAAATTTGTGTCTAATTTAGCAACCATTTTTTTTTTGTTTTGCTAGTTTCATATTTTTGTTCTTATTTCAACTTTTTCTAGGAGATGATAGAAAAATAGGAGAATTGAATTGTTTTTGTCTCACCATGGATTTATACTGGATCTATGCAAAGATAGGAATTGAGTTCCTCCAAAGCTATGAGTGAGGTAGTCTCTTGAGTTTTGAAGATTCACACTTGAGAGTAGGGTTTGTGTTAGATTTGGTGTAGAATCAGGTGATTCAGATGTAAGTGAAGAAGCTATGGAACTTAATGCATTATAAGATTGATTATTGCAACTCAAAGAAGGAAAAGTACTTAGGTTTGTTGGGAAAGGAATGAACCCCATTTGTGTTGGAATCTGATTTTGCTCATCAAATAAATTGTTATTAACAATTTGGGACATAATTCTCTCTTTCTCCCCGGCGTATCTTCTTTCTACTCAATTTATCTCTATGAAGGAAAGTTCGGTGATCTTTCTAGAGCAAGAAGAGGTTAGGTGCAACTTATATATAAGGGTTTCTCTAAAGCATTTAGGAATTAGGATAGATTAATACATACCACATATGTATACTAGGCATGTTAATATGAAACTAAGAAAATATCCAAATTAGATCTTATCATTTTTGGTAAAGTAGTGGATGTTATAATAAAAAAGGAAGGATGAGAGATGATACGGTATATATATTGCATGCATAAGGTAAAATTAACAATTTTTCATTTTATTTTTTAAATTCGTACATATAAAATGGAATTATTATTAGAGATCAAACTTCAGACATAAACATCTAATCTAACAATTTTAACATTTTTTATTAGTTGGATTAAGATTTTTGAACAAATTAATAAAATTTAATTCATTTAAAAGTAATTTGGTGTCAAATAATCAAGTAATAAGTTTAATATCTAACAAAATTCAATGATATACAAGTATACTAAAAGTTACTATAAAAAAAGTTAAGGTAAAGATATATATAGACTTTAATTAGTGCCACTATTGAACCAAAGCTGGCGGTTTGCTGCATGTTATTAGTGATGGTACTATTTGTCTAAAAAGCTTGTAAATTGTATCTCCTAATTCTGTGACAGTAAAATTCCACTAACAGTGAAGGTAGCTAGGTCAACAATACACGACAAAATAGCTCAAACATGGGGTTTGCTCTGCCCTCAAATTGTATGAAATCCCATGCAATATCCCATTAATGTAGATCATAATTACTAATACATGGCCCAAAGTGAAACTTGTTGAGTGCACAATAATAGAAATGTTTGTATATAAGTAAAAAATATTGATATCATAATATTCATCAATTCAAAGTATAAAATAGTGTTGCTATTTACACGTTATTAGTAAATGAAGGAAACTTTAAGATAATAAGTTTTATAAAGATGTAAATAAATTATGTTGTTCATACACTTGTGATGAGATATCATCTTGTGTTGCTATTATTTTAATGAATGAAATTAGTGTAAAAAATATAGTAGGATTTTTTTGTACATACGTAGATAAAATTGTAAATAATTGAAAATTCACTTATAAAATAGAGGGATATGAGTTTGAATCTTAATTATGATATTTAATTCAACAATTTTAATATTTTTTATCAATTAAATTAGAATTTGTAAACATTAATTATTTATAAGGTTTGTCAAAAATAAAATCATTTGTACATATATACAAGTCGGTTTAATAAGATAAAAATTATAAAAGAATATTATGACTTTATTTTTTTGCATCATCCTAAATTTTTCCCCCTACTTTATTTTCTTTACACATTTTTGTTAAAGGAATATGATAGACAATGATGATAAGATATTGGACAATATCCATCACTACATTTCACCATCGGCGGTGAAATATCATTATGAAGGGTGATTGCTTATTTGACCTTTCACAATGAAAAAGCTTATTGCCTTTTTCATATCACTTTTGCTCTTTAAACTTTCTAAACTCGAACTAACCCTACACACACTAACCTTTTTTCTCAAATTCCAAACCAAACTTATAATATTGTTATCATCTCTTGAATTAATAATTAAGTGTGATAATCATGATTAACTTTGTATTTTTTTCTCATGCCTAAAAATTTTTGTGGACCAATATAGCCATCGAAATCATATGTAGTTGATTTATCTACCCGTTTGATAACTTAGTCATTTGGCTGTTTAACTAAACACTAGAATGATGATTTGTAGACATTATTGATGAATCAAGTGAAAATTAAAGTAGCTACGAAGAAAGAATATACTAGTAAATACTGATTGTGTATATGACAACTTGTGTAATTGTGGCTCACCATTTTTCTACTTGGTTCTTAATCTTTTTTTAATTGGTCCTTTAAATTATATTTTGTTTACATTAATCATTTAACAAAGTTCCATTAAAAAAGTGCAGGTGTGATGTTTTAATATTGAGATAACTGGCAATATTTCTCCACTTTTTTTTCTCCTTCACTTATTTCTCTTCAAATATAAATTTGCACGTAAAAAAAATCTTATAATTAAGGTGTCTAATTTTTCGCAAAAATGTCTTCATTAAAACTTAAGAGCATGCTTCAAATAAGCAAAAAAAGTATAAAATTTGTCTCTAATGTAAGACGCGATGACGAAAAACCTAAATATTGTTCTGATCAACCATAAGTTTGGGAAAAGATAATTCAAGGAATATAAATTGTACAATAATATAGATTCCATGTAAATAAATTCCATGTAGTACATAAATTAAAGGATGATGTTTTTTATGACGTTGGGCTAGCGTGGTGATGATGTAATACATACATACATTTATTTTTTATCACTTGTTTTTAGAGACCGATTTAGCGACTAAAAATTTTTAGTCACCGTAGAGACCGAATTAGAGACTAAAATTTTGAGTTCAATATAAATAAATATTTGGTTGCTAAATCGGTCACTAATATAATATAGCGACCGATATAGAGACCGAATAATCGGTCACATGATAATAAATATTTTGGTCTCTAAATCAGTTGCTAATATAATAATAGTGACCGATTTAGAGACAGATATTTAGTGACCGATTTAGAGACCAAAATATTTATTATTATGTGACCGATTTAGAGACTAATAATTAGTGACTGATTTAGAGACCAATAATTACTATACTTAGTGACCAGTTTAGAGACAGATAATTTGTGACTGATTTAGAGACCAATAATTACTATATTTATATTAGTGACCGATTTAGAGACTAATAATTAGTGACTGATTTAGAGACCAATAATTACTATATTTATATTAGTGGCCGATTTAGAGACTAATAACTAGTGGCCGATTTAGAAACCAATAATTACTATATTTATATATAAGTGACCGATTTAGAGACTAATAATGAGTGACTGATTTAGAGACCACTAATTACTATATTTATATTATATTAGTGACCGATTTAGAGACTAATAACTAGTGAACAATTTAGAGACTAATAACTAGTGACTGATTTAGATATCAATTATTACTATATTTATATTAGTGTCTGATTTAGACATTAATAACTAGTGATCGATTTAGAGACCAATAATTATTATATGTATATTAGTGACCGATTTAGAGAATGATTAATCTATCACATAATAAAAAATATTTTGGTCGCTATATTAGTCACTAATATAATATAGTGACCGATTTAGAGACGGACAAACAGTGACCAATTTAGAGACTGAATATTAGTGACTAATTTCAAAATTGATAATTAGTGATTGATATTGAGACAAAAAATTACTAAATTTTTAGCCGGAAAACCTTCTCGCTCAAAGAAAAAAAATTAAACTTTCAGCTAAAAAACTTAAAATAAGAAAAGAAATATCTAACTAATTATATGAGTAAGATAAACAATATACTATTCAACAAAACTTTCTAATGTCAATGTTGTAAAAGGAAGAAGTACTTTAAGCAAAACAAATATTAAATTGTTGTTATGTGCATATTTGTAAAAAAAAAAATATATAAATAAAAAATACATGGAAGTGATTTATATAATTTTTTTTCACACAAACTATATATATATATCATAAAAAAAAGTTTGAAAAACAATTTCTTACGTTAAAAATTAAAACAAAGTTTGTTTAAAGTTTGAAAAACATTTTTTTTAGGTATCTATAACATTTGAAAAACAATTTTTTAAAAACGTAAAAGTTGTTTTTTAAACAATTTTTTGTTTTTAAAACAAAGTTTGTTATGTTTACCTAAACAAAGTTTGTTACATATAATAATAGTTGTTTAGTCTTTATCCAAAAAAAAAAAATAAAGGAGTAAAATTCTATAAATAAGATGAGTAGAAATTGTTAAAAATTTAAAGTGCAAAGTAAAATAAAATATCGGAGAGAGGGAGAATAAAAGACTCATGAATATGTTCAAAAGGAAGAAAGAGTGGAAGACTCGTTGGAACCGTTGATGGGAGAAATTCAAGAACAATATGGCGCTGAAGAAGGAGAAATTTCATCAAGGGTATCCATTAATATTCTGATGCAAGTTTTTTATTTTTATTTTAAAGTCCTCTTTTTTTTATAAGTATTTCGTAATCTTTAATTTTACTATGTTAATATTGTTGTGTGCATGATTATTTTTATTTTTTTGTCGAGATCAGGGTATTATCTACCGCCGAACATATTGACTCTTCTCTTCGCTAGATTGGAGGTACCTCAAAGGGTAGCATAGTTGGACCAGAGATTTAAAGTTGTTCCGTACCCAAGGCGATGATCGAACCCTTGACCATTGGTTAAGAGAGAGCTTCAACCCCTCAACCACACCCTATGGGTTGCATGATTAATTGTTCGATGTCTATGAAATAATTTTAAGGATGTTAAATTAGATCTAAAAAATTGTTTTTAGGGATTTTTTAGTTAAAAATAATGATATTTTGTCTTTCATGTAAAAAAATTAAAACATAATACTCCCTCCTTCATTTTTATTCGTCATCTTAGAAAAAAATATTTGTTTCTATTTATTTGTTGTTTGCAATTTAAAGTTATACTTTGTCTATTATACCTTATCTCCAAAAAAACAATTTTACGAAATTTTATATTATCGTTTTATTTTATCTTTATTTTTTACTAAACTTATTCATATAATATTTTTATTGTTTTTTGTTTTGTTTTTTTTGTTAGGTATTGTTTTTGTTTAGATTTGTTCTTTTTTTTTTATTAAGAGAAAGTGTGTTTAAAAAAATACTGATTTTATTGATGGATAAAAATTAGGATATATATCTTTTATCACCAAAAAAAAATAAATTAAGATATATATTTAAAAAAAAGTGTATAATGAAGATAAGGTGCAAAATACACTATCTTAATTTGGACTTTTTTCTTCTTTCAAAAATGAAAAATAAAAAGGAACGGGCGGATTAATGAAAAAAAAACTCATTAGAGACCGAATTAGAGACTAAATTTAACATACCACGTTTTCAATTTGGTTGTTGAATCGGTCGCAAAAAAGCATAAAAATTATTCTAAATTGATCACAATAACGGTCTCTAATAAGGGTAACTAAATCAGTCGCTGATAGCGTCGTTCAAGACGTCGCACATCACATCGCTCGTAGTCTCTGAATTTAGTCACAAATCCAGTCATTGTTTTGGTCTCTAAATTCAGTCACTAAATCGGTCTCTAAATTTAGTCTCTAAATCGGTCTCTAAATTCAATCTCTAAATCGGTCTCTAAATTCAGTCTCTAAATCGGTCTCCAAATACAGTCTCTAAATTCGTCACTAAACTCAGTCACTAATTCGGTCGCAACAAATTGGTCACAACAGATTAGCCACCTAGATTTTTAAAACTGATTTTAATTGGTCTCTATATCGGTCACTAATTGATTTAGTGACCGATTTGCATTTAAATCGGTCTCTAAACGCGAATTTTCTAGTAGTGTATGTACGTACCATGGGAATATTATATTTGCATCATTTTCAATAAGACCACTTACATTATCAAATCATATAGCTCCGAGTAGTATATATTAATAGGGTCATGTTAAGAATCTAAAAGTAGAAATATTTTCTTAAATTTTGTGTATTGAAAACATAAAAAATTTAAAAATTACACTAATACACGGATACCGGTACAAAAGTTTCTTTATTTCATGTGCCCTTGGGGCACATGTTAACATTTTTTATTTTCCTAATAGACAATGCTTTTTTATTTTTGGTTATTAACCCTAATTAATCAAACTTTATAAGTCTGACTTGGCCTACTAAGTGTAATTATTCTCTTAAAATATAATCGTTTTTGTTTGGTTTTCATCATTAGTATTTAGTTTATTAGGCTGATTAATCTGATTTGGAGTGAGTTATGATATATCAAATAATTTTAATTCATTTTTAAACACAATTGCAGTGTGGTCATCTTTAGCGTCAATTACCATTGAATCAATTAACATTCGATAAATATAATTCTATTTTGTTCCAACCCATTTTTTTTTTATATTGTCCGTTGCAATCCATTTGATATAATTTTAAATTGACAAAAACTAATGAATGTTTAATCTAAAAATAAATATAGGAGTAAATTAACCTGACAAAAATCAAAGGGCATTGATTCAAAAAAAAAAAAAGATTAAAGGGCATGGTGGCAAACATACATCATTTCTTTTTGTCTCTTCTTGTAGCCTGTAGGAGCCCATTATGGAATTTCAAATTACCACCTATAATCTACACTATTCCTCAATTCACTTTATCTTTTTTAAGTCTCTTCTGATTTTCTTCCCCTCATTTTATATATTTGATTGTGTTAGTTGTCTATCTTTCAATTCACCATATATCCTTATCAATTCAAGAAAATTCACAAGATTTAAAACACATTATTCACAACAAAAATACACTATCCGCTTCAAAAAATAAAAACAATAGTATAATAAGTGGAGAGATTAGAAATCAATCTTCATTTATGAATGTTTGAACATTTCTCTTTTGCCCCAGAATTCAGGCACCACTTCGGGATCTATATCTCGAACTGGTGCTTGTACTCCCCAAAATTCAGGATACACTTCGGGACGTAGATTCCAAACTATAGTTCGGGATCTACGTCATAGTTCGGGATTTACGTCCCGAATTGGTGCCTATATCCCCCAAAAACCCCCTAAGGGCAAAATCGGTAGTTTGGGGGGAAAAGAGAATGAAGGGGGGGCGATTGAGAAATTTTCTGAATGTTTGGTCTAATAATGTCGACATGTTTTACTTGTTGAACTAGGGTTTTTGGGTGACAATTTATTTATTTATTTACTATAGAGGTTAAATATAATGATCACAAGTTGTACTATAGAGAAAATAGAATGATTACCCCATGCTCCTCCTCTCCTCATCCATCTATCCGTCTGTCTGTCTGGTCTCCATTATTCTCGCTAGCTACTGTCTTTGCCAGAAAACGACCACCATGCCATGCTTGCTCAGTAACAAAAGTTGTTGTGACTGTGAGTTGTGACAGGACAATGCTTACTCTTCTCCTGTACATTTTCAAAAGAATGAGATGTTGTCTGTTTCTAAACTTTGCAACTATTACCACTTTTTTCTTTCCGAATGTAATGCAATACTACAAATTACTTCCTCCGTCCTATAATATAAGCAGCTCCGACTTATTTCACATATATTAAGAAAAATTTGTAGTATAATTATTATGTCTAGTTTGTGTTGTAATTTTTACTAACTTACCCTTTGCCAGTATATGTATTTGATTTTTGACTTTTTATATTTCAACGTAAGTTAGTGTAATAAATGCGTCTAATAATTTGTAAAAGAACTTATATTTTAGGATTAAACTTTTTTAAGAAAACTGCTTATAATTTGAGACGGAGGGAGGACAAAACATGCAATGTGAAAAAAATATTAATAATGGTGATACTCCTCGTAACCATTTTACAACAATATAATATGAAAAATATATTATTTGAGATTATAAAGTCAAGTTGTTACTACTTAATTGGCATTTTATGATTATGCATGAAGGAAATGCCTTATTGATTCATTTTCTAAACCATTTTTTAAATGAGTCCTATTAAATCATGTATAGACATGAAGAGTTGGTTGATGCAAAGAAAAACAATTCAAAATTAATACAAAAACACCCTACATGTTTATTTTGATCTCTTTCTTAATTTTCTTCGACTTACCCAATACCCACATTTTAAAAATACGTATAAAAATCCAAAAGCCATAGTATTTAAGAAAGCCATAGTAGTATTTAATAAACATTTTAACATGAAATACGTATAAAAATCCAAAATACATGTTTATTTTGATCTTTTTTCTTAAAGTTTTCATGTCAACCCATGATTTCTCGTGAGAAAATTATTGCAGCATGAAAGCTATGCACATGAGTGGCAAGTGCAAAAAACAGCTACTAGTAGATCATCAAGAACTGTACTGCAATTTAATCTCCACGCCGTAAGCTAGTCTGTTTTGGATTCCAAGAATAGTAACACATGAGAATAATACTTTCTCTGTTATTGTCAGTACTACTGCAGATCAGAGATTTTAATCTAAGCTAAAGCTAAAGCTAGATGAAGAAGAATTCAAATCATATCACACATTCTCTGCAAAAAAAGAATAAACTGATGCATATGCGAATCATGGTAGTTAAAGTGTTTGTGATGTGAGTGATCTCACATCAGCCACCAACTCCAAATCATGACTCAAACCTTGTCATTTTGCTGTTTTCTTTCTGACAACTCCTCAAATCTTTTGTAGCTGGGAGAAAAACATTTGATTTATATTCTTCTCTTGGTTGTTCCGTAGTGTATACAAAACTTACAAATGTTACAAACTTTGAAATACCGAATTTAATTCCTATTTATAAAAAATCAATGTAAAAATACTTTAAATATGTGTCTAATTATTTCACAATAATATATTTTTTAAAATATCTCACGGCGCGCGCGGGCGTGTAAATATATAGGAGTCACTTATCCTATAAAAACAGCAAGGTAGGGTACATTGCATCAAAAATATGCATGTATAGTGAAACTTCGATCAAGTGCTTCACATATTTTCTTTCATCTCTTGTAGAAAGTTTGGAAATATCAAAAAATAAAGAGGCTACAAAATCACAAAAAAAAAACTAGACATTTTGAGTACATGGTATTTATACTAAGCTAACTGTCAATTACGGCGAGGGAGGATCAACAATTTAGTATAATTGTGAGCATGCAAAAACTGATAGAGTACATTGTATATATACTAGCTAACTGTCATAGCTACTAGATAGAACAGTTTATATTTATACCCGTCTGCAACTGAATCTAGAAGCCTCTAGACAGAAGGTAAGCTGTGACGCGATACTAAAATGGGCCAAAAGGATTGGCTGCTGCAATCCCAATAATACAACGCAACAACAGCAATAATAGCAAGTCTACAACAGCACACAGTCAGGATGTAATCTTAAATCCTAATATATCAATACATGATAATCAGAAAAAGGTGGCGAACAAGAGAAGAATCACACAATAAATTTCCTATCATGATATCCACAATTTGTACATGGGATGCAGTTGGATGAATTTCTTATCATGATATCCACAAGCTGTACATGGTATGCAGTTGGACCATGTCGGTACCCTTCAGGGACATCTTGTACAGTTCCTTGATCTTTCGACTATCACCAAATCTGCTAGACGTTGAAGATGGTTGG
The DNA here is from genome assembly GCA_951804385.1 of Trifolium dubium. Classification (NCBI taxonomy): domain Eukaryota; kingdom Viridiplantae; phylum Streptophyta; class Magnoliopsida; order Fabales; family Fabaceae; genus Trifolium; species Trifolium dubium. Next base: position 4,201,002 of record OX638075.1, on the reverse strand, counting down.
CAGAGAGATTTATTTGCACTGGACGAAAGCACCATGGCCAACATTTTCTTCAAAAGCCCCTGCAACTGACTCCAATATTTTGCATGAAGTTCAGGATAGCTAGTACTGAAAGTGTCCGCATTTGTATTTGAAACATGGCGTCCTTCAAGCATATGAGCCAAAGCTGACTCCAACATCTGGAACAAAATTTAGGAAGTATCAACAAATGATAGAAATATACACTGAAAGTTTGGACCTGGTTGATGGTTCTATGATTTATAAAGAGGAAAATTTCAAGAATTCTATCATCTTTTTACTAGGGAAGGGACCAAGGGAGTGTTTGTTTCCAGTTACTAGATTTTTTTCCTGGGAATAACTAACTTTCCTTTGAATATATATGGATGAGTTTTATTCCTAGGTGCTTTTAAAAAAATATGATTGGTTAACATTTATATTATTCCCAAGAATTATTTTAAAAGGAAGGTTTATAGACATGGATTTATTCTCACTATTTTCTTTGGGGAAGTTATTTGTTTCCCAGGAATCTTTATTACCCAAGAATAAAATTTAATAAACTTGTAACAAACACAGAAATGCATATTTCCTATCCTTATTTTTTTTGACAATTTCCTATCGTTTTATTCCCAGGAAACTACAAAGATAACTTGAAACGAACACACCCTAAGTTAATTTTGCAATGGCGTTGAGAAGAGATAAAGGGACCCTGTATACTATGCTACTATTCACGAAACCCTTCTTGATAGTTGATACATGTAGTAGATAGTAGATGGCATAATACCACAAAAACAGGAAGAAAAATGATGAGTTAAGTCGTCTCAATGAAATTTACAAAAAATAGAAAATAAAATAAAAAAGCACTAATCCAAATCAAATCACTATGTGAAAGAAGTGAAAGAAAATACCACGTTGGAATGTAAATGGCTTGAAACGCTTAATGAAAGAGCTGATCTCTCCATCAGAATAGTTATATACATGTTAGAATGTGTTTTGGGGCCATAGAAGTCCATGGCTTTTTGCCAGTTCCTCTCCGCAAGAGATGCATACTGCTTGATTCGCTGCACCATGCTGTTTTCACCTTTTGACGAAACACTTCTCTTATTGCTGGTATTCATAAATTTTAAACAACAGTCTCTCTGATAACAAGCCAACTGGAAGTAAGCATATGCAGCCTCCTGTTCGCGTAGCTCCCCCAAAGACTTGTACACAGATAATGCTTCCCTGATGGCCTCATTAGCTGAAATATCATGTTTTCTTAGATCTTTCTTCACTTTTCTGCCATGAGAATTGGTATGACTTAAACAAGTCTTTTCCCATGATCCATTTTCATAAACTTCTGCTGTAGTATTTTCTCTTGCCAAAAGCATGCCAAGCCGCAGATAAGTATGCGCAAACTGTGTATGTACCTCATTCCATAAACTGTTTGCACCAGTATCCGCAATATCTTTAATGTAATTTAGTTCTAACCTTGCTGCCCCATAATATCTAAGGGATTCTTTATATTCCAGTTTTGCAGTTTCCAATGCATGATTGTATGCAATTTGGAAGATATTACGAGGTTTAAGATTATCCATTTTAGATACCATCTCCTCAGCAAGTGCCCGTTTGCCATGTCCCAAATTACAGTTTATCAATATAATGTTGGTGTGATCTGAAACTTCTCTGAATGCATCTATAGCATCAGTAAATGCCAGTTCAGCTTTATGCAATTCTTTATTTTCAATTCTGATTCGGCCCAATTCATTGCAAACCCACCCTTTCTTTTTAGTCACAGATTGTAGCTCTGACAAACAAGATGGAAGTTTGAGCAATGCTTTTCTACCTTCTTCATAGCATTTCAAAGCAGCTAATAGATTGTGCTCTACATCTCCAACTAGAGGTTCAACTAGGTACTCAAATATCCCACCAATTTTCGCTTTACCTGTTTCCCTTGAATTAAATTCAGTTTGAGAGACAACACCAGAAGACAAATTGTTCATCTCTGAAGACCCCTCAACATTTCTAGAGTTCATAGCAGCAGAAGATTCAACTATAGTCCTATTATTTTCAATAGTTTCTGTCAGGCCTCCACCATAATTACTGTGCTCAAAATATTCAGTGTCAGAATCTTTTCTACTCTCCTTCCTATGAACAAACTCGTCTCCTGAGTCATTTGCAGGCAAAGGATTGGCAACTTTAGAAGACAATCGTTTACTATGCTTTCTACCATAAGTCATGGTCACGTCTGCACTACTACTACTCGCACTGTTTCCACTACTAGCTCTGTCACTCTGGCAACTGCAATTTACCAAGGAACATGAACTGCAGTTCTGGTTCAACTGCACCAGCTTCTTCTTCAGTCTTTTTACTTCCTTCACAACCTCAGATGACATTCTCAATTCTCTAGTAGCAGGTTTTGTCATATCTTGTGTTGAGATTTCTCTACCTTTTATCCTATGGAACTCAATTTTAACATCTCCAACTAATGCCCATGCCTTGGCCCAGAAAAGGTAAGTAGAAGACTTCCTTTCAATGTATCCATGAACAGTCTCATCTTCTCTATCATCCAGCCATGTCATATTTTCATTCATATCAATGTGTTCTCTCTGTAAAGATGAGTAACTAGCCATTGAAGAAATAAATTTTGTGTCTTCGAGATGTGAAGGCATTGATCCATAAACAGAACACGATAACTGTATAACCTTTAAGGCCTGACAAAGTTGGCCATCCTCTTTATAAGCTTCTGCTAGTGCCAAATAAGATTCTCCAAGCAAAAGAACAAGCTTCCACAACTTATGATCCAACTTGGACTTTGGAAGCCATTCTCGAATGTCGCAAACTTCAATACAATCGGAATCCCCACAAGCACAGAGAGAAACATTAAAAGATGATGACGATGATGGCCGATCATGATTATTATTGAATTGATCCATCATCTCTGGTTCAGTGCTCTGAAGCTGCCTCATCCATCTCAAAGACTTAATGGCCTGGGAAACATGATGTACAGCAGCTAACTTGGATAAGATTGGATCAGCAACCGTCTGAACCACAGGTGTGGAAACTGGACATACTTCATGCCCTGAAGAACTAACATCAGAGGACAAGTAAGGTTCAACTCCTCCTTGGTTGCCCAATTCTGTGTTGCTGACTGGTATAAGCTCCCCAGAAACAAGACTGTGTGCTTCAGAAACCATCTTTGTAGGAACTTCTGATTCTAAGTGATCGGTTATTTTCCCATGTTCATCTGATTTGTCATCAGCATGCGGATAAAACATTTCATGGGCAACTAGTTCAGAATTACTGTTTTCACCATCCAAAGATGATTCCTTGGCTTCAGTAACAGATGGTTCACATTCTACAGCTAGAGATTCAGGAGTTAATTTCAACTCCTCGTCATAATTTAAAATCAGCCTCGCAAATTGTTCATGAGCAATTGCACGTACCGCCTGTTTACCAAAATATTTATCAGAAATGAGTCATTTCAACAGAGGATAATTGGAAGAACAACAAAACAGGGCCCGGCAAAACATACCAGATGGTCAGAGTCATCAAGGAATTCCAAACACTGTCTAAAGAACCTCACACACCTAGCCCTACTTTTAGCAGCCTGAAGCAAAGAAACAATAATTAGTCATTGGCAATTAGAAACCACTGAAAGCAGGATTAACCAAAAATAGGTAAAGTTCTTCCACACCATTGAAAGTGAAAGTCTGTGAGCAATTCGATAGAGGAGAATTCCAAGGGAATATACTGCATCACTTCTACCACTACTGATTAGTGACGGCAAGGAGCTAGAAGCATCATCACTACTGTTAGACGAATGATTTTTCGGAATAACAGAAAGATCAAAAAGTTGTATATCATCTTCACCAGCACCTTTATAAAGCTGAAAAATTCAAAGCCAGATTTGGCAGCATTACTAAGGGCAACAAGTTTGTTTAAAAGATTAGCATACTAAACCTAAACCATCAAATATTATAAATGTATTTAAAAAAAAAATAGTACCCAATAAGCTCCGGGATCCTGTTTGCAATTATCCTGAAGAAACCTCAAAACAGACAGACCATTTTCTTGGACATCATGCGGATGAAATGCAGGGGTTCCATCCTCTGATATCCCTTTAAGGAGAAAAATGTCATCAGTTTTTAAAAGCTCATATCCCTGAACAACACCATTGTGATGATAACATATGGCCAACTCCGGTACACTTGCCATAACATTGTCAAGCCAAGCTTCAAGCCAAGTTAAAGGCGTGACCTATCAAGGTAGGGAAAACAAATATTGGCAATTTGCCAAACATAAAACAGGTGATAATTTTACAGGAATGATCCTTACCTGTCGTGTGACATCCCATAAATGCAAGCTCACAGCAACATACTTTTCATTACTGAATAAAAGTAGGTCACTTCCTAGGAGCATCCGGAAATTATGAAACTGCCAAAATAAAACCCTCAGAAAGCTATCATTACCAACTTTTCTCTGCTTTTCAGACTCTTGCATTGATGATCTGGATTTTTCACCAACTTGTGACACCTTTTTAACTGGACTATGGCCTTTATTTCTCCTATTCTGCTTGCTTCCCCAAAATAAGTTGTCCTGTCCGACCTGTGAGTAGTCAGATTGGCAATTGTATCCTTCAGCTTGAACAACATCATCATTCTGTACCACAATATGGGGTCTTTTTCCGGGAAAAACAGAAGAACCTGATTGCTCTTCTGATGGAACATGATGAGTTGGAGGACAATCACAGGCCTCCATTCTGACTGAATGCATAGCGAATTTCAAAAATAAAGATTGATCTGCACATTTTGATTGATTATTATGCCTCCTAATCAACTTTTCACCTTCTTCAATATCTGGCCTGCAGTTCACAAATATTGTCACTAAACCAATTGCACGATTATGAGCATAGAAGTTTGCTAAAAACAAAGAAAAGGAAGCTAGTAGAGTAGTACACTGTAGAAATGGTAGATTATTTAATATAACAAAGGCCCATGACTAAATGCAATAAACTAAAAGAAAAAAATAAAAAAGTTTAAGAGCTAATTAATTTCTAAATGACTGTTAAGAAAAAAAAAATTAGCTCTGCAGTATCATACATTACATAGTAGATCGCAGGATCAAATATGATGCACTAAAACCAGAATGATTTTATTAAGTTGTCTATAAATTTTCTTTCTTGTTGAAATATATAAGGCTACTATCTTCTGTTAAGAGTCCCACGTTCGTTGCGAGATGGCCTGAATATGTGTTTACAAGTGAGGGCAATCCTCACCATCCTCACCTTATAAGCCCAACTCCCAATTCTCATCTACTACTAACATTTTCTTCTTAATCAAAAAGTGGCATTAAATCCCCCATATCTTTTCAGAAATCATTAGATTGTTCAAGTTTCTGAAGTGAAAAATTTATCAGGGGACCAGAAGGTAACTGTGAACAGCAATTATAAGCAAACAAATTAAATAGTGGAAGTTAGGCACGGAAACTCAATAGTGTTAGCAGTAGGACAAATACCCAGTGTTCAAAACAAGAGTATCACCAATGCGACGAACAGCAATCGATAGACGAGCCTTGGAATATGGCATTTTAAATATCTGCTTCAAAATGTCTGCTGGAGCAATTATGTCAATCTCATCACCATAATCAACAAAGCCAGACACTGCAAGGGCCTCACATTTTCTAGTGAAATTTGACGCAACGGCAGTGCCCTCCCATGGGAAATCTGTCACCAAAAACGATGTCAAAAGAACAGAAAACATCAGTGAACGCAAAAAGTATAAATCTCTGATATGGAGAACTGTGTGTGTGTATATATATATATATATATATATCAGTATTTCACTATCAGCCAATTAATACAAAATTATAGATGCATTTTGCATTATATAGACTCGCACCGCGTGCTTAGATGCCAACCAAACAATACTAACCTAGAACAACAGGGAATAAATCTGCCTAATAACAGAAATGATTAAAAAAAGTCAATGCATATAATAAAGAACATAACAAGGTAATATGTACTGAGGAAAGGTTCTAATCACAAGTACACAACACTCCCCCTCAAGTTGATGAATGGGTATCAATCAATCCTAAGTTGTCAAAAAGATCTTGAAAGCACTTATAAGTAGTTGCCTGGTTTTATACATATACCCATTGATATCCTAAGGTACATGCGATGCGCTCACCATCGTATCCGGTAAGTTGGACCAATTGTAAAGAAGCTAAGAATTGGATTTCAAAGAAATAACATTTTTCATTAAGAAATAAGAAGGAATAGGAGAGAATCTCTCCTCAAGGGTTTCCCCATCACAATATCGAATCTCTATTCACAATTACAATTTTAAAAAGATGTTATCTATCCTTTGTGTTCTCCTATTTATACACATACTCTAACTAATCAAATAACTAACAAACTAACTAACTTATCTAACAATTCATAACTGCTAGAACTACTCTAATATCCCCTTATTCTATATCCCAACGGTGAAGACCTCCTCTTCCAAGTCTCGATGAGCACATGCATATTTCAAGCGACATGATGAAGCACTAGTTAAGGGTTTAGGTCCAATTTGTAAAAACACAGTAACACTCACACATCCGAATTCAACCAGCAACTCATCAAATAAAAGCAAAGTAGTCCGTAGTTGATAGTCCATACAACAAACTCTAAACAAAGAGTCATGTATCATCTCTATAGCACTGACACTTCTAATTGATTGAAGACATGTCTGGTTCCGAAAATGTTTATTATCCCCGGACACATTAATAAATTCAATAATGTCATTTTATCAAATAATTATTGATGTCAACGTGTCAGTGTGGTGTCCACGCGTCTGTGTCAGTGCTTCATTGCGTATCATCATAAACATTAAAGTATGAACACATATAGTAATTGAATAGTAATTGAATAATTATTATTATTATAAATATAGTACTAATAAGTAGAGAGTTAAAAAAGAAAAACCTCCGGCAGTTGTCTTGGAGTGAAGAGCACCAACCGGAAGAACCTTTTCGGGGAAATTAGCAAGAAGCGGAGGTGTATTCAGGTCAGTTTCAGTCGGAAGCATCCGGTACCGATAACGCGGAGCATTCACTCTGAAAAACCAAACATTAATTTGATTAATTGATTAATTAATACTACTAATTCGAATGAAAAACAAAATCAAAAAATGATCATCAAGATTCAAGAGAGAGAGAGGGTACGTTTGCGGGGTTGGGAGAAGATCGGAATGAAAAGCATGAAAAGATTTATCGGTGGGAACAGGGATTGAACCGCAGAGAAAACCAACGGGTTTGGGAGTGGCGATTTCTAACGTTCCGACGCAAACAAGCTCGCCGGAATTTTCAGAGTTTGACGACGACGACGATGACTTCGCCATCGGAACTTACCTCAAACAACAGAACAATAGCTAAACCCTTCAAAATTATTATTGTATGTAATGTGTAATAGCGTAGTAGTATTCTCAGACTCGTGTTGCAGATAATTTCAACTATGATATGACCTATGTAGTGTGAAATGTGAATTGTGAACTTAGATAAATTAGACACCAATGCACTATTTGTGAAGTGTTATTTTTTTTTCCTTTCTAGATTGCTACTGTTTTATTTTATTTTATTTTACATAAGGAAATTTATACAATAAAGAAGAAAATCACATTAAAAGATTATAATTTCATCATTGTGAGTGTATATTATCAAACTCGAAATTACATGAACTTTTATCGATAAAAAAATGGGAAGATCACATGAAACTCAGCTTAAATTTAATAAAAATTTATGATTGCAACTTTCAAAATTTATAATTTATAAAAGTATAGATATTTTTTATATTTTTGGTCTTCTATCTATTTTCAATAAGATTTTTAAATGTTGGGTTGTTAGCCTATTAGATGCCAGATTGAAAGATATTCTTCATAGATTGTGTTTTTCTAAATTGATATATTTTTATTGATAGTCATTTCATAATTAACAATGCAGTCAAAATTAGTCAGAAGTTTTCAATAAAAATAATAAAGAAATATAAATCATTAACATTTGGACAAAATAAGCTTTGGATAAAGCAATAATATGTACAGTAGAAGCATAACATTTGTTGGTGTACTTTATCTCTTTAGAAGTCAAAAATTGTTTTTATTTTCAAAACATAATTACTATTTGACCTTTTTCTTTATATCTTATATATTAGAAAATTTCATAACAAAGTAGTATTATATCATGATTTAATTACATGCATTTAAGCGACAGTATAACAATTAATCTCACGCAATAATTAATTCAAGATTAACCAAAATTAAAATTTTTGAAGGAAAATGTTAACTAGTGCACCCATGCACTAGTTAAAAAATCTCAATATAATATTATTACAATGTTTGCAAATGATAAAAAATGTTGTTTTTAATATAAAACTTTTTCTTTTTTTTGTATTCTTAACTAGTGCATGAGGTGCACTCTCTCGCACTAGTTAGATTAACTCAAATTTGAATACTTTGGTATTTGAATCCAACTCAACATAACAAAGGCTTAAAATGGGTAGAATTTGACAGATAAATAAGCTTTAACTGTTATTCAACGCTATCCATTTTTTATTATATTTTTTGGTTACAAATGTAGCACAAAAGTTTCTCATCATCTAGATATTAACTGTATCTTCCGTATGCTACTTAGTCCATTGATATCAAGTTTCAATTACATATACACATTTACTAGTATAAGACAGTTTCACCATTACCAAACCTATATATTTTGCATACTGTTTCTAGAATAATATGCTGCTAATCAGAAGAAAAATGAAGTAGATTATGAATAATAAATGGGGCATAAACCTATCAGCTGCCCAAAAAGAACCAAATAAATTGCAATTGCAATTGAAGACTCATACAATGTAGGTCTGCTTCAAATTTTTCCTCCCTCGCTTTCCTTTTGGATTGGCAGTAATCAAAGCATTCACAAGATCGGAATCTTCTTCGGTTATCAGTATGTTTGCTTTACTTGGGTCTGCAAGCAGCAGCTTTGACACAAGGTATCCAGCAATTGACCATGTCTGAAAGAGTTGAGATTGTTTTCCGATGAATCGAGATCTTTTTGTGTCATAATATTCTGGCCACTTGTCTCTTGATATACGTCTCTCAGCAATTTCAACAGTTTTTGCAGCAATATGTGGTCTGTTCATCTTTATGCATGCTGCTGTGAGCTGCAATAGGCATTTTTTATGTTAACTTTTTACATTGGTTTAATTCAAATTGCGATGCTTAGGTGAATAAACAAGCTATGCTATGAAATGATTTTGCATGTGCTAGATGACAAAGATTCAATAGGACAGATCATGATAAGAGGTAAGGTGAAAAAGTATGGTGGCTGTAAATCAGAACAGCTTCGTAGTACACAAACAATATCATTTTATTGCTGCCTAATTGCAATCTAAAAAATAATAATTAGGGATACAAGTGCACCAAACTTTGTCATTGTAACAAACCTGCCAGAGCAATGATGGCCAGGAGCCTCCATTATGGTAGGACCAAGGCCTACAAAACACCAAATTAAATAAAATTAAATCATTTCATGAAAAATATTGTAACAAAAATATAAGCAGAGGAAAGTTAGATTCGGTACGTGTTCTTCGGATCACTGCCGGTGATTATCTGCCACTCCTGACCTTCAAGAGCGGGATAACAAATCTTGAGTGGCATCTCTGCTACCAAATCCGACCATTTGGCCTCAATAAGATCCAATATGGAATGTGATTGTTCCTCTGTGGCCATACTACTTACCACAGACCACAAGTTTCCCAGTGAGAAAAACCGGAAATCCATGTGAGCTGGTTGTAAGTTACCAATTAAGTAGCCTCCTTTGTTTGGCATCCATTCCACTAACCAAGGAGAAATCTGGTCTGGGTATATGTTGAATTTATTCACTGCATCATACGAGTATTCCTCTGTCTTGTAGCGGTAAATTTCATTTAATCTTTTCAGATCAATCCAATAATATTCTCTAATATGAAATGAGAGAGCAACCAGCCGATTGTTCAGTGCCCGTATAAGATCAGCTGATCCATCCTCAGGAGTAAGCATCTCACGTGCACAACGTAAGGCAGAATAAAACAGTGCCTAGATACAGAAAGATAAAACAAAAGCAAAAGAAAATACACATTAGATAAGTTTATTTGAACTCTAATTCCATCTTTAATTGTAACCTGTAAGCATCTCAGGTACACAATGTTTTCTACAAAAATAATAAATTTATTTGACAAAAGTGACAGATGCAAGCAACATTTTGAAACATAGTGCATAATTTTTTTAGTTACGAGCAAAGCTTTACCAGTTAAGATAGAATCATTCAGTGTCAAATGACCGATTATCCCAAAAGCTTAAGCTGTTAGGAAAGACCACATCAATGGTTTTATATTATTTCTAACACGCCCCCTCACGCAAGAGCCCATTGGGCTTGAACTCACGCAAGAGCTCATTGGGTTTGAAGCGTGGATAATGCATAGGCCCACCTACCATATGCTTAAAATTCCACTTTTAATTAGAAAGTGAAGGGAGCGGGAATCGAACTCTAGACCACTTAGTCATAGAGGCTCTGATACCAGTGTCAAATGACCGATTATCCCAAAAGCTTAAGCTGTTAGGAAAGACCACATCAATGGTTTTATATTATTTCTAACATTCAGGATTTGGATTCTCTGCAACTATTAAAAAAACTACAGATTCGTCACTGATACACACAGTGACAGATGAGCTGCAAAATCCCAGAATTTGGGTTGGGGCCCCAGAGAATGCATCACCCTCGAGCTTTCATTGTGATGGTAGTCGGTGGAGGAGCATGTGAGACTCAAAATGATGAAGAGAGGACATATATCCATGGCCATGAGGGTGATATAGGTAGCTTGAGTCGGGGAGAGTAGAGAGAACTGTTGCTTCTAAATGTGCCGTTTCAATTTAAAGAAAGAGGGGACGTGGCTGTTTGATGAACATTAATGAATCTAACGGCTGAGATGTGCATGACAGTAGGTGTTTAGTGGTTATTAGTAATTGCAGTGAATCCAAATCCAATCATTCAGACCTTCTACATGATTTTACAGTGTGACTCCCTAATAGCACAGAAAGTGAAAAAAATAATTTATTAAAAGCCTGACATAAAAGCATTTGCATGATGACACAGAGCATCAAATCTGATCTAGTAATGTTCACGCAGAGCATCAAATCTAATCTAGTAATGTTCTTATATAGCTTAACCAAGGCAGTTGAGAAGGAATAGTAAGACATAAAAGGATGGTGGGAAATTTTGGCGTCTTCATTTATTTTGTCCAATCACCGTTGGAAGTTACAAAGGTAAAATCACGCAGAATTGGGAACCTTCTGATAATGTACCATACAAGCCCAAATCTGTGTAAAGAGGTGTCCTACTTGTAGTTTCAACAACTCAGTGGTTTAATTGTATAAGCACAATAGTATTCTAAATTTCTTGAATCTATCATTGTGCCAGCTTTGGAATATGTTATAAAACTTTATATTGCATTTGATTTATTGGCCACAAGTCTTATCCAGAAGTAATACAATATATTTCAGAATTAACTGTTGCTGCTGTATACTAATATGAATTCCCCAGCACTCAACCTTGTCTTCCATTCAAATTCCTAGGGCATAAAGATTAATGTAAAGTTTCACATTTCATGCATAAGAAGATATAACTAAGTCACTTTTAAATGAATAAGAAATACCTAATACCGCAACTTCGTTAACAAAAATAAAAGAAAAAGTTCAGTCACTACTAAGAATATGGAACAGAAATGCTGCTCCTCAATCTAATAAAGGAAAACTTGTTCCATTTTTTCGCCAAAATGGTGCAGAACTGGGAATCGCAGATAAGTGTATCGTTTACCCCACTACTAAGATAAAGAGCAGCAAAGTTCTTGTCTAACCTTAATAAGAAATGGTTAAAAAATAAATAGCATGATAATGAAGAAAGACAGGATATATTAAACACCTGGATCTCCAAAGGATGCCCGTGTATGCCCATCCTCCGATCTATCATGCAAGAACCATCTGTTACTAATAATGTTGGGAACATGTCAAAACCATCAGCAAGACACAGCTTCAAAATCATCTTAATTCCTGTTTGCACATCAACTCTCTCCTGAACAGACAAATCCCCAGAGCATTTTCCATATGCTCGTAGTAAAATAATCCACCACAAACCTGAGATCACGTGTTAAATAAGTTAAGCAATCCAATAATTATTATGGTAAGTTTCTTTTACTATGTAAAACAGATTCTAAAGATCCTATCAGTTATTTTACCGGAATCAACAGGAGCAACACGGCCAATGGCGGCCTCTCCAAAGTCGGGATCCAAAACCTCTTCCGTTGCAGAGTCATCACCTTCCAGAGGAACTGTCCGAACCTTAAAACTAGCAGGCATCAAACCTTGGCCTGGACTATGACAATCCATTGTTTTCTCCCAGCTCTGAAATTAAATATATTTGTTTTGAGCAGATAGAGTTGATTAGTGTGACGACTAGTGAATAAAACAAGTTTGTAAAGACATAAGTACATAACACAAAGAATAAGCACATCAGTTCAACACAATCAATAAAAAAAATGAACATACGCATCTCAGACATGCAAACGCGCAAAGTTGTATCAACTTTAGTTCTGTTGCCAAATCATGCTATCAGTAATATAAGAGCAAGAGATTACCTGCAACTGAAGTGTATGAAGAATGAAATTACGAACAATATCATACTCTCCCTTCAATAGGAAAGCAATTCCAGAAGGAATGAAATCTCGAATAAAGACCTGGTCATAATTCAAAACACTGGTACTGTTTGGATCCTTTGCAGCAATAGTTCCAATAGGATTGCCACAATAATTAACTACAGATTCCCTAAGTAGATCCCATGCTTCTTCCTCAATGGAGTTGAAGTTAATTGAGTCAAAGTTTTTTGTGATAGTTCCATTTGACACATTAGATGCCAAAACCTCATTTTCTTGTTTCAACAGTTGCACATCTTCAAACTCTACAACAGACTTTGCACTAACAGCATTGCTTACCAAATTTGATTTTTCAACATCACTCGCAAACCTCGATCCATCTCCCGAAGTTATGCCACTCACATTTTCAGCCTTTTGGCATTTGCATGTCTGCAACAATGGATGACTATAAGTCTTACAGTCCCAAAAACTGACACTGGTCAATGGAAATCGATGAGGTCTTAACTGACTTTGAAGCATGATAGAACCCTCGATTAAAAACCTATGCCTTGAGGACCTTTTCTTCATACATTTTATTCGCAACTGTGAAGTGTTCGCAGAAGACTCCTTATACCCAGATTGAGGCCCAACACTGGACAGAACATGAAAAACAGCTTTGGAAGCACCCAAAGACATGTTGTGTTTAAAAGAATGAATCCTACCAGCTAAAAATTTTGCCTCCTGTAGAGTAAATTTAGATTATAAACGGTGAGAGCAACTTAACAAAAATTCCAAAAAATTGGATGATGATAATAACATTGCAATTTCAATCATTAAAATATCGCAAAATAATAATAATAATATCAGACATCGCCTTTCTTTCTGAAGTAGAAGTTCACAGTCCTCCTCATTCTCACAGCTGAGGACTAAGACGGTGATCTGATCAGCGTCATTGATAATTCGACAAAAACAAGGGAAAACAAATATGTGTGCCTAAATATTCAATTTCACATTTGTTTTTCCGTATTTTTGTCGAAGTGACGCCAATCAAATCACCGTCTCATTTATAAGAACGATATGACCCTTACAGGACCTATTATTGCCTAATACTAATACTAACTTGTTAAATGATGCTAACAAAAGCAACAATACAATTTAATTACAATACATGTATAAATAAACAATCCAATTATGACCTAAAATACTTTACAAAATCTGAAATTGAGAAGGAAGAAAAATACACATAACTAATTCTGAACTCTGAAGCAAGTAGAGAGAGAGAGAGAGTTTTGTGTTGTTTGAATGGAACGAACCTTTGACCAGAAAAGCAATGAGAATCTGAGATTCTACAGATACTACTGTATTATATCGTAATTAAAATGACAGAAAAATGCGTCGTTTATAAAAAATTCGCACGATTTTTCTATCGTTCGTTTCTTTCTTGTGATGAGTGATTTCTTTTGTTTCGTTTCGTTTTGGTTTTGCTTTCATTTTCTTATCTTGGACTGTTTTATTTTCGTTTCCAATTCTACACTTTTTTTTTTCTCTTCTTGCTTAGAGCACGTGACATTGTGGCATGACTTGGGCCTCAAAAATTAGGAAAAAGGAAAATTGAGATTTTTGTGTGCCACAGAATATGACTTTTGATTTTGCTAACCTAATACCAATACATCTGTATTTCTTGATGTTACTCATTCGTCTTATATATTTAGTGGATTAACTTTACATTTATTTTTTTTTTAAAAATAATAGTAATTTAAAAAATAAATAATCAAAATGCATTTATTCAAATTAATAATGTACATTGATATGTAATAAAAATTTAAAATTGCTAAAAATAAAAAGCAATAGGATTGAATGTCGTAAAAAAGAATAAAAAGAATACTCGTATCAACATAAACATAAACTAGTATGAGAGCCCGCGCATCGCATGGGAAAAAATATGATTATAAAATAAAAAATAAAAGTAAATTGACTTATTTTAACATGTAGCTTAATTACACATGTTAAGATAATCCTATTAACATGTGCCTTAAATTCACATGATATCATTTTCTAATTTGATTTATCATAAATTATAATATCTTGTTTTTAAACTTTTAATAAGTTAGATTTTTACTGTAAACTAAAATTTATGTAGGTACCATTTTTCCGTCAAAAAAAAATGTAGATGCCAATTGTTATTAGTATATATTTTCAAAATGTATTGGATATTTAACATAGTATATTTATGTAGGAGCCCAAACCTAATTTGGATTAAAAAATATGATAAATAATACTATATTTTAAATTAAATTGAAGATTTATTTGTGTTAGTATAAATATCTTATAAAAATTACATGATAGAATTATAAATTTTTTTATATTGAAATTATAGTATTTAAAACATAATCTTGTAGGAGCCCGTGAAATACTTATTTAAAAATTCGATTAAAAATATAATAATTAATAGTATATTTTAAATTAAATTGAATTGAAGATGAAATTGCTTAAGGGTTTCAAATTGTAATTAGTATGACCGTTAAAAAAACAAATAATGTGAAGTTAATGTAGTTTGGTGTAAAATATGTTTGGCTAAATTGCACTTTTGGCCCCCTATATTTCAAAAACTTGCGATTTTGGCCCTTTATGTTTAAAAATAGCACTTCTAGCCCTCTATGTTTACCCCCTTTTGCAAAACTCAATTTTGACTCAGTCAACGCTGACGTGGCAAATCCATGGGTGCCACGTCAAACCCTTATAATTATAAAATTAAAAAAAAAACAATGTATTACAAAAAAAATGTACGTTAACTTGTAGTATTTTTCATATTGCAATTGGTGTAAATTAGTTATATAACTTGCAGGCAAAAGTGGGATATATAATTTGTAGCCTAGGCAAAAGAAACGTGAAACAACATAAATTTAGTAAATGAGTTATATAACTTGTAGTAATTCTCAAGTTGTAAAAGTGCATAGGCAAAATATTCCAAAAGGCATGGCAAGCCAATTCATTACATAATCTAAGTCATTAAGTCATTACATCCAAAATGAAAGTTGAAGATATTTGTCTAACACAAAATAACATAGTTAAAATGAAAGTTTAATGCACTTGTCTAACACAAAATAGAAGTTCAAACGGGTCTAGGGTTTCTGATTTGAGATTGAGACTTTG
Source organism: Trifolium dubium (assembly GCA_951804385.1). Taxonomy (NCBI): domain Eukaryota; kingdom Viridiplantae; phylum Streptophyta; class Magnoliopsida; order Fabales; family Fabaceae; genus Trifolium; species Trifolium dubium. The sequence continues at coordinate 4,185,182 of OX638075.1, read as the reverse complement.
ACCCATCGTTCATTGTTTCTTAATTTAGGGTTTTTGCTTTACTATGTTTGTGTGGTTTGTATTTCTGCGTGCGTGATTTGTTTTACGTTTTACGTTTCTACTTACCTTTTTTTTTATAAGGATTTACGTTTCCTTTTTTTGGTAATCCTTTTTTTTTTTTAATTATAAGGGTTTGACGTGGCACCCATGGACTTGCCACGTCAGCGTTGACTGAGTCAAAATTGGGTTTTGCAAAAGGGGGTAAATATAGAGGGTTAAAAGTGCTATTTTTAAATATAGGGGGCCAAAATCGCAAGTTTTTGAAATATAGGGGGTCAAAAGTGCAATTTAGCCAATATGTTTTCATTTTGGCTTAAATGACCTTTTGATCCTTGTAAGTTCACATATTTTTTTTTTGTTTTAGTCTTTATATCTTTGATTTTTTGAAATTCATTCATGAATGTTAAATTTGTCAAAAAAAAATAAAATCCATGAATGTTAAAATCATTTTGGTTTTACTTATTAAAGTCAATATCCGTAAGAAAATTTGCAGCTTTTGTCCATATTTTCCTTAGAATAAATCTTGCGAATTTTGACTTTAAGGACTAAAACCAAAATGATTTTAACATTAAGAAATAATTTTCAAAATAAAAAAAATATTGAAACTAAAACCAATAACACGTGAACTTACAGGGACTAAAAGATCATTTAAACCTTCAATTTTTGGTTCAAGTAATAAAACGAAAACATTTTATTCAATTGTAGAGAATCTATAATTCAGTTTAATTGATACCGAACATCCATTTCATGAAGAAGAAAAAAAAAAGGCACCATAGCTTTTCAAAAAGCTAACATTTAAATACAATAACATACAAAAATAAAATATAAAAAATCAGATTTAAATTTATTAACGAAAAAAAAAATCATATCATATGAAGAATTGAATTGTTGTAATAAAACTTAGAAATATATGTTTGTTATAGCAATCATCTTCCTAGCTATCTTCACATTTCATATTTCATGTGCCCCTAAATAATATTGTTTACATCATATATTCATATATAGTCATCTTTTTTGTATCTTCACACTGCATTGTATAAGGCACTCAATTATAAAAAAAATATGATAACCTTTAATTAATTTATTATAATAATAACACATGATAATCTTTTACGCACCAAACTATAAAATTCAATGTAATATTTTATACTCTAAAAATAACACCTTGAACCGAAGGTGTCTTGGGATATAAAAAGATCCCTTTCCTTGTCTTTGAATATCTGTTATGAAGGTTTCTTTGCAAATTCCGATAATAGATCATACAAAAGAAACAAAATAAAAAAAAATAAGAAGACGAAAGAATTAATAACAAAAATAAAAGATAGAAATTGAGCAAGAACAACATAAATTTGTAGGGCCAATTTTTTTTTTTTGGTCAGGAATTTGTACATGCAATATTAATAGAAAAGAAATACACATATTGTCTACGGATAAAAAAATAGCAAAAAGTATACATAATTTTTATAGACACATATTGAAAAAGTACAATAATATAAAATTAGAAAAATTGTGAAAATCGATGATGAATTACCGCTAGCATATTGTTGATGTTGTGGTGAAAGCGTTCAACAACTCCGATCCTGCAAAAATAAATAAAAAATAAATAAGAGAAATAAGAAATTAGCAATAGAAGAAAGAAAAGAAAAGAAAAGAAAAGAAAAGAAAGAAGTAAAGAAGAAGGAGATAAAATCATTGTCATTGTACATATATAAACAAAGAACAAAGAAATATAGTAGCAAGGATAAGGGCGGTAGTTTGTCCCTTTTATAGAATATAAAAATAAAAATAATGATGATAATTTATTGTAGTAAACATATTAATTAATATGATTGATTTTTCTATTAAATGATTTACGATACACATTTTTTTAGGTTTTTGAAAAAATGTTTTTAAATGTAAGTGACTAATTCACATTTTCATTCTTAAAAATAATTATTTAAATGCACTGCGTGTGATACCATTTTTTTGTAGGTTTGGGAAAATTCATAATTAGCTCCTAATGCTAAAAAAATTTAATCGATTTTTTTAGGGTAGAAAGGATTGATTTTTCAATTATAAACAAATTATAAATGAATGATATTTATCAAATTGTAATTATTTTCTTTTCTTATTATGCTCAAACAAATGTGCTGTAGTTTGAATTCATTATTTCAATTCAAATATTGATATAAAAATAATTTTTTTAAGGTTGGTGCAGATATATTGTATACTGAATGTTACCAATTAAAAATACTAAAATTAAAATATAAAATATTGTAATCAAAATTAGGTTTGCGAAAATATTTGATATAATTGTGTAATTAAAATTGTAATTATTGACTTTCCTTATTGTGCTCAAACAAATGTGCTGTAATTTTTATTTTTATTGATTTTAATTCATTATTTGAATCATTAATTTGTGAATGACGATGGATTATAACAACCTTATTTTATAAATATTTTTATTTTTATGTACATCAATTTAAATCCAAATATGTTGCACTATAAAAGAAAATACATGTTTACTAAAAAAATTACATTACTCTTTTTATTGAAAAATTAAATAATTTTTGCATTAGATTTTTTTATTTAAAAAAATGTTTAGAAAAACGAATTCAAATCAATGAAATTATAAATTAAGAATAAAAAAATAATGAATTATTTTTAAACATAAAATGATGATAATAATAATAATAACCAAAAATATGTGGCATAGAAAAATTGGAATAGAATATTGAATATACATTTTCAAAGAAAGAAAAAAAAAACGATACTTTTTCCCTATATATATAGAATGAATGTTGAATGAATTATAATAAATTAATAATAATGAATAATGCTAATTAATGTGGCTATGAAATAATACCATATATAATGTTATGGTAATAAATGTGAAAACATTGTGAGAATAGGACTATTGAGAGGATGTCACGTCATATGTAATGCAATATGAAAAATCATTTTAAGATGCCACTTGTATAATTGTCATGAAAAGTTTTTTCTTTTAGAAAATCGGTGCCAATTATATATAGTATAGATTATTATTGAATTCGGTTAGTTCAATTTAATTTAATTATTTCTTTACAAATATTCTCACGTGTTTTAGGAACAAAGAAAAAAAATGGTTAACAAAAAGTCAAAAACATTTTATTTTTGTCAAAAAACTTCAAATGAATGATTAAAAAAAAAAAAGTCAAATGTAAGAAAAGAAGTTGATGGTTAAGGAATATTAAAATTTTCCCAAGTACTATCAGTTTATGTCAAATACTTTTCTTTTATCTTTATCTTTATCGTTCTTTCATTTTCTAGAGTCAATCTCTCATTTTTCTCCTAGTTCCCAGAACAATTTTTTTACACAATCTGTTTTCTCATTTTCTTTACTTCTTCTATATAGATTGTTTATTATGATTCGTTTAACTTGAATAGTTCTACGACTAAATCAACTTAGTTTGGATGTTAGTCACTTGGTAATGTAGGCCGAAATTGATTTAAAATTTATCTTTCAACTTCTGTCCAAGCACAACTATGCATTTATCTGTGAAGTACATCATTACATAAGAATATATCTTTTTTTTGCTAATACAGAAGAATACTTTTTTACTACTAAAGACAGCATTTAAAGTATATTTGGATTGACAGAATATGGCAAAATGAAGTTGAATGAAATGCAATATCATCCATTTTTAAAAATCTCTAATAAATCAATTACATTTCATTTCATTCCCCCAAACAAACCTTTGAAGTGATCTAGGTTTTGAAGCCATGGGTGCATCTTAAGATAAAATTTGTTTACATGCCATAATATATCAGCTGCAAACATTAGTCATGAAGGCTCGTTTATCGATTAATTATTATCACTTCCCCCCTAGAGGATACCATATAGTTACAACCTGCTACAGAGTACATGTGAGGACAAGTGTGGTTGCAATGCTGTTGTGGGAGAGAATGATGCTAAAGGAATGGGAGAGAATGAAACACAAACCAAAAAAGAGCCGTTGAATTTGTGAATATTTAAGGAGGCTATGAATAAAATCTCAAACTAAACCCTGTTCAACTCAATATTGTGTTTGTCCAACTGATCTGTCAGCTCTTTTTTCCACTCCTGAATCAAATGTTCTTGTTTTTTAATCAGCTCGTTTTTTTCGTTAAGTTCGTCTTCCATACGAGCAATCTCCTGCTTAGACAACACGTACAATTGAAGTTTAGACAGCATTAGAAGGTTTTTGACTGAAGAAAAACATTATTTCAGAGTAGTCAGCTTACCTTTCTAAGCATTTCAGCTTTTGTTGGTTTCTCCTCACGTTGCAGACTAATAAAATAAAGTTGAAGTTTCTTGGCAGCCTCCATAAAATCTCTTGCATGGCGATCCACATCGACTGATAGAAAATAACCAACCAAGGAAACCCGCATTAAGATCATTTTCCAAAATATATTAAAATCTTTTAGTCTGACTGTTGTACATCCATTTTCTATGTTTGCCGATAATTTCAAACATAACTAGAGGAAATAAGTGGACATTAATTCATCTTTTGCAATTGTTGTTAACCTCTATAAGGTCTTCAGAGAGTAACATGACATCATCACTTCCTATTTAACTTTACAGCTAATTTTAGTAGTATGGTTCTATTGATACTTGTTTCATATGAAAAATATTCAAATTTGCAGTCAAACCACAACAGTTCTACTTGAAGTTTAGGCTAACTAACAAGGTCTAAATAAAAGCAAGTACAACCCATGGCCCTCACCACTAGAATTAAATTTTGTAATATGAAAATAGGATCAAACACTGAATTTCATCTAAATATTGGACATCAGTACATCCCACTTTAACTCATTTCTGTGGTTAGATTCTATCATGTCAATAACTATTGATTAATATATGGTTTACTGGTTCTTTATAAATTTACTTATCTATTTCAAAATCATCAATATGAACCTTTTACCATCCTTCTTTTCTCCCCGTGGATGATTGGTGTGCTCATAACTGCACAGTGCACATTTAACAATCTGTCAACAACTGAACTCCACAAGGGGGGAAATGCTGTTGCAAGGATGCTCAACTTTAACATAAAAAGGTCTGTTAAGACATGTAAACATTTATCATTTTGGTTTTTGTTATAACAAGTCATCCTATTCCTATTTTATACATAAGAAACACTACAGTCTCATTTGAAAACATCTCGATTAAATTATCAATCGTTTACATTCCAACTAATATACTTCAAAAAATTTATCAGCAACACAATCTTTTTGACAGAAACATTAAACTATCAAGTAATTTAATTTCTAATAAAAAGCATAAAAAATCATAAATTGGAAAAGATTTGCAGTTACTCACTTTGATGGGAAGGGTGGGGAGAACGGTCTATCGCTTGAAGTTCTCTGGCCGGCAAACAAGGAAGCAAAGCAGCCTCCAAAGCCATGACACATGAAATCATATCATCCTTTGAAGGAGGTGGAGGAGTAGAAGGAGGAGAAGATGGCGTCTGTTGATCGATTGCGTGCTGGTTGTCAACTACTTGCCGATCACCCATTTGCCCTTTTCAGCCTGCCAAGGGAAAGATGAAATGAAATAAAATAAAATAAAATAAAATGAATTGCTTGATAATAGGGGTGTTCGTGGTTCATGAACTGCACCGAACTGAACCACTTTCCGGTTACAATTCAGTTTTAAAAAACCACTTCAACAAAAACCAGTTCATTTCAAAAACCGGTTACAATTCAGTTCAGAACTGGTTTATAACAAACAAATCAGCAAAAATGACTCACATCTAAATTGTAGAAACACAGTTAAAGTAAAAACTCACTGGTTAGAATGAGATGCGAAAGCAGAGGCGAAAAAGTGAGGTGAACGTGATTTGTGATTTCAGATACAAGATGATTCGTTCGTTGCGATTTAAAAATCAACGGAAGAGGGAAAAGAGGACGCGAGATAGAGCTTCTGCTGAGAACGATGCGATGCGAGATGAATTGAGAACGAGGGTCAAGCAGCAGAAGTCCGGCGACAGTGCTACGACGAGCGGTGACGCTAATGCTCCGGTGAGGAGATTGATTTGAAAGAGATACTAGGGCTTCGATTGGGCAGTGAAATCTAACATGTCCATAATGATAAACTTAATTTGGATATATTTTATATTCTAAGTTAACATGTCCACCGCCGAACACAGTAATAATTCCCTTTGTTAGAGATTTAAAGTTGCTCATGGAATCCCCAACTTTTGATTAAGGGAGGATGAGCCTCAACCGCTCAACCACACTTTCTAAGTTTCTAAGTTAATAAATTGAAACAAAATGAAATATTTAATTTCATAATTAAATAAATATTTTGTAGATGTTTTTATAAATTTCTAATTTCTAAAGTTATTTTAATCAAAAAATAATAAATAAAAAATTGGATCGAATACACTTATATACATTTCTCACATTAAATTTTCTCATAAAGAAATATTGATTCAAGAGTTTTAGAAAGTAAAAAATAATAGTTAAAGTGGTTAATAAGTGTATGCCTCTCAGTGTAAAAAAAATTCTACCTCTCGACTTAGTTTTGTATTGTCCGACTTTATTCTCTAACAATTAGATGATTAACACAAAAATTTCGGAGAAAAAATAAATAAATTTTAAAAGTATGAAATTAATTTTATATGCTTGGCTTTTCTCGAGTAGAAATAACTTTAAAAGTATAAAATTCATTTTGATATGTTTAGTTGTTTTTCAAAAGAAATAGACTTAAATTTACTTTTAGAGTTGATTTTAACTTGAATATCAAAAGTAAAAATAATTATAAAATTGGTTTTGCACCCCAAATTATCATTCAACTTCCATCAACATAAATTCATTTAACAAAAAAAAACTCACATTTTCATAAATCATTTTACCTTCAATTCACTTTTATTCGCAATCCATTTTATACTTTCAATTGTTAAATCATTTTACCTTCAATTCACTTTTATTCGCAATCTATTTTATACTTTCAATTGTTGTCAGTACTATTCAGCTAAACCCTGAAGAAATTAGTTGCGCAAATATGCACCTCATGAGAATATCATGTTCACACCTAAAAAATATCATTAATTTGGCAAAGCAATCTATATGGACTAATATAGATGAAAACAATTGAGCAATTCGTTTTTACATCATATAAAAATAATGAATCAGTTCACCAAATCAACACCCAATTTTTCCAATGTACTTGAGCAGAAGTTTCACATCCCTCTATATTTCCATTTTGTTATACATATTTTTAATAGTAGAAATTGAACTCAGTACTCCGGAGTATATTTACACTTCCTCCTCGTTGTGATCAGTTTCAGCGGATACTACCGGTAGTAGTTTATAATCTTGTGCTTTGGTGGTAGTAGGAATAGGAACGGACGAGCTACTACGACACTCTTTTCCTCCTGGTTTAGAAGATGCGTTACCGTACCAAATCATTCCCATTATAGCAATGATCATGCCTACTATTACTTGTAGATTGAGACCCTCTTTTCCAAAGAAAATGAATCCTAATGTGAGGACAAGAATAGTCTTCATGTGGCCAAGGACTTGGAATGATACAGCCGTGAACCTTCCAATGCATATGAACTGGCTAAGGTTTGTCCCTACCGCGATCGAGCAAGACAAAGCAATGAACAACTGCAGACAAAAGAAGAAAAACATTGATAAATCATTTTACATATTTCAGAGATGTGTTTGTCAATTATGCAATATAGAGAAGTGAGGCATACAATGGATGTTAAGCCGTAGTTGTAGGCATCAACTCGTTTGCTTGTTAACCAGTAGTCGAGAAAGGGACCAACTAGCAATAAACTTGTTGCCTGTATTGGTGCTGTATGGCCTAACAAGTTGAAAGATCCAAGAGAATACTTCTTCTGAAGAAAATGCACATACTGCATAGAATAAAAGTAAAATATCAGCCCAGAAAATTGTTGATCATGAGTTCATGACACCTAATAAAACAGTAAAGTAAGAGCTAGAATAAGCTAACATGTGTTACGAGGTTTGATTCAAGGAGGCTCTAACAAATAACGAGAACTGTGTAGGAGTTTCGGGACTCGATCCCTGCTACTAACAAATCTCACTCTCCTAACAAATTAACCATTCTTACATACTTACATGATAACATGCTTCATGCATATTAGAGTACACATTTACCAATTCCAGAACCACCTTTATCACAAGCAATCTAATTTTGATCTATTGAAATCTTCAAACTAAAATTCAGAGTTGATTTATATTGTTACTTACATATTGCTGCAGTGCGGTGCTCCAAACTGCCACTGCAGCAGATATGAAACCCTTAGCATTGACACTCACATCAGTGACAGTACAAACAGCAACTCCAAGGAGAACCAAAGAAATGCTAAGCTTTGTGTCCCTTGAATATTTCACATTGTCCAAGACTATTTCCAGGAAACAAGATACAGGAATCATACTCAGCTTAGCAATCTGAAATTTTCAACTCAAGGTTAAGAAACAATACAAATACTGTCTTTATCACATTGGAGATATAAATTTAAATTATGATGATATTTTTACGAAAGTTACCTGATAGAAACCGACAGAGTTCCACATTAAACTGACGTTCATTCCCACAATTGAGAAATTTGCAAACAAGACATATTTGATAAGATCAGGCAAAGGAAGATGAGTGTCTTGGATATATCCGTTCCACTTAAGAAATGATGTCAACAAAGTTGTTGTGGCAAAATGCATACCAGTTAATGTTGTAGCTGCACCAATAATAGTAGTATATGATATGTTTAGAATCGACGATTCAAATTCTAATGTCTTTACATTAGAATTAGAAAGCCATATCAACAAGTAATGATTGTATTTATTCTACACTCTTACGAATAGAGATCAAGATTGCCTGTTATTTAACTTTCAGAAAGTCATAAATTTCAATTTCTGATTTGAGATCGGACAGTCTAGATCACACAGTCAACTTAACAGTAAAACAATCTCAACCTTTAATCGATTGGACAACTGAGAACTGTAACTGTGTGACACGTTTATAGCGGGAAATCCAAACCCTATAAATCGAGGTGAGTCTAGTCTGATTTTTCTCAATCCTTCAGTACTCCAGGGAAGGATTCTCTAGTAATATGAAGTTTGGCAGGGCGGAATGCAAAGTATGACTGATGATTGTTTCAGCCAGAATTCAAACCCGGGTTCTCTCTAACGATATGTCCTTAGCTGAAATTATTAACCACTTAAGCCCTATGACTTGGTTAGTGTAGTCTGATTTAGACACGCAGAGCAGAAGAAATCATAATTCATGTATTCTTTGGTCAACTAGTTATAGAATATATTTTTAATCACTCATCGTCGAGTACTATTATCAGCAATTAACTTTGTAAACATATAAAGCATAAACAATAATACTTATCAACCACAAAACTAAGAACATAATCTAATCTAATATCATACAAATAAGTTGTTTAAAAAGAGTTTATCAGGAAGGGGAAATTGGAAAAAAGGCGATGAATTATGACAGTACCAAAAGTGAAACCATGAGTAGCCATAAGTGCTTTGTTCACAAGGATTATTCCTACAGATGTGACTACATTGAACATCCATGATGCAAGATCAATTGCAATCTTCCTATCACCCTTGATTGTAGCAGCCATATTGAAAACTGAAAAACTACCTTTCTTATCTGCATGGAAAATACATGTCATCAGAAGCATAACAAATTCCAAACAAAAACAACTTATTCTCAGTTTCTAACTGGTAAAACTAACAACCTCAAACTATAAAGATACAATTCAGAGAGTAATTGAATGAGATGATTATGGTCTTTTCCAGTTTAACTCTCGATCTCGAATATGAGTCGTGGGAATACAACAACGTTAAAATAATATAAAATAATAAAAATTAATCAACCGGATGGATTAGTCTCTGCAATTGCGCGACAATTCTCAATTTACATCCAATAAACATACAGAAAAGAAAACGACCATGAAATTAAAAGAAATTTCAATTCTGAGGAACAGAATCATGGAACAACATCAATAATTCTCAATCTCAACACAACAAAAACATCAACAAACAATTTATTCAATACGGCGAAGAATAAACAAGTTATCTTACTCTTAGTTGCCTGATGAGAGGAAAATTGGTGAAGAAATGAAGAAGCAAATAGAGATTATGAATGATTATTTGTTATATATAGAAAAAAAGATAGAGAGAAAGAGAGAAAAGCAAAGAAGAAAGCTAAAAATGTTTCTATGTTTTGATAAGTTACAAGTGAATTTTAGAGTGCTTTTTGTAACGTAGAGGTTGAGTGTGATGAATTGAAGTGGGGACAAATGAGTGAGTTTGAGTTTGGGGGGAAAACAAAAGAAAAGCATAAACGAACCAAAAGAGTTGTTACTTGTATTACAGAGTAAACGGAATGTCATCAACAAGCACAAGATATATCAATTTTTGTTTTTGATGTTAGTTAACCCTCATTCTCGAGTTTGAGGAGGATTCTTTGTATGATATTCAACGCCGAACGCAGTCATTTTTTTCTTCGTTAGATTGAAGACAGTAAGGCACTTCAAAGATGATTCGGATATTTAAAGTATTATGTATTCAAGGAGAGTTTGAGGATTCCGATAGTGAGAGTTCGGATACGAGATAAATAAAATATAATTGAAGAAAATTATATCTATTAAAATTCAAACTTGTTTAAGAATTGTACCAAAGAATAAAAAATTGGTTAAGAATTGTCAATTTTTGAGCACACCACTAATTGAAACTCTACCTGTATCATTTATGTGGTACCCGAATTATATTAGTATTATGTCAATACTTGATAATTCGTGTTTACCATAAATTTAACAATTGTCATTATAAGTTGGGAAAGGATGGGACTGCTCTTCAAATGATACAATTACAGTTACTATTGCTAGCAAATTAATTTGTAAAGTTTAATTTTGACAATATTGAGCGTGTTAGGTTTAATTTCTTTTGTTGAATCATGAATCATGCATATCTCGCTTGAATGGTTGTGAGTTCTCACTTCTCATGTGGTGTTTGTCTAAAATAAAATTAATTAAAATGGTTAGATGAAATTTAGACTTTTCTTTTCTTTTTGAGTTGTAGACTATTCTTTTTGTCTACTTGAACCATTTGGATTTGTAATGCTTAGGTTAAATAAAATTTGACCAAAGATTATTTTGGTCAATGTTCAAACTCAAACTCTTTCAAACAATTTAGTTTTAATCGAAGATTAAGTGATTTCTATAATTTGTTTAAATTGTATCAGAAGGTAAAAATACAGTAAAAATCTTTTATAAGATTAAAAATCTTTACTCTATACGTTCTTTAGATCAAAAAGTAAAAAATTGGTATAAATTAATTCAATAGAAAAATGAGCAAAACAATGTCTATATATATTTATACAATTTTAATATAATAATAAATAAATAAATTGTAACAAAAAATATAAAAATCAATGAATGAATTATGTCATTTTTTTTTTGTCGAGACCGGAGTATCCACCGCCGAACGCGGTGACTATTCACTCACTAGATTGGAGGCACCTTCTCGAAGGGTGGGATAGCTGACCCAAGGATTTAAAGTTGTTCCATACCCTAAGTGAGGATCGAACCATCGACCCTTGATTAAGGGAGGATGAGCCTCATGCCGCTCAACCACACCCCTTGGGTTAATGAATTATGTCATTTATTCTTATTAACTGTTTTATGTTCAAAAGAGAAATTAAAAAAATAATAATAAATCAATTTAAATTAAATTGGAAATGTCAATTTCTATCCCTTTTTGGTATGGGTTGAGGCTGTACCGTAAAATTATAAAGGGCAAGGTTTTGGATCAATTTATTTCGCATGCCATTTTGTTCCTCTCCGTGAAGTTCTTTTTTTTGGTTACATCTACTAGAAGTGTTTATTAGCAAGAGGACAAGAGAAATTGTTGTCCTTTTTTCCCTTTTGCCCTTGAATCAAAGTGTGAATTTTCTGATCATTTGAAAAGAAATTTTCGTAGAAGACGGAAAATGAGTTGTAATGTACCGATCATGTAATCATCAATGTTTTCTTATTTCATTTTTAAACATCAAATATCTCATGTCGGCAATAGTTTTGATTTTTACTTCATATTAAAAGACAAAAAATTGGAAGTCTAATACTTTCTCAATTTTTATATATACTCATAGTCATATTGAAATTATCAACGACAGTTGATCAATGAGCTGATTCTGTGGCATGGAATCAAACACCAGGGATGTAAGCATCAGTTTGATTCAATTTTTAACTGGTTTGATAAGGTTTCATTTCTGCAGTATTTATTTATGAAATTTGAACCGAACCATATCAATGAAGAACAAGTGCATGTTTTTTGCTTAAAAAGGAGAATTTGGTTCATGTTTATGATTAGTCAAGAAAGCTGCATTACCCTTAAATCTTGTCTCTCTCATCCTGTTAAGAATTAGAAAGTAGACACAACAAAATCACCCATCTCGTGAATGTTTTTTTTCTAAGGAATCAAAAAATGACCAGAGCATTGTCTTAAACCAGTTTATCACAAACAATATTTTAAACCAGTTTTGAGGGATGTCAAACTATCCTTATGCAACTCATAACAACTTGGTACAATCTTAAACTAATTTTGAAAGTTGCCGCACCCCACCTTAGACAAAACTCTACCAGACAAGAATACAATACCAGGTCAGAAGATTAGATGCAATGAGAATTAAGTACCATCCATAAAATAGTGGTCTTTGAATTTTTGATACACAATTCCAATTCAAATTTCTTTCTTTCACAAACTTCTACAACCAAACTAAATATCACATCCAACAGACAAGGAAAACAGATATTATATGAATGGTGATCACCTCCGCACTGGTGGTACACCCCTCCCAGGTGGAGCTCCACGACCAGCAGCTTGAGCCTACACAAGCAACATTTATAGTTACACACACTTTGTAACATTACTAGGTCCTTCAACTAGCAAGACCTTGAACAGGCAATTTTCTAAGGCAAGATGAATGTTAATAAGTTAGAAATAAGAAAAAGGTAAATACCTTTGCTCGCATTGCAACTGCTCTGCCTCTACCAACACCAAGTGATGCACCCTTGCCCTTCAAGATATGAAGACAAAGCATTAGAAAAAGCACAACAGAACAAATATAGAGTTATTAATAGCTTTGAAATAAGAAGGTACCTTGATTCTTGCATCTAAACGCTTGAACATAGGAGCATTCTTCAGCATGTCCGGTATGACCATAAACCTATCATATTATTATCACTTCAGAGCACTGTCCTTATAGAAAAGGCAATAAACAATGCAACCTTACTTGAAATATTAAATTACATATTTATTGAGAACATATGATTATATGATACAAACTTCTTTAGAATATAAAATTATAAATATAGTGCATGACAGATGGTTCATACCTGACTTTGCTACCTCGAATAAATACATGCTCAAGTTGTGACGTTTTCCCATCCTGAGGAAGATTTAGCAAATATCAGCAATTATTGTGGATACACTATGAATTTTAACAAATACACTAGAAATGGAGATACTAAACAGTAAACACAACATCCAAAAATTAACAAGTTTCCTAGGATCCCCCTACATCCAGAATCACTATTATTAGCCAAATATAGAGAAAGATGGACTGGCAACAAGTTTACAAATTCTTAGGGCATACGTACAGCCGCAAAAACCAAAACCTTTTTCCCACCATGTGAGACCAACCACATCAGTCAGATAAAATAATGTGATTATTAGTTACTATTTACTAATCATATCTAAAATAGACCATAAAACCCCAAATTTCTCTTAATGGCTTAACTTTTAGTTTTCTAGGATCCCCCTACATCCAGAATCACTATTATTAGCCAAATATAGAGAAAGATGGACTGGCAACAAGTTTACATATTCTTAGGGCATATGTACAGCCGCAACAACCAAAACCTTTTTCCCACCATGTGAGACCGGCAACGTCAGTCAGATAAAATAATGTCAATATTAGTTACTATTTACTAATCATATCTAAAATAGACCATAAAACCCTAAATCTCTCTTAATGGCTTAACTTTTAGTATTCTTTCATGTACATCCATGACTATTAGAACATCTTCAATTTAATCTACTCTGTTCACTAGTGCTTTTAATCCACTCAACATGTGAATCTGCCATTTATTTACAAAGAGGAACTATCCCTACTTTTTCTCAAATGATATCATTGCTAATCCTATCTTATTTCCTATGACAACTCATGAATCACAGTACTTGTCCCAAAAAACATCAACATTCTTCAAAGAAAACCACTATCAATGTGGATCCAATGCCCTTTGAAAGCAGCAGCTGCACCACCTTGCAGTTATGATCCTATGCTCACTGTATCAAAAGTCAAAACTATGCGTTGTTTGTAGAGAAAAAAAATGTTTTGTATGGATGAAATCATCTGCTTGTTTAGTTGTACAGGACCATGGTCCCGGATAAAATTCTCACCACTGCACAAGAGCTATAGTAAATTCTCACAGCGTTAATTATTATTTTTCCAATTCTACCCACTAATTAATACTACATACATCACTCCTAAACTCAATACCTTTCACTTTGCATTTATTAAGGTTACTTTCATAAAAGTACTATTCTTTCTTTCATTTATACATTTTCCTTAAAGTGTGTGAATCGGTCAACAAGGGTCAATTATACTTAAATAAAACATTTTCCTTAAATGGGACGGAGGGAGTAGCATTAGCAGCAGCACAACACAAATAAAACTGAAGGGTCAATTATACCATCCCTCACATTAAGGCCAGTTAGGTTCTGCAACAATCGACCTAACCTAATAAAGGAAAGCTACTTCAAGGCTCTGAAGTTTTTTTTATATTGAGAATAGTGTTGACCAGTGTTGTCAAATAACGGCTATAGCGGCGTTATGCTATACCGCTATAGCATATCGGAATATGAACAAACTGCTAATGCCCCGCGATGCAATATTTAGTACAAAGATTAGTCAAATAGCAGCTATAGTGGCGCTATAGCATAGCAGAATTTGAACAAACGACTATTTTCCACAATTTGAGATCGACAACATTGGGTTGGAGTTAGAATTTGAAAATTTCTTCATGTTAAAAGAGGTAGGTTAGTGTTCATTCTATATGTTTTCTGCAGAATCAGCCATTTCCAATTTTCCATATCATTAGCAAATAGAAACTATCAAAGCAAGCAAAAGACCTGCTGACCAAATTGAGTTTTTCATAAACATCAAAAACTTTGGAAGAACTTATATGCTGCTTATTTGGGGTTATGACATAACATCTATAGAAGTGTTTTGATAATTTGTGAGAAATAGCTTATAAAAACAACTTAACCACAATTTTTTTTTGCTTATATACACATTTAATACATAAATTAAGTACTTATTCAACAATAAGTGCAAAAATAAATTATTTATTAAAAGACACCCTAAACAGTTTGACTTATTTAGCCAAAAAATTGTACTATAATTTCTAAAACGAAGAAAACGAATGAACAAATTGGTTGTAATGCAATTTGCAAAATCAATAAACCCTTACATCGAGATCCAGTAAGAATTTAGACCTAATTTCCCAACCTTAGCAAAACAAAATTGGGGGCAATTTTAGGTCTAACGAATTCAATCTTAGGTTACATGAGTGAATTAGAAGCGATGAATGAATGAAAAAACGCACCTTAGCAGTGTAAGTGATACTTTCGAGTTGACAGTTCCAATTATCTTCGCACTCGATCATGTTACCTCTGTAAAGTTCACCGCTCTTGAGCTCCACCGTAACGACGTGACCGGAGGCCTCGTGGAGTAGCTTCACCGGAATTCCTAAACTTCTGCTCATCTTTTCGCTTCTTCTTCTCTAACGCTAAAACCCTAATCCACGCTCTCTTACAAAAATATATAAACGATGTTTTTTTTTGTCACTTTAAAGGTTTTTCAAAATAAAATTACCTCCAACCTTATATTTATATCTTTGTTAGTTATACACCCTCCAATTCTTAGTTGCACCCCTTTAAAGGCCCATCAAATTATACTTTTATGACTTTTGCTTTTTGCACCACCTAATTTCTCGCGCATTTTGAGATATGACAAATAATTTTCGCTTTTTAGGCAGCGAGCCATAGTTCGCTACGTGCGTAGAGAGTCGCAATTTTTTGTGACTATGCCTCCACTTTTGCACCATTCACGTCCCCGTACTTCTGTTATTTTTACACAATGTGCAACTTTATTTTCTTATGTTGTCTTTTTTTTTTTTAATTATTCTCTGGTTTTTAGAAGGAGTGTCTAGAAGTGTAATTGGACCAGTTTGAATCGATTTCGAGTGAATCCGTTGTTCGAATCAATGAACTTTTAATTTGATTCAATTTTCAAAATTGAATCTGATATGATCTAATCGGTTTGTGCCAATTTTAATCGGATATTATACTCGGTTTGCAACATTTGTTTTTTTCGGTATAATATTTAATATTATTTTTTCAAATGATATATTTTAAGTTCTATTTTTCAAACGACTTACAATAATAACATAAACCAAATAGACAATAACATAGTTTGAGAATTTGAAACTTGGCTTGTTAATATACAATATTGAGCCGGTAATGAACCCTTTTATTTTTTTATTCTTAAAAAAAACAATATTTTTTTTGGTTACAAAACAATAACAATTATTCTAAACAACATATATGTCAATATCACAATTTTTAATCATATGTGAGTTTTTTTTTTTGGGTACGTAATCATATACGAGTATAAATCAAGTGATTATTAAAAATCAAGTCATTATTTGTTTAAATTAAATACGTATCCAATATAGAAAAAATTTCCTTACATATAGAAGAGATATCCCTTTGTTCCACTCTCTTGCTTCTTTGTCCGGCAAGCACCGCAACCATCTTTCAATCAATCAATCAATCCATCTTATTTATTTCCTTCATTCATATTTGGTTTGTTTTGAGAATATGGCGAAGAAGAGAAAATCCGTTGAGTCTCGTCTCGATGAAGTGGATCGCACCATGTACTCCACCTTCTGCAGCACCGCCAATTCCCTCTCTCATCTTTACACCCACGCCATGAATCAACAAAAACTCTCCTTTCAAGCCGGTGAACGCCACGCTCTCGTTCGTTCCTTACTCTCCTTTCCACTTTTTCTATTAATTCATCAATTATACATGCACGCACCATTGTTTTTTTTTAATTAATTGAAAAACAAAACCAGATTTCAATGTTGCCTTTTTCTTCTAATTTTCCCCTAATTATAGTTTTAGGGTTACCAGATAGGTTGCACTGTATTTCAATTTTTGGTTTATTTGTTTGTTTATTTGATTTATTGAATGCTTTGAATTAATTGCAGGAGAAAATGTATCAGTGGATTATTAGACAACAACAAGAAGGAATGAGGGTCACTACAATTGATATTGTTTCTCACTTGCAGGTTTTTTTTTTCTACTATCTGCAATGTTAATTGTTTATTGTTGGTGTCTATTTGGGTTTTTGTGTTGTACCATTATACTAATTCAATGGATTAACTGCCATTCTTCGATCGAAATTCCTACTGAGCTATTTACTTTTTGTGTCGTGTTGTCAAATATATGACCTACTGTTTTTCAACTCAATGTTTGGGCTGTATTTTATCTGGTTTATGTTTGCCTATAGCTTATAAGTAGTGTTGTTTGACTTGTATGTGAAAACTGGTATTCAACAATAGAAATCATCTTTAAGCTTTTGGTTTTTGGTAAACCAAGGTATCCCTGTGCATAATTGGGGAGATTAATCCCTCCAGATAATTGAGATCCATCTATTGGTGTTTTTCCATACACATTTGACAAGGGATCAAACTCCCGATCAAAAGGTTAATGGACCCAAATATCTGTCAATGTGCCACACGGTGTTGGTTAAGCTTTTGGTGTTAGAATAGTCATGGATTATGGATGTACCAAAAAGTATTTTATATTGTCTGTTTGGTGTGTGGCAAACTGAATACTATGGCCATTTGCCATTTTTCTGTCCATTTTTTTATTAGCAGAAGTGTTAGGTCCTATGTGAAAGGGAGTCTTCGAGCTGCTACAGTGTGACTTAAGTCCAGTTTGGTCTACATTCTAACTAATAGAAGCTTTTGAACTAAAATAAGTTTCTCCATAAAAACTTGTGAGAAAAATATATTAAGAGAATCTCGCAATAGTCATAAGAATTTGAACAATAGTTTCTAGTATAAGTTGAAATTGGCATCCACCCATCAATTTTTTAATAAGCTCACTTATTTAACTTCTTTATAGACTTATATCAGCTTAGTCGCTTGTAAGGATTTTCTGCTAAAGAGAAAACCTTATTTTAATTGAGAAGCTCCCATATGTTAGAACTTTAGAAGCTAATTCAATTTGGGCCTTAACTTACGATTCGTATAGAAGTCCTTATAAGACTTGTTGGGTGTTTATGGAGAAGTTAAAAGAAAGAGCTTCTGAAAATATTGAGATGCAAAAGTTGATTTCAGCTTTTGGAAATATTGCAAGATCATTTCAACCTTTTTTTATTTTCAGTATGTGTTTGTGGTGGAGACTGGAGAATTTTATCCAATTAGCTCTTAGAGATTGCTTTGATCTTGGAGTGAATTTCTTGCAACTACAATGTAAGAGTCTGTATGATAGATTCACAATAAGTCCAACCTTTTATTGGGGATTTTGCCAGGGTGGGATTTTTGTAGTATCATAAGATTTTACTCTCTTATGCTCCGTGTCAGTCTGGTCTTGATTGTTGAACTGTAGTAAAAAATCATTGAAAAGTTACTACTTTTCTCACTTCACTTGGACAGTAATTTCCCACATTATATCTTACGTCTATATTATTGCAGAATATCAGTATAGGATAAATTTGTGTTCGAATATATCCTGATAGCTGAATGTAGATTTAACCTTTGGCTATGTATTTGTATGTAGAATGAGCTTGAATATGGAGCAGAGGAATCATCAGTGTCCCCAAGGCAGTCAATTCAACAGAATTCTCAGCCTGCAATTCAACCTAACTTTGGTGCATTTGTTCCCTCTAATACATTTGGAAGTGCTGTTGCAGGACCGGGGATACGTGCCGGACAAACTGAACAAGCAAAGAACTCAGTATTTGCAAATGCACTTTCTAGCCCTATTCGTCGCGGCCTTCAGCCATATCACTTAGCACAGGGCAGCAGTCCTTCAAGTAATGTTATATCATCGGGGAATGGAACCCGAAACAATGAAATGACGTATCCTAGTGGTCAGAACAGGGACACAAATTCGTCCAACTCCAGTGATTGCATGGACATGCATGCAGATAGTCCTGGCCATGATTTTTCATACTGAAGCATTGTGTGATCATAGTTAGAGTGGGTAACAGTGAAAAGAAGGTCATTTGTGAAATCTATGTTCATAAATGTTTGGTGTAAAATTGTAAGATTATTGTTAACAGACTTCAATGTGTTTGGGTACCATTGTTTTCCAGTTTGAAGCTTGGAACATCAGTATACTTTCTTAGAAGTTATGAAAAAAAATGTTAGCCGTTACATAAGCATTTAGTCGTATTACTGATTTTAATATCAATGTTTGTATGTATAATATGATTGTAATTTGCTTAAAAGAATGATTGTAATGATTTAAAGTTATAAGGGGGTTTGGAGATCAACAATTCCGGTGGAGTTTAGCTGTTGGACTATTGTAGTGATCAAGTGAATTGACTTTTATGAGACATCTTTCTAGTTACAACAAATTGCAATTATTTTTTTTATATAAAGGCCACAAGAGTATAAGGTAACATCTAAGGCATCCTGTTGGCACCCCTGAGAAGCCAACAAATTGCAATTATTTTAATTTGAGATTTGAGATTTTTTAGTTAAATTCTCACGATATATAGTAAATCAAAATCTGAATTTTGACGGAGAATAAAATTATCTTTAGTGGAGGAAATTTGGAAAGATTTTCTAAAAATCATGTTAAAAGAGGTGTCTATTTTCTACCAAAATAAATATTTTTAGAAAAATAATTATGGCATGTAAGAGTAGATTAATATGTGAAAATATTTTTACTTTTACTTTTCTCTTTTAATTAAAAGTTCAAGCTTTGTTTGTAAAAAAAAATAATTCAACTTTTGTCTTTACTCTTTACTCTATTTTTAATGATTTGATGATTATAGTTGATTGATAATGTAAAAAATCAATTATTAGTTTTATTTCTCATAAATACATAATTTTTTTTTTGGTCGAATAGCCTAACCCGCTAGAAATTCACCCTTTAAAGATAAATAAATGGGCATATCAGGTTCGAACTCCGATCCCTGCACAAATGTGCAATGTCCTTTACCAATTGAGCTAAGTTCACGAGGACAATACATAAATTTTTATATTATTCCATTTCATAAATATATATTTAGGTTTAATTTCACTCAAGTTCATTTATTTTAAAATTGAACTTTTTAGTTCTTTAATCATCATATTTATTGCAATTTTAACATCAACTCATTTTTTACCTAAAATATAATATAGTAATTTAGCAAGTTTGGAAGAGCTTGGGCTTTAGTGAAGGCCCATGAGATTGAGAGAGGAAACGTCCAGTAAACGGAAACGGTTGCCGCTTGAAAAATAGGTGGGTCCTTTCATTTATTTTCTCTTTCCCTCTTACTACAATTTCAACATTCATTCATTCCCGCGCGCGCTCACTGTTTCTTCTTCTTCCTCTGCGATTCGATTTCACCTACTCCTCCGTTTCGTGCTTCTCGAAGGTTCTAATTTCTACCTAACCTAATAATTTCTTCAATTCTACCCGATCCTTTTGTTTTTACTCGTTTATTCTTTATTTTTATTCTTAATTACTTCATAATTATACCCGATTTTAATTTCGATTTTCATGGCGTGAATCTTAGTATCGTTAGTTTTGTTTCACCTTGTTCTTCAATTTATCAAATTTGCGTGTCGATTCTTTCTGGATGTAACATGATAGTTTAATTCAGTTTTGATGCAAGTTGATTTCGATTTTTCATGTTCCTCGTGACTTGAATAACGTAAGAATAGTCAAATTAGGGTTTGTGCGAATTCGGGCGAAAAGGAAGTTTTATTTTATTTTATTTTATTTTTTACTTTTTATTTTATTTTAACTATAGTGAACTAGAGAAGGAAATGGGGGTTACTCTTTTCAACATGATTGCTAGCTAGTTCAGAGTATTTTGCAAATTTTCAATTTGCCGTATTTGATTTGTAGCTGATGCAGAATTCCTATTAAGCGAAATTGTGCTCACTTTGCTTAAATGAAAAACTGACTACTTTTTTTATACGAATATGTACCTCCCTTATTTGTTTGTCTAGATTTTTTAATCCTTAGGTGGTGATTGTCACATGATTAAACAAATAAGAGAAAGTGACTGTGTTATTTAAACAAATTTAAGGGTAGCGTTGTATGATTTCCCTTCTTTCTGATGTTATTCTATAGGTTTGATTTTTATTTGGAGAATTTTCTGCCAGGCAATTTTAATTACTCTTTTGTCTTTAACCGTTCATCTAATTTGTTGTTTTGGTGCTTCTTTTTTTCTGGTCACTTTGTTCCTTGTTATGATTATGAAGCATACCAACGGAGATCATTTTATCATCAACACTTTTGGGAAGATTGAACTATCATGACAACAGGGAGGTCAAAAGAAAGCAAAGCTGTTAAGGCTTCTGCAAAATCCAGTCTAAAGATAGGATCCATTGGAGTAAAATATTCTTCCAAGAAAACAAATAAATTGGATAAAAAAGCAAGAGGTGACTAATTTTGCCATTCTACCGTTTGTGTTGATTCTAATAATTGTTTGGTTTCATATTTCCTCCATTTCAATGTTCTTGATTAATTTGGTTTGTTTCTTAGGAGGAATAATTTAGTTTAGATTGGATTTTCGTAGGTTCAATTTGTCTGCTGGCAATGTGTTTGTTAAATAAATGTTTTTTTTTCTAGGATGAAGCATCACTACTTTTGAAATCTATACCAATTTATTTCCCATTATCATATATTTCTCTATAGGATGCAGTGAGGAATTGTTGTCTGACAAAGAGAATCAGCATTTTCCATTTAAGGAACCCGTGGGATTGTACCCAGCACATCCTAGTGATGATACATTTCTTACGAAATGGAGAGAGGCGCTTGAAGTTGATCGTCATCCAGGACAAACACTCTCTTCTTCTGCAAAAATCAAGTTACAACTTTTTCCGGGAAATGAAGAAATTCGAACAGGACTTGAAAAGGTTGTATGGTGGTACATGAAGCATTTTGACAAATTTGTAAACTTTACTTATGTCCTAGTCTGCATGTGTTAAGTCTGGATGCTTAATTGATTTTCTTTTTTAGGATGGGCATAATCCATACTTAGAACTCGTACTAAGTGGTAGAAAGAAAATTTCTTCAGTTCTAAGACACATTGAAAAGAAGTGGGGAAGTTCAAGTACTGCCAAAGGGGAGCCCATGCTTTTTCCATACAACAGATTGAAAAATCTATCTGATCGCAAAAGGTGGACAATTAATGATTGTGACACTACAGCTGCAGCTGTGTATGCTGCTGTTGGAAACCCTGCAATATTCCGGTTGAGGTATGATAATCATTTTCTATCATGTTTTCTTTTCTATGTGGAAATTAGGTTGTTAGAATTGTAACTTATTCTCTCTCTTTTAAAGGTATGGTTGGTTTAACACACATGAGCATATATCATCTGGTATTTCCTCCATCCCAATTCCCTGTGAGTCGGGTGTACAGTCAGGGGGAACAGAGATAGGTTGCAATGCTAATTTAGAGTCTTTATGTGACGAACGCGACAAGATTGAGGCAACTGCAGAATACAAAGTAACTGATGTGGGCAATATATCAAGTGAAATTGTGGCTCAGAAAATGGACAGTGAATCTGCTGATCCTCTGGTATACTGTTTCTTAGATATTTTGTTGTGCATTATACTAACTAACTTGAACATAGGTCCACTGCATTAAATTAAGCACAGATTTTATTTGTATACACAGTGGTGTTGCTGGTGGATTTGGTGATTATTTACTCTTTGACCAACAGAAATATATGGAAAATTTTGACATATTATATGGACAACACGAAAAATTAGAAGTTTTGTAATTAACATATGGATAGCATAGACTTATAAACACCTTTTTTTGCGTGTAAATGAAGTTCTTATTAGTTATTTATGATACTGTATTACATTACATGTCGGAGAAATCAGTTGGTGGCCAGTATTTAAAAATAATTACTGAATACCAGTCTTCTATCAGTTAAAATATAGCATGCATTATAATAATAAAAAACTCAGTTTCTGTACACTCCATAAATAATGTTTGCTTTCTAATGCTGTGTGTTTTGTTTCTAATCATGCTTGTTTCATTCTAACTAGGAAAATGAGCCAAAAGAAAGCTGTAGCTTACAACAGCCATCAATGCCATGGGCTGATTGTCTAGACAATATAAGCATTGGCGGCCTCCTGTCTGAAGCATCATTACTGGGAAAGTTTGATTCAAAATTCTTTGGCAGCATTGATACCAATCAAACAGGTCATTTAATTTCAGATTCATTGGATGCTTTTATCACCTCCCGAAGTAGTCATCCTCCTGTCTCAACACTATCCTCTGGAGCCTTGTGCACATCAATATTCGAGGCTGAACAAACATGTCATGCATTTCCTCTTCAAAAGTTGTCTTCCCCAGCAGGTGTGCAGACTGCCAGTGGAACAAAGACATATTATTCTGTGGCCAACAGTCGGGGTGTATCTTCAAACTCATTGAAGCTTCCATGTACAGACAAGGTCAGTGGCTAACAATCTTAATCGAAATTTATTATTATTGAAATGTGAGACAGTTTCATCTACGACTGCGTAATTGATTTTGAAACAACAGGATTCAAGATTTATAAACCAACCCCTGGCCCCAAATTTTTGAGTGAGTTTTTGTAATGATAAATGAATGCTTATGATTAATATATTTTTAATCTTAAGTATTATAACAAACATAGATTGAATTTGGAGAATTTATCCAAACCCCCCAAAATGTTCCCTCAATACAATTTTTAAGTTTCCCCAACTTAGGGGTTTTGTTTTAAGTAGAAAAACAAACACCCCAATGCCCTCCCTTCCCCTCCCCAAACCCTTCATTCCTTCCACCAACTCTTTTTTTCCAAAGCCTTTCCCTCCCCTCCAAACTCCCAGACAGACCCTTAATGTTTTAAATGAACCTAAGGTTGGAAAATTGCATTGCTAACAAAATAACTTCTAATGTTGCATCGTGATGGAAACCAGAGTTCAAAATTACGTTTATGTTTCTATTTGTAGACTATAAGTTCAGTAGAAGCTATTTTGTAATCCTTCCTTATTTATTAATCTTCACTTTGTCTCTTATGGGTTTTATAAAGGTTAATGATCCAGATGGGCTTTCACAAAATCCCCTGTCCGAGAAGACACAAACAGACTTGTTGTTTTCTTCATGTTTGTTTGATGGTGAAAGAAGTCTTGGGTTAACAAGCATCAATTGGGTATTTAATATCAGTTTAAAGCATTTCAGTGTTTGTTTTGTTTTTCTGCAAATTTTGATTCAACTAATTTACTATCTTAATGCAGAATGACTCTATGGGGCCTTTTGATCTTGGCATGCCAGCTAAGAAACGCATCGGCGGAGACAGTGTTAGTAATGGTGAATTTGTTAAATAGCAGCTTAGATGTAAGTTGGAGACTAGTGTCTGTTTGGTTTATAACTGAGGGACATCACAATGTACTTCCAAATAAATTGCTGTTGTGAACTCAACTGGTGTTTCACCTCTTCCAATGCCAATCCAAACACACTATAATAGAAATGAAAGGATTTTTTGTTGTACTTAATAGAATCACTTGCTGTAGAGAATCTAGAGCCAGGGTGAAAATGAAAAGAAAGAAACGAGGGACATAATTACATACAAGTTGTCAGGTGTAAAAATCGTAGTTTGGGACATGCATTTAGCTCTTCAGTGATTTTTGACTTGGTTCTTATTCACAATGTTTCGATTTGATTGCTTTGCCATATTAGGTGTCAAGTGCTCGAATTGAAATATAATTGAAATCATTCTGCAATTGTTTCCAATCTTCACCTTTTGCACTGCAATATTGGTGCAAAATGGAAGAAGGCCGAGTAAGAAATGATTTCTATTCAGAAATACAATGCACTTTTATTTGTTCAACAATTTAAAAGCCCAAGTTGAACAATTCGCTTATATTTGTTTAAAAATTTCTACTGACAGAGTACTGATATATAATTGAAATTGACTGTATATGTTTGCATAAAATTGAAAAGAGTAGTTTGAAAATAATTGAAATACTGTTATTTAGGTGTAAATATAAACGTAAAAAGAAAATATAGTTTGTAAAATATTGAAGCTTGGCCACGTAATATGAAATATGATTCCAACATGAATGAATTGGTGGATAGTGTAAAATGAATTTACACTATTTTGAATACCGACCCATCTAATGCATGGATTTTGCAAATGAATATTTTGAAATTGAAAAAGAAAAAAAAAACGATGAGTAGAAAAACAATTCAGTTCAACTGACAGAAGTCTAGAAGTCCTAGTTTAATTGACGGAAAATGTCGAAATTATTAGACTGGACATTTATGATCGTGGTTGGAACTCCGGTCTCCACTTTGTATGTGAATTTTCAATAGCTTTATCATTTCGGTATAAGAAAGAAAAAAAACAATTTAGTTGGTCAAAGAAAAAAAAAGAGAAGAGAATGAATGAACGGGTTTGTTTATTTCTCTGTGCTATGTAGTGAGTTGTATCTTCATGTATGATTGTTAGCTGTGTGACTGTATATGAGGCGGTTCGTTAAGATTTAAGAACATTGTTGTATTGTATAATTATAAGTATGTTACGTATCTAATAATCCAAGCATTGGATTTGTATTGTTTCATACTAAATCGCCACTGACGGATATGGCAAAGATACAGTGATGACATGCAAATGACCCTTTCCCATATTTCCAGAACATCACTATTTTCAATCATGCCGGCTATCTATATATCAAAGACTAAGGAACCTTCCATGCACCTTCCTTTTCACCTTATCTATAATCTCCTTTTCCACCTCTTTATCTTATTACTAATAATTTATTATTGCACCTAGTTACTTATATTAGTTATATATATAATAGCAGAATATGCTTTGAAGTTAATTGTTTCTGAAACATTGATAATCAGATAGATATCATGGGATGTGTCAGCAGCACGTACACTCCTCCTCGAAGGGGAAACCGGAGCCGCCATATTGATAGATTGAAAGATCATTATGTAGACAGTGGTTCTTCAATCAAACCAATTATCAGCCATCATAAGAATTATTCATCTAAACACTCAGAAGTGGAGAATAAGAAGAGAGTTGTGATTGTGAAGACTACTACTTCAGGTGACAATACTGGAGGAGGAGGAGGAGGAGGAGGAGGAGGAGGAGGAGGAGGAGGAGGAGAAAGAGGTGATGTGAAGATAAAGGGTGCAGTTAGAGATATTGATGATGATAAGTTTGAAGAGGAGGAGGAGGAGAAGAAGAAGAAATTTGCAAGCTATGAAGTTAAAGTGGGGGAGGGTGAGTGGCCCAAATGGCTAGTTGATAATATCTCTGAAAATGTTTTGACTACTTTGATTCGCAAGACTGCTGATTCCTATGAAAAACTAGGAAAGGTAAGTTCTAATAGTATTAATTTATCAATGTTTGAAAAACCGAACTAAATCAAACGATTTAACCCTACATCGACAGTGATTACGGTTCGATTCGATCATATGAGCGGTTGAATCACGTTTTAGTTTTATTCCGGTTCAAACGATTTAAGCCCGTTGAACTATGACTGTAAATCTCACTGATTTGATGTCCGATTCGATTTTTAAAATATTGATACAAAATCACATTATAATTTCTTGGGTGGATCTATTTATTGATTGTCGTTGGTTCATACTAAGTCACATGTTGAGTTGAGGAAGTTCCTGCGCCAGCTGTCTCACTCTTTGAGGGGCCTCCAATCCAACGAGAAAATTAGTCACTGCGTTGGACGATGAATACCTTAGTCTTGAAAAGAAAAAAAAAGATGTTGAGTTGAGGAAGATGTTTTGACTATGTATTTATGTTTTAGTGACTTGTTGATTTGGTTATTGTAGGTAGGACGTGGAACATATAGCAATGTATATAAAGCTAGAGATAAGGACAATGGAAAGATTGTTGCTTTGAAGAAGGTAAGATTTGACACTTCAGATTCTGAAAGTATCAAGTTTATGGCAAGAGAGATTATGATACTACAAACGCTGGATCATCCCAATGTTATCAAACTTGAAGGATTAGCAACATCAAGAATGCAATATAGTCTTTATTTAGTCTTTGAATTCATGCAATGTGACCTTACCAGAGTTATCTCCCGCCCTGGTCAAAGACTCACTGAACCACAGGTTAGATTTTCGTTATAGATGTATGTGAAAATTGTGATTTCTTTGATGCTACCAAAAGTTAAATATACATTGTCATATATGTGTTTATCACCAAAGGCCAAAGTTGGCTCCTATAGGCTTCTCCAATCCAAACCTCAACTGTTGTCTGTTGGATTAATCTAACGATTGAGGTGTTTGATGTTGAGATGAAATCGTTGGATTAATGATTAATCTAACGACCAAATCTCAACCGATGGACCATGTTGAGAATTGAGACACTCTTAGACTTAACTATTAGGTTAGCCTAGCAGCTTAGGAATGGTTGAACATGATTATATAAGGTTACCGAAAACAATATAGAATTTGCGGCACAAACTTATAACATGTTTGTGTCTGAGTTGGACAACCTCTTCTGACGTTCCAAATTAAATCAATATGGTTGCGGTATTATAAAAGGTATGATTTCTAGATTCTAGTAGACACGACTTTCCAAACATAGCCTATGTTTGGCCCCCTTTTAATGTGTACATATTTGATGTTTGATTCAGTACTGTGATAATATGATAATGGTGTGTTTGGTTGTATTTTCAGATCAAAGGTTACATGCAGCAGCTACTTTTGGGACTCCAGCATTGTCATGAGAGGGGAGTCATGCACAGAGATATTAAAGCTTCTAATTTGTTAATAGACAAAAAAGGAGTGCTAAAAATTGCAGATTTTGGACTGGCAAACTCTTTAAAAGTTAAACCTAAAGGGCCTCTTACAAATAGAGTTGTGACACTTTGGTATAGAGCTCCTGAACTTCTTTTAGGTTCAACTGATTATAATTATAGCATTGATATATGGAGTGTAGGTTGCTTGTTGGGTGAGATGTTTGTTGGAAGACCAATTTTGCCAGGAAGGACAGAGGTAATTAAACTTAATTTGGACTTTATGAAGGAAAATAATGTAATGAAATTTAGTCTTAGACACCATACACATTGATGATACTAGATTTATAACTGTTTCGTTCCATTCACGACACAATAATTCAAGGTATTGTCTGTTTTGGACTGCTTGTGAGCTCTTACAGATTTGTCTTTTGTAAAATGCGTCTTGTTGGGTTGAGAAATGAGGGTGTTGTGTATAAAATACCCTTAGCCTCAATTCTCAAACAATGTAGATCTTTTAGGTAAACCGGAACAATAGCATATTCTACAAAATCACATATTGATGATACAAATGACTTTTTTTATATGTATATAGATTGAGCAGATTCATATGATATACAAACTTTGTGGTTCACCTCCAGAGGATTATTCTACAAAAATGAAGCTAAAGACAAGCTTCCGTCCACCACATCGTTATAAAGCTAGTTTTGAAGAAAATTTTAAGGATTTCCCTTCATCTGCCCTTAATCTCTTGACTACACTTCTTGATCTAGACCCCCAACTTCGTGGTACTGCTGTCTCTGCCCTTGAAAGTCAAGTAAGTTCTTCTATGTTAATTAACATTGATTTATTTCATTTGATCTCTATACTTTGTCACAATGAATTAATAGGTTTAAATAGACTTCTATTTTGTAACTTTTCAAAAGCTTGAAAATTGCAATTTTTAATGCCCCAATTGCATAGTATGTCTTATTGCAATTTAGTAAGTGTTTACTGTTTGCAGTTCTTCAAATCACCTCCATTAGCATGCGACACTTCTGAATTACCGGTAGTAATCAACAAAGGTGATGATGAACACTTGCAAAAAAAGAGGCGCAAAAGGTATTCAATCATTTTGTGTATAAGATGATATTTCTATGTAACCATTGTGAACTTGCTAAATTACGTGTTCTTTATTGGTTGTTTGTTCCTATTACTTTTCATGATATAGGCGCAAAGGTTTGAGAAAAGGGCAACTATCTAAAAGAAGTACTAGCCATTCAAACCTGTCAGGAATGAACCAAGCTGCTGAACAATGCAAGACAGATTCAGAAGCATCAAAAGAGGTCAGTTACACACATTTCATCAAAATTCTTTAAAACTAGTAGTACATTTGCATTTCTATCACAGTTGTCACGTATACCAGTTGATGGATGAAGATCAAATGTCACACTCTAAGATACATTTGAAATTCTAGAGCTGGCTTAGTCGGTCAAATTTATACCTGCATGAACGTATAACCGAACGATCAATGTGTTGGCACTGTTTAGCTAGCTAATTCCCTGGCCCACCGATCAATACAGGCTTAATCCTTAATCCTAATTGAACAACATTGATTATAATCAATCAAGAGAATAACTTGTATGCTTTGGTTTTGACAGGAGAAGAGTATGGGACAAAACATGCTAATACCAGATACAGGGAATAGTGGAAGCAGCAGCAAATCATCATCAATATTTACTAGTGAAAGGAGCATGAATGCATCGATATCCCCAGTTTTCCTCTCTAGCAGGAAAATATCCCCCAAAACTGAAGGCCATCCTAATGCTCTTAAGAATATAAAGAACTACACACTCTTACAGGCATCTATACTTGATATGATCAACCCCAAAGAAGGCAACGATTTTGGTCAGTTTCGTAGGTCATTCTCTACATTGGATTTTCGGCTTGATCCAGAGAAGCTGTCAAGTCTCTACGGAGCAACTAGTAAGTTGGACCATGAAGTTTGACTCTTGTTCCATAACTTACATGGTCTAAAGTTTCAACATTTTAGTTCTAATACCAAAGTAATGGAGGGTGAAATGGAGAGGATCACCACTCAAATGTATATGCCATTTGATAGTAGGGAAGTTTGCTAACAGTCAAAAGCCAATGGGATTCCCTGCCATATCCATTACGATTACTTTGTACTTCTTACAAAATCATTGAGATTCTTTCCTATATTTTCAAAATGTGATGCAATTGAGAAATGATATAGCTCGCACATTGACACTTTCTAAAATACGGTTTAAATACATATCGACAAAGCTCTGTGATTGATTAACGCTCAAAGAAATCAGCACCATTCTCGACATCATCTGTTCTGATGGATCCCTTTTGAGCCATTAGAATTCTATACACTCGCTTTGAGCAAACCTCGCCTAACCTTCTGTCACCACCAAGCAAACCTTCTGTCATCAAGTCTTTAAGTAAAAATTCCTTCTCATGCTCCTGAGGCCAAAAAATTCTGGTCATGCCTTATTTCATCAGAAAAAATAATTGTAACTTAAACAACTAAATATGTCAAACAAACTGCATTTTAGTGTCCAATTTAACTGTGAACTATGGTCCATATCAGGAAGGTTAAAGCAAACAAATGCAATTTTACACACATACCGATTTAGTTGGATCCATATAAACACTTAACAGAGACTTCATGGTTGGGTATTTTTTCCAAATAGCAATTGCGAATCGTGGTTGTACCTTTGGGATAGCCACCAAAGCTTTTAACCTAGTCATGCAAGCAAAAGTAACAATAAGTTATATAGCCTTCTCTGAAGACCAGACCTTAAAGTTTTAAGTAATTAAGAGAATCTTAGGATTTCTCTTATGCAATATTTAACTGTTAAGACTTGAAGCTATAAGGTTTAGTCCTTCAGGTAGAGAGAGAGGAAGATGAATACTTCACATAATATATTTTTTATAATCATATCACACATTCACGGCAATGATAGCTGGACGTAATAATAAAAGAAAAAGCATTAATTCTTATTTATGCTAATATACTAAACTCTTAACCCTAATTAAATAAGCAAAATAGTGAACTAAATAAGGACATGATGAAAACAAAATTTAAAGATAATCTAAGAATAACAGAATGGAAATTACTCACCACATGGATTTCTTTATTAAATTCCGGTCAACACTGTCCTTTGAAACGAGAGATCCATTTGCATTTACAGATAACCGAGTTAATTTCTTTCTGCAGTAATAAACGAACCAATGTGATGTAATATTCATAATTAATTAAAGCACGATAAATAAGGAACATATTTTATTATTTACAGTGCTAAAAATTAGGTATTGTCTGATGTGTCTTCCAAAGTGACGTCAATTTTAAGTACATGTAATAAGTTATAGCAAACTGAAAAAAATGTGCTTCGTTACAAACATAAGGAAACAAAAAAATGCATGAAAGCCGATGAAAGAAAGAGAAAATTTACAAAGAAACAGTGGATTGATTTCTCCTAACACTTTGATGGTTTTTTTGGGATACAACCGAGCCGAAGCCCATCCTTTTAATGGTTTTAGAATAAATGATTTTGCATGTATAGCATGTAACAATTTTCTTCATCAAAGTTTGAGAGGACTCTAATTCAATACAAAAAATAGAGGCATCGAGTACCTAAACTGGCAAGACGCCAAGCTGCATGTCAAACCAACAACATGTTCTGCCAGTTCAGCTTCATCTACACATTGCCTGGAATGTATTTTGGTGAAATTAGTTGTTAGTTTTGCAAGCACCTACAAGACAATTCAAAACAAATAAGATAACATGTTTATATAAGAAGGAAAAGACTTAAAACTTGACCTATCCATTGCAATTTGAATATGGAAGGCCAGTTATTCAACCTCCTCAACAGGTGGACGTCTCCAACAACTATTGTTGTCAGGGTTCTTGTATTTTTCCTGTTCCCTAACAGATCATAAAATTCAATGTTTCAATAAGATAATATTGTGAAAATTTTACAAATTATAAATTAAATGGCTAAAATATCAAAAATCAATGGCAGATATTCAAATTATTTTGTAGGTTGATTGAAGATATTAAGCTATTGGACATGGAGATTTATAAAGATATTAAGAAACCAGATATTATGATTGCTTGGCAAATGCACACACTACAGATATGCTCATACACACACATCAGCGACATGGCACAATACACCAAAGCATAAATATCAGCAATTGCCTACTAGAATTGAAGTACTAATAAAATTGAAACATATCACTCACCTTTTATTAATGTAAGAAAATAACCTGTTTGTGAGGTAACAAACAGTATGAGCTGGATAATGACTTCGAATGCTATTGAGTTGATCAAAAAGAGAATTCTTCTCGGTGAGGTTACAAAATTTGTCGGCCTCATATACTAGTAAGACATATGGGATTTCAATTCGTCCAGTGGAAAGCTGCAAATGATAAATGAAATTTGTATCAGTGAAAAACAAAATAATCACAAAAGTATTCATCCACAGAAGGTAAACAAAGAAAGTTTTGATAAGATTTATACATATATTTTTAGTTCGACTATTTTTATTTAGAATTTCGACAAAAATAAATGAACATACAGGATACAGCAGTAAACAACCAACATGTATATGGAATAAGCCAAAAACAATAAAAGAAAATAATACATATAAAATAGTCAGGGAAATTATTAATGAATCTGGTGCTCGAAGATGAACTACATGCATTTCTTACCTGTGAAATATGTTCTGGAACTTTCATAGACCATAAAATTGACCCTGAGATTGGATTTGATGTAATGTGGTATGTAAGCCCTTTTTCAGCAAACCTAGTAAGCAAATGGCCTGAAGATAGGGAACAAAAGTTTTATGAGAAAAACAACTGTAATTTAATATTGACCAAATCCATCTGATTCTGGTGAATTCAGATAAGCAATAGAAAATAAGATTCATGAGAAAACAAACATAATCAAGGAGCTACATAAAAATTTATCATGTGTTTGTGGATTCAGATATAAGTAACTTACCTCCGATTGAGCCTGATTCAACTACCTTTGCATCTATTTCTGCTACAATATATTGCATTGCAAACTTCCCTTTTTCCCACTTTTGCTTTTCTTTCTCAATTTTTTTCAGTTCTGCGGCTTCAGCCTTCATAGCTGCTCTTTTCAACTTCTCTTGCTGAAAAATAATTTTGTATAAGTTACTATGATCAAAATCGTGAATGATATAAACTATAAACATCAATTAAACAATATAAAGTGCAACGCACTTCCTTCAGTTGTTTCTTTTCTTCCATCAAACGACTTCTTTCTTCTTTTGTCATCTTTATTTTTCCAGTTGCCTTGTTTGTGCTCTTTCCAGAGACTTTGGAACTTTTCTTATTGTCAACATTCTCCTCCTGCTCCGTGCTCATATTTTTGTCATTAGGATTCTCTTCCTACGTCAGGATCATATTTTTCTCATTAGGATAACCATACAACTCATAAAATAACACAATGTTTCTCAAATGCATTGCGCAAAATGTAATAAGCCCACAACAAGGGAGAAAATAAAAAACAGTAGCAAATAAATAAGTACATAGCTCATACTATTTACAGTAAGTTGTATCGGTTAAACATCACTATAACATCCTATCATAAATCATTTAAACCTTGATATTTCTTAATGATTCTCTCTCCCTATACCTTTAACCATTAAACACAAAATAATCAGCAGATGACTAACCACTTGTGAGGATGTTGGATTTGAAGGACTATCCCCAGAATATTCCGCTTGAGTAACATTTTCACGTCTCTCTGAAATTTTACAATTACATAAACAAATGAATATAAAGCATTTCATTCATATTTCATACAGTTCAAAAACAAGTGTAAGTTATTAAAACTCAAAAGACATTCACCATGAGAATTTCGAGATCCAATTGAATGGTAAGTCCACTTCGAACTTCCAGCAATTACTTCATGTGAAGACAATAATCCCATTTCTTCATTCTCATTCCAATTCAAAATTCGAGAATTATCCGGTTCATCGTCTGATTCCAAACATATCATTTGACTAATTCCTAATCAAAAACAACAACAAACAACATTGCAATTAACGCTTAAATAATACTCCAATTACACATGCAGCAACATTAATTAATACTAATATTTAGGGTTCTGAAATATTAACCTGATAAATTTGAGGGAGCGGAATCAGAAGCTTTAGTGCATTTAACGATTGCGATATCAGAATCTAGTAACGGAGAGAATGGAGTATCGGGAACGATAGAAGGCGTAGAGGAAGGAACGGGTTGCTTGAGTGGAGTAGGGTCATCGTCGATGAGGAAAACGGTAGGGTTTGGATTGGGTGGTTGTTCGGTTCGGCGTTTCTTAGAATGCGTTGGGAACGGAGTTGTGGGGTCATCTTCGTCGGAGAGGATGATCGGTTCCATTCTTCTTTGCTCGGAGACAGAAAGGTAGTTCAGATTCCGACTTCGAATAAGCGCGGGATCATCGTTTCATTCCCATGGTAACTTTCATTTCAGTTTTTTTACTTTTTTGGAAGAAAACTTCTCTATTTTCACACCCATAATTCTAGTGTGAAATACCAATAAATTTCAAAATTGACTTAAATATATTTTTGGTCCTCTAAATATTTCTAAATATTTGTAAGGTTTCACTTTGATCCTTTAACTATTTTTGTTCTGTTTTGGTCCTTTAACTTTCATTTCGTTAACTTATTTGGTCCTAACTGTTAGAAAAATGTAAAAAACAAGAGGTATAAGCCTCCATTGAGAAAACAGACATCAGATTTGGATTCAGCGTGAATAATAAGAGGTTTTGCGTATCGTTTCGTAAGCTTTCGTGACTGGAAAGATTACCGGTGATGTGGACGGAGACGGTGATGGAGGAAGCTCCGTACCCGATGAAGAAGAAAGTCTTTGGCCACGTGGCGTTTTACTATTGGATCTCACATCAAAGCCACCAAGTCCCTAAGTGCCACGTACGCAAAATTAACGTTTTTGGCATTTTTCTAACGATAACTAGGACCAAATAGATTAACATAATGAAAGTTAGAGGAGTAAAATGGAACGAAAAAATAGTTAAAAGGCCAAAACGGAATGAAAAATAGTTAAAAGACCAAAATGAAACCTTGAAAATATTTAGAGGACCAAAAGTATATTTAAGCCTTTCAAAATTTGTCAAATACTCCATTGAAATTTGAAAATGGGCAAATACTCCTCTGAAATTGTAAAACGTCAATCAAATTGCCCCTGCTTCATTTACTCTGTCTATTTTGATGACATGGTCGTTAACTGCATAGGTGACACCTGCCAATGTGGCGCCACATCAAATGAGAGGAGGGTAATTTACTATAAGTTGCAAATTCAATGGCTAATTGATCAGAATACCGTTAAATTTAGCCCTTTAATTTTGCAAATTTTAGTCAATTACCCCTCTGTGACGTGTATCGTGATCAATTACCCCTCCTTCATGTGATGTGGAGTCACGTTAGCAAGTCTCATGTATGTAGTTAACTGTCATGTCGTCAAAATAGATTGAGTAAACGAAGCAGGAGACTATTTGATTGACATTTTACAATTTCAGTGGGGTATTTGCCCTTTTTTCAAATTTCAAGGGAGTATTTAACAAATTTTGAAATTTCAAGAGGGAATTTGGTATTTCACTCCATAATTATAAGTTACACCCCTTTCAAATTTTTAAAATTACCCAAATTATTTTTTGGTTGCTGTTGTAGTAATTGGTCAAAGGAGTAGTGGTGCTATATGGTACGACTACCTTTACTCACCACAATTAAGAATGCCTATCTCTATTATATACATTACGATAGTTCCACGGAGCTCTCTCATGCATTCTCAAGAAAATTTGCTTATGTGTCATTCAATTAGAGTTTCTCTAAGATTTTTTTATATATTATTTTTAGATATTTTTTTTGGGTTAAATATATTTTTGGTCCCTATAAATATATCAAATTTTGGTTTTAGTCCTTATTAAAATTTTCTTCGACTTTTAGTCCTTATAAAATTTTTCATCTTCACTTTCAGTCCCAATTTTTGAATCAACTCATATATAGCCTTTCTATTTTTTTAATGAAGTTGTGCACAAATGTGAAAAATATTACGATAATTTCTCCCTAAATAAATTGGAATTTTTTAACCAAACATAAATTAAATACAAATTTTAAACCACAAAAATTTTAAAAATTCATATTTAATTCCTATATTGTTAAAAAATTCTAATTTTTTTTAGAGAGATCATTATAATTTTAAAAACTTTTCTGCAAACTTTTTATTCAAAAATATGAATTCTACTTATGAGTTTACTTAATATGAGGGATCAAAAGTGAAGATGAAAAATTTTATAGGGACTAAAAGTCGAAGAAATTTTTTAGAGGGACTAAAACCAAAATTTGGTATATTTATAGGGACCAAAAACATATTTAACCATAAAAAGATAAATTATGAGAATATTTATAGGGACCAAAAATATATCACAATGTGGGAGTTTTGTGATATATTTTTTTTGGTAGATCGGAAAGATAAATTGCTCCCACTGGAAATTGATCCCTGGACCTCTCCAACCCATACGTCCCTTAGCTCATACCACCTGAGTTATGTTACGGGGACAAAGTTTTGTCATATTAAGAATTCTAAATATTCAAAATTGTTTTATTAACATTCAACTTTTAACTTTGTAAATAATATTTTGTCAAAAAAAAAACTTTGTAAATAATATTTTTTTAATATAACTTTTATTTTTATTCAATGTCATTTATACGATTATGAATATATTTATTCTAAATTTCTGTCAAAACAATATATTTACTTCAACAATATATATTTAAATAACTCATAAAATATAATATCTCAAATTCACACCAATATAGTGTGGTACAAGTGGTAGATATTTGGGTCTCTTAACCATTTTGTCCCGAATTTGATCCCTAGCCGGTGCGTATGGAGAAACATTTGTTAGAAGATGTCAACCCCTTAAATGGATTCCAGTTATCTCGAGTGGATTAATCTCTGCAGTTGCGTGCGAAGGATACCTTTGGTTTACCAAAAAAATATCTCAAATTCACTATTAAATATTAAAATAAATTTAAAATAATAATTTAAAATGAATTAATAAATAATATTAAAAAGAAAATAATCTCGTGCACGGCACGGACTAACATACTAGTTTTCTCTATTTTTAAGAAATTGAAAAATTATTTAGTATATTGTTGATGACGGAAATCATGGGCGATGAAAAATGACAAAGGCGGTTAATTCACATTTTCAATATTAATCACGCGTGTATTTTTTATAAGATGGAGATGGAATAAATTCATATTGTATAATTACTAAGCATTTCATTGGCCACGTACCCCATGATTCAACAGCATACTAAATGATTTTCCAATTCCTTAAAAATAGAGAAAGTGGGCATTCTTAGTTGTCGTGAGTAAAGGTAGTCGTACAATATAGCACTACTCTTGGCTAAATTAATCTAAAAGCACCGTATAAAGTGCTTAAATCTAGGTTATACATTTTAAATTGATTTTGTATAAATGCACTTGAACTCATTTGCGTAAAGGTATTTGAATTGAGTATGTGTAATTGTGTTTGCGTATACTTATTTGAATTGAGTTTATGAAAGATGTCAAAATTTATAATTTATGTTATGTCCTGCATCTAAGTCCTCACGAAGAATTTGTCATTCATAAAAGATATTTCATTTGATTAAGGTGCATAGGTGTTGTATATAAACTACTATTTACCTCGATTTTCAATATATTGGTGTTGTGCATGTTTTAAAAGAAATCTATCATAAACTGTCAATATATTGATGTGGTTCTCTCAATCTATAGTAAGAAATTCGAGGTCAATCACACTATAGTGAATTGTACGAACTAATTAACTTACAAACACTCAAATAATGCAAAATAAAATGATGAAAAAATATTACAATTGTGACAAAATTAAAGTGAGTAAAATACTCATACCTCGTACATGACATGTAAAATTGACTTATAAATTATTACTCTACATGCATAACAATATCTTGATTCCAACAACTATAACTATTAACAAACACTCAAGATTTTGTTATAATAATTTTGCACATTTTTAAAATAAATGACAAAACTCGTTTAGGGCAAGTAGTGGCATTGGCGTGACTTACATCAAATCTTAACCCCTAATTGAATGTTGATGAACAAACACAATCACGTGATCATGTACCCTCGATGGTTACTCCAATAATCTCCAAGAGACCAAGCGTGATTACTTCTTATTCATCATTGACAAACCAAATAAATCCAATCCCAAACTTGATTATCTCTTCCTAATCCTCTATCTAAATTCTAAACCACATGCTAAATAATAAACAAACCAAGAGAAAAAAAACAATCCTTGTGGAAGCACGTGATGGCCCATAGGGTCAAAAAACTCTCTAGTCTTTACTCTCTAGGTTCATGATACAAAAAGATATGGGGCCCACTCTGGTGTTTTTCCAACACAAATCCAATGTTTAATTCCATTCAAAGGGACCTATTGTATGTATGTGTCGGACTCAATGTGGCTCCCATTCATTCCATTCCACATATTTTTTTATGGCCCCTACCCCGGAAATTCGGATGCATAAAAGGTTGTAGACACTGTCGCATTCTATATTACTCATTCTACCCCCTACAAGGGTTTTGAGGTGAAAATGAGAAGCTTACTTCTACCCAACTTTGTTTGGGATGGGACACTGTCGTTTGTACCTGAAAATCTGATCAATGTGTACCTAAAAGTTCATAAGTGTTGGAAATCAGATTCTCTCCGGCCAATAAAATGCCGCATTCGGCATATTTTTCGGTTGTTAGGTCAAATCAAATTAGACGGTCTACATTTTAATATAGTTTTTAGTTGTTTAAGATTGGAAAATAATGAGTTTCAAATTTAAACCATTCAACCTAAGTTCAATGATTGATAATTTATCTCCTTTAAAATAAGTTCTTAAGTGAGAATTGATAAGGGTGTTATTTTCTTTTGAGCTTCTTTAAGTTTCTACATAATTTTCTCGAATAATTTGGAGTTATGTGTTTTAATCTTAAAAATTGAACTTTTATATAAAAAGATACACACAATTAACAAATAACCGTCATCTTTATTTAAATTATAAATAACATCAATAACAATAAAAAAAAAGTTATACTTTGATCAAATAACATTAAAATACAACTTCAAGTTAATATCATTGTTAATATTATAGCAAAGTTAAAAAGAGTAGTCAATATAAATTTCTAACAATTTTTGAATTAAACGTGGATTGGACTAAAGTAGATAGAATGATAGATTATGCCTCAAATCAGAGAGTTAATATAACAAGTGAGGAAGTATGAATAAAATTTATTGTGCTAAGGGTTTTTACCCAATTTTGAGGCTTTGTGTCAATGGTCTTGCTGCGCTTGCACAAGATCGGTCGTAAGTTTATATATGAAACTTACCAGATATATATGGATGTGAATATTTTTCTGATAATTTTCCGACATATTATTTTATCATGTTGTAGGAATC
Organism: Trifolium dubium; assembly: GCA_951804385.1. NCBI lineage: Eukaryota > Viridiplantae > Streptophyta > Magnoliopsida > Fabales > Fabaceae > Trifolium > Trifolium dubium. Next base: position 4,145,564 of record OX638075.1, on the reverse strand, counting down.
TAACTCATTCAACTAGACAACCTTTTTTGATTAATTAAGGGACTTTATTATTTTAACTAATCATGCATTTGTTGATTATCATTAAAATCCACATTTGGTTTGCATCAATAACTAAAACTGAATGTTTATCTAAGGTGAATCGTGGAACCATCTAAACGCTATGTGATATTATTCTACATTTGTTTTTTTATTATAAGAGACAAATGTACATTTTCGATTCATTACAAAATTGATGTATGTTGTCTATTAATGTATCAAATACATTTGTTTTTTATTGAATGTAGAAAGTGTATTTATCTCTTATAATAAAGAACGAATGTAGTATTAAACAATCCACAATGCTCATCAAATTAGTCCAGTAACTACTATAGTCCATCATGCATGCTGCTTATACTTTTTTTGTGCCCCTTTGAAGTGATTTATAATGGAAATTGCTTAGGTATCCGTTAGCATCCATAATTTATTTGGATTTAATCTTTATTTCCCATCACCTTTGTGATTAATAATTTTAAACATGATTTAGAGAAATTAATTAAGTGTACGGTTTATGGGAAATTAAGAGACAAAGTAACCCCACAATTAGATGGGATCACATGGTATTTCCAAACACAACATTGCTAAAATCCATATATGAAAATGATCGAAGAAGCCCCATCAATGTCGTGTATCTATTTCACTCATTAATGCATTGTTTCCTTTCTTGCATAATAATCCAATTAAAAATAGGTATGATTAGAGGGGTAATGTGTGATGAATCATCATTGAGTAATAATAAGATAAATTATAACTAATTAAATATATAAGAGGTGTACATATGTTGCTATATCGACCACTCTATATACATGTAGTTTGGGAAGAACCATGTGCATGGAAGAGAGAGCTATATATTCTAGTATCAAGTCTTGGCAAAATGCTCAATTATCAGGTTTTATACTATAATCAAATTAATTTTACAAATTATACTGTAGCTATTTACACTGTGATGGAAAAAATTAATACATGTCATGTCTCCATAAATAAATATGCATGCAGTATATAGAAAATATACTTATTATTAATATTAGACTTTATAGGTAACTTTGTATACATACATATTATACATATATATAATTGAGATATATGACCATTTTGTTATATATTATTAAAAATGAAAATTATACATATATATAAGAGTTTAAAAAATGAAAATTATTTTTTGTTTGTTTACTATAATAAATATTACATTTTTTTAAAAAAGAAAGCTCATATAAAAAATGGTTTTTAGAGAAACTATTTAAAATAGTTTTTCACAATTTTTAGAATTTTTTTCCTACAAAATTTTATTTGATTTTATTTAAAATTGTCAAACAAAATAAAAGGCTTAATAAAGTGATTTTTTCTAAAAACAATTGTAACAAATGAATTCATTTATCAATACGAGTGAAATTTAAATTCTCTTCGACCTTTCTTACAAAATATTCTCTCCAACTTCAACATTTTAGCAATTTTGATCTCTTCAACAAAATGTCATATATATATATATATATATATATTTGCTGTTATAGAGGTCATACATTCAAATTTAATCATAGGAATACAGTAGTGCTAAGTTCTCTTCAAAAAAAAAATTTATTGTCCTTTATGATCTTTCATAAGTTGTATGGGTAGTTTCTGTAGTTACGCGCGCGAATATGATGATACTCAATTCATAAAAAAGTTAAAATCCAACAAGATTGTAATTGGTCAGGTGTCTGCTTAAAATCCATTTTCATAATCACTTACAAGTCTCTTTTACTCAGGGAATGGAGCCCCCCCTCCTCAAAACGTGGTTATTTGTTTTCTCTCCCTCTTTTATTATAAAAGTTTTTAAAGGGGGGTGTATTTTTTATTGAAAGATATTTGATTTATGCACAGTGACAAAAATGTTGAGGGACACAAAAAGCCAACTAAGTAACATTGAGGGAATAGAACCCTTTGTGTTCTTTAACTTGGATCCTGTATTCGAAGCAAAAAGTCTTGTCATTTTCATGGAAGGACACAGCAGGAGACATTGATTTGAACCTAAAATCACAACATTTTTTTTTCTTGTCTTTCAACAATACACCCCCTTGCTAATTATACTTGATTCCCTCCCTATAAAAAGACACTAACTAAGCCATATCATTATGCAACTTCAAAAATCAAAACAATAGAATAAATTTTCCTAGAGTTGAGTAATTAAAATATGGCTATTGTACCAAGCAAACGTTTTCTTATTATTGCATTTTTGTTGCTTTTCTTCATCTCAACCACGGCTCGAGGTAACCTTAGTTCAACTTTAATTAACCATATATTTTTTATATTTGTTGTATCGTGCAATAGTTACAAAGATAGTTAGATTTTATAGAGAGAATTTTTCTCTGATTGAATCTAACAATCTTTAAGACTGTTGCACCATATATTATAGTTTAAGATGATTCAAATTGGTTTTATATAAATTAAAGGTTTTTCTATATTATGATTAATATTGTTTTATTCAAATTAAAGCTTATCATTTATGTGATGTTTTCTTTTGATATCTTGCAGCTAGAAACTTGAGAGAGACTAAAGATGGAGGTGAAAAAGGCCAAAGTAGCGAGTTTAAGCCAAACCATGAAGTGACACAAACACAAGATAAAAATGATGATTTGTTGGATACAATGGACTACACACCTGCATCAAAGAATCCACCAATCCATAATTAAAGTCCCCTAAGTTTTTTTTTTCTTTCCTTAGAAAAAATTTTGGTAGAAAAAGCTCCAATATTATCCATAGTGCTTATTTACCCTGCAACTCTATCTATGAACTTCAATATATAGATAGAAATATTATAGGTGAACTTTTAAGCTAAGGAAATCCCCACTTAAATTGTTGATTTTTGTGGAGGAGAAATTAAGCACTAGTCTATAGTTGATGCTTAATCACATAATTAGAACTCATCACTTGTAAATATATAGTTTTTGAAGGTATGAGAATGTGAGAGCATATATACATATAGGATTTGTCAAAGTTTTAATATATTACTTAGTCACCAAAAACAGATTCTTAATATATTTATCTTATACTTTATCTTTATGCAAACATATATGTTTTTGATATCTTTGAATCTCATATGCAAAGTACAACTTGTACATATAATCAATTTTAAATTAAATAAAAACTTGCCTTGTGGAGATAAAAATCAAGATGGGACTTTTGGAATTTTAGTCAATTTCACATACAATAAGCTTTGAAAATGCTTTGATGGTAGTGATTTTTTTGGATAAATTAATTAACTTACAACCTGAAACTCAATTACAAAGACTAATTTTATGATATAAGAACTAATTTTACAAGCATATATATTGACTCACATATCTCTACAAATTTGTTTGTACACATCAGTTGTGATTGAATCTCTAAAATACTTGCTTTACCGAGTAATACACACATGACAAGAACATGTAAAGAAAGTTCAATAATATGATATCTGAATAATTAAGATTTTTTTTACTCTTTATGGAATTACAAGTTTTAATAGGTTGACAGGTTATCCTTGGTTTCATGCTATGCAGGTGATATATAGTATCAAAGGTAGTCTTAAAATTAAATTAATCGCTTAATCAATAAACACTAAACACCCACTTAAGTTATAATGTTAAAAAGGAGTTGAAGTATCATTCATTTGAAAAGGCTTGTTGGCCATCATTTTATCTACATGAATAAAATAATAAGAGATGCATTGAAATTTGTATGTGTAGGGATAAATGCATTCTTTATACATAATATATAAAGTTTATTTTATGGTACCAAGCAAATAGTAGCTACTTTCATTATTGAAACCTAATTTTTTTTTGTCGAGATCGGGGTATCCACCGCCGAACGCAATGACTAATCCCCTACCTCAAAGGGTGGGATAATTGGCCCATAAATTTAAAGCTACTCTATACCCAATGTGACGATCGAACTCTCGACCTTTGATTAAGGGAGAATGAACTTCAACCGCTCAATCACACCCTCTGAATTCATTTTTTGAAAATAATTTGTCAATGTATAAACTCACTACATATATCCAATAATTATAGAATAATTGAGTTGGGTAAAAATTGGGGCCAGGGGAATAAGAAAAACATTTAGCTAGGTATTGTTCTTAGATTCCTATATATATATATATATATGATAATTAATTACATCATTTGATTTTGCTCTTTGCATTATTTTGACTATCAAATGTACTCCAATATGGTTAAGACTTTATTACAAAGCCAATATATTAAAGAGTCCAAAGGGTGGCAAAGTCCTCGATCCAAAAACAAACTTTACATATTTGAGTTCAATATATATAATCTAATGATCGATGGAATATTTCATGTAAATTTTTAGGCCAAACACAAACTACTATTTTGTTCTCCTAGATAATAGGGTTTTTTTTTTGTTGGATAATAGGGGCTTCTGGTTGGGCTTAAATTAATTTTTAGGCAAAAAATATAATCACCTAATCTAAATATTGAGAAGATTCTAACAAGCAGTAAGTTAATACCTTAATTATCAACATGCACATCTTTGAATTTGAGTTGAATATCATGAATTGCCACATCTTTAATTACATACATATATTTTTCAGTTTATGTATATATATTTATACTACAAATTAAAGACGTTAATTATAACTTGTTACACAAACTCTTTCACTGTGTTGATATTATTCATGAACAAGCTCCTAAATTTTAAGTGCATGCTACATTGATTCAAAATATCATAAATCTTCTTCATCATAATTGGCATGATGCTCATTGACGTCAAATTTAATTTCAAATAGTGTAGTATATATGAAGCTCCAAGGTTTTACACTTCAACTAGCACCTCCAAACCATAACCACAAAATTGTGAGTAGTTTTGATGAAGTCAAATTTAAAATAGGCTATATATGGACTTGGATTCAGAAAGTGGTAGAGTTTGACTTTAGTAAATGATTGATTCACTTTAGGAAAAGTGAAAGGTATCACTAACTTAAAATTAACCAATGATTGAAATAATGATGAAGTACTTTACAAGTTTACATGCATTTTACATGCATAAATAATCACCTTTTTCAGGTCTAATATATAGTTGGTTATTACTAGTAATAGTAATAAAGAAAAATTATAAATCATTTGATTTCACTCATTCCCATCCATCATTTTAAAGTATATACTAGTTTATTGTTCACTTCATCTTTGATGATGACTTATTGAAGGGTTAAAAATGAAAAGGATATACTCAATTTATTAGGGAGTAAAGACCATAGACTAAAAATAGCAAAGAGAGCTGCTTTTATCCACAACTTTTTTTAATAAAAAATCGGATCCGTATTTGTTCAGATTGATTTAAAATACACATTTCTTCTTCTTCTTTTTCTTAGAAAAAAAAAATTACATATGCTCTTAAGACATTTATCATTTTCCTCCGAATAAAAAATGGAGTTTTTCCTCCGAATAAAAAATGGAGTCGGCTCGAAATTGAGTCTAGGGCTTAGCCCACTTGGTTTGGTTGATTATAATGCATTCTCTCTATCAATGTCATGTCTATCCTATCATATAAAGCTAGGTACGTACCTTTTAATTAAAATAAAAGCCTCAAAATCAGGTTTGGTTTGATGCGCAATATGTAAGGAACAATGTAGGCCTACTTGGTAGATGATCAAACGACTCATCCCATGTGATCTATACAAATATTGTCTATTGTCTTAATCCTATAATCAAGTAAAACATTTTACATTGTCTTATCTGAAAATGATCTTAGTCTCACCATTGTCGGGTATTCCCTTTTCATTCATTAATGTCATTGCCACCATGATTAATTAATCAAATCTCTTATACGTATGCAATCTAACTCGATGGGAAGAAAACAATCAGAGCAAACAAAACATCTTGTTATGTTGTATATATAGTACTATGACAAACAAATATATGTGCTACATAGTAAAACATTATCATAAAGTTAAACACCTAGACCCAATTTGTTATAACACCAATTGGGTTCAAAAGTTGAAGATACCAAAATCAAATATTTTGATAATAAAGTTCAGTCTTATATTGAGTATATTTTTTTCTATTTGTAAAATTCAAAGACTAAAGTGATTGTTATTATTAACATGAGATCAACTTGAGAGACCTTTTTTTTTTGTCTAGCTAGTAGCTAAAATTTTACCTTTTAAGATGAATAAGAGAATTAAGTTCGGACTCTCGATCATCTCTGTATATTATATATATACAATATGTCCATATCAACTGAGTTACGTTATATATGATCACGGAATAGAGACCAATTTTTTCATGCACTACTCAAAATATGTATGCAAAGAAAATATTTAAAGGGAAACAAATTATATTTAATGCATAAAAATAATTTATGTGGCAGGTGGAATGGTACAAACCAAATTGATTTTTTTCCCTTGTATGTGAAAGGATTGACAAATGGGTCAATCAATATGATTCTAAATCAAAAAATAGAAGGGGGGTATTTAAACAGTTACTAAAACATCTTGCAGTTTTGAGAGATGGCCCTGCACAAGTTTTTAGCGATTAAGGCATTATTTTGTCTGCATATTCAGGGGCACAAATTTAATGAGCTGGCTCAAGCTTATAGAGTTATAGACATTTCCTCAATCAAAGGTCCTTTAACAATGTCTTCATATACATGCACATTTTTTATGTTGTTTCTTTGATAAAGGACTGTGTGTAATGATATATATTGTCAATAATGAAAGTTTTCAATTTTCAAAAGATTATATATGTGCAATAATGAAAATAAAGGGTAACCAACGGAATTGTTTTTGTTTTCATCAAATGATTTGATTCAAGCGATTAATAAATTTCAGTCAAGGTCGAATCAAAATCAAAACATGTACCTAAAATTTTAACCTTAATAAGAAGGACCGTTGACCAAATTTTATTTACCTCTATGCTCAACTCCACTTTATCAAAGTTTATTTCTCATGTGAACTGAGAGATCAGAGACAAAAGAGCATTGTCTTTATTGATTCTATGTTTTCAACCTAGTTCATTAGTTATTTTCCAAATGTGACACTAATGAGATTGCAAAATGGCGAGGAGAGATACTTGCAAAATGCATTTCATATCAAAGTTTAACAAATTATACTATTACACTAGATATTGTCTAAAGTGTAGTAAATTAAGTTTGAGGGAGAAAAGTTAATTACTTCATAGTTCATAATCTTTTCTTTCTTATGGAACCAAAAGAAAAATATTATTTTTTCTTTCTTTCTTTTTTAAAAATATCTTTTAAAATAAAGTTTAAGTGAGTCGGATTTCAGAGGTTCATCAGAGTCGCTGAAAATCTCTAATCCTCAAGGCTGAATTCATGTAGAAATGTGAACAAATATTCAATAAATAGTATTAAACATATTTATAAAATTACATTAAATTGAAAAGGAAGCATTTGAATTGAAGATAAAATTTGAAAATTGAGATGGCCCAAATACATAATAGTAGAGGTTGACATATTCATGCATTATATAGTTTTTCTTGTTCAAGTCATTCCCCAAAGCCAAAAGCACATACCCATCTTTTCTAGCTAGGGAGACAAAGTAGGAGACAATGATGTTGACACTCGTAGACCATTGCTCTCTTATTGTTCATAATACCACAATCATATGGTTGCATTAAACTTGGTGACAATTGGCTACTACTAATTTGCTAGCTAGAAGAAGTTGCTAATTTTTTTCTATATAAGGGTTCCAAAATGAACGTTTAAATGATACATTTAAAATCAAGATATATTGTGTTACATTACATAAAGCACAAGTCTAGTTATTTAAGATGGCTATTACACAAAACAAACGTTTTCTACTTGTCGTTTTATTCCTCCTATGCTTCATCTCTATCCAAGCTAGAGGTATTTTAATTTATTATACAAAGATTATTTTTCCTTATATTGGATTCAAAAGACTCTTTATATGATCATATTCCTATTTGATTAAATTAACATTTTTTTTGTTTTTTGTTTTTCTAACATGTTTGCTATATATGTTGCAGCACGAACACTAAAAGAAAAAAATAATAGTGAAATGAATACTCTTCATAATAAGGAAGCACAAGATCATATGTTTAAGCCAAAAGAAGAAGATCATCATGTGGGAGATGAAGTATTTTCAATGGATTACACTCCAGCTAGAAGGAAGCCACCGATTCACAATTGATATTGTTTGTAATTTTGTGCCTTAAATTATTTTATGCTAGGAAAATTTTGTTCATGTTTAAATATTGGTCTTGTATAAAGTTATAAAACGTTGTAATTAATAATTATACATGATACACGTTTGATAAAAAAAATATATATGTATGTATCCAAAAAAATAATGATACATGACAATAACATCATTTTTCCTACTTCAGATAAAAGTATCACGTTATCATTGGATTGATAGAAAGAAATAAAATGACGTGAATTTGAGTCTTGATATATATAAATTTTATTTTTGCATTGTTTTAAATTAAAATAGGTAACATGAACGTTGTACAAAAAACATATGATAGAATGCATTTTATTTTATCGACTAATACTTCATTTTTTGCTTCTCTCCATGATGCGGTGGAACCATGAAACCAATATTCTTCATCCATTCCAATTTAAATGTGTTTTTATCGATATATTTTATTTTTTTATTTTTCATCAATATATTTCATCACACTATTTTTCCTTAAAAAACCATAACATCTTTTATTAAATATACCAAAAGATATTTCCCTTTATGAATTTGGATCTTCCATAGTTGCAAAAGTTCATTTTTTTTTCTAATGTGAAATTTCATATTTGACCCCTTAAGCATGTAGTCAGAGGTTTGATTATTGACTCGTGCGTATGAAAATAATTCAGTTGAGAGGAGAGAATCCACCTTGTACCTCACAAGTTCTCCGACGAAGATTAGTTATCGTCAACGGCGGTGGAAACTACGTAGCTATATCATGGTAACCAATAAAAAATTATTCATGGTAAAAAAAATCATTTAAATTGTATGGATATTTCACAAAAAATGTTGTTTTTTCTGAACTGAACTGAAAAAGCAACATTTTTTGTGAGATATCCATACAATTTAAATGACAGTTTTATTTGTTTTCGTCCATTTCTCACATTGAAGCTTTGTAGCAATTTTTTTTTTGAATCACGTAGCAGGTTGTATCTATCGTAATATATCTTCTACACAAACCGGGCGAGGAATAAAATATCAATTGTAGATATAAGATCTTTTTGGTTATGACCGTAGAGATAAGATAAACTGCAGTAAAAAAGAAGAAAAAGATAAACTGTAGTAAAAAAATTGTAGTGATAAAGATCAAATGTGCAATGTTTAACGATAAAAAAAACTATACTTGTAGAGACAAGAGACGAGATCAATTTATAGGTTTGTTTGTTTAAATTGCAATTCTAGACAAATTGTAGATCTGTTTACATGCAAAATCTTTTTTACATGCAATTCATAAAGTATTCGAACACAATTTCCTTTTACCTTTTTTTCTTTCTAAATTTCTTTTAGTTTATTACAAAGGCAATTTCACAGATTTCTTTTTTGAGCTTGCAAGTATTAGCTGGGCTATGGTATCATTTTTTTGTGTACAAGAGAGAAATCAAAAAAAGAAAAAAGCAAAAAAAAAAAAAAAACTATTCTCTAATAAAAGTCACTCCCCAAGCATCTGCAGAGAAGGTTAGACAACTCCATAGGAGGTACATCAAGTTGAACTATGGTAGACGTCGAGTTTGTTCCCATCTTGGGCTAGGGTATCATGATCACACCTTCACTGTATTTATGCTCCTCAAATGCTTGTATTGAACTTTTTCTTTCTCTTTCTCTTTTCTTTTTAAGGTATTGAAATTTGAACAACCTTACATCCGTGTAGCATCCCTAGTCAAGTTAAACGCCACACTACAGACTCCACTAACTAGGAACATGTAAATCAATCAATGCATATCCTTAAACCAGAACTTCCCAAAACAATAGTACAGGAGAAGAATCATTTTTTCAGTTATTTGGAACTCTCTCATAGAAAAGCAAGCTGGCCTCAGCAGAAAGAACATCTTCCACTGAAACAGCATCCACTTGAGAATCTGAAACACAAAACCAGTGCATTGAATGTTGATCACCTGAGACATCTGAAGACTCCGACCTCACACATCTGTAAACAGTGTAATGCCCTCCTCCTGCTCTTCCAAAATGTTCCACAACAGAAACAAGTTGATACAAACATGCATCTTGATAATCTGAATTACAAGAAACATCCACCTGCATAAAGCACAATACACGAGAACTCAAAAACAACATCCATGAACAAGTTAATGCCATATTAATCCTTCTTACATTTTTGAGATCATGCAAGAAGAAAATACACTTTCATTTAAAACACCTATATTTGTTCAGTCCTTAGATTGGTTGAGGGTTTGATTCTAGTCCCTATTAACATTTTCACGATTTTTACCTCATTATTTTAACGCTAGATGTTATAGCCCCCACATTAACAGAGATTTAAGTGATGAAATGGCAAACCAACAGCCATGCCATCCTTGCCATGTCACTAACTATCCTCCCTGTCTGGCTTCTTTAAGATGCAAGGATATATAGGATTTCATAGTTCGATGTAAAATGAATGCATCAATACACAGAAAATTTGGACCAACCGTGTCAATGGATTGTGACTGCGTGTTTGAGTGAGTGTTTTCTGAAGAGCCAGAACAGGAACATTCATTAAGGAGTGCTTGTTGACTAGTAGAGGAGATGACTACATCGTCAATAAAAGCATCTGCATCGACCTGTTCTGTCGCTTCTCCACAAATGCCACTGGACTTAATCGTTCTTATCTCAGAATGCAGATTACCATGGCTTGGCAAAGAGTTTACTTTGTTATACTGCAGGTTTAATGGCAGACTTCGTACATCTTCTTTCTGTATATTTACTCCTAATCTAGTTGTCATGAATGAGGACACATCCAAAGTCAATGGAAAAGAAATATGGCCCTGCATCACCGTCATCAAGACAAACAGAAATACTAGTAAAACTCGAGGAAAATTAATATACTCTTTGTTATTAAAAACATTCATACAAAACTTATGCAGGTCTAAAATAATAGTCAAGTTTATGTCCAACTTATTTAGAAGTTCAATACTTAAGCCGTAAAAGAACGGAGGATTATATACGTTAGAGATTACCTGCAGTTTAAATGACTCTCCAACATTATTCATGTGAACTCTTTTCAGCTGGATGCATAAAATCTGTGACCAGAGAATTAAATGTTTCAGTAGTTCAGAGATTGAACAAAGAAAAGAACAGCTATACATTAGAAAATTAGAGATACCACAATATACCACAAATTAGGCATACCCTTGGACTCCGAGCAATACTTAGCTGCTTCAAAGCACGTGAAAACCTATTAAACCACGGTAGATTTTCAAGATTGTAAGTTTTTCGGCAATCACAGAATTCTTCGTCCAAACATCTCCTAAGTTTTCCAAGGTCTACCTGAGTAACAAGGGCAAAAAATTCACAACTTGACAACATCAAGAACAGTCAATCGGTAGAGTCAGCAACCAACATCTATGCATCCCTCAGCTATCTTTATCTATATCTAAATAAATATATAGAATGCCACAGGGATGACCTTGTTTTCTTCCATCAAGGTAAGATACTTGATTGCAGCTTTATGCCAACAGTGGCTGCAGTGGTAGTTTTCAATGTGTTCAGCTACAAGAAACTGCTTCAGGCAATCCACCAGTGTACAACCAACACTCTGCAACAAGTCAAATTTAATTATTAGATCTACAGTAGGCATGTGGCACTGGCACTTAACCCATCAAAGGAATAACATTGAAACTACAATATAAGTGACATTAATTTTAAAACTTACTACAGTGTAACTATTACTGAGCACAGGTGAAAGAGGCAAACAATCAAAATTTTCAAATTTATTTGAGATCTGCAAAAATGAACAAATATAAAGTTAAAAAATATTGAAAAAGATACTGGTAAAGGAAACATTATCAGAATCAAATTAAAAATAAATTAAGTATCATTAAAAACTAGAGTAAATAATTATATAAAACAAATTTGTTATTAAGGAATTGTGAAATCAGCAGGCTATCACGGTAAAAGAAAAGCTATAAACATAGATGTCGCATGCCTCACACGAACCACGGACCTGGACCAACCAAAAAGCACGCTGTGTCTATGGGGTATTACTGTATTAGTAACTTGGTTTGCATGTTTGGAGTATGTGAGATGAATTTAGTCATTTTAGTAAACTGAAGGCACCAATATGTTTGTCATCATGTCAACTAATGTTGTGACCTTAGGATTTATACTTTTAACCATTATCATCATTAAATCTATCAACAGGTCAATGCTCAATAACCATAATAACAAAAGTCAAACATAGAAAAAAAAAATCAAATTTGACATTTTCCTCAGCTTTTGAAACCCAAGTCAGGCCATCCTAATCCTACAGCCAAGTTCCTATATTTGCAATAATTGATGGCCATTTTGAAATTACTAACCTTAATTCTTCCAATTAGCTAGTGGCTGTAATTTTACCCTACAACTTTTTACTTTCAAATGCAACAATATAAATCAAACCAGGAAGTCAATAAAAACATCAATCTGAACAATAGTCCTCCTAATAGCCAGTTATAGAATGATTTCAAACATAATGCATCTCAATGAGAGATGCAGAATTGAGTTCATATTTTTTTTCTTTTTACGAAGGCAGTCTAAAATTACAAACAAGGAAAAGTTTGTTAGATTCAATAGATTGCACTGAGGAAATTCTCCTTTACCTGGGACGAACAACTTTGACATGTTAAGCTGCTACAAAGAATCCCATCAAAGGGTCCAAGGAAGAGGCGATGCCATCTTTCTGGCTCCCTTTGCCACTCCGTCTGTATTGGAGTAAGAATTCTATTATTAGAAGCATAAATGTCTGCTAAAGAACTTATCTTTGGAGCATAACAACCTCCAGATTCTTCTCTCAAAGAGGACATTAGGTGAACAAATGCTTCAGCAGCATCCTACAAAAACCAACAACCAAACAAACTAAGCGCAATCAATGTAGAAAGATAACCAAAACACCAAGCTAAATAACAAAAGAAGCGCAACTCTACCTGCTGGCTCGTCAGATCAAAATCTGGAATGTAGCTGGACATAGCATGCATCAACTTTCTCGGACTCAATATAACCTTTTCAGTACAAACTGAGCTCAGCTCTGAACACACAGAGAACATTACACTATTACAGTTTATAAAAGAATATAACAGTGATTCACCAGTACTTGATACCAATAACAAGTAGTAAACTTTTACAGCAAATTAATAGAATTAGATTTCGTTGATCTCAACTGAAAGAGAGTAAAATGTACACAAATCAACTTACATACATTCCCATTTAGAGCGAGAAAAAACGAAAATTGAGAAGCAAAATACTCCCTCTAGTCATAATAATACGCAAATTTTGTTTTTTTAGGTTAATTGAATGATTAATGTATCTGGTCTATTCAATAAGTGCTTAATTAAACTGTAGTACATCCAAACACCAACTTAATAGCAAAATCAAATCAGAAAATTCATCCAACTCCATAAACTTAACAATCACAATTTTTTTCAATGCACAAGTCACAAAGGAAACTCAATTCAATCAAAGAATAGAAACAGAAACAATGTGGCAAGAACTACCTTGTAATAAAGAAGCCAACGAAAAAACAAGAGGCATATTTTCATCGAAATGTTCATCACTCCCATATTCTTCAATAACACCATCAAGAAAACTTTGAAAGCTAACACAACTAGCAAGAGCCTGCAACAAAAATAAAAAAAATCAACACAATCGTTTATCACAATTGAAAGAAAAAAAAATCAAGAAGCTAAAGAAATGGATAGCGATAGCGATGAAATGAACCTGCAAAACGACGTTGAGGAAACAATTGTTGGCGAGATTTTGCAAGCCGGGAATGAAAAGCGATATTTGGGAGTCGGAGTTGTTGTGTGTAGTGGTTGAGAAGGGAATTGGTTTGGGTGATTTGGTATGTTTTAGAGCTAATGTGATGGTAGCAGCAATGGCTGCTGCAATTGCAGGAATTGCTATGCGAAAATTTGGAGAAAAGAATAGCGTTAGCAGCGTCTTCTTCATCATCTCGTTGAAGTTCCCAACTTTGCTTGGCTTGGCGGGGGAACCCTGATTTTGATTGAGTTCAGGTTTTCACTGTCTGTTGTTCCCCCCTGCTATCCAATTAATGGTCCAGATCGATTACGGTATAAAAATGTGCTACTGCACCAAATCCTTTTCATCTTCTCTTACTGTATTTATCTGAAGTACAGTACGCACTAATTGTAATTATTTTTTTGACTAATTTTTTGTTTTTTTGTTGTTATTTCATTACTTCAAATATAGCATAAGCTTTAGGCTTTAGCGATGCGGAAGAGTTAGAAATTAGCGAAAGATATGTCTTTGATGAATCTTATAGCGGAATCCAGATGCTTCAAATGTGGTTACGGCGCTCAATAGTCATGAACAATATCCCTACTATGTCGGTTTCATTATTAGAGATTGTATTGGTTTTAATGTTTTCTTTAATACCTTAAATTTTGTTCATGTAAGGCGTGAAGTCAACTAATCTGCTTACTATCTAGCTAAATATGCTCTTTATAATCTGGACTATATGTGGATTGAAGAGATTTCACCTTGTATTTCTCATGTCTTGGCTTTTGATTTATTGTCGGAATATCTTTAATGAAATTATCTTTTACGTCAAAAGAAAAGGAATTGTTTTTTTGTTGTTGATACCGGAGTATCCACTGCCGAACGCAATGACTAATCCCTCGTTAGATTTAAGGCACCTCGATGGGTGGGATAGTTGGCCCAAGGAACAGAGAAGAGAAAAATTAAAATAAAGAGTTAGTTTTTCTCCCACCAAACACACTTTTATAGAATATCATTCACAACTTCGAGGAAACAATTGTTAATAGTTCTAAAATTTATTTTGGAAAATTTTGTTTGTTTGTTTTTTATTGTTATTGAAAACGTCAATGTTAATTAAAAACAAATAAATAAAGAGCTTCTAAGATGAGTTTTTTTTAAAAAAAAACAAATAGCGCACAAAATCATCACCCACAAAGTATCAAGGAGACATCAAGTAAATGATATGGGCTTTACAGAATATCCTTCAATGATTAAGTTTTCATATCCACTTATTAGGAACGTTCACTTGCAAAACACATTTAAGAAGAATAGAACATCAATCTTAATTTCCTCCCACACGTATAAACGCCCCACCCCACTTTCATCATACCCCACAGAGCTTATTCATCCAACATTTGAGGTAAACTGTCATGTACGAGAAGACATTAAAGAAGTAGCAACAAACCTCACAAAGAACAAGATAAAGTAGATGACATAGTTTAATATCATCATTAAAGAGTGCAAAAGGTTAAGTGTTTTTAGTAACTACAAAATCACTTTTATTCAAAGATAAACTGATCAAACAACTCATAAGTTAGATTAGACAACTCGTTCTTTTGTTGGTTACTATACCAAATTTTTGATTAGTGTTAATCTTATCTTATATTGATAATATTATCTTGAATGAAATACATTAAGTTTGTTACTATAAAAAAATATATATAAACTTATTTTTGACAAAAAAAGAATATAATCTTATTTTCTCAAGAATAATAGGGTATCTAAAGAACGAACGGAATAGTGGAATACTGAACGGCCCAGGGCACCGAGTCCGGCCTTCTAGATATTATTGGGCCTAAATGGGCTTTTAGCGAAACTTTGTGCAGAATAAAACGAGCTTCTGCTACTATCTGAACTCTTGTGTTGCTTCCTTGCTCTCTCAATTTTTCTTCCCTTTTCGATTTCAATTTTCTTCAGAGATCTCTCTCGTTCTCTCACCCAAACCTAACGCAACAATGGTAATCATCGATCGAATCAAATCCAGATCTCTCTTTCGTTTTCCACATGTGTTTTCTAGTTTTCGATTTTCACTTCAATGTTAATCACTTAATCTAACGCTATAATTGTTTTTCAATACGTTTTGCAGGCTTCGGAGAATTTAGATGCGAAGATAGAGCAATTGCTTAACGTAGAGAAGCAGATGAGGCTCGCCGGTGAAATCGTCGGCACGAGAAAAGCCGCAATCGATATTTTGCAACTCTGCTTTGAAGCGAAAGCCTGGAAAACCCTAAATGATCAGATTGTCGTTTTGTCTAAACGACGCGGTCAGCTTAAGCAGGTAATAGTTGCAAATTGATGCGTTTTGTGTTAGGTTTGATGAGGTTTAGGGTTTTGGTTTGTTTAGAATGTAAATTGTTTACTGTTGCTTACAATTTCAGATTGCTTAGTAACTTTTCGATGAGATATTGATGAAAAGTTTGTTTAGACAATTGAGAGATTGTGCTCAATGCTAAATTGCGCAGTTAGAAAGTTTTTAGGGTTTATGTTTTTTTTAGTCGCGGTTGGTTTGAATTTCACTTTATATCCTATCCATGTTTAAGGAACTTAAAAAGGTCAATTTATTATTGTACAGCTTATGCCTCTAATAATATTTAATTTAACCTTTAGGTTTAGTGAAGCTAATACATGCAGTTGCAGTATAATTGTCACAATTGTGAGAATCGTGATATTTTATGGTACTAATGAGCCTATTATATATGCACGCAGGCTGTAACAGCGATGGTCCAGCAGGCTATGCAATATATTGACCAGACACCGGATATTGAAACTAGGATAGAACTCATCAAAACACTGAACAGTGTATCTGCTGGGAAGGTTAGTTAGTTATGTTTGAATTCTCCGTTATGTTTTATTATCTTCTTGCAGAGCGTTATCAATCTTATGTAAGCCATATGTTTTACCAATTTATGTTATATTGTGTTCTTAGATATACGTTGAGATTGAGAGAGCACGATTGGTCAAGAAACTTGCCAAGATTAAGGAAGAACAGGGGCTTATAGCCGAGGCTGCTGATTTGATGCAAGAAATTGCGGTGAGTGTGAACTTGTTATGTTTTCATGGCTTTTGTATATATTTGTGTTTGGATGATACTGATTAATAAAATTTGACGTTTGTTTCACTTATGCACCGGGTAATCTTAACAGGTGGAAACATTTGGTGCCATGGCTAAAACTGAGAAAATTGCGTTCATTCTCGAACAAGTATGAATTATTTTTTGTTTTAGTGATGACAAAAGTAGTAGGCTATTAATTTTATGTTGCTAATAAGTTACTAATTTTGGCATCTTTTATGTTAAATTGTGCAGGTTCGATTGTGCTTAGACCGTCAGGATTACGTCCGTGCACAAATACTCTCAAGAAAGATAAGTCCAAGAGTATTTGACATAGATGCATCGAAGGAAAAGAAAAAGCCCAAAGAAGGCGATAATATGGTTGAAGAGGCTCCTGCAGATATTCCATCTCTACTGGAGTTGAAAAGGATTTATTACGAACTCATGATTAGGTAATTGATTTCATATTTCCTGTTTCCTTCTAGTATTTCTTGATCTTTCTTCTCGTAGTTACCAGTACTGTGGCTTGACCTTTTAGTTTCTAGGGATGTAGAAAAAAACCTCAAACTTGAACTGAACTGCACTGAACCACAAAAAACTGAACTATTTTCTACAGTTCAGTACTGAACTGATAATTTAAATACAATTCACATTAAACTGAACTGTGTTTGACATTTTACTAACTGAACTCGTGTTTTAAATTCTCAGAACACATTCACTCACTTTCGCACATTGTCATGATTCATGAACCATCTAAAAATTAATATTATAAATAAAAAATGTTATATTGTTGAGACTGGAGAGTTACATAAGAGTCAGATATGCTTTCTAAATTTGGTGCTATTCTTCTATACTTTTTCACTAAATGTGGAACTGATGTAGATTATTTATCTTCATGTTGTATATTTTCCAATTACCTGGCTTATGATATTTCTCGCTGCTGATCCTGAAAACTTTTTTTTTCTTATGCTGTCTTTCTGTCTGTGATTTTAGGTATTACTCCCACAACAACGATTATCTTGAAATTTGCCGTTGCTATAAGGCAATATATGAAGTTCCATCTGTCAAAGAAAACCCTGCTGAGTTTATTCCTGTAGGCTTCCTATTCTCTTTCGTAATTTGCTATCTCTTTGACTGTTTGATTCTATTTTTAAATGATATTATAATACGGCTTGTTTCCTAATACTTTCTTCACATGCAGATCCTGCGGAAAATATCTTGGTGCTTGGTTCTTGCTCCTCATGATCCTCTACAATCAAGTCTTCTGAATTCAACCTTAGAGGACAAGAATCTATTTGAGATTCCAAACTTCAAGTATGTTATTCTATTTGTTTTATCTCACATACATTCTGGTCATATTAAAATATTTTGTTTAGGATTCCTTGTCATTGGGTGTACCTGTTATATGTTGTGTGCAGGCTTCTCTTAAAGCAACTGGTCACCATGGAAGTCGTCCAATGGACCGCTCTTTGGGAGACATATAAGACTGAATTTGAGAGTGAGGTGATGTCTGGGAAGTTTTTAAGTGAAAAAGCAGCTGAAGATCTGAAACAGAGAATTATTGAACATGTGAGTGACTGGTGCACTTGTTTATGTTTAACAGTTAATTATGTGAGCATTAACATGTAGTTATTTTGTTAATCTTTCAGAATATTCTTGTTGTATCAAAATACTACGCAAGGATTACTTTGAAGAGACTTGCTCAGCTGTTGTGTCTCAGCCTCGAGGTGTGTAATGCTAGCAATGGTTTTGTTCTGTTAGTCTTACTATTGTAACTTTTTCGTATGATATCTGAATTTCCCATGCAATTGCATCAAAGAAAGAACTTTGTTCTTGCAAATTGAAGCTAGTAGGGGAATTACGGTTGGCAGGGTCTGTGTATGATGCTGTATTTTATCTGCCACATCAAGTGGTTTAATTTATTTTTCATTGTTGACCTGCATGTAAAAATAGATGTTGTAAACTTGTAACTACCTATTTCCTTCCTGTCTTACTTAATTTATTTTTCCTAATCAATTATCCTAAAGGGATTTTCCTAATCAATTATCCTTACATGATTCAGGAAGCTGAGAAGCATTTGTCTGATATGGTTGTGACAAAGGCTCTGGTCGCCAAGATTGATAGACCCATGGGAATAGTTTGTTTCCAAACATCAAAGGACAGCAATGATATTCTTAATTCATGGGCATCAAACTTAGAGAAGCTGCTCGATCTTGTTGAGAAGAGCTGTCATCAAATACACAAGGAAACCATGGTCCATAAAGCAGCGTTGAAGGTTTAAGAAAGTCTGCATATCGGTAATTTTGGGATTTTTCTCCTTTCTCTAACTCTTTTTTCATTTTTTTCACTGTTGTGATTAGAGGGATTTGGAGAATGGAGTTTGTGATTTATGAAGAATGGTAGAATCGTGACTGTTCATGTCTGAAGTATTTTCTTTTTTTATAGTGATGCTTATCTCTGGTCTGATCATTTCAGGAGTTCCTCAATATTCTGGACTGAAATTGTCTTATCAGGAATGGTCATTTGAAATGTTGCCCAAACTGTGTTGGCGAGGAATAGCCTTAAACAATCATCTCTTCCCATTTATATTTTGCCTTTCATGTGTTCAGCGTAGATATGGATATGTAATTCTTAGTATTGAATTGAAAGTAGCTTTGTTTTATACTACTGTTAAATACCTTTTCTTTTTTAGAATTACCGTTAAATCCTTACCACCGATTTACCAGACTATTTCATAAATGTTCTTGTTTGTATCAGTGGCAAGGCATTAAGTGCTTGTTCATTTATAATCTTTCTGCTCAAAGTTTTCACTTTCACCTTTTGGTTACCTTCATTTTATTTATTCCAAATACATTCATTGATTTATTTCCATGTTTTTATTTCTCTTCTCTATTTCTCTGCAACTAGACACACTAGTCTTCAAGTACCTGCTTGCTTGGATGCCAGATAACCATCAAAATTATTTAATCTTTGAATGGAAAAGGATACAATACATGTATATACGTATATTTTGATGACTACTGCAAAATAAGGGTACTGTTTTTGGGGAAAGGTTAAAGTGATTGCTTTGTGATTCATGACACGTAATTAGTGTTCTTCAATAAATAAAAGATAAATTCCAATCCTTCTATGTTTATCAGTTGCCTGCAAATCCTTTTTTTTCTGCCCTTTGTTTGACAAGTTTACATAACATGGTCTTCTTTTCTTTTTTTTGGTCTCTTTCTGGTGTTTTGTACCTTGCCGAGTTGCGGCGAGTTTTGGTTGAGAAATGGGTAGCTTATATGGTTGGGAATAGGTCAGGCCGGCTCACAGGGGCCTACAGCTAGCCTACATGCTAGCTTATACTGTACATGCTTTGGAGAAGTACAGTGTTATTTTCTCTTAGAATGTTTTAAATGTTTTAGAGGCAAAAATAAATAAATAAATAAAATACTTATATTTATGTATTAATAATAATAAAGATAAAATAACACTATCTTGTAAAAAAACTAAACATAAGTACTCTTTTTCTAAGCCTTTATTTGAAGTTACATTTCATCTAATGATTTTTGACTTACTTCCTTTTTCATTCAATTGAAAATTCCAAACGTTCTTTATCTTTTTTCCTTCATCCTAAAAGAAATCATTGGTTCTCCTTTCCGCTTTCATTCATGAAATTGTTTGGATACTTGTGTTCATAAAGAAAATCATGACGCGGTTGACAAACTTGCTATGCAAGTGGAATTAAAATTTGTGCATATCTCTTGCTATTTTTGTCACACAGCACATTTCTTATTTTCTTCCTTTCCCCCTCTCTTTTCTAAGCTACTCACACCCAAAACCACCACAAAGCTCACAACCGCCGCAGTTTACATGGCATTTGTGTTTGTTAAGAACTGCCACAATGTGTTACTGTATTAGAAAACTGCTGTGAATTCATTAAATCTGCTGCAAATGCAACATTTTCACCACTATTAGCCCCTGCATTTGCGTGTGACATGTCCGGCGTAATTGCTATATGATAATATTGGGGGACAAAACGAAAGAGGGAGAAAAAAATAATTGCTAGAGATAAACAAATCACATACGTGTAACTGTGTAAGTTCTAAAAATAATAGAATCAATATATTAGCCTGAGGGAGAAGAGTTGAAACCAGAAGGCCATGTTGGTAAATCGGTAGAATAAACTGACGGAATCGAAGAAGTTGTCTGTGGAGAACTAAAAGAAGAAGCAAAAGTAGTAGTAGAAGAAGAAGAATATGAAGCTGATGGTAACATTGATGTTTGAAGAGAAGCCATGTTATTAGATGATGACATATTAGTAATCTGATCATATAATCTCATATGGAAGTTTTCACCATAAAACTTATTTGAATTATCAGAACCTTGCATGGGATCAATTGTAGATTGAAATGACAAAAGGGAAGTATCAGAATGTGAAATACTAAAATGGGTTGGTGTTGGATTAACATAAGGTTGTTGCTTGAGCATAACATTTTCAGGAAAGTTGAGTTTTGCTTTGTTGCCTCTAAAACGTAATGCAGCTTGATCATAAGCTTTAGCTGCATCTTGAGCTGTTTCAAATGTTCCTAACCATACTCTTGTTGCTTTGAAAGGATCTCTTATCTCTGCAGCCCATTTTCCCCATGGCCTCTGTCTTACTCCTCGGTATTTTCTTTTTGGTTGATCTTCATTTTTCACATTGTTAGTGTCTGTTCTGTATTCGTATATAGCTTCTGATATTTGGTTCCTCTCTGTTGTTGTTATTGTGTTTGTCCAGTTGCTTGAACATTCTACAGCATAGAATCAAATAAATCCATTAATATATAGATACATATAATATCTTAAAAAAAGTAGTTTGCATCAAGACAACCAAAAATAAGCCGGTTGTGTATATTTTCTCGTACTTTTGATTCCTTTATTTTTCGCTGATTCATGATTTTAGTCTCCCAATTTTTTCATTTGAAAATAAATCTCAAGTTTTTAAAATTTCAAAAAAATTCTCTGCACGAAATTGTGTACTTACTTTTGTTAATGTGTCATATCGAACAATAAGTCGGCAAGTCAATGAATGACATGTCAATGTATATTTTTTGACTATGCGTACTATAGAATGACTTTTTTTATTTGGTTCCCTAATATTTTTAGATTTTATTGAGATCTATCAACTTATCAAGTCAAATGGTTAATGATCTTCATTTAAGGACTAATCATTCTCGAGAATACAGTTTGATTTCAAGTTTTTTTAGATTATAATATAAATATTCACCTTGATGCTTATTTGTGGGAATAGCAGAGGATGAATTGGTAAAGATTCCACCATCTTCCTCCCTTCTTCTCTTGAGAACAGAATTACCACCATAACATACAGAAGTTGAAGATGCTGTTGTAGAATCAAAAGGCTTGATATCTATACCATCATCACCTTGATCAAATGCACTATGATTCATATCATTGTTCTCACCACCACATATCACATGTGTTAAAGCAGAAACCATAGCTGACATCTCTCCCTCTTTATGAAAACCAGGAAACATCATTGGCATTGACAACGTTAAATCTTGTCCTTCTTCTTCAATATTGTTGTCAACTTGTTTTCCTTTTTCTGTATAATTCGCCACCTTTTCAAAAACCTTTCATGCAAAAACTCTTGAATACTTAGCTTGCTGCATTAACCGAAAGATGAATAAAATAGTGATACAACAAGTATAGATATATATAAAACAATTTGACATATTCTTGATAGCAACTAATAGTAATTAACAAGTTGACATAGCTAGCTAAGATATATTGAAGTTTCATTTCATGAAGGATTAAGATTAATAGAGTAGCTAACTATAGTGACGGGTCAAAAGTGTGTGAATGCAAAAAATTTGGTGGCGTTCGTGTGGAGATAAACAAGTTGACGGTGTTGACATTATTTTTTCAACTCGTCGGTGTTGAGCAAAAGGTTAAAATAAATAAAACAGTGAATAGCCGACATTAATTATAATTAAGTGTTTTTATTTTTATTTTATTTACATTTTATCTCTGTATTATGGACGAAATTTGATTTACCTCTATAATTTTTTATTATCACACAAATTTTGATTTTTTACTATAGTAATATTTATTATTTAGTGTGTGATGTCAATATTAATTTTTTTACTGACGTGACAAATAAAAAGTTGACTATTATGTTAGCAATAGGCAACTGTTGTGTAGATGACAAGATCTTTGTATTTAAATTCGTTTGTATTGTAGAAAAAAAATCCATTAATTCTTTGGTGATTTATTTTAGGTCACGTTATTTCCTATAATGTAACCCAATTAGTTTCGAGATGGATATATTGGTTGAATTTTTATTTTATTTTTGACAAAATATATATTGGTTGAATTTGTAAATTGTATCCTCCAAAAATTTCAATTCTAGCCGTCAATGTTACATGGTTATCAATTGGTATAGGCAAGTTGCATATTCTCCAGTTGTTCTCTTAAGTTCAACTTTTATTCATGATTTTTCTAGATATTAGTTAGTTGATACCAAATTGGCAAGTTGCACCCAAAAGAACTAAAAATTTATTAGTTCAACTTTTTGTTATTATCATCATTTGAATTATTATAACAATGATATCATATAATCTTAAAACCACAAAAAAATTGGAGCAAATGAATTTAGTGATTGGGTATGCAAGTCAGACTCTTCTACATCAGTGGACTCATTGGATCCTTCGATGACTTCGACTCCTTCAAACTTATTGTGTGTTTTGTCCAAAACACTTTATTCATAATATAGTTTTGTTTTGAAAATTTTATCATTAATATGTTGTCTCAATCAATAATATCTAATACTCTCTCGGTCCAGTCATATTTGCCAAAATTGTTTATCTTAAAATAAGTGTCATATACTATTTATAACATCAATTTTTCCTATTTTATCTCTTAAAGCAATTATTATGTGAGAGAAAAAGTACACTCAAAGATCTATTTTTTAGTATTTCAATATCTACTACCAATAAAAAAAAGATAATTTAAATACGACTTTTGCATGACTTAAAAAAAGAGTGTTTATTTCTTTTTAATTTGGAATACAAAAGTGTTTATTTCTTTTCCTGATTTGGTTTGCTCTCTTACTCTTCTGATTTTGTGAACCTTACAAACAGCAAAAGTCAAAAGATAAACTCAAGTACTCAACATTAGTTTGGGTCAACGATCGACCTCATACGCGGTTTGAATTATCATCATAGGTATTCACGAACGGATAAAAAACAGATAAGGTGCTGCTATGAGTATGACTGGGCTGATGCAGATGATAAAGAGAGACTGCATTTTGACTTGAGTCATACACCATTTCTTTTTATTATGTAGAAAATAGTACACAGAAAATAATAGTATAAAATTTACTTAATATGTAACAAGTCTAATATATATTTATTTCACTATAACTAGGTTCATTCTTTAAGCTAAGTTCATTCTTTAATGATTTTGAATATGTTAACAAAAATAAAATTGGGAATGGAAAAATTATTATAGATAATGATCAAAACAACTTAAAGTAATTTGTACTAAGTTGTAACCCCGTCTCATAGTTTATGTCATCCTAAGCAAAGGTAACCATTAACCAACCTATTTTGGTATCAAAATGAAACTAAATAGACACATGAAAGAAAAATATTAAACTCTTATCAATTATAATCATGATATTCTCAAATATAAATTTATACCTAAAAGTGAACACTTACTTAAAAAATTAATAATACATGATCAAGCAATGAAAATAACAAAGAAATTCTATACAAAGCACTGAAGACATGCTGTGCTTTCAACCTCCACAGGCCAAACACTCATCTCTGTTTGTCAAAGAGCACATCATCTGCGCCATCTTGGTATTATCATCATCATCTCCGTCCACCTCCTCAGCCTTAGAAAGTTCCTACATTCACAATTAAAACATTTAATATCAAAATCTACAGACAAGAAATCGCATCAATGGAAAGATTGAGCATAACAAAGTCTAATTACTTTAATGGCAGAGGTATCAACAGTAAACTTGATGGCATCACTTGCAGCCCGAGTTCTGAGGTAGTACAAACCAGTTTTCAACCCCTTTCAAACAAAATTGAAAGTGATGATATAAGATCAATCAGATAATCCTTTATACAAGACAAAATACTAATAGAAATCCAATGTATTTTAACTTGCTCCAGTTTGAAAAGATTGATACCTTAGACCATGCACGAAAATGCAAGGAAGTAAGCTTTCCAAAGTTGGCGTTATCCATATGTATATTTAAGCTTTGACTCTGATCAATGTAGCATCCTCGATCAACAGCCATATCAACCAATATCTTTTGTTTGATCTCCCAAACAGTTCTGATAAATAATCTTAAAGAGAGTTAGCATAAATATATTAGAAAGCTTCTGTCAAGTAGAAATTCACAAATCTCATACTTGTATATGCCTTTCAGTTCAGCAGGTATTTCTGAGAGATTCTGTACTGAACCATTGTCATAGATAATCTTATTCTTAAGTGCAGTATTCCACAGTCCCATTTCAGTCAAGTCATGAAGAAGATGCTTGTTCACTACAACAAATTCACCACTGAAAGACAAACAGTTAACAAAACAATATGATACCAAGATATACATATAATAATAACACAGGATGGCAATAAACCTTAGCACTCTGCGGTTGTAAATATTAGAAGTATATGGTTCAAAACACTCATTATTGCCAAGAATTTGACTGGTAGATGCAGTCGGCATAGGGACAACAAGAAGTGAATTCCTTACACCCGACTTTGATATCATCTCCCGAAGTGCACCCCAATCCCACAACTTGGAGGGTGTCACATCCCACATATCAGGCTGGAGAATTCCCTGCACGTACAAAAAATTACCTAAGCAACCACAAACTTCTTGGATAATTAGTTATTTATATGTGCAATTGGGCTCATCTTTATAAGTTGTGTTTGGGACATAGAAGAAGGGTAAGGTAACAAACATTTCTCACACAAAAATACCTTGCTTACTGGACTGCCATAATAAGTTTCATAGGGACCTTCTTTTGCAGCCAATTCACATGAAGTTTTCAGAGCATGATAGTATATAGTCTCAAAAATGTCCTTGTTTAACTGTTGAGCCTTCACTCCATATACATATAAACAATCAAATTGAAGAACATTTAATTTAAACTGTACTTAAATCAGAAGCCCCATAAACATTATTTACCTCTGGCGAATCAAATGCCATTCCTAGTAGTATGAAGGTATCAGCAAGACCCTGAACTCCAATACCAATGGGTCTGTGCCGTAAATTTGACCTTTCAGCTGTTTCAACTGGGTAGTAAGTGAGATCAATTATTTTATTAAGGTTTGTTGTCACCACAGCAGTAACCTGTACTTGGCAACAAAAAAAACTATCACACGACTAGTCATATAATAACTGTGAAATACAAATAAAACCCCATATTGTGTGTAGTTAAAATAAGTGTACCTCTCCTAGTTTTTCAAAGTCAAAATACCGATTACTAGAGCCTCTGCTCCCAACAAGCTTAGACTGATGAGACTCCACAGGCAAACCCTATATAAGATGCAAATAAACATTCAAAATCAGGAATAACAAGCTGACACAGAAATTGAACAAACTCAGGTCTAACACACAAAGTATAGCAGGGTCATCATACCTATCTCTTACATATCGTGGCAGTGCAATTGATGCAAGGTTACACACCGCAGTCTCTGTTGGATCGGAATACTCAATTATCTCAGTGCACAGATTTGATGACTTAATTGTGCCCAGATTTTGCTGGTTGCTTTTCCTATTGCAAGTATCCTATGATATTAAGGAAAAAACAAAAAATATTTATATACCAGGAAAAAAGGTAAAGAAGCCTGGATAAAGTAAAAAACAAAAAAAAAAAGTCATTGATTATCAAACCACCTTAAAAAGCATGTAAGGATTTCCAGTTTCTATTTGTGACTTCAAGATGGCAAACCAGAGCTTCTGTGCTGGAAAACTCTTCTTCGCTTTTCCCTGTACATTTCGTAGAAAATATCAAAGCGGTAATAAGTAAAAGAGACATCCTTCCTGAATTATGCAAAACAACCCTACTTATCAATAACAAATTTACTTGTCTTTCATACTGAGTGTACAGCCTCTCATATTCTTCACCCCAACAATCTGCCAAACCAGGTGCTTCACTGGGGCAAAACAAGGACCAATCCTCATTCTTCTTAACTCTTTCCATAAAGAGGTCAGGCACCCAAAGGGCATAAAATAAATCTCGAGCCCGTAGCTCTTCCTGGAAAAGTAACACCCATACATTAAGGTTGCAATAATTAAAAAAAAATTAGGATCATAGCTAAATGATAAAATTGAAAGCAAGTTGTTAGCATTTGATACCTTTCCATGATTTATTTTCAATTCTAAAAATTCAAATATTTCAGCATGCCATGGCTCCAAGTACACAGCAAAAGCACCTATAACAGTAACATAAAACATGTAAGTAAACATCAATCAACAAGCATTCATCAAATTAAGGAATTACAAACAAACCCTGGAATGGTCTTTACCTTTCCTCTTGCCTCCCTGATCAGCATGACGAGCAGAGTTATTGAACACACGGAGCATTGTAACAATACCACTAGAAGTCTCCCTCTCATCTGTTCCGCTAATGTAACTGCCATTGGCACCTATGTTATGAATAGAAACACCAATTCCCCCAGCAGATTTACTAATAAGAACACACTCCTTCAACGTATCATACATCCCCGCATAACTATCGTCTTTCATACACACCAAGAAGCAACTACTCAACTGCAAAACCAATTCAAAAGACCCAACCAAATCAGATCAAATTTTTACATAACTGAAAAGAGCAACACATGTATACACATGTACCTGAGGCCTAGGTGTCCCAGCATTGAAAAGAGTTGGAGAAGCATGAGTGAACCATCTCTGAGACAACAAATGATAAGTTTTGACAGCAGATTCAATATCATCCTTGTGAATTCCAACAGAAACCCTCATTAACATATGTTGAGGTCTTTCCACAATCTCTCCTTGAACTTTCAACAGATAAGACTTCTCAAGGGTTTTAAACCCAAAGTAATCATAGTCAAAATCCCTATCATAAATTATCACACTGTCCAATCGAGCCGCATTCTAAATCAAAAATCAAACACAATAGTAAATTTCACATCATAACATAAAAACCCCAAATCTATAAAATCATTTTAAATTTCAAACAATTAACCATGTTTGCTGTTTAGTACTTTGATGATAATTTCATACACATCATCGGCAATTAACGGAGCTTTCTTCCCAGTTCTATGGTTGAAATGGTTGTACATAACCTTCACACTGAAAAACATCACAATTAATATAAGTAAACAACACAAAACAAATAAAACTCGTATATCACTCAACATAAACAAACACTTACGTTTCAGAAAACGATTTCTTAGTGTTCTTATGCAGATTTGAAACAGCAATTCTAGCAGCCAACTGAATCAAACAAAAAAAATAATCATCATCATCAGAACAAGTAATCGTTGCAAAACAAAAGAACCCTAAAAAAGGCGGGAAAACTAACGGAAGCATAATCAGGATGATTAGCGGTCATGCCAGCGGCGGTTTCAGCGGCCAATTCATCAAGTTGAGTGGTGGTGACGCCTTTGAATACGCCGGCACAAACTTTCTGAGCTACTAAAACAGGGTCACAGTGTTCAGTGCTTAATCCGTAACTGAGTTTCTTCAACCGCGCCGTTATCTTGTCAAACTGAACCGCTTCTTGACGTCCGTCTCTCTTCACAACGTACATATTGTTATCTAGTTTTGAATCGGATTAGTTCTAACGGTGTCAGATTTAGGTGGGAAATTTCGTCAAACAGTTTTGGCGCAAGAACGATCAGAGAGTTTTGTGTTGTATTTATAATGGTGTGTGTGTGTGTGTGTGAGATTTGAAAACTATGTTCCCGCGAGAATGTGAAATTTGAAAATTGATAAGAGAATGTGTTGGTTAGAGCTATCAAATGGGTCGATCCATTGAGCTTCACGTTAAAAATGGGCTAGGTTGATCTGACTCAATTAAGTTCTTCGTAATTATTAATTTTATGGAGATATAAATAAAAAAAATTCAACGACTTAAATCAACACCATTACGCCAAGTTAAATGGGTTTAAATAGCAATTTAATAGTATATATTTATTTTCTTTTAAAAAAATATATAAATTAGTTTTTTAATGATGATGATGATATTACATCCTCCAACTGCAAATATCAATTTTTCTAACCTCATTTTCTTGAATTTTATATTTATTTCTTAATTTTGTTTTTATTTCTAATATATTAAATTCTTAAAGAGTTAAAGGTGCTATATTGTATTTTTTATATATATAAATGTTATATTTGTGTAAAACAATTCAAACAATTGACTGGATTTTTTTTTCCTTAGATTATGTTTGGATTGGAATATAATGAAAGACAGTGAAACAAAGCAAAATGAAATGGAACAATATAAAATAAATTGTCCAACCCATTAATTTGGAGAGGAAACAATTTGAAGGAAATGTGTGGTGTGTGATTTCATTCTATTTCATTCCATAAGTAATTTGTAAGTGGTAATGTTACCATCTCACAGTTTATGTCATCCTAAGCAAAGGTAACATATTTTGGTACCAAAATGTAGCTAAATGGACATAGGAATGAAAATTAGTAGAAATAAACACTTACTATCAATTACTATAATCATAAAATTATAATCATGAAATTCTCAAATATAAATTTATACCTAAAATAGAACACCTCCTTACATGCAATACAATAATTAATAATACATGATAAACAAATGAAGGCAAATGAAAATAAAAATAAAGTAAATTCTATACAAAGCACTGAAGACATGTCATTGAAGTATGGATTGGCATTTGAATCTAAGACAACTGATGCATCACATGTTAGTGCTGTTATGGAGTATAATGATTTCATAGGTGCAAATCTTATAAGGTTGTACTTTTAACTTCCACAGGCCAAACACTCATCTCTGTTTGTCAAAGAGCACACCATCTGCGCCCTCTTGGTATCATCATCATCATCATCACCATCATCATCTCCGTCCACCTCCTCGGCCTTAGATTGTTTCTGCATTAACAACAAAATCATTTAATATCAAAATCTACAGACAAGAAATCACATCAGTGGAAAGATTGAGGATAACAAAGTCTAATTACTTTAATGGCAGCAGTATCAACAGTAAACTTGATGGCATCACTTGCAGCCCGAGTTCTGAGATAGTACATACCAGTCTTCAACCCCTTTCAAACAAAATTGAAAGTGATGTTAAGATCAATCATATAATTCTTTATACAAGACAAAGTACTAATAGAAATCCAATGTGTTCAGCACTTTAAACTTGCTCCAATTTGAAAAGGTTGATACCTTAGACCATGCATAAAAATGCAAAGAAGTAAGCTTTCCAAAGTTGGCTTTATCCATATGTATATTTAAGCTTTGACTCTGATCTATGTAGCATCCTCGATCAACAGCCATATCAACCAATATCTTTTGCTTGATCTCCCAAACAGTTCTGATAATTAAATTTAAAGAGTTAGCATCAATATATTAGAGTCAAGTTTCTGTCACGCAGAAATTCACAAATCTCATACTTGTATATGCCTTTCAGTTCAGCAGGTATTTCTGATAGATTCTGTACTGAACCATTGTCATAGATAATCTTATTCTTAAGTGCAGGATTCCACAGTCCCATTTCAGTCAAGTCGTGAAGAAGATGCTTGTTCACTACAACAAATTCACCACTGAAAGACAAGCAAGCAGTTAACAGACTGGATAAAGCATTGTCATACAAAGATATACAAAGTGATACATGGGATGGCAATAAACCTTAGCACTCTGCGGTTGTAGATATTAGAAGTATATGGTTCAAAACATTCATTATTGCCAAGAATTTGACTGGTGGATGCAGTTGGCATAGGAGCAACAAGTAGTGAATTCCTTACACCCGACTTTGATATCATCTCCCGAAGTGCACCCCAATCCCACAAATTGGATGGTGTCACACCCCACATATCAGGCTGGAGAATTCCCTGCACGTACAAAAAATTACCTAAGCAACCACAAACTTCTTGGATAATTAGTTATTTACATGTGCAACTGGGCTCATCTTTATAAGTTGTGTTTGGGACATAGAAGAAGGGTAAGGTAACAAACATTTCTCACACAAAAATACCTTGCTTACTGGACTGCCATAATAAGTTTCATAGGGACCTTCTTTTGCAGCCAATTCACATGAAGTTTTCAGAGCATGATAGTATATAGTCTCAAAAATGTCCTTGTTTAACTGTTGAGCCTGCACTCCATAAACATATAAACAATCAAATTGAAGAACATTTAATTTAAACTGTACTTAAATCAGAAGCCCCATAAACATTATTTACCTCTGGCGAATCAAATGCCATTCCTAGTAGTATGAAGGTATCAGCAAGACCCTGAACTCCAATACCAATGGGTCTGTGCCGTAAGTTTGACCTTTCAGCAGTTTCAACAGGGTAGTAATTAACATCAATTATTTTATTAAGGTTTGTTGTCACCACAGCAGTAACCTGTAGTTAGCAACATAAAAGAACTATCACACAACTAATCATATAATAATTGTGTCAACACAGGATCACACAGTGAAAATGAGAAATACAAATAAAACCATATTGTTTCTAGTTAAAAGAAGTGTACCTCTCCTAGTTTTTCAAAGTCAAAATATCGATTACTAGAGCCTCTGCTCCCAACAAGCTTAGACTGATGAGACTCCACGGGCAAACCCTATATAAGATGCAATTAAACATTTAAAATCAGGAATAACAAGCTGACACAAAATTGAACAAACTCAGTCAAACACATTAGTATGTCATGGGAATCATACCTTATCTCTTACATATCGCGGCAGTGCAATTGATGCAAGGTTGCACACAGCAGTCTCGGTTGGACTAGTATACTCTATTATCTCAGTGCACAGGTTTGATGACTTAATTGTGCCCAGATTTTGCTGGTTGCTTTTCCTATTGCAAGCATCCTATAATTAAAAACAAAATTATATATCAGAAAATAAAAGGTATAGAATCGAGAATTGAAAAGAAACTTGGATAAAGATAAAAAAAATGTCATTGATTATCAAACCACCTTAAAAAGCATGTAAGGATTTCCAGTTTCTATTTGTGACTTCATAATAGAAAACCAGAGACTCTGAGCTTGAACAATCTTTTTCGCTTTTCCCTGTAAATTTGATAAAAATAACAAAGCGGTGATCAGTAAATGAGACAACATTTCCTGAAGTAGGCAAAACAACCCTAATTATCAAGACCAAACTTACTTGTCTTTCATACTGAGTGTACAGCTTCTCATATTCTTCACCCCAGCAATCTGCCAAACCAGGTGCTTCATTGGGGCAAAACAAGGACCATTCCCCATTGCTCCGAACTCTTTCCATAAAGAGATCGGGCACCCAAAGAGCATAAAATAAATCTCTAGCACGTTGTTCTTCCTACAAAAGTAACACCAATACATTAAGGTTGCAATAGATAAAAAAATTATTTAGGATCATAACTAAATGATAAGATTGAGAGCAAATTGTAAGCATTTCATACCTTTCCATGATTTATTTTCAATTCCAAAAATTCAAATATATCAGCATGCCATGGCTCCAAGTACACAGCAAAAGCACCTACAACAATCACATAAAACATGTAAGTAAACATAAATCAACAAATTAAGGAATTAACTAAACTACAAAACGGTCTTTACCTTTCCTTTTGCCTCCACCCTGGTCAACATAACGAGCAGTGTCATTGAACACACGGAGCATTGGAACAATACCATTAGAAGTCCCATTTGTTCCACGAATGTAACTGCTATGGGCACGTATGTTATGAACAGAAACACCAATTCCTCCAGCAGATTTACTGATAACAGCACACTCCTTCAACGTATCATAAATCCCCTCAATACTATCCTCTTTCATACACACCAAGAAGCAACTACTCAACTACAAAACCAATTGGAAAAGACCCAACTAAATCAGATTAAAAATTCACATAACTGAAAAGAGTAACAACAACATTAGCAACACGTGTATTCACATATACCTGAGGCCTAGGTGTCCCGGCATTGAAAAGAGTTGGAGAAGCATGAGTGAACCATCTCTGAGACATCAAATGATAAGTTTTGACAGCAGAATCAATATCATCCTTGTGAATTCCAACAGAAACCCTCATTAACATATGTTGAGGTCTTTCCACAACCTCTCCTTGAACTTTCAACAGATAAGACCTCTCAAGGGTTTTAAACCCAAAGTAATCATAGTCAAAATCCCTATCATAAATTATCTCACTGTCCAATCTAGCCGCATTCTAAATCAAAAATCAAACACAATAGTAAATTTAACGTCATGACACAAAAACCCCCAGAATCTAAAAATTGTAATTTCAAATTTCAGTCAATTTGACAAGTGAAGTACCTTGATTATAATTTCATAAACATCATCAGCAATTAACGGAGCTTTCTGCCCAGATCTATGGTTAAAATGGTTGTACATAACCTTCACACTGAAAAACGTCACAATTAATATAAGTAAACAACACAAAACAATCAGAAAATTCACAAAATTCACAAATCACTCAACATGAACAAACACTTACGTTTCAGAAAATGATTTCTTAGTGTTCTTATGCAAATTCGAAACAGCAATTCTAGCAGCCAACTGAATCAAACAAAAAAAAATTCATCATCATCGGAACAACACAACGTAGCAAAACAAAACAACCGTAAAAAAGGCGGGAAACTAACGGAAGCATAATCAGGATGATTAGCAGTCATGCCAGCGGCGGTTTCAGCGGCCAATTCATCAAGTTGACTAGTGGTAACGCCTTTGTAAACGCCGGCACAAACTTTCTGAGAAACTAAAACAGGGTCACAGTGTTCAGTACTTAAACCGTAACTGAGTTTCTTCAACCGCGCGGTTATCTTGTCGAAATGAACCGCTTCTTGACGACCGTCTCTCTTCACAACATACATCTTATCTAGTTTTGGAACGGATTGGTTCTAACAGTGTTAGATTTGGGTGGGGAATTTCGTCAAACAGTTATGGCGCAGAAATGGGTGGTGAGTTTAGTGTTGTATTTATAGTGGTGTTGTATGAGATTTGAAAACTAGGGTTGTGTAAAATAATAATGAGAAAAGTGTGTTCCCTCTAAAAATGTTCCCGCGAGAATGTGAAATTTGGAAAGTTGTAAATTGAAATGAGAATGGGTAGGGTAAGGGTAGGTGTGGTTTCTTTATTTGTAAGACTTGTGGGTTACGGTGGTGTGGTGAAGAAGCTTTGTTAAGGGAGGGGACCACATGCGCTCTCTCTCTCTGATTAGTGTTTAGGATTAGTTTATTCATAGTTGGCGCGGTTTATGTTCTTTCTTCTTGTCCAAAGAGTCTATGATACGTCTCTGTCTTTTCTTACTGCACAATCGTACATTTCTCATTTTTTATTTTATTTTTCTGTTATTATCCGATTCTGATAAGCCCGGATACTAGGTACGATACGGATAAAATGGTGCGAAAAAAATTAAAATGTAAGATACGATACAGCTAAGATACTTTGATAAAAAATTAAATATATAAATGTAAAATATATAAAATTAACTAAAATTGATGATAAAGAAATGAATTTAATTTATATGCACTGACAGTGTAAAATTATTTTACACGTGCATCCAATGAAATCACGCCATGTAAGCATTTATGGAGATTTTTTAGAAACTAATCTATAAAAGTGGCAATTTCTTGTGTTTTGATTGGATGTATGTGTAAAAAAAGTTTACAGTGCATAACAATTAAACTCTAAAGAAATACTTACTTTATTAAAATTATCAAAGCAAATGAATTTGCATGTATAAAAAGCGAGTCATGCACATAAATCAAATTTTTAGCACTTTTTGGATCAACTTTATTTCTTTTCAAATAATAAATAAAATATTAACATTGGATATTTCTCTCGTATGTATCGAGAATAAACCAAAATAGGTATCGAAAAGTATCAATCAAGTATCGTAGAAGTGTCGAAAAATTTTCATTTAAAGATTAAAATTTAATCATTGGATACTTATCTGATACATATCGGGAAGTATCTGACACGTATTGGTATCAGATACAGTATCTGACACGATACTTGATCAATTTTGGAGTATTGAGGCTTCGTAGTCAACCTACCATTTTGTTCGAGATTATTTTAAGAAAAAATTATTTTTAAACCTAAATGAAAAGGTTTTTTTTTAACAAGCCAAAATGATATATATATATATATATATATATATATATATATATGTGTGTGTGTGTGTGTGTGTGTGTGTGTGTATTCAGCCCTCAGTGCAAGGTGTGTTAGAGCATGCAGAAAAAGTCTAAATCAAGAGCCAAAGAATAACAAAATGCTAAAATATACAAACCTGGCAACAAATCATAAACTCAAACACAATAGGGGTTCGCTCACCAAATATGCAAATTAACCGCTAAACCTAGATATTGTGTCCTCATCCACCAAAAGGAGTACCACTTGATCAAATCCATCAAATGAGAAATCAAATACACTGAATTGTTGAAAAGTCGCTGATTTATCTTCGTCCACACAACTCAAACACATACAAGCTAAATGAGCTGCATGAATATCTTTGATCCCAACCGTCACCTGCTGCAAAGACAAACTGGTTAAAGTGTGTTGATGTCAGGTCCGGCCCTGAGGTTGTGCAGGCTGGGCCTCAGCCTTGGGCCTCCAAATTTTGAGAGCCTCTATATTTTTTTTTCAAACCCATCATACACTAAAGTTATATTAAATATCTAATGAGTGGAACTAGTAACAGGATGTTTCATTTGGTTTGGTGGTACTTAAGTTGAGTGAAATTCCATGAAAAGGAGCAGTGTGTGGGCTTTTTTTTCTTATTTTTGTTTTAAAACTTAAAAAATTGTGACAAATTACTTTATTATTCATTATATATTTTTAATGATATTAACTTGAAAATATACTACTATTATTATAAATTGGAATATGATTATTTTTTATATTATTGATGTTATTTATATTTTAAATAAAAAATATTTTTTTAAAAAATTAAAAATTTTGAACAATAATACACTTTCAAATGGCCTCTTTATACAATTTGTCTGGGGCCTCCAAATGTCCAGGACCGGCGCTGGTTGATGTAATCGTAGGATCCACCATCGCGAAACCAATCAAAAACTTGACCAGCGTCTATAATTATCTTGAACGTGTAAATTTTTAATAAATGAAACAAATTTCTTCAAAAATGCAAATATAGTGTGGAAATGTTGATTACTAAAAGGATATTTGTCTTGACTTCGTGAATTTAACTAAATTAATAGAAATATTGTATATAATGTGCAGGGTTCGGTGTTTGAACTATAATACGTTCATTCATTTTTAAGTCTATCTAACTGAAATTTTGTCTATATAAATATAGCCGAGTTACTTCGAGCATAAATCTTTTGGTGCGGATAAACATCGTATATTATATTAAGTGACTGCAGTTCAAATTTTTATACAATCATTTATTTATTTTGTAAATTGTAATTGTAATTGTAACTGTTATATTAAAAAAAATAGATAACTGCAAAATGATATAGTTTAAATAATCTTTCTCTTCTCTCGTAGATCGATAGTAGGAAACATCAGCCTTATGTTTGAAACACAATTGATCGTTAGGTTCTAAAGTGGTTCAAGTGCCATTCATGGTTAGTGATTCATTGCACGGATAAGACATATTGTCTCCAAGGCCAATGCATTTTCATAAGGGATATATATTTTTTTTTTAACTGCCTTTTGTTTATCAGATACAACTTTAAAAGGAATATGTTTTTTTTTTGCTTCATCGGAAAAATAAATAGAATATGTTGCAGTGAGGTTCCTATCAATGTGTATGTTTAGATTTAGAGAAAAATTAATTTTGAAGTAAATGGTTTATATTTAAATACATTTAATTAAAGATGAACTGAACATTATTGTATTGTGAAATTCACATTTCACTATATTTGAGGCACGTCAAATGGTGGGATAATTGGGCCGATGACTTAAAGTTGCTCCATATCCGAGGTGAGGATCGAACCCTCGACCCTTGATTAAGGGATAATGAACCTCAACTGCTCAACCACACCATTGGGCGTTACATTTCACTTTAGTTTAAATGAACAAATGATAATTGTAGAATAACATCAAATCAAAATTAATTATAAAAAGAGGGAGAGAGAGAGAACATGTTTTTTCTGGATATAAAGAGATAGAATGTTTAATTGATAAAAAAAATAGAAATAATAAAAACTTCATATGAAAAGACTAAATTATTAAATTAAAAATAAACAACTAAATTATTATACTATTAATATCTAGTTTATAAGTTTTAGTTCAAATGACATAAAATGTTGAAAATTGTTGTCGGACGTCTATGATTAAAGTTTGAATCTCGATCACTTGATTTTATGTGTGTGAATTTTCAAAGACTTAAAAAAAAAATTAGAATTTTAAAAATGATATGTTGTGTAGTTTAAAACATGAAGTTTAATTGAGATGCACTGTTGTTAGTGTAAAATAGTTTTTTACAGTCATCTAATAAGAATTCATCAATCTTCTATATCATATCAAGAAAGTAGGGTGAAGTGGAGTGATATGGCGTGATACATAATCGTCATTTATTTTATATTACCGGTGCATATTATTTTTTCTCTTAAGTGATATAATAACATATCATTGTATATATGTGTAAAAATAACTTTAGACGGTGCATAATAATTAAACTAAAAAAACTATATATATAAAAAAAGTGACTTGTATTATAAAAAATGAAAAATTGATTTGTTATTTGTTTTTCTCTAAAAAACAAAACATGTATCAATTGAGATTTAAAATTTAAGGTTTAAATATAATTTTAGTCTATGCGTTATGTATGTACATAAAATTTTGGTTTTAATTTATGTATTGATTCTTATTTTAAATAAGTCTTTAAATCAATTAAATTTTTTTATTTTTGATCTCTAAAATTAAAATCCGCACAAAAATTTACAAGTTTTCCTATAAATTTTTTACTTTTGGGACCAAAATAAAAAAATTGGTTGATTCAGGAATTTATATAAAAAAATTGATATAGAGATTAAAATCAAAATTCCGCACAGAGACCAAAATGATACTACCCCCATACCAAAATTACGTGAAATAATAAATGTAACTATTGTTGTTGTATGGAAAATAAAAAATATGAGTTAGTTTACAAAATTATCTTTTATTAATCGTATAAAAAAGATAAATTGAAGAAGTAAACAAAAAGAAAGTAATAAATAATTAAAAATATAATAAAAAAATAAAATTAAATATTTTATTAATATTATAAAATAATTTATATTATAATATATTAATAAGTTTTTTTTTTAAAATGACTTATATTTTGTTACACACTAAATATTTACTTAAGCCAAAATTTAATCAAGGAAAGTGTGGAACCAAACAAACCCCTCCCCCTTTCCTATCTGAGAAAGAGTAAAACCCTAGAATTTCACATCACAGTTCACAACACCTCCACCACCACCACCACAAAAATCGTTTCGCAAAATCAGAAGTCAAAATCACTAGCTAACAATGGACTTCGACGAGTACGAGTACTTGGAGAAGACGGTGGAGGACCAACCCGAAGACAAAAAGAAGAAGACTGACCCCGCCGACGACATTAAATCCGATAAGACTTACCGGAAGCGCGACGTCGACGTCGATCTAGACGGTGAAGATAGACGGACCAAGAGGTCACGTGGCGGCGACGACGAAAATGGCTCTAAAAAGGATCGCGATAGAGACAGAGACCGTGAACGTGACCGTGACCGTGAACGATCTTCCGGCAGGCAC
Organism: Trifolium dubium; assembly: GCA_951804385.1. Classification (NCBI taxonomy): domain Eukaryota; kingdom Viridiplantae; phylum Streptophyta; class Magnoliopsida; order Fabales; family Fabaceae; genus Trifolium; species Trifolium dubium. The sequence goes on along the minus strand of OX638075.1, from coordinate 4,106,638 downwards.
AGAGAGAGGGAGAGAGACGGAGAGAGAGGTAGCAGAGACAAAGAGAGGGAGAAGAACGGAGAGAGAGGTAGTAGAGAGAAAGAGAGAGATAAGGAGAAGGATAAAGAGAGAGAAAAGGAGAGGGAGAGAAGAGATAAGGAAAGGGAAAAGGAACGTGAGAGAAGAGAGAAGGAGAGAGAGAAGGAACGAGAAAGAGAAAAAGAGGAGAAAGAGAGACCAAGGAGGAGTATGAGTCGTTCAGAGAGAGATAGAGGAGAAAGAGTTGTTGAGAGAGAACGCGATTTCGAAAATAGAGATGGCAGGTAAATATTATAACAGCACATTGCATTTTGATTATGATTATGAATTCAGTTTTACATTAGATTTCATGAATTAATGAACATAAAGTAAGCAATGTGTATTGGTGATTTAGTTGTTAAATTTCACATACCGTATATAGTTAGTTTACTGGAAATTGAATTATTTTATACAGTTTTGTTGGTGTCGGATTCGATAACAATGTTGCTATTATTTATGCTGTTGGTGTTATATACAATCATTGTTTAGTTGTTCTTATTAAAGGAGAGGTTGAAATGTGATGATAAATTAGGTGTTAATGTGTTACTGTATTAATTAGTTGTTCTTTGATTCAACTGTTCAAGGTATTAGTATATCATTAACGGATCTCGGTACCTCTTGAGGGATTAGTCCTGGCTCCCAACCGGGGATACAGGATAACCTGGGTTGACCTAAAAGGTATTGTTATATCATAAATTTATTGTTAATGGGTTCCATTGCTTGCACGGTGTAATGATATGATGCTTACTGCAGTTTTCGCTAATTTTTTACAAAGAAAAACACATCCTGACCAGAGATCCTGGCAGGTATGCATATTATTACATGGCTATTAAGTGCTGTTTTGGAGGATCTTATGTTAAAAAATATACCATCTGAAGATTGGGGGCCAATTTGGACTCTAATATGGAGAAATTATACCATCTGAATGCCAAATTCAACTATTATGACACGGGCTTTTCTATATTTTCTTACAGCTACCTTTGACTTGCAGGAGATACAGGGATAAGAAAGACAATGCGGAACCTGAGGCAGACCCAGAAAGGGATCAGAGAACTGTTTTTGCCTACCAGGTTGATTGGTTGCCTCCATTTTTGTTTTTTTTAATATAAATTTATGATCTAAGATATTGGTATATTTGGCAATTCTTTTGTGATGATTTCTTGTTTGCACTTTGTTGTTCGCAGATGCCTTTAAAAGCAACGGAGAGAGATGTATACGAGTTCTTCTCTAAAGCTGGCAAGGTCAGTTGCTTCAATTATGAAGCAAAAACAATTGTATTAAATGCACAAGTCTTACATGCATAATGGATATATGTTACTCTGAGCACATAATTTCTTTTGAAGTATATTTTTATTTGCTTTCAGATTTAAGCTGGGCAACTTTGTTGCGTATGAATATTCTTTTTATGTTTTTTAGTGAATAAGTGGTTACATCATGATATTTAGATTACCACATGCCAACAAATTAAGTGGCTGCATGCTTTCTTGTAGTGAATGCTTACATCTGCCTCTGAATAGGACACTCCCCCCTTTTGTTTTAGGAAAATGCCCTTAGGGTACTCTTTAACGATCTAAAATAGTACGGTTTTATGAAAATGCGTGGATTCAATGCACTGGAAATTGAAATGTTTAACTTTTTGAATAAATAATTTCTTATCTAGAATCCTAATGCAAGACCCTTTGTTTTAAGTTTAATTTTGTGTTAGTTATTTTCAGGTGAGAGATGTCCGTCTCATCATGGATAGAAACTCAAGACGATCTAAAGGAGTTGGGTATGTTCTCAATTGCCAAAGAATCTCTATTTTTTTATGAATGTGCTCTATTGGTAGTAGAATTATAATTTCTGAGACTCGCGTGTTATTGTATTTTTAAATGAACTAGTCATGCCATAATGATGAGGAATGGTGAGAATACACAGCCCTTATGTTTTTATCAACTCACACTGCACAATGAAGGTCAATGACATAGTCCTGATTTTCTCAAAAGTTCTATTCCCAATTTTTTCTCTACATGACACACGATGTGGATTTCATTTGTACACTGATACACAATGAGGATTACATTTGTATATTGACGATCCTTTTCCACTCTTTCCCTCTTTTATGATTTGGATGTACCTCACATTGTCGTGGGGCTTTTTCTTCTTGCTCTCTCTGTTCTTCTCCTTTAATTTTTGGTGGGAGGAATTTCTGTTGGTGTTTAGGTGAGATACTGATGGATTTGGTTTTGTTTTAGAATCATTTGGCAAGTAGTGAGTTACCATCCTACTACCTAGGACATTAGCCAAAATTTGGTAAAGTTTATTTTCTTAGTGTTTTTTTTTGCACACTCACATATGTAAGCAACATATGCTATGTACTGTTACCAATCGTCCCTATCTAAATGGTTCCCTATCTCTGTTCTCTTACTGTGTTCTCTAATTCTATCTTGATTGTCAATTTGATAATTATATGTGCTTTAATTTTACTTTTTTTTTATTATGGCAGACTAACATTTTCTTTACATGAGTCAGATACATCCAATGAAACTCAGCTTGAGCTGTCTGCACTAGAGTTTTTGTTTCCCCACATCTCTTTGCTTTATTCTTTTGTAAGTTTTGATGGCAATTGTTTGTTTCTTAGTTTTGAAAACTTGATGCAAGTTCTTGATGAGTCTGCAGGTATATTGAATTTTATGATGCAATGTCAGTGCCAATGGCAATTGCTCTCTCTGGCCAACTACTTCTTGGGCAACCTGTAATGGTGAAACCTTCTGAGGCAGAAAAAAATCTTGTTCAATCTACTGCTTCCAGTGGAGCTGCTGGTGTAGTAGGACCATATGGAGCAGTAGACAGAAAATTGTATGTGGGGAATCTTCACTTCAACATGACCGAGGCTAATCTCCGAGAGGTATTTGTTTGATTTTTTGCTGTTTCATTTACTGTTGTGGTAAAGATACCGATGTTTGGCATACTACCCGACGATTTTATTGAATACCAATAGTTTGACTAAATTTATTACCCTCTAAACCAATTATTTTATTTTCTTAAAATTAGATCTAATTTGTTGGTAGGTTGTTACCAGTTAGACTCTTGTCTTGTTGTTATAGTTTATTATCTTTTGACACAATTCTTTGTGTTGTTTTAGATTTTTGAGCCATTTGGTCAGATTGAGGTTGTACAACTGCCTCTTGACATGGAGACAGGACACTGCAAGGGTTTTGGGTTTGTTCAAGTTTGTTTCTAACACTTAACATTTAGATATGTTGCTTCTGGTAATACATTTGTCTATCTATTTAACTTGCATTCATTGGACAGTTTGCCCACCTTGAACATGCCAAGGCAGCTCAGAGTTTAAATGGAAAATTGGATATTGCTGGCAGGACTATAAAGGTAAAAATAATTTTGTTGGTCCTTTTGTTCGTCACTTGAATCCTTTGAATTTCGTTGGTAATCATTTGCTAATTTTTTTTGTTTACTGATATTGTTCATCAAACTCAGGTTTCATCTGTTACAGACCATGTTGGAAGTCAAGATACAACAGCAAAATCTGCGGACTTTGATGATGACGAAGGTGGATTGGTAAGTTTTCACTTGATATTTAAAATATCCAAAAGTTGGTTGTGTAACTGTAAAGTTTATGTATCATTGAAATCGATTTGTCAGCACACTGTAGTGCAAATTTTCTTTTTGAAGTCACTAAAGTTTATACGGATTATTATTTTTTCAGATTGTCAGAAACCTGAATGGCAGGAAGTTTGATGTGCTATATACTTTTAATTATGTATAACAGTTCTAGATATGAAACGTATACAGGTTCATGACAAGATTATTATTGTTTGATAGATAGGTTCATTGAAATTTTAGTGCTGTTGAGGATTTGCACTTAGGTTACAAGTAAATTCTATAGACTTAAGTTAGAAGCAGGTAATTCTAGCACCTCTCCGAAATCTGGTTAAATAACTAAGGGCCTATTTTGTTTGACAACAATGTTAACTATTTTCACTTATAGTTATGAAAATACAGCATTGTTTTCTGTTTTCAATGACTTGCATCGGAAATAATAAAACTAATGTTTTCAGTGTTTCATGTACAAATGTATGAAAACAGAAACCAAAGTGAAGAGGTATTTTTGTAACTATTAGCTACAATCAAATACAAGAAATAAAATATTTTCACTTTTAATTATGAAAATACAACATTGTTTTCTGTTTTCAAATACTTGCATTGGAAAAAATGGAACACATGTTTTCAGGTTTCTTGTAGAAATGTATGAAAACAGAAATCAATGTGATAATTTTTTGTTAAAAATTTGTAATTACAACTGAATTCAAGAAATAAACAGTTTTTTGAAATCAAAAAGGTCTCTAGTTTTTCCTTTCAGGGTCTTTATCACTACACTCTAATATTTCTTTCCCCTTTCTGTTGACTTCGTTTTTCTTGTCTATAATAGTATAAAATAACAACTGTACCCAGCTGGTGTGACTATTATTGCTTGCTGGATTATAACATTAGTCTTTCAGACTCTTTCTGCCTTACAGTTGAATACTTATCCATTTGCTTTTCTATCCAGACTTTAAATGCCCACTCGAGAGCACTGCTTATGCAAAGGTTGGCTGGTGCTGACGTTCCCACAAGGTCTGTATAATATTTTCCTCTTATAATTTTATGAATCTGTTCATTGTTTTCACATATTTCCAAACTGCAGCATCGGTGTGCCAATTGTGAATGGGTCGGTTCCTGTTCAGCAGGCTTTTAGCTTTCCTATGGGTAATCCAGGTGTTATACCCGCACCAGGTCTTCCACCACAAGTTTTGCCTACCCCTGTGGCAGAACCAGTAGGAATCCCCAGCGAGTGTTTATTATTGAAGAATATGTTTGATCCAAGCACCGAGGTAATGTTTATTATTGATTATATACTCTCCATCATAACCATATGATGTTTCACACAACAAAATACTGATGCAAAATATTACAATGCAGACGGAACCAGATTTTGATATAGACATTAAAGAGGATGTAGAGGAAGAATGTTCTAAATATGGCCGGGTGAAGCATATTTATGTCGACAAGTAAGTTAATAAATGTGTAGCATGCATTAATCATCATGTATACATTTACTGTGTGCTTTTCATGTTTTCAGTTTTCACATAATGCTGCAAATTTTTAACTAGCTATATGTGTATACAGAAGAAGTGCAGGTTTTGTGTACTTGCAGTTTGAAACAGTTGAAGCATCAAGTGCTGCACAACGAGCAATGCACATGAGATGGTTTGCACGCAGGTTGATTACAGCTATCTTCATGGTAATGTTCTAATATTCTTAATCTTATTAATATTATATACTTAACATAGAATCAGGTAGATTTTTGCACCAATATCAGGTAGATATATACTTAACATAGAATGCAATCACACTACCACATACCAGAATATCATTCTGAGTGCTCTATTTTCCTTCTTTTTTTTATTAAATTGAACAATCCCTAAGGTTAAGTTACAAACCTTTCCTCTAGATCAATATTTATAAAAAAAATTCTGTCTTGCAGGAACCACATTTATATGAAGCTAAGTTTAAGGGCGAATTTTGAAGAAGTGCGTACAGGCCTCAAGCCTCTTGAAAGATACAATGAGCGCAATTTTGTGGCTTAGTTTTTATATATCATGTTCTGATTTATAGAGTATGGTTACAGAAATTGTAATGCTCAGATGGTGGGGATTTTTTCGGTCCTTTTTTAATTCCGCATGTTGATATATTTAGTAATCTTGCCTTTCTTTTTCATCATGACTGTAATGTAAAATATTCGTTTTTTTTTTTTTTACTTTTTGTTTTGAAGTTTAGGCCTTTTGAAATTCATTTTTTGACTACGAAAGTGTGCAAGTCTGAATGCCGTTACACATTTGTTTCGAACAGGGATATTAAACGGGAGACAGAGACTTTTGGTTAATTGTTTTTGTTTTTTTCCCTTTTCAAAAGGAGACATATCAAAACAATGAGATTATCATTTCCCTCACATGTACTCCTTTTTAGAGCATCTCCAACCATACTTTTTATCTTCGTCCGCCAACTTGTAATGCCAAAACTCTAGTTTTTTCTCAGCTCTATTGTTGGAGTAATATTGGAGTTTGCCAGCTTGGCGTTACCATCCCTTGGTGAAGGTACGTTCTTGACTGACACAGTTTAAATGGAATAACAATATAAAATGGTAATTGCGTCTTGTAATTGGGTTTAGAGCGGTTATATTACTCCATTGGCGTTTTGATTTTTATTTATATTATCAATTTAAAATATTTCAATTCCACTCTCAGTCTCAAAATAACTATTATAATTCGATAGTTGACATTTATTTTGATCGTATTTTTTATGAACATATAAAATAAATATAGGTGTATAAAATCTTGTTTGATTTGTCTCAATGTGTATTTTCACAATATTAAATTTTTATAATTTTCACAATATTTTATAATTATATATTGGTATGTGTAAGCGATAATTATTTTGAGACGAATGTAATAATATTAAAGATTCAATATAAATAAAATAATACGTGAGATAAAGTTGTGAAATTCAATATAAGTTCTTTGAAGTTCACCAATGGAGCAAAAATATATAAAGTTAGTTCATACGACATGACATTGTGGGATCTACTCGAAGAACTCAAAATGAGTTGCACCATTAAAGATGCCCTTACTACCCATATATTTGTCTATGTTAGGTAGGCGTTTTTGGACTGGCTACAGAGACTTAAGGGAAGCATTTTCTGATGTTGGGGTAAGAAATTAAGCAAATTTTAACCAAAGAAACTGGAAATAAGTATTATTCCCTTAATCTGCGATATCATAATTTTTTAGAGACTTGTGAATTGCCAAGTTAGAAAGATGCATGCATTTGTGTAAGGATCTTTTAGCTTGCCATCAGCACACTAAAATCCGCGTGAACACATTGAATGAGTGGGCTCGAATTTGTTAACTTGTTGAAGCATTATACAGTACACACTACACAGTTTCAACTTTCAAGTTATACCATCCTTAGGGATTGTATTGTAGCAACTAGAGTTGAATTCTGAGAAAAAAACTTCACTTTATGTTTCCATCTAATTTTTTCTTGAAGATTAGATGGGCTTATGCCCTCATTGTTATATAAAATAAAAAATTAAGATTAATGATTCCGTGAGTTTAGCTTCATATAAATGTGGTATGGTCATATGAATATCATGTTTTATATGTATGAGTTGAGATTCGAACTTTGAACTCTGCATTTATCCATTTTTAAAGATGAAATTCTAGCTAATAATCTAAAAGCATTCACATAACAATAGTTTAATTTTTTTTTAAATTGGAAAAGAAACAAAATTTATTAATGATTGACACTAATGATCATTTTACAACTGTCCCTAACAATATTTGAACTCGACACATTAAAATTATAATTCTATTCTATTCTCTTACTACTAAGCTAACACTTCAAGTGTAACAATAGTTCAACATATAAATAGTAAGGACTTATAAAAATGAAATATAAACCAAAAGTCATACGTGCCCAAACAAAGAAGAAAAGAGGAGGAGAGGAAGAGTATAAAATCCAGTAATTCAAATATCAACGTGTCCAATTACATGCAATGCCATTAACATCAACATCCACACACCCTTCAATTTATGTAGACACAAAGAAAGAGATGAAAATAATAGAAGAATGAGGCTAGGATGGAAAATAAGTCCAAATTCATATATAATGAGCTTATATAGGTTCTTTTTTGTTCCTATTTATTCTTCATCGACATATGTTAATTGATGTAGACTGGGGGAAGAGTTTGTAATAACTTTCACTCTTAAATAACTTTCCGATAGGCCACTTGGTTTAAGACTTGGCAACCGAAGCATGAAATTGGAAGCTATTGCTACACAGGTTGTTGAAGTCATGCAATTTTGTGACATCCATTCAATAGATCCTCAAAGCTATCATAATTCCAAACATGCATTTGGACATTATTACAACTTCATATAATCATATCCACGAGTATATATGCGCTCAATATGATTAATTCTTCATATTGATTCATGTAAATCAGACCAAACACAAACATCTAGCAGATCATATATTGATTCATTGTTGAAGTTATAAGTTAAATAGTTAGCTAGTTATAATTAAGTTAAATAACTTGTTATTGATCAGTCTTTCATTCATCAAGAAGTAATGAACTGAAGAGAGTAAGTTAGTAGCACATTGATATATAATCAATCAACACACATTGATCAAATTAACACAACCAAATAACGGATATTAACAATTAACAACGCAAGTAGCACTAAACATTTTTTAGACACTCAGGTAGCAATAAATACTAATCATATATTTTATTTTATATTTTCCATGAGAAAATACGAAAATCTAAAACTGATCCATTTCACAATTAAGATCAAAGACTAGCTACATTCTTATAATATAGTTCTCATTTACATGCACTCACCCTTGTATCATTAATAGGTGTTGTAGACATGTAAATATTCACAAGAGACCTATATCTCCTTTGTTTCTTAACCATAGGAAAAACTTCAACATCCTTCCCAAAAATCTCTTGTATCTTAGCCATTACAATATCATCATTTTGCTTTCTAATCCTCTTGCTTCCTTTGCCTCTAATGTCGTTACTCTTTTCTTCATCACTTAGCTCCATAAGCTTCTGCGCCGCATCGACATCACACTCATTAATCAAGTGACTATCATCATGTTCCATAATATTCATCTTATTAAGCCAAGAAAAAGAAGAAGGTGCTAATTTTGTCATTGCGGAAATTTGAACAAACACTCTTGATGATTTTCTTTGTTTCTTTGTTCCTCTTTTGTTGGTTATAAATATTGTTGATTATATAGTAATTGACGTATTGCGCGTTTTGAGGGTACGTGTTGTGTGAGTTAATCGAAGGAGACCAACTAGCTAGGTAGTAGAAACTACGAGGTTGCTTCTATGAACATGACCTGACCTCATATAAAGTTAGTTGATAATAATAATGTTTAATAATTATGTATAATATATTTTATTCAACGAATGAATAAAATAGAATGATATCATCTTGTGTATGATTTCATTATATAACAAAATGAATGTAGAGGACCGTTGGATTGATGTTAAAATGTAAACGTTGTCTTTGGGGACCACTTTGGTCGGCAATCTAACGGGTCGCGTACTAGAAAAGAATAACACAAATCTCGTTTTTAAGATTTTCGTGTAAATGCTACAAAACTGTTCAGAGAAGATAAAATATAGGGAAATGTTTTTCATGTAATTGTAATTAATAATTATTTTTCAGATAGTTTTTTATTTATTTTAATTTTTATGTGTATTTGTAAAACAGATGTAAATATTTTTATTTAAAAATATGGAGAATCGAGAAATTTTATTAAGCGATGACCGTTTTACAATTGTACGACGGAGTTTGAATACATCGTCTTAAAATTATAATGCTTAATTCTTACCACTAAGCAAGCAAATGTGTAAGTAAATTACAGAAGATAAAATGTTATAGAGATAAATATTTTTTTAATGGAGGATAGAGATAAATATATACAATGAACAAAAAATAATATGGTGGTGAAAACACGACTCAGTTGGACTATATCTTTTTTATTTGGAAAAAAATGGGATATTTCTTGTATTCAGACGTTTATCAATACTATACAATTCAAAAAATATGCAGATTTTGATATTATAAAATGAAATAGTTTGATATAAATAAGTATTTTTCTAAATGACACATATGAGACGAGGTATATATATATATATATATATATATATATATATATATATATTATTTTTTATCAAAAAAAAAAATTAATTGTCCATTTGAAAATGAGATTAATGTTTGTCAAACAAAAATGTGATTAATGTACACTAAAATGTAAAATTTAATATTTTTTTTACACATATATTCAATCAAATTGCAAAATATTATCATTTTGATAGTCAAATTCTTAAAATATCTATATAAATATCCACAGACATGATTTGATAAATTATGTCTTTTGAATTTTGTGATCAGAAGTTGAATTCCCATACTCAACCTTGGTAAGAACCAAGAAGCAAGAAGCTGATGAATTATAGAGTTGGCCCGTAGCTAGTATGTATGTACTAGATAGTTTTGAGTTGACCCAAGTCATGGAATAAGGCACATTTGCTTGTCTTGTGTGGAAATTGGAACACACCTTGATTAAGATAGGTAGAAGAAATTCTTGGTCATTTTTTTCTTCTTATCATTTTATTAGGAAAGAGTCCAAACTTCAAATTGTGGAAAACTTCAACTTTTGTTCAGGTTATTTTTACAAATAAAAAAAGCATCTAATATTAATTTGGCTGCTTCTACGGAGTAGTATATTTGAATATATGGTCGATGGAAAAATAATATACTCCTTTGAATCCTTACTATAAAAAGAAATTTTTATTTTTAGGTTTATTGAATGATTGGTGTATTTGAATACATAGGAGTATGTGGTAATTGCTTCATAATTGAGGTGAAATTTCCAAATTAACAAAAGTAATTAGAATTATAATTTTAAAATAAAAATTAAGAGTATTTAATTATCTACCAAAAAAGTTTTTAATTATGTAAATAATATCTCCGTTCCAAAATATAAGACCCATTTTGACCAATGAACAATTTTGATCGTTAATATCTTTAGTTCTCTTTAGTTAAATTATAAAAACTTGATATTTTGAAAATACTCATCAAAATAAATCAAGCAAGATTTTAAATGCTAATATTTATATTTATACATTATTAAAAAATACGGACAAAATGAGATATATGAATAGTATCATTTAGTCAAAATAGATCTTATACATTAGGACGAAGTAGTAGTATATTTTATTTTCTTTGGTATGATGTATTCTTATTTTTGGAAAGAAAAAAAATAACGGATAAGTGGGAAGGGTTGAATTAGAGTGATAAAAGTTGTCATGTTTTGATTGTTTGATTTGACTAAGTAAACTTAATTATATTATGATAAGAATAAATAAATTAATTTCTCAACATATGAAAAAAAAAAAAAAAAATTATTAACAAGAACCTTTTGTACTTTTTCTTTCACACAAGCTTTCCCTCAAGATTAAGGAACAGTTAACTTGTTCAAAGACAAAACAACTTTGGAACGTGAAAGTAAAGCAATTCCATTACTCTATCACGTTACGATTTCACTTGATTTAATTTGGTCTTTTTTCCAATTGAGCTATAAGCACCTTTGAGAGCATTTCAATGGATAATCAATTCTTTTTTGAGTTGAATAACCATTGGCACTTAAAGTATATATCAACCAATGCAATATCACATCATTATTAAACCACATATAACTATAAGCATGTTCATCTAACGTTGGGCTATAACAAAGTAATTGTTGAGATGAATTGGAAAATAGTTGTGGAGGATGTCAAACGTCATGAACTCAATAGATCGATGTATCATTCTATCATTAATAAATGTCAAAATTTTCTTTTCGAGACAATATAATTGTAGTTGTTTTTGCTAGACGATAAGCAAACGAAAATGTTCATGCTTTTCTCAAGCAACTCTATACACGTTTCTCAAAATACTTTCGATGTATTACAAATTCCTACTTCTATTGTCTCTATTATTACTAGCGGGCCACATGCCGCCCGTGTGATCCCATTTTATATTATGTTAATTTATATTAAAGATTATTAAAAAAAAATCATACATCTATTATTAATGAAATGCCCTAAAATTAAAACCAAAAGAACCAATATTTCGGGCCCAAATAAAAACTAAATGGAACAAACTCAACTTTTTTGCATATATAAGCGAATTGTGATTCCTTTCTACCTTATCTTACGGGTATGTTTGGTTCAACCGATAGGAGAAAATGAGAAAGATTTTTAAAGAGGGGATGTGAGATAAAACATATTTTATTATGTTGACAAAATTATCTTTACTTTTTTTTTGTGTAATGTATTTTCACTTTTTTATTAAAATCCTAAATTATTTTTGTTTGAAATATTAAAAATTTAGATTTTATTTATTATTTTTTTGGTACAAAGTTTTATTTTATTGACAACAAAAAAGATTTAAATTTTCTACTCATTAAATATTTTTATTGATTATATATCCAATAGATTTTTTGTACTTATATCTATTACTTAATCCTTGTTTTGTGTTTATAATATTCCCTCCCCCTCTCTCTCTCCTAAACCCCCGAACCAAACTAGAGCGTTGCGCATAATGTCGACGGAACCTGCTACCGTCTTGGAAGAAAATGGGAAACCACTGGAATTGGGAGTGGGATCGGGGTCGGGATCGGGATGGGGACGGGGATCAAGGCTAAGAGGGAAGAAAGCAGTGAGACTGGGATCGAGAGAACAGAAATCGGATCCGAAAGAGATTGACTTCTCTAAGTACGATGAATCCCCTCAACCATATTATTATATGCGTGATGATGGTTTTGAGTATAAGAATGAGGCATGGAAGAAGAGCGAAGCTATAATATTGAAGACTATAATAACCGCTGTGAAGGCTTAAATCTTCCATACGATGCTATTGCCCCTCCACAAACTTCAAATCCTGTGTTAGATATACTTGGCGGTATTACATTACCTTCGAAGCTAAAACAACAGACGAAGAACAAGAAGATGCTTTAACAACTTTCCAGGCCCATGTATCCGAGACTGAAAATGCATCACATGATGTCATAGAGTGTAAAATTAAAATCTAATACTAATATAATACACTCACTCCACCATGGTAATCTAATAATGTTGGGCACATTAGGTTTATAGATCACTAGGTTTTGCTATATAATATTATCTTGTAACTCTATTTTGTTATTCAATGTCATTGTAATTTGTTATTCTATCTGAAGCCCTAGATTATTGTTAACATTAATTATATATAAATGGTCATAGTTTTGGTTAATCATGCTCGTAAAGATATGTTGTAGTAACTTTAATATATAAATGTCATTGTAATTTGTTTGCTGGTGTAGTGTAACTGTAGTGGTTAATCATGCTCGTAAATATAAGTTGTATTGTAGTAACTTTAAAATATATCTTTGTGAATCAAAGCAGTATATTCCCGGTGTTTTACCCCTAATTCTGTATTCTTTTTGCAGGAATCTAATACCTGCTATGGATATGGTTGTTTTGGTTGCGTTGGGAAGGGAGGTTAAAGTTAGCCTTGACAGACTTCTAGGCTCTAGCTGTAGTTAATTAACTATGATGGTGTATAGTTGTAGTTAATTGTTGAATTGTATAGTTTGAGCTTGATAATATATACACGGTATTCATAATTTGAAATCACTTATTGACATGCATGAGTTTTGGTGATTTGAGAAATTTTATTTACTTTAAAATATGATAGTTCCTTATAATTTTACAAGACTAGAAATTTATTGAGAAATTTTTGAATGAAAATGTTTAAATGATTATAATGATATACTGTATGATTATAATGAGTGCTAATAATCCAAAGTGCACTAGTGAGGCTAAAATAATTAAAACATAACATTATTTGTTTGAGACTTTGAGCAAGGATTTGAGGGCCGAGGCCATTTAAATTCTTCTTTGATCACCATACCAAATTAATTATTTTACTGTTTTGAAGTTTTCTGTGTCTTCTTTTACCTTGAGAGAATGGAAGGAACGTAATGCAATGGCTGGTCTTTTTTCATGCTGAAATACTCTTTTACTTTTTTTTCACTTCGAATCCAAACAATGTTAATGAAAAACCGAATCATGTATACGTCGTGAGTGATGTGTTACATTTTTTGCTGTGAAGCAACATGAAAGAAATGGATTTCAAGGCAACAAGGACATTCTTGAAGAGGTTTTGAATTTGAGTCTTTTGCACAACCTAACCTTGTCAATTTAGTTGAACTAAAGATGTCAAGGTATGGTCACAGTTGAAAACATCATTAACTAGAGCTATTTAGAACATTGGATCTTTCTTTGTTAGACAAAGTGATTGATTTGCTTCTAACTTCATGAATACTTTATCCATATATTGCTGCTTGAAATTTGGTACTTTGTTATGCTGTTAATTGATTTATTTTGTTGGTTTGGAATAATATGCAAGTAGGAATTATACAGTGTGCATAGACCTGTATAGACAAAATGATTGAGTTGGCTTCTAATTTTATGAATATTGAGTTGGGTTCTAATTTTATGGTGCAAGCAATCGAGATATATATATATATATATATATATATATATATATATATATATATATATATATATCACTGACTAATGTAACAATGGTGTATTTTCCCTGCATATGTTATTAGTCACCCTTCTAACTAGTACAACTCTAAATGAATAGGTAGGGGTGTTTCATGGTCAATTTTTTGACCAAAAAGATGGAGAATGTAGATTAAAGTACAATGTTTGGAACAGCAAAAAGATAGTGTAGTTAATTGTCATATAGTGGTGTAGATTACATAAACCATGTGCATGTATTTTCTGGTAGCCACCAAATCAGCTAACCATTGAAAAGTACTTCATTTCTTTCCTCATATTTTAAGTATTCTAGTTTAGCAATACGTAGAACATATTGAGTTTGAAAATAGTCCAGTTCTACTTTTTAAATTTAACTCATGAACGAAAATTCCGACTTTGCGATTACATATTGTGATCCTACCTGACTCAAAAGAGATTAGTCTTTACACGTAAAAAAGCTCAACAAATCCAGAGAAGTAATAAATTTCACAAGTCTAAATAATTCTTTAATGCATGCAAAATATATGTAGGAAAAGGTTCCACAATATAGCATATCAAAAGTTGTTAGTGGCAACAAGAAGTGTGTATCTAACCAAAAGTTCCATAAAGTTTGTAGAAATGAACATAAAGAACATTTGAGGAACAAGAATATCCAAAGCTGGTGGTATTACAAATGAGGAAGAAATCTCATGTCACAAAGGTTTAAACAAAAAACCATACCTTAAAACATGACAACTAATTCTTGAGACTGTTGGTCCCTCTGTTTTGAAGAGGGAATAACTTATATATCATTCAATGCCTCTTTCTTATATATAAGAATACATGAAACAACTAGAAAAAGAGAATAACAACAACACTTGAAAACACAGAATATATAATCAAAGAATAAATGGAAAAAAAACCTCTATTACAGGTAACAATGTGTCGAACTCCTCCTCCTTCCTTCCTTTTTCTTTCTTTCCTCTTTATCTACACACCCGAAAAATACAACTTCCATCCAAAAATTCATGCGATAACTTTGTTTTTTGCGATGTGAAGCATGTCATATTCAACGCATTGATTGCTTCTTCAAAAACACCTTCATTTGGCTTTTATTTATGTATCATCACAATTCAATCCACAAATTTCTAAGACAGGACCATCTCTTGACACAAAAGGGTTTACTCTAACCCACAAGAGAGTCAATATGGAAGCTAGCAAGATTGACCAAACCAATACAATGGTAGGCATCCTATCTTGTTTCCCAAGCAAACCCTTGAGGAATGGATAGAGATGTATGATGACCCAAAGGGCAAAGAACAATCTACCAAATAGAGGTCCCCATGAGTCATAACCATTATTGATAGCATCGGACACACCGACAATCACACCAACAATATTCATGATCAATAATGTCATTGGAGGAATTAACAGGGTGGTCCACTTGAAGATGTAGAGCTCTGAGAATGCTCCGTCGTCGGCTGCTTTTGATGTAACGGTGAAGTTTGTGTCAACACCGGCTAAAACCTTGAGTAAACCTTGGAAAAGGGCAAAAAGATGTGACGAAGCACCTCCAATCACCCAAAACTGTTCATTCCTCCACCAATCATCTATTCCAACACCACCCCATTGCATCTCAAGGATACCGGTTGCCGCAATGGATATGAAGAGGGCCATAAACACAATACTTGCATAGTTGCTTATCTGAACGTTAAATGAAAAATAAAATAGTATGTTAATAGCCATGTCAACTATTCATCATTTTTATTTTTATAATTTGTAATAGACGGGACCTAAATCTCGGCGAAACAAAAAAAAAATCTTTCTTCTAATATCCTTTGGCAGTGAAGAGTAATTTTAAAAGGGGTAATCTTTGATTGACTGACACAACAAAATAGATAGTGCGCATAAGCATACCTCAGGAACAATAAACTTTCCGGTGAGAAGACATATGGCCGGTAGAGTACAATAGGTTATCAACGGGAGGGAAGTCCATGGATATATGACTGAATTTATGTAGGAAAATCGTTCCAGAAACTTCAACCCACCGCCATAACCGTACCAGATTGGACAATGTTTGCTGAAAAAGATCTCAACAGAACCAAGAGCCCAACGAAGAACTTGATGTAGACGATCTGATAGATTGATAGGTGCTGACCCCTTGAATGCAGGTCGCTTAGGGATGCAATACACAGATCGCCAACCATGGCAATGCATTTTAAATCCAGTCAAGATATCCTCTGTCACTGAACCATAAATCCATCCAACCTGGTTCGAGCCAATAATTGTGAGCACAAGGAAGAAATATTAAAACATGAAAACTAGTTCTTCGAAAGGAATTATTAATAAAAGTACTTATTTTGATGCTTACCTCTTTTCCCCAGTCGGTTTTGTCTTCATAACCGCAACTGATAACTTGAATGGCTTCTTTTAAAAGCGATGCAGGACTCACTCCATGTGGAACTCCACCATCATCCAAAAGTGTAGAGGCTACAAACACTGGAGATTGTCCAAACTTCTTCTCCAATTTCAGTTGAGTCAAATTGGGTGATTTCTCAATGATGGCTCCTGAAGTAGAACATAATTAGCATTTAGTGTCATCTACCAAATTTAATCACATGAAGTTTTTTTACATTAAGTAAAGATAGCCAATTGATCCAAAATTCTAACCTTCGTTCCCAGCCTCAATATTTTCAAGTGCGTGTATCTGCTTTGATGCTTCGCTATGCTTCACCTTCTTCTTTTTATCTTTCTTATTGTTGAGATTCTTTTTCTTTCTAGATCCTAAGCACCAGCAGCACCATTTTGGCAAACAGTTGCAGGTTTTGCTTGGCGCCTTCTTCTTGATAGGTGCATCATATCCATAAAGTGCATACCTTCTGAAAACACATCCAGTTCCGACATAAATTGGACCTTGCAAGCCATCCAATCCTTTCATGTTTATCTGTTTTCAATTAGGAAGTAACCTTGTCATGATAAAGAGCAGAAAGAAAAGAAGAAAAAGAACTAACAAAAGCAAAGAAGCAAAAACTTACATCGAAAAATACAACATTTCTGTTTGAGTATCTATCATGTCGATCGATACCATCGAATCTTTGAGGAAATTGTACATAGCAGACCTTCTTCCCAAGTTGAGGGTCCATCATAAAACACATGGCTTCTCTAAGTGCCTTGCTATTGTTAATGTAGTGATCACAATCAACATTCAGAACATAAGGCGCATTTGTGATAATCGCTGACGCCCGTACCTTCAAATATACAAAAAATGTCATCGAAAAATAATGGATCATCTTCAAATTTCACCTGAACCAAAACATAAGTAACTCGAGACTTACCAGAGAATTCATTGCACCAGCCTTTTTGTGGTGATCAAACCCTGGCCTTTTTTCTCGAGAAACATAAACTAAGCGAGGTAACTCATTTCCTTCAATATCACGAACACCATCATGACCAAGGAAGACCTGTAAAATACATAAAAAATTGTCATCATTTCTAATTAGTAAGGAATGTTGTGAAAATTGATATTCTAGTTAGGATTGGGAGGGGGATGAAAAATCATAACATGGACCGGAGATTGTAACAAGGATTGTATGGTCCAGCCTAAATTACAAAATTATACATATACATATGCATGAAAATATATGTATCTTCTTACCTGAATCATACCAGGATGATCCCTCACATCATTTCCAGGCCATGGTGTACCATCCTGCATAGTCCATCCATCCTCGGGAACCTTTTGTGCCGTTGCCACCAGACTGTTAATCCTCACCTTAAATTCTTCATAATCTCTCTATAACAACCAAAGAGACAAAAGTTAATAACAGTATCAAATGTTGCATTCTTGGTTAACAAAGGAAAATTATACAGAGAAAAAAAAATGAAAGCAGAGGAAGTAGAAACCTTCATTGCTCTCCTTTCCCTGACAAATGCTGGGTGTACTTTATTTTTCAGATAATCCATCTTCTGACCGAAATACCATTCTGGGGCACGGGGCTCAATATTATATTTCTTGACAAACGGAACCCATTTCCTTGCGAATTCAGATGTCTCAGAGAGTGCTTCAAAAGTGAGCATAGCAGCACCATCATCAGAGACATAGCATGCAACTTTATCAACCGGATAATCAACAGCAAGGATAGATAGAACGGTGTTTGCTGTAATCAGTGGAGGTTCTTTCATAGGATCAACAGTACTCACAAAGACATCCACACTTGACAATCCAGATGGTTTCCCTTCTTTCTCGTACCTGCAACCAAGCAAGAATCCAATGTTGAGAAACAGAATCAAGATATACTATAAATGCCAATTGAGATACTAAAATCACCAGATACGAAAAATGATAGGTAAGCTCAATTACCTCAGTGATAGACGATCAAGGTATGTTTCTCGGGTTATAGGGTACCATTTTGGAAATTGATCCATTATCCAAGATGCAGCAAACCATATTTCACAAATGACTGATGTCAGCCACAAGCCATATGCATCATTAACTGGGTGGAGAATTCTATAATGGAAAAAAAGCCCGAGGATTACAAGACGGAGAACTATAATAATCCTGTATGGATTTATCTTGCTTGAAGGGACAGGTAGTTTCCGAGAAAGTGGCTGCCTTCCTTCGTCCATCCTGAAATAATATATTGATAAAAAGATATTAATAAACAAAGCAAAAACCATATCTCACAAATTTAAAGAAATGTAATTGCTTCATTCTTACATGGGCAAATCAGGGTCGTCGAGGTCATCACCAAAAGTTCCATCATTGCTATCCCCTTCATGCTTCACAACCTGAAGTTTGTCACTCTGCCTTTTCTTCCATTCCTCCATTCGGTCTTTCCAAGCCACACTTCCATATCCATATACCGCAATGTCTTTCTTGGGAACCATCGGTCTTGGTTGCACTACGACAAAAGAAGGAAAAGGGTGAGACAATAAATAAAGATAATACAAAACGTGAAAAAATGGCATACAAAAATTATATAAGACTTACATGGAGTAGATGGATCAGTATAAGGCATGGGATGAACCCGGTTTCCATGATTCATATATGGTGGAACAATTAGAGCATGTCTATCGGAAGATATTTCTGGATCCTATAAATAAATAATAGTAAACAGTATTATATAAGGGATCAATGTTGCTGCCCGCATTAAGTAATGCAATAATTGAGTGAAAATCAAACAAGTCAAAAGCGGGATTCAAAGATATACCTCCTCCCCATAAGTCAGGAGCGGGATTTCAGAATTGAGAGGAGGCGATCCATGTTCCGAATTTGCGCCAGATATATTAGTATTAGAACCACGCCCGGTGTTAAGACGCCCGGAAAACAATGAATCTGAATTTGGTTGGTGGCCAAAATCATCAAGATCATAATCAAACTCATTGTCTATGTCGTCAATACCATCCTCTTCTTCATCACCTTCGACCCTTGGACAACCTGCAATTCATCGATTAGTAAGACTATATAAGAGAATGTCTACAACAAAATCAATAAATTTGCCAAAGTCAAATCAAAGAGAGAAATACAAATTTGAGCTTGATCTCACCTTTGAGGCGTTTGTATCTGGTCTTGCACTGAGGGCAGGCCTGATTCCCATCTTTTCGTTCGTACTCGTAGCAAGGCCGGCAAACCGGGAAAGCACACTCATTGCACGCAACAAAGGGCTCCCCGTCCACAGTAACCTCAATCTCATCCCCGCAAATATGACATATCTGTCCACTCAATTCGCGAACCGACTTAATCTGGAAAGAACCAAACCAAGAAAAAGAGAGGTTAATGCAATTTGCACCTGATTTATAATTCTTAGTAAATTAATAAAGATCTAACTTGCCATTAATATTCCTCATTAATAAAATTATTTCCTTCCCAATTAAAAGGTTACAAATCCAAGTTATTATAAAGTGAAGGAAAGGGAAAGAGACAAATCTATAAATCTAATTGATACATTTACAAAGCTAAAACGCAAGTAATCTATAAATCAACATCAAATCTTCCCAAAAGTGAAAAAATCATTAGTAATTAATCCAATTTCACAAGTCAACCAATCTAAAACGCACATAATCTACAAAAACGCTTATGCATTGTAAACCAGGAAACATAGTCCACAACAGTCAAACCCCACCAAAACTGTATCTCAATCAAACAAATCTGAACTTAATTACACATAGAAAGTAAAAACCAAAAACTAGAACTCAATTTGAAGCTCACAAGCCACTTTGTTTGTTCCAAATCCAGTAAAATCACAAATCTAAAATTAGCAAAATCTGAACAAACCTTTCAACAAACTAATAAAAGGGGTAGTAGAAAACAACATTAAACTCACAGAAGTTGCATCAAAATGCAAAATTGATACAAAAAACACCCCACCGACAGAGAGAGAAAATTGAAGAAAATAAACAAAACAAAGATGAACACTTTTTTACATAAAACTAAACAAAAATTATAAGATAAAAACACTACAAAATTAGAATAAGATGTAAAATGAAGAAAAAGAAAGAAAGTATACCCTTCCATTTTCTTCAGCATTGATAAGCACAAACTCGTTCCTGTTGTGAGAACCAGCAATGAGTCTACCACCGGTATGCATCACTGACACTCACAACAACACAACACAACTCACAAACTTTGTGTACTTAGTTACTTACTCTTTCTTCTTCTTCAAATCCAAAACCCCACTATCTTAATTCACATAAAGATCCAATTTTTGCATTGTTTAACAACACAAAAACTTGAATTAAGAAAGACCCATTAACGGATCCAAAACTAAACCCCTTTTGTAATTGATAATTGAAACAAAAAAAAAGATGTTTTTTTTTTCTGGGAAGATAAGGAAAAAATGTTGGGTGTGTTTGATTTCTTAAGAAGGCAACAACCACCGTGTTGTTCTGGTCCAAAATAATCAAACTTTGGCAATGTTTAGAGAGAGAGAGAGAGAGAGAGAGAGAAAAGAGAGAGATAAATGGGTAGTGTTTATGTGTGTGTGTGTGGAAATGAAGACGCGTAAGAAAGAAAGAAGATTGAAGATGGAGAGAAAGGACAGAGAGACAGATAGAGAGAGAGAGAGAGAGAGATGAAAGAGTTTATTAAAGCAATGAATGAAAGAAATATGAGATTATTAAATATAAAAAAAAAACATATGTTAAGTTAATTAATTAATATGAAAAAAATGTATATGTGGAAATTAGTAATTAATGAGTTAAGAATTAGGAGTGAGAGTTAGTAAAGAGTGAGGTGAGAGGTGGGACCCAGCTTGTGATGGTGGTGGCATTGGCTGTTCCTCCACTGGACTTTGTTTCTTCAATAATCAAAATAAGCAATTTTTTATTTTATTTCTTTTTTCCTTTGTTGGTATCTTCACATTTTATTTATTTTTTGGTAAATAGGAGTATATAATTGATGTAAATATTTCTGGTTTTTATTATGATTAATAGTTTGATACTATAGAGATTAATTTTTAAAATATGTTTTTTCTTAAGTATATTGGCGAAAATCAAACTAAACAAAACAATTAAGAGATTCATATTATCTATAATTTAAACCGTGTGTTGTCAATTCATTCAGAGAATCTAATTGACCATCTTTTATGAGTAGTTTACTCTCAATTCGGTCGGAAAATTTAGTTGACCATCTTTTATTTACGTGAGATTATCGTATTCAACACGTGTGAAACATTAAATATAAATTAAATACATCTTTCGGTCAAGATTTTTATACATTAGTTTGTCGCGTTGTAAATATTTTTAGCTCATTTGATTAGACTAGTAGACTTAGTATGTTTTTTTTTCTTGAGTAAATAGTTAATAGTAGACTTAGTAATACTGCAATATATTTAGATTTATTAATAGTTCGGATACATCAATTTTTTAATAAATCTTAAAAGTGAATTTATTTTTATAATAAGAAACGGATGTAGAGTTAGTTATACATAGTTAATGATGGTATTATTGTTGTGTAATTTTTTGGGAAAATGAAGAATGTGTGTGGGGAAATTATAGTATTTGGTTTGTTTTTGTAAGATGAGAAACAAAAAATAGAAATAGTAAAGGGGTTGTTAAATTTCGTCGGCAGAAGGTTATTATGTGAGAAAATGGGCTTTGTTTGGTGTTTATGTTAAAATTGGAAAACGTATTTTTTTAATTTAAGTTATTGTGTTTTGGTTTTTTCTTTTCTTTTTCCTGGGTCCAGCGCAGACAGTGTGGAAGCAAGATCACAATTCACTGGCACTTGTTTGTTAGATTGGAAAAAAAAGGAAAATTCAACGAAAAAGATATTTAGAGAGAGAACCTAAAAAAAAGTTGGTACGAAATGGTAATTACCACATTCAACTCACTCAGCTTATATTTTATCTGTCTCTAAACTCACGTACATTTTATCTCTCTAAATTAATTTTTTTTTACTATATAAACATAAAATAATTTATGCCATAACTATAAATCTATAATAAGAATAATAAATTGATACCAACAAATATTAAATTAGTTAAAATGATAAAACTCTTAAACATTTTAACTTCTTGTGTGTGTTTTTTTTTCTATAAATATTCAACAAAATTTTCAATTCAAGATCTATAACTTATTTACATATGAATAAAAAATAATTAGATAATAAAATACTCTGCTACTTTTTTTTTTGTGTTTTATATGTTTTGTGTCTTTGACGTTTAACGATAAATTATTTTTTTACTCTTATGTAATTTTAACCTCATTTGTTCATATGTGCAGTATATAAAAAATGTTTTCTCTAATATTTGTTTTTTAGGAGAAAAACTAAAAGTAAAACATTAAATACATAAATTAATTAGCATCTAATTTTATATTAATTTGATGGGAAAATTTATTTATTTTTTAATATAAGGTGGGGGAAAATGTTTAGAAACCAAAGCAAGACACACATGTACATGTGAGCGTTACGTGTACGGACTTTGATGTTGTTTTTCTTGTTGTTGTTCTTGTGTTGAAGTTGTTCTTTTTTTTGGTACAATGTGCTGAAGTTAACACATAGACTTTTTTTTATTTTGTTTTACTGTCAGAAAAATATTTATAAACATAGACTTCAACATGTGGTTTTGACTGTGTCGTAAATGAAGTAATGTGCAATGGATTCTTTTCTTGCTTCTTTTTAGTTCCACGCACATCTATCTATCTCTAGCATATGGACTCACTTTATTTAGGTTTATTTTTTCATCCATTATTTGTTCATACCCCTTTTACTTTACCATGTTCTAAATGTACATACACATTCTATATTTCTATGTGCACTAAAATAGAAATTTTGTGTATCACTTCTGGGTGTTTTTGGTTTGCCTTTATAGTTGACATTTTCAGCCTATGTGTACTTTATTTAATTTAATTGCTTTGACGTTTTAATGGTTATTGTATTGAGTGAAACAGATAAATAAAAAGCATGAACCATTTTCATTGAAAACGTTTATATGTAATCCAAAATTCCAAATATTATAAATACTACTCCAAATATATGTGACAAACAATTTAATGAGAGAGTTGGATATATAATGTTTGAAATGCAACAAGTGTTGGAGTTGGCCTCACCTCATCAGCAAATTCAATGTTAGCTTTGGAAAAGGTAAAAAGTTAATGAGACAGTTAACCCAAACAACAATGCAATCAAGGTTGCATTGGATATAGTACTCCAATTAAATAATGTCAATGTCTCTTTTGCCCATCAAGACATTCATGTGTATATTTATATTTATTGAATAAATGATGTATTTGATTTATAAAATTGATCAACTATTTAATATAAGTATAAAAAAATAAGTTCCCACTTGTAAAAAATAATAGAAATAGTACTATTCTACAAATATCAACCATACATTTGAAAAAAATTCAAAAGATAAAAAAATTCACCAAGAAATTAAGATCTAGAATCTCCTGCTTAAAATATAAACACATTACTACTTATCAATTTTATGTTTGACCAATTCTATATAGATATGATATGATGAATCTTTTTTTTTTTTTGCTACCGTACAATAGATAAATCATCATGTACCGGTACAATAAGGTGCATTGACCAATGATTATTTGACATGTGGATAATATTTGACATGCGGTAATAATTAATTTTTAAAATATAATATAAAAAATGATGATGTGGACAAATGTAGTTTTTTATTGGTTGAATTTTCTATTGTACTGGTACATGATAATTTATCTATTGTACCATAGAATTTCCCTTTTTTTTTTTGTCTTCACCCTCTAATTTTTAAGAGGAAGGGGCTTCTATAGTCTAAAGTCCATGGCGAGTTCTGATATCAAATTGTTTCAATTTTATCTCAATTGCAGTTGTGAGAATCGAACTAGATTCATTTCTACAAAGTTCAGTGTCAATCATCACTGATCCAACAAACATTCGGTATATGAATATGAATGTTACTACTACTAACTTTTCCCCTTGCATAAGATCTTGCTTCATTTTCTTATTATTTACTTCATCAAATCAATAAACTTCCGTTTATTAGCACTATTACTAGTATTCTAGTAATATGTTTGAGATGGTCAATATATATGACATGCACACCTAAAGTATAAATCATTGACCGGTGATAAATTAATTCCAATTCAGCAAATCATAGAATGCCGGAAAACTAATAACATGAAGCATGGCAATATTTTATACCGTCACGACAGGAATAACATGTTACTTTTAATTTTAATTCCATCTAACACAAAGTATTAGATAAATATATATGATGGTGGATCGGGTGAGAATAAACTTGACTACACCAACTTGACAAAAAGAAAATGCCTTGCAATGTATATATGCTATCAACACATGCAATTTTAGAAATGTGCAGGTTAAAAGTTGAGACTATTTTGTTTTGTAATTAATGTAACAAATAAAAGTTGAGACACACAATTTACCGTTGCATTGTAGATACATACTTAGAAAAACATATACAAATTGAAATTATACACTTCCACACGAATATAATGCTTAATTTATTTCAAATAAAACTTCCCTTATGGGAGGGATCAAATTTGATATTCCTTATATATACTTCTATATTGGTTATTTCATAAGGTAATATGGGTCATTAATCCCTATCTAATGCTGTCGGAATTTGGAGCAATGATACATGCATATTACCATATTGGTTTTGGTTTTGTGGTAGAATTAGATGTAGTGATTCTTTATCTTTTACGGATTGGTGTAATGACCCATTAGAATGTTTTCACCGCAACTAATGTGGTCTCTTCTTGTATTGTAAGGGTTGAGTACCCCTTGTACTCCCTTTAATACAATCTTTTGCTTATCAAAAAAAACTATAAGATTTTAATCCGAGTACATATTTATTTGATTTTACTAACTTTTTGGCTCCATTAGCTTAATTTTGATCTGCTAATTAGTTAGTTATAAGTTGACATATTAGAATTTGAACTATAGTTATCGTACGCATGTACAATGTTTATACAGAATCGTAAAGGAATATCCTATGACAGTCAATCGTCAAAATGAATAGAAAAGGGAGATAATTTTTTATTCTTACCAACTCAATTTTGTTCCACCGGTCAACAAACCTTGTGAACCATTTCACGAAGTACATGTTCAGATAATCGGTCTCAATAATTAGCTCTTGGCCTTCCTAAATTACATTAACGGAGTAATTAATTATCTTATTTACAATGAATTAGTATAAACTAATTTATAAACTATAAATTCATCTATATCATTTATTCACCATTTTTTGTCGAATAAAATCATAATATATGTAAATCTAGTTGCTAAAACTAATCAAAATAAGAACAAACTAAACAATGTTTTCGGGCTTTGGAGGTTTGATTCGGAACTCTGACGGGGGATGGGTTCACGGTTTTGTTGGAAACATAGGATTCTCGAATATCCTTCATGCAGAATTATTGGCTGTATACTATGGTTTAGTTCTGGCGTGGGAGCTGAACATTAAGGATCTGTGGTGCTATTCTGACTCTAAAACCGTGATTAAACTTGTTTATGATAATATTAATGAATGACATCACTATGCAGCGATTATCTATAACATAAAAGATCTCCTCACTAGAGACTGGAGGGTTAGACTGGTTCATACTCTTCGAGAGGGAAACACTTGTGCAGACTATTTAGCTAAGATTAAAGCTCACAACTCTGAAGTTTATTCTCATATAGCTGTTCCACCAGATGGAATGAATCTCCTCTTACTAGCTGATGCTAGTGGGACTCTGTTTTCTCGTTAATTCATTTTTGTTTTTTCTCTTTTTCCTCTTGTACCAAAAAAAACTAAACAATGTTTATGACTTTTGTGCCACATGGGCAGCACCCGCTGTCGGTGGTGAATTAAAATTAAAATAAACAAAAAATGTGATCAATTTATGAAAGCATGTCCACATCATATGTAAAAACAAGAGTGATCGTGATTTATTTGTCAACAAAGAAAAAAAGTGTGATCGTGATTTGCGTATCATTGCCTTCGTAGTTGGGCCATAAACTATAGTAGTAGCAGTAGTATTTAGTATTTACATGCTTATATTTTATTAAAGAGGGTACAATATACCAAAAGTAGTAATAGCATATATATATATATATATATATAGTATATACTTGTCGAAAACATCTTAGGTATGAAACAATTTTAAATAATTGAGCCAACTATTTCATCTTTTGAGGTGCCTCTAATTTAATGAGGAATTAGTCACTGTGTTCGGCAGTGGATACTCCGGTCTCGGCCAACATATACTTGTAAAAAAAAGAAGTAATAGCATAGTATATTTGGGCGTAATATTTTTTATACGACTAATTTAATTCGATTCAGAACGAATTTTTACATTAAATAATTTTAATCTCTTTCTAAATATACTAACAGAAATAAAATTATGATTATTCCTACCAAATTTAACGTTAAACCAACTAATATTTAGTTGTTGAACCGATTTTGTTTTGTATATTTCTCAGCTGGATGGTTTATGAGTTTCATTAGTCATTAATTCACAAAAAAGTTAAAAATTATGCTTTGAATTTTCCAACATTTTTATTTTTTATTTTTGACAGTATCCAACACTTTTTTATAATGTTCATTATATTTATGTCATGATCTTAACTATTTATTTATTTTTTCCCACTCACATTTGATTTCATCCACAATACCCCAATGAAAGAATTATAGGGTGCTAAATTAAAGTATACCTTTGAAAATCTACAATTCTATCTCAACTTGTCAAAATTGTTAATATGAAGGTTTACATACAGAGTTCGAAATACAATCATTTATTTTATACATGTAAATTTTTAATAGTTAATAATTTCATCTAAATACGAATAAAAAAACTACTAGTTAAAGAGATCAAACCTGGATTCCTACCGACTCATACCCTTGTAAGTGTATTGAGTAAAGACTCACTTAAAAAAAACTAATCAAATTTAACCGATTTTTTTGACAAGTTTTTAAAAATTTGTAAGATATATATATATATATATATATATATAAATTAATTACACTTAAATGAATGGTAAGCGGACAACAAATTACACCACTATTTTTTTAGATAGATT
The DNA here is from genome assembly GCA_951804385.1 of Trifolium dubium. NCBI lineage: Eukaryota > Viridiplantae > Streptophyta > Magnoliopsida > Fabales > Fabaceae > Trifolium > Trifolium dubium. The sequence goes on along the minus strand of OX638075.1, from coordinate 4,078,886 downwards.
TAGCCTAAATTTTATTTTTTTATCAAAATTGTTTGATGCTCCAACAAATAATTTTAAGAAGTCAAGAAATTAGCTTCATAACAAGAAATTAGGCATCATTTGAAGACCATAGCTGTAGTGACTTGCCACACTATATATCAAATATATTAGTATTTCGTAACATAGGGTCGTGTTCTTTTCTCTTCGATACTAATTGATTTTCTATCTATATATTATAACCCTAACACTCACCAACATACACGTTTTTCTTCTCTTCTCTTTTTTTGTTTCCCACAACACACACGTTTTTATTATAATTCTACTAAAGATAAATATTGAGCTCCGATCGATTACACATATTTCTACACGTAGAAGTATATTATATGTCCCTATAAACTTAAATCAGTTGATAGAACATTGCACGTAAAATATATGTATCGAGGTTCGAATTTGTATGTCCACTTATTTATCTATAGAATAAAATTCTAATCATTAGACTATCTGACAAATAAAAAAATATTATACTTAATTTCTTTTTTGATCCTAACTATACATCATTAGAATCAAAGTTCAATGTCTACCAAGAACAACTTTAATTTCTTTTTATTCGAAGTATATATGCATGCACATAAGAGAGAATAGTAGGCAACAGTTTTAAGTTAAAGTTGAAGTTGATAGTTGAGTGTGTACATATTTGATTCTCAATATTCTTCTGCATTTGTCATTAGTTTTGTATTATTCTTCTCAAATTGTTAAATATGTATCTGTGGAAAGTGCCAAGTTAAACGTATATTTACAAAGTTATTAATTGGGTGAGTTCCTTAAATAATAACCACATGTCACGTTAAAAAAAACATGTGAAGGATGGTGGGGGCTAAAAACAACCAAGCAAGTCCCAATATAATATCATAGAGTATAATTTTAATGTGGGACCCATAAAAAACAAGAGATCACAGCTGGCAATATGTATTCGTTTGTTTGTGTTTGTTGGGTGTGGAAAGTGAGTGAACTGTGAACCGCACGATGCTCTTAACACCTACAAAATATATTGTCTCTAAATAATAACACTTTTTGACTAATAAATTTGATAATTGAAAATGTACCAATTTTTTTTGATAATTGAAAATATAAAATACTCCTGCATCTCAAAAGATAAAAGAAATTTTGTCAAGTAAAATTGATATATAAAATATTAATTTTATTTAATCAAGTTTATATATTTTAAAATGAAGAAAATACTAAATTAAACAAGATGAAAATACAAATAGATGAAACCATAGCTTACTACATTAGTTAAGGAATATATCACTCTAATAAGATGAAAATAAAAATAACTTTTCCTACAAAGAGCAAAACACAGGAGAGTGACATATACGCTGATATTTAAGAAATACAATAATAAATATTTTACTATTTAGTCAAAAAAGACATATTTTAATAATGCTACAATCTTTTCATGTGTACCACACACAATAACATGTTTTATTTCTTTCATCTTTTAATTTTGATAATGAATAAAGTATATCTTTTGTTCTTATAAAAAAAGAAGTTATCTTGAATATATTTTTGGTTAAAGTTGGTTTATCACTTGACTCTTATCGCATATACACAATAACATACATAAAAAATTTAATACCGCATTTACTTTTTATGTAAAATGATTTTACTTTTATAAATTTATTAAATATTTAATGCATTTAATCTAATATATTTAAGAATCGTATCAATAATGTGACACTAACGGTTAAGAAGTCTCATATATTAGATGTCGCTTAAAAAAAAAAGTCTCATATTAAACGTGAAATGATATATGTACATGAACTCATAAGTATGAGACAATCTTTATTTCAAAAGTTGATTTTTTAAGGTTGAGTTAAACTCAACCCAATTTATAATATGATATCAAAGTCTTTCTAAAATCCATTAAGTCATCTACTATCATGTTTGTACTATTGAGCCACACCATTTATATCCACGCTCAAAAGTCAAAACATAATAGTGCTAGATGTGAAAGAAATGTTAAAAAATTCTACATTAAAAATGAGATAATCTGAATATAAATTTATATATAAGAGACTTCTCACCTTAAAAATCAGTTTTATAAAGTTGCGTTAGATTCGACCCTATTTCTAACACTAACCTTGCCAAATCTAAATCACCAAAGAGAAAAAATTGGGTCACAATGTTCCAATGTGGGGCACATTTTTCTGATATGTTACTATGTACAATCAAATATGACTCCAGCCTTAGCACACCAGCATATAACACCCCACCCCCTCTACACCCTCAAGCTTCAATTACACTTGTCTTCAACCACTATTTGTCTTTATTTTTCACTTCTCTTTGGTACAAAATTCACATAAATGCCATAAGTTCAATGCTTTCTTTCTTGCAACTGCAACCCTGCTAGTGCTAGCTAAGCTACTCATTCAAGGCACAAACCTGATCAGTGAGGCTTGTCCATTTCAATATTCTTTTTTCTTTTTAATATATGTTCCATTATTGTATAAGGGACCAGTCAAATCAAATATATGGTTCTTTTGTTACCTCTCAAAACTGTCGGTGCCTTAGTTCCTTTTTTATTTTATAGAATATGTTGTCTTTTTAGTTGCTTTAAATAAACAAATTAAATACTAAAAATACTAAGTTTATACACCACAACAAGTAAAGGCATTTTCATTATTATACTTGGACAACACTAGATACAATACAACTCTCTCTCTTTCTCTCTCTAATTTCTTTTTGTTGATAATTAGATACCAGTCTTTTTTTACAACTGGTTCATTGAAATGTATCATTTGACATACCACCAACTATATTATTATTCTATCATTAAACATAATAAAAAGGATTATTGGTGTAACATGTACATCAATTAATACTTTTATCTACGTTGACTAGCTAGCTAGTAGAAGTATAACACATTAACATGCATTGAAATCAATACTTTCATGCATTTTACATAGTCAAATAAATAATTTCTAATGTTTATGACGATATTTGTGAAAAGAAAATGTTCATGAGGTTCTCAACATTGTAGCTAGACTGAAATTTGAACCAATAGAACATGCGAGTTTAATCAATTCAATCACAATTGATCTGAAATTTGGAAAAATAAATAAATAAAACCTCAAAAATGGAATTTGTTTGAACCAGTTTGACTCCAATTCAATCTGGTTCAATCAAATTGCAATATAATCAGAATCAAACCAGCCGATCAACAAACCAATTTTAAGCACAACTAATACGATTAATTCAATCCAATTTTTAGAATTAATTCCCGGTTCAACCGATTTATCTGAGTCATTAAGTCCAAAATTTAGAGCATCAATGATACACAAATAATATTTAGTAGTTGTTACTGAAATATCAATCAGTTAGCTAAATAAACATGCTTATGCGAGATTCACAAGATTATACGTATCTCATCAAAATATAAATAGAGCTAAATTAATTAAGTAGTTTAAGTTGACGATCACACAAAAAAAAAAAGTAGTTTAAGTTGCCAATATGAGATCAACGAATTGTAATTAAGTCGTATTCTATAAACTAATTGCCTTAAAGGATATAAATTAATAAATTTCACCAGAAGAAATTGATGTTTAAACAACATTTGCTTGGCATGTTTATTTGATCTGAAATATTATATAGTATTTGGTAGAAATATACTAGTACTAGTATTATACAAGATGCAATGATGACGGTGATAATGACTATAACTACCACTATTATTATTATTGATATAATTGCAAGCCACATGTACGGGAGAATCCATCTTGCATAGAAAATGTGACAGCGAGACTTGAAAATTAATCATAACAAGAGCACCACAACATTATGTTATATACTCTGCAAGTAATTTACTACTAACTCTTACAACTCACGTTTTCATGTGCATGCTTGAATAACTCAGTTAAAATTCCCCAAACATGAACATCAAGCACAGGCCACAAAGAGTGACACATGCACATGCACTGATGCACCATTAACATTATGAAAGTTAAAAATGACAGAGTCTCCATTTTTACTCCATCAAAATGGAGTAGGGATCTCTATTCATGTGATTGCATGAAATTAATGTAAATAGAGATACAATTATATCATCTCTACAACCGTATTTGGAAGGAGGCTGAAACCATTAATTTTTGAACTGAATTAATTAGTTCAATGGGTTCGGTACTGGTGACTAAATTGATAATTCATTAAAGTAATATTTTGGATAAATTTTCATAATCAATTCTCTTATATATAGTGTCTGCTCCATACAAAATTATCTGGTACATGTGGCTAAATTAGGGAAACTTGTTTTTTTCTTTCTAGATGTACGTGTATGTTTTTTATTTCAATTCTAGAGGGGTTAAAATTGATTCTGGACATGTAGAATTGATTCTGACATGTTTAGTTTCTGCAAAGTAGAATTGACTCTGCCTTCAGAATTGATTATGCTTGAAGATAGAAATTGTAGCTTATGAATTTAGAATTGGTTTTTACACTGAAATTTAATGTTCAACTCACTTTTAGTTAAATATATCCAAACATAAATCAATTCTACTAAACTCAATTCTGATAAAATCAATTCTACCAAAATTAATTCTATCTAAATTCAAACCAAAATCAATCACTTGTAGTATCACTTTTTGGATCTACCATTTTTTTCCCTTCAAGTTCTATAGTGTTGGATCTACCAATTTTTTTCCTGCTAGTTCCATAGTGTGCAAGTAAAGTAGGTACTCCATAATTTACAACACACAATGTGTATCAACCATTTTGGCTAGACTCTGGTGTGGATCTACCATCTCATTGATCAAATATAAAATTGATTTTATTAATTATTGGTCTACATGTAATACATTTTTTTTGGTAAACCTTCACTATAGCCAGATTTATTTTTTTGGGGTTAAATAAATAGCTGCAAAGCATCACTTTCAGCATTTGTAACATTTGAGGTGTTGAAAGATCAATGGAAAACAAAAGTCACGGATAAAGATCATATAATAGACATAATTGTAGCTACTTAACAGTATTGAAGCCACTTGTTTTCCAACTACCATAGTAAAGTTAACTACAACCGACACAGGGAACACAAAATCAGGGTTCAGGATGAGATCAACCGAGTAAATAAAAATGACAATAATTGATGTATCATAGAACAAACACAACTCATTTTCCCTTCACAGACATAAAGTGATTTGCCAAATACCAAATTTCTTATGGTGACAAAAAAACTGTCATATCATTTGACTGAAAATCATGGTTTGTATGTATCACAAAACAGACCCCTACCATGTATGGTTTGGTTTTACTATCTTCCAAACAAAATGCACATGTAAGTCAAAACTCCTCAACAGTTTTACATATATCTAATAACCATCTAATGTTATGTGACAAGTGCCAACTCCAATTGCAATTGAACTTTGTTTTCATCATCATACTGATTTGTATTGCCGTATGAATGACAAGTGTGGAAACACCTGAGAAACTTCTTGGTTGCATGTTGTTCTTTATTTATGTCTTCCATACACGAATAGTGCCATCCCATCTACTGATGAAGTTATCATGCAATTATCTTTTGGGTGATAACTTACACTTGTTACCTGAAAAGGATAATCCATTGTATAAGGTAATAGTGACATTGTCATTAGACTAGAAACTTACAATAATAAAATGTAGGATAAGGTAGAGTAATTAATGCAATAATAAAATTACCCCAACAGACCAAAATTGCATCAATAATAATAGTAGCTGCTAAATGCATGTTTGGATTGGTGGTGAGCTTCAACAAAATTAGAGTGTCACCGTAATTTTGCCAAACATGCATTTAGTTGTTACCAAAGAGAGAGTTTTTTGTTCACAACTAAGTTATCATTTTATCTCAACTATTGAGTGTTTGTGGTAAAGGTTATTTTCATACTGTCCTTCAAGTTCAATATCATCAATCAATATAATAATGATACAATACAATCAGAAAGAAGTGGCTCCCAAACACAATCCACTTCACCAGAAACATTATAATTTAAATGAACAGGTGTGGTTTTATTATCAAGGAGTAAGTACTAAGTAAGAAGTCCTCGATTTTCCCCACTCAAGAGGGAACAAAAAACTTGACAAAACCATAAACATGTTCCATGTTAAAGTTTGTTCATGAATGGTCTGTTTTAATGTTCTTTTAGTATCATCCTTCAACACCTTTCTTCTAGATAGAATAAACTAGTAAAAACAATTACCACTGATGCATGAGCTCTGAACTTTGACACAACAGATGCATCTACAAGATCCCAGAAATAAACAAAGCCGTCCTCAGAGCCACCAGTTACATGAGTATCCGTATTCGTGAGGCAGCAATCCAATTTGTAAGACTGGGGATAATGCAGCATAAAGGATCAAATTTCAGAAAATGCTGGAGTCTAATAGTTAGAATTGAACATAGTGAAGTTACTTGAAACAGAAGAAAACAAACTTCACGAATTGGTAATTGCAGGAATGAATAAATAGTATTCCACAAATGCATATATACCCATGACAGTGAATATCAACTTGCATCCAAATAGTTGAGAGCATGCACTTGCTAATATGCTATCTTCCTTTATCAGTAGATATGCTAATATACGTGGAACATTTGGATGTGCTATAACCAGATTTAGTCACTTGCAGACTAACCTTATTAGTGTGTCCTCTATATTCTTGTAAGAGTTCACCCGTGGTTCTGTCACAAGAAAAGACAGTAAATTTAACATGAATATAGCTCCATAATAAATGTTCCTCAAGTTTTACAAACATACCTGTCCAAAAGACGTACAGTAGAGTCTAAGCAACCGGCTAGAATGCAGTTACCATCATTTGACATCGATATACAGTTGACAGGTTGCCCAAAGCTATCGGATATTTCTCTAGTGAACAGATAGAGAAGCTTAGTAAAATTTACAATGTACATAACATTCATGGCAAAAAGAGAAGTGTCTGATTTGAAATTTCCCCTATCATGTATTACTAATTTGTTCAAACAAAAAACTTGGGAATTATGAAGAATGTAATTCTTGAAGTTTTCTTCTTTATATAGTAATGAACCTGCCAATACGAATATCAAATGTTCGAACAGTTCCATCAACACTTCCTCCGATAATTTCAGTTTTCGTTAAACAAACAGACATCACACTGTCTGCGAATGAGTCAATAATCTGCGCATCATTTACAAGTTTGCGACTCCTGATCAATAAGCCAGCCGAAAGAAACTGGGCGAGTCACATGTAATAAATCAAGAAATAAGCGAGGCTAGCTAGGGGAGTGAGATGAAAAAATTGACCTGAATTGGCTCAGTACTGTTGGATCTGCAGTCCCAAGCACGCAATGATTGATCATAGCCTGCTGAGACTACAACAGTTGAATATTCATTGAACTTTACACCATTTACCTGCAGAACAAATTACCTATAAGAAACTATAAATTTATTGCTTGTCCCGAACATAAGATCGGGCCAACATATACCACAATAATAACAATCATTGAGAACTCAAGACCAATGTCATAAAATAGGCTCCGCAACCGCAATTGTGGCTGCAACGTCAAGGTCTTTCGTGTCCCAAAAACCATATCATGTGACAGTTTGATTACTTTGGACGATTTAACTGCAATTTTTTGCAATATCAAAAAACCGTTGCGCAACAGAAACGCAGACACAATTTCAAACATCGCTCAGGACCATATGAACTCTTGAGTAACTAAGTTTTAATTTTTATCATTGCTTATGAAACTATGAATTAAAAACAGATTCTAGTATTTGAGAAAATAAAAAATAATTTGAGGGGTCATTTTGTTGAATGTGCGTACATAAAACTGCTGTCGTATGTTAATAGTAAAAGGCAGTAAGCCAGTAACAACAGTAGGGGAAAGAGTAAAAATAAAACTGCATATTAACTTCCGTTATGATAATAATATCGCGATCATAGTCTCATGTTCTCACTCATTCGAAGAGAAACCAAGAAAATGAACAAGTTGTTTAGCATAAGTCAGAAAGAGGGAATAAAAAGTACCTCACCATCATGGCCACGAAATTTTCTAACTACACGTCCAGTTTCAACATCCCAATAAAAGACCTGTCTATCTCCGCCACATGAACATAACTTTGAATTGTCCCTAATAACAGTAAACAAAACAACGCGTAAATTCAGTTACATTCGATCACACTTGACGACAACCATCCTCAATTACAATCAAAGCACAAAACATCACCATTTACACTACATGCTAACTTACTAAGTCAGTGTTTCTATAAACAACTTAATTAAGCGCTTAACTAACATATAAAAATAAGGTAAAAACAACTAATGCTAGTAATAGATAAACTTGAATGAATGAAATTATGAATATAGGAAGGAAGAAAGATAAAAAGGCGAGAGTGAGTGTATACGAGGTGACGTGAACATCGCGGACTTGCCGCAACTGAGGATATAATTGCCGTTGGAGTTAAACCTGGCGGCGAGAATGCCACCTTCGTGACCTTTCAGGACGTTCAACTTCTTCTGCGGAAGATCTTTCTACGCTCATCGCTTCTTCGTCTTCGCGGCAAAAACCTGTCCTCAAACGACAAAACAAAGCACAATGTTGGATGGAATGGGCCAAAATTATCACATTGGACAGAAAAAACATTAACGAGATTTTGACATGAATTTGGAGGGTTATATCGAATAATAAAATAAAATAAAATAAAATAAAACAATTTTAGGTTCATCAATATTCAAATGAGTGAAATACTCAATGTCCCCTTGAAATTTTAAATTTCTTCAAAATCTCTCATGCAATTTAGAAATAAGCACATGACTCTTCCAATTGAAAACGTTAGCAAATAGTAAAAGTAGAAGATTAAAATGTCTATAAGAATCAAAACATAGTTAACTCAAAATAAATAAATAAATAAAACACAATCAATTACGTTTACCAAAATGCTACTAATTAAGCGAGATTAGAAGGGAATTAAGTTTAAATTGATTATATTTTGCTTACCAAATTATTTCAAATTGAATGATGTACAGTTGGTTAGAGATTTAGCAAGTTTTATTATAATAAATATAAAGATAATAATAATTAATATTATGATTATGATTTTGTTGCAATAAATTTTAATTTAGGTCATGTTTGGTTCGGGGTTTTTGGAGGGAAGGGACACAAATTATGGTGCATAAGCCATATGTTTATGCACTGTGCATAAATATTTCAGATTGCTTAGTACACCTCTCAAATTTCTAGCGCACCCTAAATTGTTTAGCGCACGAGAAATTTGAGGGGTGCATTAAGTAATCTGAGAAATGTACTAATCAATCTAAGGATGCATTAAGCAATTTACATTACTTATGCGCGATGCATAAGGAAAAAACTTATGCACCATAACCACTCCCGAGGGGAGGGGAGGTGAAATTTAAAAAAATTATGTTTGGTTCAATTTTTTAACGAGGGAGAGGGGAGAGGGGAAGAGAAGTAATTTATATTTTTATCTTTAACCTCATAAACTCAAAATAAGGATATGTCAACATTTTTTTAATGGATAACTTAATTTTTTTGTTGACAAAAAAAACAAATACGTAAATTTTCTATTTCATCCTTGCTTGCCACTGGTACAACCATTGTATATTGTCTGTACCAGTGCCAAGCAAGGATGAAAGTGACAATGTTGTGAACACGCTCATTAAGGAACGACGAGGCAACACAAATATCTCTTTTCAAATAGACAACAAAGTTGGAGCAACTGATTATTGTAAAATGCTGGAGTGTATTGTGGCAAACAATACAAGACTTCAAAGAAAAGACAAAGTTCTAAATCCAAGGCCGAGAGGACCCGCCAATAGGTCACTTCTAGTTTTTTGTTGCTCATCTATCCAAGAGATTAGAGATATTCAAGATGATATTGAGATTGCATGAATATTAATCATCCAAGAAACACATAACAATCAAAACCCTAATAGCAACTATAACATCATGATGAATAATTTGGGTCCGTATGTTCTTTCACAGGGCATTTTGGATTACGATAATGAACTTGAATTCTAGAATATAATCTGTGTTTGTGACCTGGTTGTATTGTAGTGTATCTTAGTGTTGTCTTTGTCAGCTGGTTGTGTTGTGGTGTTTCCTCTAGACTTTAGTGTCTCAGCTGTGTTTGTGAACTGCTGGTTGTGTTTTGGTGTGGTGTGTCCTCTAAGTGTCTTAGTGTTGTGTTTGCAAGCTACTTGAAAATAATGTATGTGAATGTGATGTTGATTAATGAATGCTCACATGCTCCTTCGTGATATTTCACTCTTTAATTTCCTCAGTTTGGGACTTTTTGAAAATAATGGATGTGAATGTGTTGCACTATTTTGATCTTCCAATTGAGTGGGATTGAGAAATGTGATGTTGATTAGAGGGAATTCAATGAATGCTCCCGTGCTCCTTAATGATATTGCAAGATCAAAATGAATTGATTGCAAATAAAAATGACATAGCACCACCGTATAGTAAATTGACATTTCTGATATCAACACAAGAAAGACATTGTTAATAACTGTGTAAATAATAATGGAAATGGAAATGCAAGGGAGAACATAGAAACCAACCAACCTTAAAGCAGTGATTAATGTGGTTCTCACTTCGACCACACACCTCAGCAAGTGCCTTGATAATGCAAGCTTCACCGATTCCCAACAATTCTGCTACTTTCTTGACGGATGAGATCAAATGGCAAAGAGAGGAACAGAAACGGCACAGAATCACCCTTCCTTCTTCCACCAAGCAGCCGAGACAGGATCAAACGCTTCTTCTTCAGCTGTAAAACCCGCTCCTTTGAATTCTCTATGGAAGAAGAAGAAGAAGAAGAAGAAGAAGAAGAAGAAGATGATGAACGAGGAAACTTGTTATACTTGTTTGGGGGGTTTCCTTTTCCAAAATATGTATTTTTGTTGAACACAATTTAACTTAAAGAGATTCCTTATATCTATTCCTTCTTAGCTGCCTTAATTGATAAGATCAAAATAGTACAACACATTTAAGTCGATTGTTTTCAAAGAAATTCAAATAGAGGATAGAGTTAAAGGTTTCAATGTTGCATTGCATTGATTGTATACACAGGGCTAGCTAGAAAGAGTGAAATGGTTGTCATATTGGTCATGTGGGGACCAGTTTAAATCAAGAAAATAGGACTCTAGTCATAAAGCTTGCATGAAATTAAGCCATCCCATACACAAGAATAGCAAGGATTGCGCATATATGTAGTACCAGTACTGCTAGCTTGAAGTTTTAACCAGTAAGAATTGTTATTTCTATTTTTATTAGGTCAAGTATAAGAATTATTTCAACCTAAGAAGGATTAGATATAAGAAAATTAGTTTAATTTGATCAAGTTTTGGTTCAAGAATTCTGTTGTTTCCTACGAATGTTTTCGAGGAATTTGCATTCCTCGCAATAAAAAAACTTTGCCAAGGTAACTTTCTCGCTATTTAAACACTTGACAAAGTTGATGTTGATTGGCATAAGTTTCCATAATTAAAGGGAAATATTTTTTCCATTTTTATTATAGCTATTGCAGCCGCTGAAGCAGCTATAGGACTGGCTATTGCCCAGAAGACTGATGGCGTGGTGCTTTGTTTTGGTTAAGATTCCAACGGGGTGGATGGAAATTTCCAGCCCTATGACAGTCTTATTTTGTTGATCTAAGTTAAAGTTAGTCCCCACCTCTTTAATGTTCCAGTATAGTAAATTGACAACAATGAATGCTCCCATGCTCCTTCATGATCACTATTTCCTCTGTTTGAGATTTTTTGAAAACAATGGAGGTGAAGATGTTGCACCATTTTGATCTTTCAATTGAATGAGATTTAGAAATGTGATGTTGATTAGATGGAATCCAATGAATGCTCTCATGTGCTCCTTTATGATATTGAAAAAACAGTTCTTAAGACTGTGTCTTTAAGAATTATTTTCTTAAGACCCTCAATGATGGTTGGTGGTGCTTTGTTTTGGTTAATTAAGATTCCAATGGGGTGGATGGATGGATGGAAATGAATTCTATGATTTGTGATAAGCTTGAAAATCCACCATCGATGCTGCAATTGCAACAAAGCTCTGGAGCATGATTAAAAAGGATGATTAAAGCTTTGTTTTAGTTAATTAAGACCTTTTTTTTTTACGGAGACCTATACTCGCAAACTAGTACTCGGCATTTTTTAAAAGAAATCATATCAAAAATAAAAAACAGTTTTTTGAGAAACAAATACATTTATTTTTTATAAAAAAGAAAAATACATCTCATTTCACATACTTATTAATTTTTTTAATGATGTAAAATCAACTAAAGATATAAATAGACATTTTTTTAAAAAGTTTCATTTATTTATGGTAATTTTTTTAATAATATCATTCTGATATAATTTCTTTGCTAATAGTTTTAAAATAAGTTTTGATCTAAAAAAAACTAGAGCAAACACACTTTTAGTCTGAAACATTCAGAAGCAAACACAAATTCAAAACTCATGAGCATATAACAAAGCAGAGGACAGTCTCTCATCTTCTAAATTTGCCAATCTTGATAATGAGGCATCCAAGGCTCTACAAACTTGAGAAAGAGTTGGCCACATCAATCACAAAGCGATATTTCACATCAGCTTTGCTAAGCCTTTCCATTGCTGTGTTGATTTGGTCTAGCTTGATCAGCTCAATATCTGCAGTTATGTTATGCTTTGCGCAGAAATCGAGCATCTCCTGAGTCTCCTTGATCCCTCCGAAGTTGCTCCCTCCTATAAGCTTCCGTCCTGCAGCCGAGACTCGAAACATTAGACATGCAAAAACTTAAATATTTTATTGGACAAGTTTATGCATCATAATAAAATGCATGCCAGTTGAAGTTTCAAGAACAGATGAGCAGCTAGTACTAACGTTTCATTTCCGATTTGCAATCCACAGACTCATTTTTTTGGTTTTAAACATCAATTCAAATTTAAAATTTATGAAGAACGGGCAGAGAATTATTGATGGTTTACCTCCAACTAATGGAAAGACAGGGACCTGAAGGGGCTTGCTAGGCAACCCTACAGTAACCAGCTTCCCATTCAGCTTTAGTAGGCCAAGCAGTGGCAGCACGGCATGATCAGCAGAAATTGTGTCTATGATATAGTCAATGGTTCCCGTAGCAGCCTGCATAAAATGTTTATCAAAGTACAAATGAATTATAAGCAGCAGATATTTGTAGCTATTCCATCCATTATTTTACTATATATTATCATGGAGAGCAGCTCATCATATTGATACGGCTGACAGAAAACCCGAGGTTAAGATTAACTATTGCAAAGTTGATTACAACATATTGTCCTATACAACCACATTATTTTATATTCGGCCTAACACATCCAAGTGAGAGCATATGTGACCACATGTGGACTTGGTGCGTTGATAATTTGGCGGATGACCCTAATTAATAGGTTCAAATACCACATTAAGATTTTATAGGGCCAAACTCACTTAAAAAACCGGCTAGTAGGTATGACTCGGGCCTAATATAAAACCTAAGATTTTATTTAAGTTTCTTAACAGGATCCGAAAGCACTTTTTATTGCACTATTTTTTTCATTTCTCATTGGCTGTTAATTAGTTCTTGCTAGTAAGTCACAATTATTTAATCATTACATATAAATGAAAGATTATGTCATATCAAACAAAGCATATATTTTATTAAAGATTATCTACCACCACAGACATTTCTAAGGCCAAGAGATGTGCTCCCTCTGTCCCATATTATAAGAGAAAATAGTTCAAAACCAGAACCTAGATGAAACAGGTTGCTATAACAGTTAATAGTTTTGTATCTTACTTACCTTCATTTGTTCAGGGTCTTTGGAAACAATGAAAGAATCGGCACCAAGTTTGTCAATGGCCTCAGTTTTCTTGTCTGGAGAGGTACTTATGACAGTAACCTTAAGTCCAAATGCTTTACCAAATTTGATTGCAACATGGCCTAACCCACCAAGGCCTGCCACCCCCAAATGTTTGCCTGGTTCAGTCATACCATAATATATCATCGGGCTATACACAGTGATCCCGGCACACAGTAGTGGAGCACCAGCATCAAGGGGTAAGTTCTCGGGAAATTGGAGTACATACCGCTGGTGAACAACCACGAAATCAGAATAACCGCCATAGGTTCTTGTCCCTTTATAAGGAGAGTTATAGGTGAACACAATTTTAGGACAGTAATTCTCTAGATCCTGCTGGCAATTCTCACAAGTCTGACAAGACTCCACCATTACACCAACACCAACCTTATCTCCCGCTTTGAAATTTTTCACATTGTTTCCAACTTTTGTCACCACGCCAACAATTTCATGGCTGCAAAACACAATCACAAAAGACAATGTAAGTTAGACTCAGTAATGTCCAGATTTTAGCTTTATATAAGCAAGTATTTACTATGTCCAATATAGACTATTGCACAAAGACGTGGACGCCTTAAACTTAACAATTAATCAATAATCAAGGATAAGAAACCTCAGTAAACATAGCCAACTAGTTTAAATAACTTAGCAATCAAATATTACATAATTTCCACCAAAAACAGAAAACTACAGTGGACGTTTCTGCTTATAGATTGAACTTAGTTCCACACAGTCACATATCTTTGCAATGCACTTGATTATATTATTATTTGTAACACACCTACACTTTGATAGTAAATTGTAACATAGACATATATGATGCAACTTCAGGTTCCATGGGCCCATAGCTTATTAGGATTTGACTCCTTTAAAGTAAAATAGAGAGTAAATTAAGCACTCTAAACCATTAATGAAAAAAATAAAATCAAAGGTTGATATTTCAACACACTCATTGTCACTGATTTATTCATCAACTATTGATAATAAAAACTTTACAACTATTCACTTTAGAGGAGTCAAATCCAATCTACTAAGGTGATGTAGAGCAAATGTGTGCTAAACATGATTAAAGACAGGCAAGATGATTATACTTATTATTCATATAAAAAGTTTACTTCCTGATCACTACTATAAGCAAAATTGACTTTTTAGCGATACATTGAATTAATAACTGATGTACTTTGTCTATATTATACAGATCACAAACATCGGTTATTCAGTGTATATAAAAAGTCAATTTAACTTATAATAGTGACTAAAGCGGATATTTAATTATCAATTAGTACACATAATTCCAAAGATGAATTAAGAATTGAGATCCAAATTCCAACAAACAAACAAACTATAGTGAAAAAGACAAATGATGTCAGATCAAATATTATATTCAATTCAATTCAACAGTGTAAAACAACATCAAATAACAAACAAAAGTAGTATAAAAAAGAAGAAACATAGTAATAGAGTGAGATTTGCATGAAAAGAAACGCACTTTATTTCAAACTGCAAAAACATAAAAAAAAAAAAAAAACAACATACCCAGGAACAATAGGGTAAGTAGTGAAACCCCAATCATTCTTGAGAGTGTGTAGATCAGAATGACAAACACCACAAAATAGAATTTTCAGAGTTACATCATCATCGCCATTTTCCCTACAAAAAACAACAAATTATAATATATGAGAATGAGAGTGAGTTCATCTAAAAAAAATAAAACAGAGACAAGGTTGAACCTTCTGGAGAAATTGAAGGGAGAGAGAGTGCCAGAAGTATCAGTAGCAGCCCAACCAAAAGCTTTGAGTGGAAGTTCAGTTTCATATGATGATGATGATTTGCCCATTGCCATTGTTATTGGGTCGTCTCTTCTTCTTCTTCTGTGAAGTGAGGATAGTATTGTACTATTGCTATTGCTAAGTACAACTACTACAAACAATGGTCATTTAATTCTACCGCCCAAAAAGGGCAACTTTTTTTAATGCTAAGAATGGACCACATTAATCATTTAGAGATATGGTTTACCTTACTCAACTTCCTTCTCTCCTATCATATTCATTGTCATACTAACCATATACTAGTTGTGTCTCATATTATAAGTCTCTTTAATTAATTTCGGAGGAAGTAGTAATCGTGAGTATAACTTTTTTTTTAATTGTATATCTGTGTGTAATTGTAGAGATTGTTCTTTTACGATTGACTAACCATTAATGGTGTTAAAATATCTCTATTTAAGTTGGAAATTTTTTGTTACCATTTCATTCAAATGATCTTGAATAATTGTAAGGATAACTAATTAGTTCGTACTCTCTCTCTCAAAAAAAAGAAAATTATAACGATGGAAACAAATATTTTGTTTTTTTTGTTATAGGAAAAAAATATTTTAGATATAGAGAAAATCAAATTGTTACATAAATCGAATTAGCCATTACTGGCACAATATTAAAAGGAAAAACAATGTGTATAAATTCTTCTACGATATAGTTTGATTGTTGATTATATTGTTTTGGTAAATTAGTTAGAGTTTAATTATTACTACTTCTGTTCCTTTTTACTTATCGTTTTAGAAAAAAAAGACTAAAATAAGTGAGTGTATTTTTTCTCCTTATTTTCCTATTATGCCCTTTTTAAAATATATATCATATTTTTAATCTACCAATAATTTCCTACTTTTTCACAAAGATTATCTATTTCCAAAAAAATTGTAACAAACATTATTTAAAAACAAACATGATTTGTATACAATAGAAATATTATATTGTTTCAACAAAAAAATTTTATACAAAATTTAGTCAATAAAATAGGAAGGAAGATATAATAGGCAAAATATAACATAAATTGCCAAAACGACAAGTAAAAAGGAATAAATATTTTTTTCTAAAACGACAACTAAAAAGGAACGGAGGTAATATGTTATATCACCGTACAATTATTTTACACATATATTTAATAATGTATTGTCTCATTAATTAATGAATGTGACAATTCATGTGTTTTTATGTTTATTAATTGATGTGGTAACATATCGTTCGATGCATATGTAAAATAATCGTACACTAACAGAATAGGCTATTTAAATTCAAGTGGTTAATATATTGTTTGATGTAAAAAAATATTACATCGTATCAATCGTATCAATATGTATATAAATTAAATTCATTCAATTATCCTCACATGACAATTAATTATTAATTATTGATTGTTATGAATGAAAATTGAGCTTATTCACTTTATTGATAAAATCATGGGTTTATATACACACAAAACCATTGATTAAAAAACGACCTTTATTGATAACATAAATTGGTTATAAATTTTTTTTAAACACATAAATTGGTTATAATAACAAGCTCAAGTAAGTTAACTAATGAGTAAGGACTATAATACCCTCCATAAAATTGGAGCGTGAATAATGCCTAGTAGTAAATAGAGCTAGAGCATTCAAACCAATGATCAAATTAACCATAAGCTAAGGTTGAGACTTAGTGAGAAAATCAGCTAGGTATGCATGCATGCTGAACCATGTATAGGCAAAAGATGAAACAATCCAGCTTGCACTCTATCTCTTTACATCATATAGCAATCAATCTCAATATATTTTGTACGCTTGTCAAAGTTTGCATTTGGTGCAATGTGATGAGCATAACGACCACAAAATAAAAAAGCCAAATTTGATGGTGAAACATGGAGATCTTTGAGCAGATAAATTAACCATCGTAGTTCACAAACAATAGAAAAGCAAGTATTACTTCACTAATAAAATCATATTTTTGACAGAAAATTTTAAGTAACATTTTATATTTTTGTATTTTTAGTACGCCTCTTTTATATATTTGAACTCTTATAACTGTAGTTTTTGTTGTTTTGAACTCACTTATTCACCATTTTAAATCTGTCACTATCTATGAAGCTCTGATACTTTAAAATTGACCAAGTATCGTATCAGATACCATATCTGATACCGATACGCGTCAGATACTTCCCGATACGTATCGCGAGAGTATCCAATGTTTAAATTTTATTTTTTAAATAAAAAAATACAGACACTTCTTCGATACTTGTCTGATACTTCCCAATACGTATCAGAGAAGTATCTGATGTTCATATTTTATTCATTCTTTGAAAAGAAATAAAATTGATTCAAGAAGGGCTAAATATTTGGTTTATGTGCATACAAATTTTTAACTTTTGTTAAAGAAAGATGAAGAATATATGAAAGGAACGACAAGATTATAAGACATCAGTGAATATGCGCATGACTTGCTATTTAGATAATACTTAAAATATGTAATTCACTAATTTTGATAATTTTAATAATATGAATGTTTTTTTATTATCAAATTTAGTTATGTTTATATATTTTACATTTATATATTTAATTTTTTTTATTAAAGTATCTTAACCGTATCGTATCTTAAATTTTAAAATTTTCTCGTATCGTCGTATCTGTATCGTATCGTATCCGTATCGTGTCTCGTATCAGGGCTTCATAGGTCACTATATATAGCTTTTAGATTCAAATAATTAACCTTCACATTGACATAGGGTGTACATATATAATGAGTACATACACATGATTCACGTGGTAATATTGGTCACTGGAAATGGAAAAAGAAAAAGAAAAAGAAAAGTTTAATCAATTTTTATTTATATTTGACACCAAAGCACTAATTTCCTATTGATAGTTGGTCTAGTAGTGATTGACGTTGAACTTTGTAGGAAGAAGTATAGTTCGATCCCCTGCAACTGTATTTGTGAGAAGACTAAAACTACTTGATGTCATAACTTACATCGAACTCTGAACTATTATAATCTCTTTCCCAAGAAATTAGATGATGAAAACAAAAAACAAGTATTAAGCGTGTGTTTGTTTGACTTTTGAAAGAGCCAAAAACAGTTCTAGAGGAGTAAAATTGATTTTGGATTGATTTTAAAGTGTTTGGTTATTCTAAAGCAGAATTGATTCTGCATCTAAAATTGATTTTGTTAAAAGCTATGATTCGTAGCTTCTGACTTGAAGTATATATGATTTTTATACTAAAATTTAATGTTCAACTCACTTTTACATAATTGTATTCAAACATAAACCAGTTATGCTAAAATCAATAATGATAAAATTAATTCTATCAAAACTAATTATATTTAAAGTCAAATCAAACACACGCTAAATTACTAAAAAAGAAAAGGAGAAATGGAAATCGGAGTGATGTGTATTTCAAAAGTTAAAACTACAAACTAAGCTATCATGCATATCAATACTACTATATCATATATAGTATCAAGCATAGTTATCTCCTTAAAAAAAGGGGGCATATAGATTGGTTTAGGGGAAAAGCATATAGTAGTTGTCAATTGATTGATATAACTTCGAAAAAGTTGAGTAATGGAAGACGAACTTTGCATTAAACAATTGATCGAAAAAGTTGAGTACATTTTTTTTCTTTTCTTTTCTTTTCCACATGCAAAAAAATGATATGTCCAATTATTAAGTTAACTAATTTGTCACATGTTAATATCTCACCCCAGCTCCAACAACCAAATTATTTAAAAAAACAAAAACAATTTTTTTTGTACAACTTCAAAACCAATTATATTTCAGTTATATAAGCATTTCAATTATAATGAGTGTTGGGTCATTGGTCAAAAAAAAAATTATAATGAGGTCCTAATGACAAAAGCAGTTTAGAGAAGGCAATTGCAGAGAAGAGAGAATTAAATTAAGACATTGAACACAAGTGATTAATGAATTTTAAATTTTATGAGAAATTAGAATTGACAGAACAATTTTTATTTTTTTTACAGTTGAATTCTAAACTATACTAATATAAGATTATTAATATAAAAAAAAAGAGTCATATATAATAATGTATTTCATATGAAACAAAAATGTTACTAGTACTAGGCATAGAAAATGACTTTTTTTTTTTAATCAGAAAATGACTTCTTCATCTTTCGATTATGTTCCTAACTATATAACATCCATCATGTGCTATTTTAGGGGGGAAATTTTATTTATTGATCCATGCCCATCCATCCTGTCAAAACAAAATATCCATGTCCATTCAATGCATCCAACAATTTATCTTTTAAATCCATCCAATTTACAACATAATAATGGATTGAATTCAATCCAATCCAATCAATTCATCCATTTATTCTTTTAAATTCAATGAATAAAGTCACATGATAATAGAAATCCACTAAATAATTTAAAAATAAAAATAAATGATTTATTTATTTATAAAATTAATCTAAAAATAAAATACTTTTAGTATAATAAAAAAAACATTATATTAAGTCAATAGGTATTGACTCCACCTTGATATAATCCTAAGTTTGTTCCAATTTCCAAACACTAACAAAAATTTTCATATAAATTTATCTTTATTAGTATTTGATAAAAGCAAGAGTGATATGATGATTAAGGAAAAACAGAGAAATCCTAAGTTTTCTTTCAGTCAATATAATATGTGCTAATCGTTAATCAACATCAAAAAAGGTGATTGAAATTATCTTCTTTATATAGAACTATATAGATTGAGATGGTGTCATTCTCACCTTTTTCTTCAACTTTTTATTGCACTCATTTATACATTTTATGTGAATTATAAGAGTCAAGGACTACCCTACGATGTTTATTTGAAAAAATGACATCCTCCAATAAAAATAATTTTGTATACATGTTGATTTATGATTGATCAATATATATAATGATCACAAAAATGATTTTCTATACAAAATATTTAACTCAATAATAATATGCACAAATATGAATGTATATATGATAAATGATTATTTTTGTCAAGATTTAAATTCAATTTCTTCTAATCAAATCATTTTTAACTAAATCTCTCACATGGTACTCTTATAACCATACATATTTTTTTTTGACAAAACTCATATAACTATACATGAACTCACTTGTTTGTGAATTATTATTTCTAAACAATGGAATGTGGAGCAAAAGGAAATTAAAGTTGCAATGTAAAAGGTGTGGGAATATGAGTATTGTTAACAAACAAAAATATGCATACAAAAGATATGTGTATATATTAGTTGGTCGGAATAATATATATGAGATTAGATTTAATTGAATTTATAAATTGCACGGTAGTTTGGCAACTAAAAAAAGCAGAAAACTTGAAGTTGAAACCATGAGTGTTTTGCTTTCTAGGGGATTTCTTCCTTTCACTTTCCATGGTAGGAAATGGATATGGTCCATCATTGGTCCTATATATATTATAGAAATTAAAGTGTTCTTTAATTGCAGTCTTTTCTGATCCATAAAAAGATTTCCCTATCATAATATAATATATATAATTGTAGTAATAATCATCAATACATATATATATATATTATATATATATATATATATGCATAATGCATGGAAAGCAACTAGACAATTATCATACACCGTAATCTCTATAATCGGTAAAAAGATTGAAAGCACCCAAATTTAGACTCATTATATTACTAAATATTACTAAATGGTAGAAAGAAAGAAGCCACCACTTTTATAATCTTTGTTTTTTCTTGTGTGAACTAATGTTACGTGATGAGGAGCATATAAAAAATTGATAACCACATTCATCAAAAGTGGTTTAGTGCTTTTGTGGGGGTATTTCGTAAACTTTTTTGAAAATAAATAGAATGGAAACACATTATTGTTCATTTTTTTATAGTAATAAACATATTTATGGTTTAAACATCATTTTGGTCCTTATATGTATACTAAATTTTGCTTTTAGTCCTTGTATGTGATTTTACTCCAAAACAGACTTTGTATCGACCAAATTTTTTACTTCTGGTCCCTAAAGCAAAAATCTGCAGGAAAATTCTCAAGTTTCCTGCAGATTTTCCTGCGAATTTTCCTGCAGATTTTTGCTTTAGGAACCAGCAACAAAAAATTTGGTTGATACAGGGACTGTTTTGGAGTAAAATCACATATAGAGACTAAAACCAAAATTTCGCGTATATACAAAGACTAAAATGACGTTTAAGCCTATATTTATTTATCAAAGGTGATTTTTTTCCAATGCACAATCATAACAAAATAAGAATTTATCTTATTTAAACAATGAAAGACTTGTATATATCACGTTTAAACTTTATTTTATCTAATGCAGGATGAAGAAAAAGACAGAAGTTAAATTTTTTTATCAACGTAACGAAACAAGTAGGACAATCTCTTCGTCAAAAAAAAAAAAAAGTAGGACAATCTCATTTATTGTTATTTGTTACTAGCGGGCCAAACGGGCACGTTTGTGTGATATCAACGCACCCGTTTGTGTGATACATATTTTTTATTATTTTATATTTAAATTTGATTTTTTTTTGTTGATGATTTCTTCAAATTTGATTGTTATGAGAATAATTTGAAATTTGAAATTAAGGGTAAAATAGGAATAAAAATAGGTCATACCAAAATAGTGTATCCTCTTTATATAGGTATAGATATAGATTATATGTGAAAAAAAAATAACGCTTATACATAAATGTTTTTTTAGTACAATTATATAGAGAAATGTTTTACTTACCACAATAATAAATTTTTCGTCCACAGAAATTCATTATTATTTTTTTCAGTAGAATTAGAGAAACTATTATTATTTTTAAGTTATCATGATAAAGATATTAAGTTTTTATTGTTGTTAATTATGATTAATCTCCATCAAAAAACATGTGTAACTAAATTCTTTTCATATGTATGAGTTAGTAATCGAATTTTTGATCACATGTTTAACGGGTTGGTGAAAAACTATATTTATTAGAGCACCAATTTATTTGTCGCAACTCGTAATTAATTTAAGATTAATAATAACTCACAGCATATGAGAAATATTTATTAGACACAATCGATCATAAGTTAAAAATAGTTAAACATATATACACTTTTAAAAAAAACAAAGAATGGATAATTTTTCTTTAAGCTTATTTGCATGCACATTCAAATATTTTTAATTTGAAGTTACGTCGGCATAAAATTAGCTTGTGGTGGAAACATATGTTATGGCAGACAACGGCACGATTTATTGACAATGCAACAGAAACATAGTATAACAAATTAAATGGTGAGTCATAAATAAATCACACGTCAATCACTCATTTATATATTCGTCTAATTCAAGTATCATATATATAGTCTTGATTATTAAGGTCTTTTTCCTTAAAAATTAGAAGGTGAAAAAAAAAATATCATATAGTATTTGTTTCTGTTTAACACATCAATTAGTAAGAACATTATAAATTACATATGAAGAAATTAAAGTTTAAACTTTTAAACATTATTTATTTTTAAGGATGAAATTCTAACGTATAAATTAAAAAATATATATCGTATAATTCTCTAGTAACATGTAAAGTAAAAGTAGCATATATTATACACATTTTGGTCTTGAGACTTCACCACACAAATAGTGTATATATATATAGGAGAGTTATATAGAGGCAATTATACTACTCACTTTCCTAGCTAGCTAACTCACACACATCATTCATATTTCATATAATTTAAGCATCATAATTAGTTAAAGAGAAATTAATTAGGTAGCAATTAAGATGAAAAGAAACAATAATATTCCTTATGTGATTGTGATGATCATACAAGCTATATATGCTGCTATGTTTATTCTATCAAAAGCTGCATTCGACCATGGCATGAACAATTTCATCTTTGTCTTCTATAGACAATCTGCAGCAACTTTTTTTCTAATACCTTTTGCTATCTTCTTTGAATGGAAAACTGCACCTCCTCTGCCATTCAAAACCTTTTGCAAGATCTTCTTCATTTCTTTCATTGGGTATGTAATATATGTCTATGTCTAAATTAAATTTTAATTTCATGATTGTAATAATATACTAATTAATGAAATTTTTTGATTGATTAATTAATTAATTAGGATAACATCGAGCTTGGACATATATGGTATTGCTCTAATAAAAACTTCTGCAACTTTGGCTTCTGCTACTGCTAACTGTCTTCCAGTTATTACCTTCTTCTTGGCACTCTTATTCAGGTTCCTCCTATACCTACCTAATCATTCAATTTACACCTTACAATTCAAAAAAATAATTGTAATACACCATGTAAATTTTTTTTACATGTACATTCAATTATATTACATCATCATCACGCATATTGTTTTTTTTGTTTTCACCTCTGGTTCCTATCAAATCTAATGTCAATCATCATGTATATTATGTTAGTTACTAAATATTTTCAAAAATATCTTTATGTTGACATGTGCATGATTGAGCGCATGTGTAAAAAAATTTACATTCATCAAAAATAAAAACCAAATCACAATCTTAATGTAAGTTTAATTAACATATGTTACCGTATGCAAGGTGTTATATAAAGTGAACAATCAAGTGATTCTATATGAATAGTTCATTGAAAATCTCAATTTGATAAATCTAACTTATACTGTAATCTTTTTTTTATTGTAAAAAAAAACGTATAATCTTTTTTGTCTATATTTTATTTACTTCTTGACTGAATTCTGAACGTTGTTCATGCTTGAGAAAAAAAAATCTAACTGAATTAATAATAGAGGTGGTATATAGTTTAAAGAATTGTGATTAACTTTATTTTCTCATTTTCTTTCTTTATGTCATGTCACTTTTAGCTATAATTTTCTTTTATATATCTATATCTTCTTTTGGATGACTTTTTGATTAGACCTGCATGCGTTAAGGTTTTGCAGCCGCAGAATATAGTGTCAATAATTGTCCAATAATGTGCCTTTGTTTTCACATAGGAAAAAAACATCAAGCTACTAGTAGCAAATTGAAATAAATTAATTTGAATTGTAACATTTCATAATTAGGTGTATTAATTATCATCCCACATGGTTAATTAAGAATTTGTGTGTACTAATAATATTTTTAGGATTGAAGTTTTGAAAGTAAAGACAGCAGCTGGGGCAGCAAAGTTGGCTGGTGTTGTGGCATGTTTGGGTGGAGCAGCAACTCTTGCTTTTTATAAAGGTCCTCATTTTGAGCTTTTAAGCCATTTTCACTTTTTGGGAAATTACCATAAAACCCAACAACATCATCAGAGCCATGGCTCATCATGGATCAAGGGTTGCTTCCTCATGCTTCTTTCCAACACCTTTTGGGGAATGTGGCTTGTACTACAAGTAATTAATCTCTTTTTGCATATTAAGTAGTTAATTTGCACCAGCTTATAGCAGTAATTCATATATATCCTTAATATTACTCACTAATTACTAATATTCTTTTTGTCATTTCAATTTTTGATGATATCAGACTTTTATCATAAAAGGGTACCCTTCAAAGCTGCTACTCACAACTCTTCAGTGTTTCTTAAGCTCAATTCAGTCTTTGGTCGTGGCATTGGCCGTAGAAAGAGACTTTGAGCAATGGAAATTGGGTTGGAATATCAGACTCCTCGCTGTGTTATATTGTGTAATATTCTCAATCTTAATTAAATTGATTAACTTTATAATTAAAAAATAAATAAAGTTAATAATTATGGCTAAGTCTATATAATATAATTAGTAGTATATGATATGAAGTAATGACTGATAGCAACTAATTTATTGTGATGATAGGGAATTATGGTTACTGGTGTAACTTATTATTTACAAACATGGGTTATAGAGAAGAGAGGACCTGTGTTTCTAGCCATGTCAACACCATTAGCTTTGATTATGACTATATTCTCCTCAGCAATTCTCTTAGGAGAGATTATAAGTTTGGGAAGGTAATTTCATTAATTTGTTAATATTTTACTTGTATTTGAAGCTTTAATTTTTGTCAAAGTTGATTAACTATGTGATTGTTTTTGGTGTTAATTTAAGCAGCCTTTTAGGTAGTTCTGCTTTGGTTTTAGGACTGTACTTTGTACTATGGGGAAAGAGCAGAGAGCAAATGCCGAAAGCTTCTTTAGACTTGGAGCAAGCTTCGTGTTTGAGCGAAACTATCAAGTGACTTATATAGTGGACCGGTATTAGCCATCATCATGACCAGAACATTCATCCGACCAATGTTGATTTGGCAAAAAAGAAATTAAAACAGATATATGATTTCTCTTGTTTCTGTTGAATCATCATCAATCATGTTACTATCTCATCAGTAAAATCACATAGATGACCTTAAACTTCTACATAATGGAGGTATTGCTGGTCGCCGTTAAAGTTCTGTACGGTCTTTGGCTATTAGGACTATTATCATTCATGTCCTAGTTCTAGGAACTACAAGAATGCTTTTATTTCTATTACAGAAAAAGGAAAAAACACAATTCATCTTTAATGTTCTGATTTCTGAAATATTAGTTTACTAAGACAAGTTGTATGAGTCAATTATAATATTTGGATTGTTATCATTCATAATCTTTGTTTAGCTTTAATTATAGGATCTCCAAACAAGATAGTCTGCGCGATTATTCTCATGCATAGGTCAAAATTGATATCTCTACAAGAAACGAATGTGCCCGTGATTTCATACAAATATGTTCAAGCCCTTGTTATATACAAAAATCTAAAGCAATATTAGTTAAATGAAGACAAACACTTAAGGTTATTACGGTACAAAATCATAAAGTAGAACAAAATCATCAATTGCTTACACAAATCATTCTTAAACTTGTAGTTCTGTGTTCCTAGGAATTCTCACATACAAACCACAGCAAAATTGCAATTTGCAATAGTGATTTTCACCTATCAAATACTGATAAGCAAATAGCTAGAAACAAAAATAAAAAGGTGATTTCACAAGAACAAAAAATCAGTCTTCAAATATTTTAAAAAAAGAATAACACATAAAAAATAGTAGTAATAAGGTAGCTGAGAAATGTCACACAACATACTAAGAATCAAAATTTCAAGGTTTCAATGAATTTCACTGATAGCAATAGCATCACTCAGAAGCCTTAGATGTTGCTGCTTCCACTGCTTTGTTCTCCACAGGCTTTTCATATGTCGATACCACTTCACCTACTTTCGTCTTTGACGGAGGAACTACCTCATCTTTAATAGGATTAATCTCAGATGATTTTTCTTCTTTGATTGGTTCATTCAACTCATTACTTTGTGTTCCCTTTGAAGCTTTCTCAGCTTCTGATATTTCAGTCTTCACCACAGCCACCTCAGCTGCAACAGCATTTTGATTTTGTTTCACCAAATTTTCTTCAGCTGGCTCAATGATTTTAGTTTCTTCCGAAGTTTTCTTAGCTTCTTCTGCTGGTGTTACTGTCTTCACAGTCACTTCAACTGGAACAGTGCTTTGAATTTGTAGTAAAGGTTTCTCCTCAGCATCAACAAACACCGCAGTTTCTTGTTTCGTAGCAGCATCATTGTTAGATAGTTGTTCTTCTGTCTTTGGAGATTTTTGTTGGATTGTCGCCACAGTTTCTTCAACTGGAACAGTGCTTTTAATTTGCAGTGAAGGTTTTTCCTCAGCATCAACAAACACTGCAGCAGTTTCATCTTTTGCAGCAAGCTCATTGTTTTTAGTTTCCTCAGATAGTTTCTCTTCTGTCTTTGGTGATTCTTGTTTCACTGTTGGCTTGTTGATTATAGCATCCTCCAAAGGTTTCTTGGCTTCTAATGTTTCTTGTTTCACAGTTTCCTCAGCTTTGGTTTTTACATTTTCTGTGGAAACCTTTACATCTTCATTCTAAGACAACATAGAACATGATCAGTTGGTTATTTCTTATGAAAACCATTGTAGATGATTTCTTTTGTAAAACAACAAACTAGTAATCCAGTAAAGTATATACTCCCTCCGTTTCAAAATAAATGTTACTTTAGCAACAAAAAAAATATTTTTAAATGAATGTCAAGATTGAGATTCAGTATAGTCAAAAGTCAATGACTGCATGCATTCAGATAGTTTTGGCCGTCTGATCTTCATCAAATGGTCTATATTAAATAAAAAACAAAAACTGTCTTAAAATGTGAACCGTCTGATCAAGATTGGATAATTCTGATCTATTACTGCATGCAGATTGACTGCATCTAATCTAATTTCCTACTTCCAAAACATCATATTCCACTTAGGCAAATGGTTGATAAGGTTAATTTAGTAAAAGTGCCGTATCTTAATATAATTGTAGAATTTTTTAATATGTGCACAAAAACTTTAAACGACACTCATTTTGAAACGGATGTAGTATGAGACATTAAATAGAAAAACAAGATATACCTTTTCAATAGTCTCAGCTGCATTAGCAGGTTCATTGATTTTACTAGCTTCTTCTGAAATTTTCTTAGCTTCTTCTACTGGTTTTTCTGTCTTCACAGTTTCTTCAGCTGCTAAATCAGTGATTTGATTTTGCAATGAAGATTTTGTCTCAGCACCAACAACAACTGCAGATTCTGGTGTTATTGTCTTCACAGTCTCTTCAGCTGCTAAATCAGTGCTTTGATTTTGCAATGAAGGTTTTGTCTCAGCATCAACAACAACTGCAGCTTCTAGTATTGTAAGTGGCTCAATGATTTTCGTTTCCTGAGATGGTTTTTCTTCTGCCTTTGGAGATTCATGATGTTTCAGCGTTGGCTCATTGCTTTTAGCATCTTCCAAAGGTTCTTGTTTTGTAACTGGTTCATTGTTTTTGGTTTCCTGAGATGGTTTTTCTTCTGCCTTTGGAGATTCATGTTTCAACTCTAGCTCTTTGGTTTTAGTATCCTCCAAAGGTTTCTCAGCTTCTAATGTTTCTTGTTTCACAGTTTGCTCAGCCTCAGTTTTTTGATTTTCTGTGGAAACCTTGTCATCTTCCTTCTGTGATAATAGAAAATATCAGAGATAAAGTTAAGGGTCTTGCTAACCAATGCAGCCTATGCAATGGTTAAAGAACCTTAAAGTAGTAAATTTTACATTGAAACAAGCATAACTTACACTTTGAAAAAGTTTGATGCACAAATTCCAAGATAATTTTACTATTTTTAATTCTTTAAATAGTGCAAGGGGTGCAATGTTTAGCATTTGCTTAAAGTTAAATTGCAATTCATACATGGAATAAAATTTGTGTGACATTTTTTGTGTTGCAACATCCTACGTACCAACTGAATTATGTTCACCGAGACTAAGAATGTTAATCACTTAATTGTTTCTCAAATCAACTAAAAGCAAATTATCTTTATTCATGTGTAATTATTTTTATATATATTCAAAGGAAATTTTCACTAAAAGCTAAATATCATTTTTATTTTCTCTTAAAACTCAAATCATTTCTATTGTTATGCAAAATAAATTAAACTCGTTATTGTCCATGTGAGCATAACTCAGTTGGTAGAGACATTGCACGTAATGTGCAAGGATCTGGGTTCAGAATTCAAGTATATCCACTTATTCACCTTTAAAAAGGTGGAATTCTAGCCACTAAACTACTTTAGTTTTTTATCTCTATTTATGTCCCTCTTTCCAAACCACCAAATTATATGCACTAATGCACCTTGTCGCTCTAATCATCTTTACTTAGTCTCACTAAAATCCATGAGTGAGCAATTCCTTCCAGCCATGACATTATTATGTATGAGACCCACCATATACTATCACGCATGTCTAACTCAAGCTTTTGTTTGCATTTTGGCATGATTGAAGATTGTAATTGTAGGACACACTACACTAGTTAATTATAAAGAGAGCATGAGGACAATGATAGTGGTGACCGAAATCAATGGAATGGAATCCGAACAAATAGGGTCCTCCAAAAGGTTGCACGTTTGTTTGCTTTGCATTAAGTGCATCATGTGGTTGTGAGAATCTTCCAAACATGCTTCAAGTTCATACCATATGCCTATACTCCTAGTATTTCATTAAAACAACATAAAAGAATCACCTAAGGTAAACTTTTGTACGGTAAATTTGTGAAGTTGGCATTGGTCACAATTTGCTAGAGCGGAGAAATGTTTTATGTGTGGTAGAACATAAAACAATACTTGAAAATCATTCAAAACTTTCGACAAAAAATAAAATCGCAACATTTAAAATTTAAGGTCTTCAAGTCTTTACGACTTAGATAATGAAAAAGTGACCTAATCAATATTTGATTCAACAAAACAAGATAAAATGAATAGAAGTTCAGCTTCGATGCACTAATTCATTTATCTTCTTTATGTATCAAAGATACGAAAGGAAAAGAATTATAACACCAAAAAAAAATTGTTTTATCATTTTTTATGTGTGTTTTTTCTTCTTATAATCGAGGACTAGAACAAGTATAGAACGCAAAAACTTAAGTATTTTTCTTAAATTAATTTTTAAAAATTGAAAAGAAAAAACACAAATATGAATTTGATATCATTTAACTCCTACAAAACTATCTTATTAAATTGAAGATATTTATCACTTATAAACTCTTGGTATCTTATATTTTATCCAACATAAATCTTTTAACACACATATTCATATTCAAGAATGAACATCTAAAGCGTAACTCAAATGAAGCGACGCCAAAAGAAAAGTACTAATAATATGAATTAAATCGCTAGAAGAAATTATAAAAGTAAATTAAAAATAAAAAAAAACAAGAGATTCGAAGAAAAAAAAAATTATTTCGAATATGAAATTTGAGTACATTACATTACATACCTCTTTGTTGAACAACAAACTTAGAGAACGTGATTGAATAGATTGATCATCACCGCCACCTTGTTGTTGTGTTTCAACGGTTGTTGTTTCTTCGTTCTTCTTGTCCTTAATTACATGTTGTTCTGGTTGAGGTTCAGGTGCTGCAGCAGTAACCTTCGGTTTTGTCGCACAACCACCCATTGATTGATTCTTCAAAAATCACGTAGTGCTGTTTTCTATAACGTGCGTGCGTGCGTTGAACTTGAAATGAAAAAATCTCAGAAGAGAGAGAACATGTTTCAAACGAAAAGGTAGGAATAGGAATATTTATAAACGACGGTTTTTTCTTTCTTTCTTTTTAATCAAAATTTCCTTCTATGTCATGACACCAATATAACAGATAAAATCAAATCCTTAAATTCAGGAAAAGTAGGAATAATTGATTTTTTTAACTATTAAGAATAGATTATTATGATGATTATGTGAGAGGCTGTGGAATGAAAGTGGATGATTGGTGGTGGAAGCAAAAAGTTGTAGCTCAAATCATGGAATGTGAACGAATATTTGTGTCTCACTTCCATTTTTTGGATTTTTAATGAGTATCTACCAATAATATTTGATTTGTTTCTATTTTGATTCATTTTTCCTAAAATATGATCATTAAAGAATGTCCTTAAGATCTTTATTAGTTTATTCTTTGTATTTATTTTGATAATAATGTTATTGATGTAAAATACTATCTATCATAACCCAAAAAAAAAAAATACCATCTATCAATTTTTTTAAACTCGGTATCCGGTGTATGGACCGACTAATTTGAGAAGAACAATTTCACCACCCACTTGTGGAGTCCCATTTAAAATCAAAGATAATTTGAACCTGAAACTTTGTGAGGAGCACTCTCCCATGACCCAACACTATTAGATCAACCAAGTGGATTAATATCAATTTAACTAAGATGTTTGGATTAAATATTAATGAACACTACCAACTGACAAATTTTAAAAGAAATCGGATTCGATATTCAGGTTGAACAATTTTTAGCCAAATTTTATTTGTTTTAGCTGAAATTTTAACTACTAAAACTCTTTTTTTACGATAAGTGGTTGATCAAAGTTCAAACTTATTCAAACCATGTAATGTTGGTGTTTATGGGATATTCTAAGTATATAATAATTGGTTAGAAATTTTCTAGTATTTTATATTAAAGTTGTGTAAAAGAAAAGTAATTTTCTTATCTTAGTATAATAATTATAATTATTATCAAGAGTATTAATTCAATATATTACAGTACAATGCAAGTTGTTTACAACTATCATTTACTGGTGTTTAATTATTTATTATTTATATTGTCAATGTTAAGGAAATTTACGTTCAGTGTTATTATACTGTTATAGAAGTCTAACTTAAAAGCTAGTATTAATATAGCTATTACAGTTTTGTGAAATTTTTTAATTTTGTTTCCACAATATTCATAATGCTATTAGTGCAAAGTAGTATCTTACAGTTTTATCAATGGAAAATTTATATGACTACCTTTAGAGGAGTTTTTCATAGCTTCCAACCATATTTCATCTCAGGACTAAAATTTAAGATCTTATTTAAAGGATCAAACTTTAGTTTTACTTGCGTTTATGCAATATTCCAATTAAGAGTGTGTAATAATTAGTTGGAAATTTTCCTAAATCGTATATATTTATCTTTTTTATATATAAGAACATTTAGAAAATGGAAAGTATATTTTCTACACATAGAATAGAATGGTAGTAAGGCATTCCAGATTTCCAGCTGTATGTGAGTTTCATGAATCCATGGATGCACAAATACTATAATCTATAGGACAACCTTTTTGGTGGGGTCTTTGGTTAGACATTAGGTGTTTTCTTTTCACTAACTAACAATAACATTAACATAGTAGCCATAAGTTGGTGTCACGTACTAAGTATATGTATATCACGATTGCAAATGTGGACGAACATTTTCTTTTTTTAATACATGTTATAACAATCAAAATGACACATACTTCAAATATATGTTAAATTAATGTTATTTGGATCAGACATTAGAGCATCTTTCAACTACTGCTATAATTTATTTGCAGGCACGTATATAATACAAAAATTTATAAAAGGACGAAAATGAAAGAGACAAAGACCCTCCAAAATATGATGGGGCGAAAATTGTATGAATACATTGAAACATGAACTACTTTGATCCTGATCGGATCTGAGGGCCCGATTCGTCAAAGGTTCGTGGCCCATACCCAATTGCACTCTGCATAGAACAGACAACAGAGTCTGCTATGCATAAGATATTAAGATCCTTGTGATAAGCCACTCCTAGTCGACTTCAATGCCATTGAGAGGCGTTGTCTGTAACGCTCCTCAATGGCTCTTTGTCGGTGATGTATAAATATTCCTTCTCACTAGAGTATTAAGGATCATAGCATATATATCTTTGCATAATTTTTGTATTACTTCTTTGAATGAATCAAACAAAGTGACTACAAGTTACCAACTGGAGTCGGGTCAAGCGGGCTAGTTTTCCGCTATGTATCAGATCAAAGTTTAAATTCCGACTAATAAATGGTGTATGTTCGACCGTGTTACAAACATATTTACCTCCCCTCCCATGGAAAAGACATATGGAAAACTAAAAGTAATGACTACAAGTTACTATTATCTTGAAATCTTTCTAGTACAAAGATATTGCCTTTGTCATCCCTTCCTATTCTCATGTTGTCATCAATATATCTATAAGATAATGGAATTAAGAAACAACAACAATTTTCATCAACATTAGTAGTATAAAAATATAGAGAGAAAAAAAATCAACAAAATTTAGGATACGTGATTTCTAGCCACCCCTCTGGATTGAAGATGCCCAGCAAAATATCATAATTTTTTCGAAACAAATTCATCAACTGTTCATGCAAGGAGGAAAAGTTAATTAAATATAGGAAATTAGAATCAAAATTATGATTTGCCTCCTTGAACAAAAAAAAAGTACTGATATGTGTAGGTAGTTATATACCTGATCAGGAGTGATTGTTGAATTTTCAAAATTAATGTCAACCCTCTGTGAATTTCAAGTGGTAGTTAAATAAGTACTTATTTGGCAGCAAAATCATTAACTAAAAGTGATCAAACAAGAAGTGGAGCTTTAACTGTTTTGGAAGCAATCTTGAATGAGGCCTCAATACTGAGCTCTCCAGACAACAATGTCAACCCTTTTGCATTGAACTTGATCGCGTTCACTGCTTTACTCTTCATTTTCAAATAACATCAACAATGTTTAAACTTATTAATAAATAAGAATAGGTAAAGTAAAATTATTATGTTGATCTTTTAACTTAATTTCTAGTTTCAAGTTAGCCATTCTTTGTATTTTGTTTGTTTCAATCTAATCCTATATGTTCTAAAAGACTAAAATGTTAACTATGTTGGCTTAATTGACTTGTAGTTTACTTTCTACAGTATTCTAGTCATGCATGTTCCGACGATCGAACGGTCCAGATATCAAACTCAGTATTTTAGATGTTATTAAAATAATCAAAATCTGCATTGATATCTAGATCGTCTATATGTGCGATTTTGATCAAATAGTCTAGATGAGGCTGATTGCGTGTTGTCACACTACACACAATCCACGTCTTCTAATTTGGACACAATTGGTGCAACAAATTGTGCATGTGACACAGTTGTATAAATGGAAAGAAAAAAAGAAAAAAGAATTAGCTTGAAAGTATAAATTAAGAAAAAGGATGTGGATTAAGTTATTTTGGCATAAAAGTACAAACTTTATGATTGAAAACTATGCTTAATTTTGTGTCTTTTGAAGTTTAATGTTACAGTATAAAATAAAATATCAAGTCAATAGAAAAAGGGCCATACATATATATCATACAAAATTGAGAGGTGCATTGTATCTGTACCTTAGCCTTATCAATAGTCTGAAAAAAATCACCCAATGAGATAAAGTCTCTTAGGCCTAACTTTGTCCTTCTTGATCCCAAAATTGAGATAGTACTATAGACAAGCCTCCAGCACCCATCCACCTTCCAATAATAGAAACATAACATCAAATGTTATATATCACAGTAAATAAGGTTTTAAAAAATGTGTCTAACAGCGGCGGCTTAGGCCTCAACGTCGATGTTTTTTAATGTCTTCGCGGCCACAACCCGACCGCTTATGATATCGCACCAATCACATTTGACTATAACTCTCTACAATATCAAGAATCATGACATGACCGTGATTGCGCCCTTGGCAATGACCAAATAAGCAGAGGGAATTGAAATTACCTTATCCAGTTCTAGAGTTGGTTCTGGAGTTGGATTTTGAGATTCTAGTTGCTTCACCAAACTTTCAATTCCTAACTTCTTGCCAGATGGGATTCCAAATATTCCTCTATTGATTCCTTCAAACATATTTGTTTGCAACTCATTTCAATAATATTACTAATAAAAAATCATAAACAGAATAATTGAAGTGAGTACCTTCCAAAGCTTGGTAAAGCTCTTTTTTCTTCTGAGCAAGAGTTTCATCTTCAACTAAACCAAAGCCAGAGGATTGTTCTGCAACTTTGATTATTGTAATGGGTCTAAACCATAATGGCTTATCACCAAATCTTGAAGTGTTTATCCTTGAACGATTAATAACTGGTCCAAATCTTTGAAGTGTCATGATATTCATTGTTCTACAAACCAGACAACTCACATGAGAATCTGTCATTGATGGAAGCACTGGTTTAGTTATCATAATAACCTTGAAGATTAAATACAGAAGAATGAAAGAAGGAAAAGGAACATGGTGGTTGCACCCTCTAGGTTGCTCTTTCAAGTTTGCTGATAAAAGGGTGTCTCAAAATTTTGGTGACAGTGGAACTAAGTACATGTTTGTTGTCTTATTTGATTTTTTAAAACAAGGTTTTGGATAGGTCTATCAAGACATGTGGTTAAAATTCCAAGTATAAATGAGGTCCATTAGATAGGTAGCCATAGTACGTTTTAGTCTCTTATGGACCTCAAAAGCTACATGTTCCAATATAGTTCACAAATTGAGTACAAAAAATTTACTATAACAAACTGCACTTGAAAATGTAATTTTCAATCATTCATTGCGTGCAGTTTCAATATAGAACTCTGACTTCACACTGGCATTAGCCTTGTATTCAGCATACAACAGTAATGACATGTTCAGAAGATTTATGAATTGATTGTGCTCATGAGTAATGAGGAGATAAGGATTCACAACGCAATAGTTGTTGAATTGAGTACTATATGTTTTGATCGGCAGCTCATTTGGAGAAATCACAATGACACTGTAATTTTGTTGAAGTTTTGGATTGGTATTAAGATTGACAGAATCTTAGTGAGCAATTGTAATTTAGACAAAAGACACACTTTAAAACATCACAAAGTCATGGGGTCACCATGGTTTTGCCAACTCCATCGTCAATCAAACATACAAAAAGGGTAGCTTTAGCTAGAATCATGACAACACACCAAGATTTTGTCAAACTCATTGTGAATCCAAACATGCTCAAATGCAATAAGTCTCTAAATGTGTCCAGATGCACTAAACATTAGGACAAGAAAAATCCCGTAAACTTGAAACATGATACTCGTATATAGCATCCTTCAATCGAACTAGCCAGGTTAATACAGGCCGAAAACAAAAACTCCACCAGAAAAATGAAAGAATGCACTTGGCACAAATTAAAATTAAAGGAGAAACAGAATTGATTAATGCATTCAGACATGCAAGAAACCTTCAGTTCTTCCAACTTTCATCTCTATTAAGCATGCTTACATGTATTCTAGTTAGCTACACAAACCCAAGAAAGTATAGAAGAGACCTTTCATCATAAAATCCCCCAACTGAAAGTCAGAAATTTTGTCAACAAAAATTTAGCAGTAGTACAGTATAAAAGTTGAGTGGAAAAAATGATACATAGAACTGTGATCCCCAAATATTGCCAGCAACATATTGTAAGGATTTTTTATTTATAATAAATATTATTATATGCTCTAGGTAGCAGGATTTGATTGGTTGGACTCTTGCTGTTTATTCCACTGATCTGGGGTTACAGCTTTCTTTATAGAAAGTGCATGAATCTCTTTCATTTCTTCTTCTAAGGCAGCATTCACCATTCTATGCCTTTCCAGTAGCCTTTTGCCTTCAAATTGTTCTGAAACAATCTCAATTGCATAACTTGCTCCACACCTAATACCAATAATGAATTATAAATTTGTAAGATATAAAGTGGCCGGTATACAGTGCTAGAAAGAAGCTAATAAGAAATGTGTTAGATGAGAAAAACTTACCCTCCAGATACATCAATTACTTCCTGAAACGCAGATAAAAAAACATAAGAACATAAACAATTTAAAATGATAGAAGAGAAGAGGAAAAGAGTAAAATACGAAAGGAAGGTTCACATTTTCATGTTGGTGCAGTAATATAGTTTGTTTCACATAATTCCCGTGAACTTGGGCAAAGTGTGAAACTGTTAAATTAAATGGAACCTTAAGTTTTGAAGCAGAAACCAAAAACCCTTAAAAAATTCCTCTAGAAGTTGGATCATTTTCCCTTTAATTGCATGAAGTTACATTTTTAAGATACTTCACTTAGGATGCTCTACAATATATGTAACATTAGGTATAAAAATTTCACAGTTTACCAAACTTGTTTTGTGGAAAAGAGGGGCTAGGGAAAATGCCCTGCTACCAATTACTGTCTAGGGAACCCATTTGCTCACCGGGCATGACAAACTAAAACAGGTCACACGTGCTTAAAAACAATGTGCGTGTTGTGTTCCAAATAGGTAGTTCAGTTGGTGAGCTAAAGAACACCGAAAGAGTTTTAAGTGTACGTCCAAAGTTTGAACCTGGAAAAACTAACATAACCACTAACTTACAGCTAACATTTGCATATAAAAAAATTATATGCTCTGCAAATGGGAAAATAGGACAAAGTTAATGGCTTTATAATGAGTGTTCTGCCCCCCAAAAACAATAAAATAAAACTAAATTAAATCAGCAGATAAATGAATCAAAAGACTACGTGCTGAATGATGTTCTGTAACAAAAGTATTGTCAAATAAAAAGTAAAAATAATGATCATGCATACAATAAGACAGGATCAGTGTGAAAACTTCAAGAGCTGATACTAAATTGAAGGGTGCTGCATAATTTACTTTGCTTCTATTTGGATTAACTTATTTGAGTTTATCTACCGAAATAAGCACTCATAAGATTGTTTGGGATAGCTTTAAAAACAGTTTTGTAACAATGTTCATAGGCTATTTTTAGCTTAATTCCATATGCTCTCTATGATAACTTATAAAAACAGCTAATAGCTTCTTCTTTTTGGGGTGATAAATTAATAGCTTATAAATAAGCACTTATATGATAAGTGTTTGTTTGTTGTGCTTGTACTATAAACACTTAATTAAGTTATTTATCTAACGAGAGCCCTATAGCCATTAGCCGCAGAAAACAATAAGGATAGAAAATAAATAAGATAACCTAAGCAGGAAATGTTAATGAATTTAATTGATTTGATATATGCATGTTAATGAAAGTTGGAAATGAGAAAATTGGGAAAGAAAAGCTTAGTACATACAAGATGGGTAGGGTTAAGTTTGGAGTTGAGAGAAGACTCGACTTGTTCCTTTGTCACACCCATCTCTCTCTTCTACTTCGGTCTGCCCTTTCTCACGGTCACGCTCACTCTGTCCTGCTTTTTTGTTTGCGGAAAGAAAATATTCGCGTCTTAACTTGCCGTTGTTTCCACGCCTATAAAAATATGTGCAAATTCCACCGTGGCTCTCCAAAAACAAGGATTTAAAAAATCTATAAAATAAATTGTCAAAAAAAAAGAAAATCTAAAAAATTATTAACACCAACTATCTTTTGGTTTTCACGATCAGTTCAAGGTTCAATTTTAACATCAAGTAGCTCCAACTATATTTTATATTGCTCTCAAAATATTAATAGAGAATATTATAGTTTGATTCCCGCAACTACAACTCAAAAGAAAATGAACTCACTTGATTTAGAATTGGCTCCGAACTGGATTAGTTAGTCCAGTATGTCTGATACAAGTGAAAAAAAAAAACAAAAAGCATATAATATGTTTATATAGAACAAGGGCATAGAAGTAATTAACTATCATAACTTAAAAAGGTTTGCTATAACCCACCCACTTTTATTATGAATATAGTGCATTAGACCGTGTGCAATGGTTGGTTTTTTTTATGTTCAATTAAATGTTGAAAAAAATTGCAGTGTTATGCGGTGTTGAATGATGTAGATGAGTGATGTGATGAAGATTTTCAACATGTTAAAGCTCTATTTGTGGAGGACACGTGTTGCGTGAGAATTGGCCAAAACGGGCGTGTGGAATACAAGGGAGAGAGAAGGTTGAGTGTGATGCGTGACTGCATTCTATGTGTGCCAAAACGACCCATTTTTCAACAACACAAACCATATATCTCTCTTCCGCAACTAGAGCTATAAAAAATGGGTCGGTTGATGGGTCGGCCCATTAGCCCACACTTGGGTGTGTTGGGCTTCTAAAAAGTGGCGTAAATGAAATCAGGATTGGGCTGTCCCACCGGGTTTTGGGACGGCCCATTATATGATAACAAATACTTGAGATCGATCATTTAGGTTTAAGTACTTGAGATTCACCGTAACTCACTAAAACTAAATCTTAAAAATTGATGAATGAACATAGTTTAATTTAACTCACTAAAACTAAATCTTAAAAATTGATGAATGAACCCAAACACTACCGCAAAAAAATATATCAAAGAACCATTAACTCAGTATGACCAAACCATATCAACAAATAATCTAAAACACATAGCGTTTTTAGTTGGCAAAGCCAAAACCCTTTTGAGTAAAATTTTAAATGAATCCCATCAAAATATTCCATTAAATTACTACTTACAAAAATATTATTGAAAATTAATACTGTAGTGGGTTAATGAGAAGATGCTTTGATTGACTTTTCCAAGTGAAAAACCCAAAAAATGTGAAATGCGAAAAACACAAATTCGATGGCGCCAAACCAAAAAGTTTGAGCGGAACTGTGAAAAAACAAATAAAGTAGAAGAGTCTCAAAAACTTCAAAAGTTGAATCCGTGTGCTATCTTCTAGCCCAATCGCAACCGTTAGATTGACACTGGCACGGATCGCTCCAAAAACCAATTCCAAAATTCACACACTCCCTCTCAAATTTCACTTCAGTTCAAGCGCTCAAATTCAAATCCCTCTTTATAAAACCCCATTTTCACACCTCACCAAATCACTGAAATTTCACTTCCAATTTTTCAATCACAGTTTAAATTCAATCTTCTGTAATCTTCTTCTCTCAATCTCAATGGCTCGTACAAAGCAAACTGCTCGTAAATCCACCGGAGGCAAGGCTCCCCGGAAACAGCTGGCAACAAAGGCGGCCAGGAAATCAGCTCCGGCAACCGGCGGAGTGAAGAAGCCACACAGATTCAGACCAGGAACCGTTGCTTTGAGAGAGATTCGTAAGTATCAGAAGAGCACTGAGCTTTTGATCAGAAAGCTTCCATTCCAACGTCTTGTTCGTGAAATAGCTCAAGATTTCAAAACAGATCTGAGATTCCAGAGCAGTGCTGTTTCTGCTCTTCAAGAAGCTGCTGAGGCTTACTTGGTTGGACTCTTTGAAGATACTAATCTTTGCGCTATTCATGCTAAGAGAGTTACCATTATGCCCAAGGATATTCAACTTGCAAGAAGAATCAGAGGCGAAAGGGCTTAGATATATATTAGTATTATCTGTTTCAATTTCAATTTTCAAATATTATGTTAACCCTAGAATTAGATGGCTAGTGTTTTATTGTATGTGTTACTCTTAAACTCAAGTTGTAACAATGTTTGAATTTGAATGTTAATTCAATGAATTTGCTATTTCATTATACTAATTTGTGTGTTTACATTTTCAATAGAGTTGTGTGAATTTGACCCAAATTTATACATCGATTTGAATATTTAGGTTTAACATGTTCTTTTCCTACTTTCAGATTTGTAGGGTCATTGACATATTGCTCTTGTAATGGTGGCTTCTTTGTTTATGAACCATATAATCTTGATTGGTGTTTCTCTGTTTTAAGCACCACAACTAAAAATGTCAAGAGAAGCAGTGGAACATAATTCAACAAATAGAACAGTTTTAAGGGTTTTTGCTTTTAATAACAATGGTTCTTAAGCCCCTTTTGCTCATGAATAAGTTTAAGCTTTTAATGACGAACAATTATTTGTATCTGAGTGATTGAGATATTGTATATTCCTCATGATTCCCAGGATGATTGTGTTTTGTTGCTGAGATTTTCTTTGGTTTGAAAATATTGTGTCCGAGTGTCAATTTTATTAGTGCAAGATGTAGTAAAAGAAGAGTTAGGAATGTGAGGTAGTAGAAGAAGAATTAGTGCAAGTGTTTGAAACCTAAGCAGTTGCTGGTGCATGAACCACTTCAGTTTGGACAGAATGACTGTAGGTTAAGGATTGTTTATGGCAGCATGTTCAGGACTAAATGTGGCAGTAGGTTCGATAGGAATGTCACTTTGTAATATAGGAAATTAGGAATGATGGTGTGGACATATGTGTTCGTTGTTACTTGTTAGTTGAACTAGGCGGGAATTGTTGGAAGGATGGACTTAAGGTTTGAAATGGGAAACAGTCCTTAAGGCATATGAATGCATATTGAGAGGCAAAGGACTGAGGCAGCAGTGGTAAAAACAAAGGACTAAAATTGGGAAGGCAAATATTAGAAGAGCTGGTGATTATCTATTAATGAAGCAGAGCAAGTGCAAAACATCATTTTCCAAATAACTTCTGTTATGGTTTCTGCAGGTGCATTGGATTTATTCAACATACTTCACTTTTTCGTTCAACCCTCTGTTAAAGTTTTTACCTTGTCTATGTTAATCCTCTAATTATTTGTTAAAATATGTTACGACTTACGACACTACTCATGTTGAGAACATGTTACATACTGTATTTTGATCTGGCTAATTAGTCAGGTCATTCTTATGGAATTGGAAGATCGTAGACCATGTTGTATTATCAAAATCCAAATTAATTTGCATATGTTCGATTCCATGTTGCTTGAACAGGTTGCTACATTACTTTGCATCAAAATGGCATGAACTTTGCTTGTACTGTCATTGCATCAATTAGATCAATAAATCATTCCATAACGTTTGTCATTTGCATTATTCATAATTGACATCAACAGCTTCTGCAATATTTTAACAGGTGCACAGGCACTACCACTGAGAAGGTTAAATAAAACAAAAACAATACAATTTTTACATTGCAAATGCATTGCCACAATGCCCCCTATCTTCTTAGCCAAAGTGCCAATTGATGTGGAATACAACAGTCAGAAACATAGAAACAGGCTGAAAGAAAATAAGAAAATATATGACGGCAACTATCATGATTGCAGTGTTTATA
The DNA here is from genome assembly GCA_951804385.1 of Trifolium dubium. Lineage (NCBI taxonomy): Eukaryota > Viridiplantae > Streptophyta > Magnoliopsida > Fabales > Fabaceae > Trifolium > Trifolium dubium. The sequence continues at coordinate 4,036,988 of OX638075.1, read as the reverse complement.
ATTGTATGGTCATGGATTACCATGCATCACCGAAACTCATGTTAAGTCATCTTGCCGTTTTGGTTCACTTACTAAGCACATTCTGATTCCACAATCGTGCTAAATAGCTAGGCAGTCCCATAGTGGAGTAAAATATGTGGGTGCCTTTAAAGAAAGGTGGTTATAGAAGCATGGTATCTAGTCTCATTTTTTGAAATCCATTTACACACCTCTAAAATGGTGAGCTCCATTGTAGATGCTGTGATAAATAACAAAGTTAAAGTTGGAGCAGTGAATAAATAGCCTAAGACTCAGCAGCAGAATTGAAAATTGAAATAACACCATACCAAGATTGAGGTTATGCAGGAACATTAACTCTACCAAGAAATGTAAAGACAGCTTGATAGGCGGAAATTAAAGAGTTTAGTGATAAAGAAGTTAAATATTCAACAGCCACAACTCAATATACTAACACATTGACTGTTTAACAAAAGAAAAACACTACCAATTGTGGAGTGTTTTGTATTTTTGTATTTCATCATCATCCTTACAAAAATCAACTTCTATTAGTCTGGCATATTATTACAAACACTAGATAGAAATTTCAGGTAAAAATAGGTTCGAAATTTTAACAAAGTTAAATTGTATATGCTCTAATGAATAACACAGAAGTTGTACCAGAGAGTAACCGTACACAAAAGTAAACTAAAACTTAACATCAAAATAACATTCAAATTCTGGCAAAAATACATTCAAAATTTTAACAGAGTAACATTCAAATTGAAACAATAATCTTGAAACTTCAAAGTGTCAATACACATATTTTTCTAGAGTGAACTAGCAACTTCATTGATTAACATTCAATTTGGAAATAGAGTTACAACTAGAGCTCAAGATTCACATATAAGACTAATACTACCTAATTCTAGGGTTACGAAAACAACATTTTGGGAATTAAAATTGAAATAGATAATAATTCTAAGCCCTCTCGCCTCTGATTCTTCTTGCAAGCTGAATATCCTTAGGCATGATGGTGACTCTCTTAGCATGAATAGCGCAAAGATTAGTATCTTCAAAGAGTCCAACCAAGTAAGCCTCAGCAGCTTCTTGAAGAGCAGAAACAGCACTGCTCTGAAATCTCAGATCTGTTTTGAAATCTTGAGCTATTTCACGAACAAGACGTTGGAATGGAAGCTTTCTGATCAAAAGCTCAGTGCTCTTCTGATACTTACGAATCTCTCTCAAAGCAACGGTTCCTGGTCTGAATCTGTGTGGCTTCTTCACTCCGCCGGTTGCCGGAGCTGATTTCCTGGCCGCCTTTGTTGCCAGCTGTTTCCGGGGAGCCTTGCCTCCGGTGGATTTGCGAGCAGTTTGCTTGGTACGAGCCATTGAGAGAAGATTGAATTAGAAATATGATTGAAAAATTGGAAGTGAATTTTTAGTGTGAATTGTTGAGATGTGAAAATGGGTTTTTATAGAAAGAGGGCTTTTAATTTGAGCGCTTGAATTGAAATGAAATTTTAGAGGGAGTTTCTGAATTTTGGTTTTCGGGGCGATCCGCGTGATTGTCAATCTAACGGCTATGATTTGCTTAGAAGATAGCGCACGGATTCTGCTTTTTGATGTGAAGCTCTTCTATTTTCTGTGTTTTTTAACAGTTCCGCGCAACCCTTTTTGATTTGGCCGTAAAAATTTTTACTATATTTATTTTTTACCGTAAAAATTTTGGGTTTATATTTTTTATTTATTTGTCCAATCCCACATTATTTTTAGGCTTTGTTAGTTTTTGGAAACTCTAATTTAAACTCTAATTAGTCTTAACATGTGAAATTACCTAATTGCTCGTTTAAAATCCTATTAACCAACGATATACTTCTGAATTTTCTTAATTAAAAAGAAACTTCAATCCCGCCTTACTTTCAAGCTTTGTTAGTCCTTGAAAACCCTAATTCAAACTGTATTCATAATTAAGAACAACGAATGAATGAAACGACGATCACAACATGCAACAACACTATACAGTACAACACAAAATGGATATTCAATTTTTATCTCTTATTTCTAATTTTTTTTCTTCTTCTTTAACAGGCCTTATTTAATTTGAGTATTTTATTTTGTCAATTAATTGTGACACGAAATAGTGTAGTGAAAGACAAAATGGCAATCGCATTATCTTGCTGCTTCAATCGAAAACCTAATTGTATAATCATCCACAAAATCGATCCCTTCGTGCAACCGAACCAGTGCACAACAACAATGCCAGCAACGAATTTGTCCCTCTTGCTTCTATCGGAGGTACGAATTCCCTCCTTTTCTATCTAAGACATTTTGCATCAAAATTTTCACGTTCATTTGCATTCACATTAGGTTTATTTGCAATTGCACCTTATAATCTTCTGAAAGAGTATGTTTAGCATCCATTATTACATTCCTTTTCTTTGCTATATGTTTTACTTTTTTCATATGAGCTATACTGGTTGAGTTTTATACTTCAATGATTTCTGTACTAAACGTTCCAATTTTTTAGTGGTTGAAATTGGGAATGGATTTCCCACCTTTACTATTTGGTGACTTTAGTGTATTTAGGATATAGATGAATGATTAAAATAAATTATTATTTAAATCAGAGAGACAAAGTTACCAATGGTAGGGAATTCAAAGGTACTTTCCTTATTCATAACACATGTACCTTTAGATGAGTTTGGAAACAATTTTAGCAGTACTTTCCTTATTCTTCTACATTATATCTTACAGTATTCTTACCTTTTCATTTATCCCTAGCAGTAGCTCTGTTAAGTTTTAATTGTTTACTGATTTTGTCCTCTCTAATTCAAGATGGAATCTAATTGGTCTTTAAAAAAATATATGGAATCTAATTGAGGAGGGAATCCACTTGCGTCTTTTATTGAAAATTAGTTACAAGTCTACTAATCTTGCCCTTTTCCTTTTGACAACACTTTAAGCCACAAACCAATTGCTGAATACTAGGAATCTTGCCAAGTGGAAAATAATTTCAGCTGTTAATTATTGGGGCATTTGAGATGGAGTTTATATTATTTCCTTCTATCTCTTCTATTATGCAATTTATATATTGTGCATCCAACGTTTCAGTTTATCTGGTTTTCTTTCTGCCGGAACTGGTTCAACCTTAAATTGATCTTTAGGTTATTCAAGTGGTTTAAAATCTCCGAACCATGATTTACAGGTCTTGTTGGTTCAATATATAGTAATTCTTTTATAAGATTGATATATAGTTTCAAACTTCCAATGTAAGAACCTAAAAACCGACCCGTAAACTTGACTTTGTACGAGTTTACCTCATATTAAAATAATATATACATGACATATATACTTACACAATACAATAATTGCATTAATAATTCAAAATTGTTATAAAGCAAAAAAAAACTGAGTTGAATAAAATTAAACTAATTAAGAAGGAATGAAACCAAATGTAAAAACTGAGATGAAAAACTTTGTCCAAATTTCTCTGAGTTTACCCGAGTTTACTTTGAGTCCAACCAAGTAAACTCGGTTTCATTTCCTAGTTTGCTAAATTTTGAGTTTAGAGCTGACTCAACTCAAAACTGACACAGATTTGTGGAATCTCGTGGAATAGATTCCACGAGTTAACTTGCGATTTTAACAAATAATTTTCTTTAACTAATAATTGCCTACTAATACTATAATGCCCTACTTCCCCTATCAGAGCATATATGATGCGTTAGCTTAAGCAAATCAAAATTCAGCCGCCCGGGATAGAGTTTGTTAGTTGTTGGTAATGAAATTCCTTTGTGTGAGTACTATATACTGTAGTATGTTACAACATTACCCTTTTTGACAGTATACTTAATCTGATTGGAAATTGAATAAGTGGTTTCTATCTCAGCTTCCATTCAAATTATATATGCTCTATTGACTGGATAAAGTATGCCACTTTGTAATTGTGTTTTATTTTATTTCTTTCCTCCTAGCTAGTTACAACACTCTAGTGGCTCATTACATGACACTTGATGTGAACAAATGTTTTAAAACATGGATTCAAGTGAGTGGGTATTTTATTTGTTCAATTCAATAATTAGTTTTGTTAATTTGAATCTTATTTTTCTTTGAATAAACATGTCAAACTTCAATACTTGCTTCAGTAACTTTAACAAAAATGTGAAATTAACCACTGAGTGTTATAGTTTGACACATGTTAAAGTTATTAGTACAAAATTCCCAACTGAATACAGAATAACAGAAACTCTTTATTTCATTTTTCATAAAAAAACAAAAAAAACTACTAACTTTTTCTTTTCACTTATCAACATACTTTTTGTAGGAGGTACACCTTTTTTTTAACTCAAAACAAGGTAAAACATGAATTGATATAAAGCTTTTTTTTTTTCCAGACAATCTTACTCAAATTTTATTAATTACATGTTCCCAAAATCATGTTTGAGTGATTGTATTTGTAACAAACTTACACTTAGATTTGTTCCTGTACCACTAAAATTTAGTAGCCTGTGGCATTTGAAATATTATGCTACTTCAGCTGCATGCTACTTTTTTATCTTTGCATTACTCTAACTGTAAGTGTGTATATATTGGTGTGAGACTTTCAAAATTACGGCAAGTCACCACAATTTTCATTAAATCGACTCTTTGTAGCTTCAATAATTATTAGTGTCACTGTGATTTCGCTAAACTCACTAAAGTTATTTTGTCATTTTGGTACCTCACTTTTTCCACACCGTGACTCGTTGTGACTCAAACATCCTAGGCTAGGGTGTTTTACGTTTTGCTTAATTCAAGTAATACAATGATTTGGCTTATTTAACAGTTTTAATATTAACAGTATTATCAAAGTCACTGATAATGACTTGCACTTTAAATTTGAATAATATACAGCAATCCCTTTATTCTTTGTTAAAATAAAAAACAATCCCTTTATTCTTATCCCAAAATTTACGAAGAATGTCCCACTTGGAGTCTTGGATTATAGTTTACATAAAATCACTTGATTGATTCTGTAAAAAAAAATCACTTGATTTGAAAATCCATTTAATATTTTTTTCAAGGCACTTGCACTTATTTTATCCGTTCAAATAATCACTTAACTGCAGAATATTGTGGAAAAAAATTGCACTCAAAATTTTAACTAATGTATATTTACATATGAGATCAAACTAAAGTAACTAAAAGGTTCAAACTGTATTGAATATTAATCAGCTTTCTTCCCTATAGTTACGTACAAAAGCTTCAGCTACTAGTGGCTGAATCCTAATAATAGTTTCTGGCACTGTCAACATAGGTGGTGCTTCCGACCCAACAATTTTTCGACAAGTCTCAAGGAGACACTGCCTGCACTTGGGGCATGATGAGTGTGCCTTTAGCCATTTGTCAATGCAACGCACATGAAAACCATGGTTGCACTTAGGCAAAATGCGCACTTTTTCACCCTTTGAGAATTCCGAGAGACATATCATACACTCCGTGTCCAAACTTGGTAATTTCAACTCAGTTGAGTAGCTTACTGTGGGAAATGTCTTGAGAGCTTTCTTCTTGATTCCTTTGTTGATCGATTGAGGCAAAGAATTGCCACTCGAACTCGAAGAAGAGTCGTTGTTGATGGCTATGTTTGAAAACCTTAAAGCACACCTTATGATAGAGTTCAACGCAAGTGAGCAAATCAGAGCACACAATAGGACTGCGAGTATCATCACAACATTTGCATCAAATTCACGAATTCCGAAATATGAATTGGTTGAATTTTGGTTGTGTGTTAGAATAGGGGAATTGGTTAGTGATTGATGATCAATTGGGTCTTGGAAGAGTAACCTTCTTGTGTTGGATTCAACAAGAAGCTCATGGATGAGTTGTGAAGTAAAGGAAGTAGAAGCATACATGTTGTTTTGTTGGGGAACTTGATGAGTTAATTAGTTAATTAGAGAGGTTGAGGGTTGTTGTATATTATACTAGATAAGGGACTATATATAGGAAAGTTTAGATGGTAGAATTGATACGGCATCTCGCTTTTGTGAAAGTTTGAATTAACTATAGTATTTGGTGCCTGGTTGCTATTTAATTATAATATTCTTTAGGGTTATGCCTTTTTAATTTTTTTATATATCTTTTTGCTCCACTGATCACTATGTTTTTTTTTACATAATTTAATTTAATTTAATCTGGCTTTATAATCAGTATGGCCCATTTTTATTCCACTTTATGCCAAGCAGAATATGGCGGGTGGCATATGGATTTCATAAATCATATATATTAGTAGATATCATAGTAGATTGCTGTTTCCCGCTAAATAAAGGACCCATCAAGCTCATAAAGGAATAGTAAAGAGATGAGTTGTTTATACTGCAAAAATATTTTCCAAGGTTAAAGACTTAAAAAGACTTAATACAATGTCTCATCTTTTGGGACCCTTTGAGAGAAAGAAATAGAGCCAAGTGGAAATGTCTGGAATGGCCCACGCAAAAGCGTTTAGGAAAAGTTCCATTGTTTTTTCTTAGCTTGCAATGTCCTTTTGGTACTGGTGCAATGCGACAAGTTGAAGTTCAAACTTCAAAACATTAACATCAGCCATCAAATTATGGCCATTGGATTATGAACTAGTATTAACCACTTCCACATTACAAAAGCAAAAAGTGAAAGAAGATAGGAAAATAAATTACATATCTTTTTTCTTGATTTCCATATATTGCATTGTTGGGGATATCTTTTCAACTAAATTTACAATAGTAATATAATATTAAAATGATGTTAATCTCATTCAATGTTAGTGTAAAAAGTTTTACGCGATCACCACTGTTTGATATTGTTAGATATGTTAAATATTATGTTATTATTTATTGAAGTTTGGTTATTTTAACATATTGGTTCAAAATTTTCCCTCTATGGCTAGAGTACCCGGACTAATGGTGTTGCTTATTGTTTGTTTTGTTACTTGTTCAGTAAAAATCCAAGTATGCTGGAAAGAGTTGCACTTTTCTTCATCAAATTGGAGAAAGTCCTTATTCATCCCATAATAATGTCAATGGATGTGCAGAATGGATGTGCAGAGTTCCGATCTAATTAGCAAAAATAGGCTTCGTCGCAAGAGCTCTATTGATTCAATTTGTTGACTCACATTTCAATCTTGTGCTTTCAGAGGTCTTGGAGAGGCGAATCACTAGGATAAAAAAATAGAGGTAACTTTCTTGAAATTATCAAACTCTTAGCAACAGATTGACACTTTGAAATGCGCTGGAGATACTTGCTGCCACCCCCCCTTACATTTTGGCTAAGCTTCGCCGCTGCTTTCTTTCTATAAGCTCTGTCAAAATCTAGGCTTTAATAGCGCTTAAAGCAAAGAAATGTGTCAAAAGTTATCATATGATAGCACTTATTTATAGAAGCGCTGCCATAGGTCATAAATTTGGATCCTCTATAGTGACTAAAATGTAAAGTGAGAAAATCAAAGGTTGTTATTGTAATAATTTCATGATTTGTTACGATGTATCTACAATATCTACCTTTGATTTATTAATTAATGGTTGATATTATTCACTTTACAATAAGTGAATTGTTCACTTTGGAGGATCCCCATCTGCCATGGCCATTTTGTTCTTTTTTCCTTCTACATTTATAAATTACTTCCCAAAATTTACCAAGAATCTCTCACTTGGATTATAATTTACATAAAATCACTTTATTTGAATATCTATTTAAATTAAATTTCTTGAAGGAATGTATCATATTATTGGTTCAAATACTTACTGCAGAATGTTGTTGAAAAACAATTGCACTCAAAATTTTCACTAATGTATATTTACATATGAGATCAAACTAAAGCAACTAAATATTTTAAACTATAATGAACATTTATCTGCTTTCTTCCCTATAGTTACGTTCAATAACTTCATGGTCTAGTGGTTGAATCCTAATAATAGTTTCTGGCACTGGCAACATAGATGGTACTTCCGACCCAACAATCTTTCGACAAGTCTCAAGGAGGCACTGTCTGCACTTGGGGCATGATGAGTGTGCCTTTAGCCATTTGTCAATGCAACGGACATGGAAACCGTGATTGCATTTAGGCAAAATCCGCACCTTTTCACCCTTTGTGAATTCTGAAAGACATATCACACACTCTGTATCCAAATTTGGTAGTTTTAACTCAGTTGAGTAGCTCACTGTGGGAAATGTCTTGAGAGCTTTTTTCTTGATTCCTTTGTTAGCCAATTGAGTTGAAGAGTTGCTACTTGAACTCAAAGAAGAATCGTTGTTGAGGGCTACATTTGAAAACTTTAAAGCACACCTTATGATGGAGTTTAATGCAAGTGAACAAATAAGAGCACATAGTAGAACTGCTAGTATTAGCACAGTATTTGCATCAAATTTACGAATTCCGAAATACGAGTCTGTTGAATTATGGTTGTTTGTTAAAACAGGAGTGTTGGTTAGTGATTGATGATCAGCTGGGTCTTGAAAGAGTAGCCTTCTTGTGTGAGATTCCACAAGAAGCTCATGGAAGAGTTGTGAAGTAAAAGAAGTAGAAGCATACATGTTTTTTGTTGGGGAACTTGATGTGGTAGTTAATTATAGCTTGAGGGTTATTGCTATATTATATCCTAGATTGAGGACTACATATATAGGGAAGTTAATATGGTAAAATTGATATGGAATCTGGCTTTATTAAAGTTTGAATTAACTATTTGGTGCCTAGTTGCTTGTTTAATTATTCTATTCTTTAGGGGTATGGTGCTTAGTGTTTTTTTTATCCTTTTTTCTCCACTGATTACTGTCTTTTTGTTTACTAGTACTATAAAATTTGATTTGTATATGTATAGGGTCCATTTTAATTCCACTTTAGTGGCAACTGGATTTCATAAATCACATGTTAGATAAATAAATAAAAGGAAAATCATAGTATATCATAAGAAATTGCTCTTTCCCTCTAAACATAGGAGATAAATTGATGCTAATCAATTTTTTTTCTTCAAGAAAACATAAACTTAATTCAATGTCTCATCTTTTGGGTCCATGTGAAAGCGTTGAGAAAAAGGTCTATTGTCTTTTGTCCTTTTAGTACTCGTGCAACGCGACAAGTTGAGGTTCAAAACATTAACATTAACATCAACCATAAACCCATAAGCCATTGTATTTTATGACCATTGGATTGTGAACAAGTATTAACCACTTCCATGATACAAAAGCAAAAGTGAAAGATGATATGAAAATAAATTCCCTTTTTTTCTCGATTTCCATATATGTCATTGTTTGAGGATATCTTATCCACTAAATATATAGTTGTAATATAATATCAAAATGTAATGGAAATAGTTTCGATTGATTGATATTTTTTTTACATGAAAAACAATTTTGAATGGCCAGTAAAAATACTTAAATAATATAAATAAAATCATGTAATTTAAAAAAAATGATAAACAGATTTGTTAATTTTTTTTAATTATTTCAAATTAAATATTATTAATAAATATTTTAGAAATTAACTATGCATATATTTGTTGATTCAAAAAAAATAAATCTATGCAGATATTTTTAAAATTGATGGATCGCACCTCATTTGTTAAATTTATATTTTAAAGTGGATGGCTCCACTTGAAAAATATCCTTACTATTAAATGGAAAAATATCTTATGAAGTCTGAATTAGAATATCTTAGTCTGAAGTAAAATATCTTAAAACTTAAACTAATTAAAGTAAAATTATAATTTAGTATTTAAAGTAGCTTTTATCTTTTAGAAATAGATTTTTTTTTTTGACAATATTTTAGAAATAGATTCTACTTGTTACAAATTTCAAACAAATTATAAATATTGATGCTGTTATAGTGTATTGTCACAAGTGTTACTATTATTTTTATTTTGTTAAAGAAATAATGGTACTTTCCTCCCAACGCTATGAACAATAATAACGATAGCTAGCTGCTCTACACTTGCATTGATATTAATACAAACTTTTTGTAGGGTGGGGGATGCACTTTACATAAAGAGTGGAAATATAACCGTTGATTGAAAAATAGACGATTGGGATTTGATATATTCACTTTAGACATGTACATATATATTTCAAGTATTTCATCATCTAAAGACTAAAGTGCACTCAATCACCTTAGATTAGAAGAGAGAAAACTGAAAAATAGAATGGGTTATTTCAAATACCTAGTCACATATCACAATAATATTAAAATTACAAAGTAATTAGTGTGAAGTTAAAAGATCATAATTGAACCATAATATTCCTAGATAGTTGTAGTTCATTTATATTATCTTCTTCTGAAATCTTGCGTTTGATCTTTCTTCTTGATTTTTCAAAATTGAATAATTTACTTTTTGGCTTTGTTAGGCTTCTTTTTGTTTCACTACTAGTTGGGTTTTTGTCATAGGCTACCCTACTTCATATACGGTTTTACTCGTCCATGTTTTAATATCTAAAGAATAAAACTGTTTATTTATCAGGTACGAAGTTTCCACCATTGTTAACTATGATTAATTTCCATCGGAGACCATGTGAGACATATAAGGTGAGTTTTCCCCTCTCAACTGATTTTTTTTTCTTCATATGCATGAGTCAAGAATCGAACCTCAAACCACATGCTTAAGGGGTCTAAGACTAAGACCCTTACCACTTGGAATTTGGTAAAACTTTGTTTGTTTAAATCACTTAAATTGTTATTAAAATACAACTCTTAGGATTAAGCACAATATGTGCTAAACGGGAAGGGTGAAAGAGATTTCAAGGGCACATAAGTCATAACTCTTGAAAAAAGAGATCCAAAATTGACCTGCAAAGTATTACCTAAAAGGAAACTTATTTTTTTGATATTATAAATTTGAGGTGCTAGCTCAATGGTAAGAATTTAATATTATAATTTTAAGGTGCCGAAATTAAATTTCGTTAGGAACAATTGTAAAATGAGACCAAAGTAAGTAGAGCATGAAAAGTCCACACTCAAGCATGCATGAAAACAAGAGAAATTCTACGGTACCATAAAAAATAAAATTGGTTCTCTCTTGTTTTGTTGATTATAGAAGAAAGAAGAAAAATAACATACTCATCTCAATTTAATTACTGATGTCATATGGATACAAGAACTTTAAGATATTGAAATAACACTTATCATCCCTTAGTGCCTAAACTACCTTTATGCAGAAAAACTTTACCAAAGATACCATACCATTCATTAAATTAGTAACTATGAGAATAATCTCAAAGCAACAATAATATGATTTCTTTTTTATCAAAAAAATAAATAATATGATTTCTTTTCTTCACAAAGCACTTTCTTAAAAATATTTGGAGAGAAAGCCTTGATTGGTAGTGATTTCTCCTTTTTAAAACTTTCTTTAAAACATGTAAGTATGCTTAAATTATTGCGAATGTGGCAGTATCTGCAACTTCATCAAACTACAACTACGGTGTAATCTATAAATCACAGTAAAAGCTGTATCGTAATGCCTCGACGACCACAACATAGTACATGTAATTTTATTAATCGGACATTATTTTCAATCTTATTTATTTTGTTGGTCAGGTAGTCTAGTTGTTAGAATTTCACCGAATATGTGGGCGTACTAGAGTTCGAACCCCGGTCCCTACACTTTACGTGCAAATGTCCTATCAATTAAGCTAGGCTCACGGGACATTTTCAATCTTATTTTATCTTTAGATCGGATTTAGAGAGTATTTTAAAGAATTTGAGATATTTTGAAGTCTATGAGAGTTGATAATGAGATACATATCAAAGTATAGAAAGGGAATAGGAAATTTGTATAGGATAAGTATATATATATATTTTTGGTTTAAACCGAGTATCATATGCACGCAATTATGTGACTAATCCTTTGAACCGAGTAGGAGCACAATGGGTGGTAATTGGTAAAACTTTTCTTTAAGAGAATTTAACATTGTTGAATTTGAATTCATAACCTCTAGTTAACCGTAAATGATTCCTTAACATCTCATCTAAATGTTCTTGGGTAAACAAATTATAATATTTGATGCCAAAATGTTGAGCACAAAACATATTTTTAGTTCAAAACTTCAAAAAAGTACACCGTAATCTTAAATTGGAAAAAAATGCACTCAAAACTTTAACTACTACTAAATTTTTACATTTGAAGTCAAATTCTAATTCACCAATAACCACATTTGTTTCAAGGCACTAACAGAGAGCAATTAATTAGATTATATTTCCCTATAGTTACGTTCTAAATCTTCATGCTCCAGTGGTTGGATCCTTATAACGGTTTCTTGCACTGGCAACACAATTGGTTGCACCTGCGACCCACCAGTCTTTCGACAAGTTTCACGAAGACATTGTCTACATTTGGGACATGATGAGTGTTCCTTTAACCATTTGTCAATGCAAGGAACATGAAAACCATGGTTGCATTTAGGCAAAATGCGCACTTTTTCATCTTTTGTGAACTCTGAGAGACATATCATACACTCTGTATCTAAACTTGGTAGTTTCAACTCACTTGAATAGCTAAATGTTGGGAATTTCTTGAGAACTTTCTTCTTGATTCCTTTGTTGATCAATTGAGGTAAAGGGTTTGAACTCGAAGAAGAGTTGTCGTTGATGGCTACGTTTGAAAGTCTTAAGGCACACCTTATGATGGAGTTTAATACAAGTGAACAAATAAAAGCACATAATATGACTGCAAGAATCATCACAACTTTTGAATCGAATTCACGAACTCCAAAATACGAGTCCGTTGAATTATGAATGTTTGTTGAAACAGGGGAGTTTGCTAGTGATTGATGATCAACTGGGTTTTGGAAGAGTAATCTTCTTATGTGAGATTCAACAAGAAGCTCATTGAAGAGTGGTGAAGTAATGGAAGTAGAAGCATACATGTTTTTTGTTGGGGAATTTGATGAGTTAATTAGAGCTTGAGTGTGTTGTTGTTATGTTAGTTTAGATAGGGGACTATATATATAGGGAAGTTATGCAAAATAGTAGGTTATGGTATCTTGCTTTTATAAAAAGTTTGATTTTAACTATTTTTATAATTTGGTGCCTTGACCCAAGTTGCTTCTTACTTATAATTAAATCTGTTACTATATTATATGAATGCACTCACACGTTTAACTCTTATCTTATTAAAAGTTGTACTGATGGATCATTCCTTGTACATGATGCAATATATATAGTCGCCACTATTCTAGCTATATCATATTAGAATATACATATCTTTAGATCTAGCAGCGTTCGGTTTAGCAGAAGAGTTAGACTGTCATACCATAATGTATCAAATTTGAAATTTGACCGAAAAATATATCTACGTTTAATGTTTGACATACTTCAAATATGATTATCTCAGTAGGGATAACTTATGTCTTATGGAGAGAAAAAAATTGGATACAAAACAAATAAAATCTCTTTTGCAAATGAAATATTTGTTTTATTACAATATTCTTCATGGCATGCAATTGGTTAGATTGCAATATACTATTTAATTGGTTTAAGAAGTAGTGCTTCCTGATTAAAACGAGGTATATATTGTAAATTAAAATAATAGATCAAATTGGCAAAATGTGCATTGTTTAAGCTAATGAAATTTGATCTGCAATCTAAATAAAACTATTTGTCTACAGCTATACTTTTATGTGAAAAAAGTGGTTGTGGAAAGTGGTCTTATTTTTTTTTTGCTTTTTGTTTTTATTGATTTGTTTAGCATGTTGGCAATTTGTTAATTATAAGTATATGGAGTAACGCACATAGTGAATTTGGTAACCGCGGAAGACAAGAATTAGTATATAGTCTTGCTTTTGCTTTTGGATTATGACAGTAATACAAGTACCACTTACTTGGATCCGTATCTTGATTTGTTGGATATCACTAATGTTACTGTTATTTCTTTTCATCAACATCCTTTGAGTGATAAGAGAGAAAGAGATATGTGGACATAGACAACGGTTAGTTGAACAGCTAGATACATACATAATAAGTGCAACTAGGCATAACAACATATATATCAAGGAGATATATATATATTAGATTAGTATCAAATTGATACGTGGTTAGTCCGAGTGGTAATAGATATGTAGACATTTTAAATATTTAAATATATTGTTGTGATTTTGATATTTAATTCTTGCATATAAAAAAATTTGGTTGGAATCGGAGAAAATGATTCACCTTATATCTAATAAGGTTTTGTGACAGAGATTAATTCATCTATGTTATGAGATCCAAGAAAGTTCAATGTGATAAAGTCATGAGGTTCATCCACATAATTTGGCTTTTGAGTTGTCATCTCATCATGTCTTTAAGTTTTACGAAATTTATAAACTTCACTGTTAAATTGAAAGTTTATAAATCTAAAAAATTACATTGTTATTTATAAATATGGCAAGATGAAATACTTGGATGTTGCCTCTGTTCTCTGATTCTGTCTTTTCTCCTATTTCTCATGTTTAAACATGCTCCCATTATATTTTCAAGGTTAAGACGTAAAAACGGTAAATGACTCAATTCATTGTCTCATATTTTGGGTCTCTATCTATGAGAGAAAATAAGAAAAAGGGGCAAAGTGGATAAGTATGTAATAATGGCCCCCGCGAAAGTGTTGAGAAAAAGGTCTATTGTTTTCTTAGCTGCCAATGTCCTTTTGGTACTCTTGCAATTGGACAAATTGAGTTCAAAATATTTACATCAACCACTAACATTAGAGGACTTATATTATCAGGTACATTATTCTTTTTTGGTACATCGATAAAATAAATTGCTCTCGCTACAATTTGATTTTTGAACTTTCTCTTATCCAACTCATATGCCTCTCAAATTTTTTTTTAATGAGTTATCTTACAGAAATACAATATTCTAAAGATAAACTTTAATATCATATCATATATTCATATTTAAAAATTCATATTTTAAATCAATTTTTTTATGAGATACCGTACATATTGAATATCAAAACATTCATCATCAATTCAATTTTCGGGCCTTTTTTTATGATAAAATAAATAAAATAAAACCAATTAAATTAATTTAGTGTTTTTTTTTCTCTTTCTGTATATGTTTTGGTTCCAGTCCAAATTAAACCTAACCTCTATCAGTCTATTTATTTTAGATGTCTATATATTATGTTATTTAAAATTGATCACTTAAAATTTGAACTAATTATTTTTTTAAGAAGTTAAATTAGTCCATCCAAATTGGCACTACAAAGAATCCAATTTAAAATTTTATGGAGAGCATATTCACATGTCCCAAGTCAATACCACAAAATCAAAGTTATTTTATAAAACACATAGTATAATTCTAATTTTAAAATTAAAATTAAATTCACTTTGTTTTGTACATATACGATATGACAAAACTATCATAAACTCAAGCACATAAAGTGGAGGGACCGAAGATCAAACTTTAGTCATAGACGTCCAACCTAACAATTTCGGTATTTTTTGTCAGTTGAGCTAAAATTTATATAGCCAAATTAAATTCACTTTTAATTCTCCTACTTTTTTTAAAATTAAGTTTTATTATAAAAAAATAATTATTAAGTTTTGATCCTCCAGTTTTAAAAACCGAAATATTTTGAATGGCTAAAAATTAGTGTGATTTTTTATTGGGATGTACGTAAAACAAAATTTTATATATATATATATGTGTGTGTGTGTGTGTGTGTGAGTGTGTGTGATTAACTTTTTCATGCATGTGCATATATTTCAAGTTTCAACCGGAAAAGTTGCTGTTTCATTCATCCTCTAAATGCACTCGTTCACATTAGAATAACTAATAAATCCTTTGATGATAAGTTTTGTAATTTCACCATAGTAAATTGAAAAAGAGAAAGAGTCATTTCAATACCTAGTCACATATCACCATATAATATTAAAATTACTTCACGCAGATAAAAAAAGAACCATAATATTCTTAATCCTACTCGTAGTTCATTTATATTATCTTCTTCCAAAATCTTGTATTCAATATTTCTTCTTGATTTTTTCTAAATTGAATAATTTCTTTCTGGATTTGTTAGGCTTCTTTTTTTCCCCACTTCATATACGGTTTTACTTTTACTTTTGCTTTTTCATACCTAGTTTAGGATCTAAAAGGATAAACCTGTTCTTTTTAATTACTCAAATTATTATTAAAAGACAACACTTAATTAGGCATAAGAAGTGTGTTAGTTGGAAGAGAAACAGATTGCAAAGGCTCATAATAAGTCATATAACCTTAAAAAAAAAAGAGCCTAATAATTAGGTTTTATGATTTTGAATTTACAAAATGAACTCATCAAAAGAGAGTGTAATCTTATTAGAAAAAAAAAAATGAACTCATCAAAACTTTAACTAATGTATATTTACATATATGTTTATGTTTTGTCTAGTTTTGTCCCAATGCTTCTGGCTCTAGTGGTTGGATCCTTATAATAATTTCTGGAACTGGCAACACAATTGGTTGCACTTTCGACCCACCAATCTTTCGACAAGTTTCAAGAAGGCATTGTCTACACTTGGGACATGATGAGTGTTCCTTTAGCCATCTATCGATGCAACGAACATGAAAACCATGGTTACATTTAGGTAAAATGCGGACTTTTTCACCATATTTGAACTCTGAGAGACATATCATACACTCGGTATCTAAACTTGGTAGTTTCAACTCAACTGAATAGGTCATTGTAGGGAATTTCTTGAGAATTTTCTTCTTTATTCCTTTATTGACCAATTGAGGTGAAGGGTTATTGCTTGAACTCGAAGAAGAGTCATTGTTGATGGATGCATTTGAAAATCTTAAGACACATCTTATGATGGAGTTTAATACAAGCAAGCAAATAAAAGCACATAATAAGATTGCAATTATCATCACCACATTTGAATCAAATTCGCGAGCGCCGAAATTTGAGTCGGTTGAATTGTCATTGTTTGTGAAGACATGGGAGTTGATTTTAAGTGATTGATGTTCAATGGTGTTTTGGAAGAGTAACCTTCTTGTGTGAGATTTTGCAAGAAGCTCATGGAGGAGTGGTGAAGTAAAGGAACTAGAAGCATACATATTTTTTGTTGGGAATTTGATGAGTAAATTAGTTAATTGGAGCTTGATGTTTGTTGTTATGTCATCTTAGATAGGGGATTATATAGGGGAGTTATATAATATGGTAGGATATGGTATCTTACTTTTATTAAAGTTTGAATTTAACTATTAATATAATTTTGTGCCTAGACCCTAGTTACTAAAATTAAATCAACTATATGAATATGAATGCACTACACTACACATTTAACTCTTATCTTAAAATTTGTACTATGGATCATTCCTCGTACATATTATGGTAGCCCACTATCCTAGCTATACCGTGTTAGAAAATGTGTGGATGAATAACAAATTAAATCCCTTTTGTTATGAAATACATTTATTTTATTACAATCTTTATGCAAGTGGTTAGATTGCAATAACTTTTTGTTTAAGAAGTCGTGGTTCCTAATTAAAGCGGCTATTGTATATGAAAATAATTGATCAAATAGGTAAAATATTTAAGCTGTAGTGCTTTTATATGTGCAGAAAGTGCTTGTGGAAATGACTTATTTTTTTTTTTTTCTATTGATTTGTTTAGCTTATTGGCTTTGATTATAACCTATTAATGGATGAGTGGTGCACAAAGTGATTATAACATAACATATTGGAAGAGATGAATTATAACAATTAAACTGTTGGCTTGGTAGTAAAAATCAATAGCTCTTCGTTTCAAAAAAAAATAAAATCAATAGCTCCACATGTAAAGTATTTTTACTGCAAAAAAGAAAAACATATTAGTCTAAAGTACAAAATAAACAAATTCTGGATATTGCTGATATGTGGTTACAATATTTTGTTCTATACGACAAATTATTTTGTTTTATACGACAGATTGTGATCTTGCAAGTGTTATTGTTTGCATTTGTTAAACAATAGTGGTACGTACTTTCCCCCTCAACTAGTTAGGGTAGAAATAAAGTTGTTTTTATTTTATTTTGGACTCGAGGGAGGAAATAAAGTTGAGCTAGGCTTTTGCAAGAACCAAATTAAAATTGATAAGAAAATTCAAGTCTAAGTATTTGACTGAGGGTGATTTCCTCATGTTCATATTTCACACGGTTACACGCAGCAATAAATTTAATAAATTTAAGCCATTGATTTAAAATTAGACGGTGTAAATTATATAACCAATCACAATAAAACAATTTCGGCCATCAATTTAAATCGGATGTGAGAGTTGTAATTGTGTCACACAACTACAATATCTCCCACCCTAGATTGTGCCACAAAAGAAGGCTAAATATCATTTTCATTCATGTATGTATACAAAATTTTAGTTTTAGTTCTTGTATCTATTTTTGTTCTAAACAAGTTACTGAATCAACTAAACTTTTTCTTTTTTGCCCTTAAAACTAAAATCTGCAGGAAATTTCCTACAGATATTTTTACGAATTTTTCTGCAAAAATTAAAAAGTTTGATTGATTTAAAGACTTATTTGGATTAAAAATCGATACAGCGACTAAAATTGAAATTCTACATAGATACAGGGGAAAAAATTATACTTAAGCCATAAAAGAATTCCAAAATTCACCTTAACCTTGGCAACAAATGATTAAAAGAGAGAGAAGTAAGACACATAATATTATAAAAAAAAGTTCAACTTTGGAGAGTTACTATCAATAATGTATTTTCAAAAATACATACCAAAAACTTATGCAATTCAAAAGCTTAACGAAGATTTTAGACTGATACTAAGAATGTATTTATAAATTCGATAAGAAAAATAAAAGAGACGAGGAGATAATGTAAATGAAAATTTGATGAAAAAGCAGGGCGTGAATGTTTAAAAGTTGTAAAAAAAACTACTAAATGTCAAATAAAATATATTATTTATTGGTATAAAGGATGTTTTAATTTTAACTATGTCCTCTTTGGTTCCATATTTGCATTTGTCTCAAACATATAAATGTGAGATTTCAGCACATATAAGTATATAACACAAAAGGATGAATTAGACAGCTTTAAGATATGGTATTAAACTTAAACAATAAACTTAAACAAAACAAGATGTGGCAATATATACTAAATATTCATCCAGTTATCTGTACAAAACTACCAGTCTACCACCAATATTCACCGTAATTTCATTAAGCAGCATAGAAAGAAGGATCAAAAAGCAAAACAACAAAACTTTATGACAATCCTCTTACTTCTGACCACCAGCCTCAGTTAGTTCAATTGCTACAGCTTCTATAGATTATACAGCTTCCTTCACCTTTCTTCATTCATATCGCCTTCAGAAACAACAAAACTAAATTAAACAAATTTCATAACTATCAAAATTCAAAGGAGAGAGAACAAATATTTGATCAATGAAATGTTAATACCCTTGACTAAGACAGATGTGTGACTACTATAGCATAAATCCAAAACAAATCATCATAAGTAGGCATAAAAAAGAACGAAGCAAACCTAAATCCAAGTCTTCTAATGTCAACAAAAAACTTTTCCTTGTATGATTTAAGGTTTTGAATTGCAACCTCGTCTATTGGATCCACAAAAAACAGGACCTGAAATTTTACATTACAAAAGCTCAAACATAAATAAGTTATCAAAAATAAGCAAGCCAATAAATAAAGTTGTAAACTTCAATAAAGATAAGCTTATACTTCAAGATCTTTGTCCACAAGTTTCTCCAAGAAAGGTGTGTTCTTTGCACTAGACACACTGGCAGCAGCAATGTAATAAATATTCTTTTGATCAGGTTTCATGTTCTCAACATATTCATCCAAGCTGATCAGTTTTTCCTCACTTTGGGAAGAGAAAAACCGAAGCAATGGAGCAATTCGTTCGTGATTCGCAGAGTCTACAATGCAACCCAATTTCAAGTTTTTGCCAAAGATCTTCCAGAACCTCTCATAGTCCTGCAAACAGATGATGGCAACTGGTAAAATACTATCACGAAACATATAGTTCTTCCTATACAAGCAGTTATATAAGATATGTAAAACAAATGTTCAAGATGTATATATGTTACAGTATCCAAGATTAAGTCACACTAACTTATCCCAGTCCCTTACAATAACTTAATAAAACCAAAAAATAAAACTGCATAACTACAAATTTTCTAAATTAGAACTTACCTCTTTGTTATCACTCATGGATATCCGCCGAATCATGTCGAAAGCCTTTGTAACCAAGCAATTCCTCATAATCCGCACCTTCAAGCACCATATAGAACAAAATTATTCAAGTTGAAACTCGCAAGGAATGTGTTATACATGTATCTCAAAGAAAGTTTAGGTCTAAACTTTAAGTTGATGTGTGCCCCTATCTACTTACAATGCGACTTTCTATAAGAATATCATGTGACTCGTTGAGTAGTTGGTAGTTTGACTCAACCACACCTCTGACAAAACTTAAGTATCTGGGGACCTGTTCATGCAAATAACACATTAGCACAGGATAAACTTATGAGAAAACCATCCAGTTACTCAAGATGGTAGTGCAAAGTCATTATACCAGTTCTCCATCAAAGGCTTCTGAAATAATGATTTTCTTAATACACAGTACAATATTACTGGTCTTGGGTTCCTTCTTTGAGGGAGCAGAGGCAGGAATATAAAGTACAAACCTAAATTCTACCAAACCCTGAAATAACAAAACCGAAATGTTAGCTGTCAAATTAGGATGATGAATCTTCTTCAGAGAAAAATTTAGGCTTCCAAACTATTACTATTAAAGCTGAATTCTAGAATCACAACAATATCCATTGACAACACAATAACATTTTTGAGACTACAAAAAAATGTTACCTCTAAAAAAAAGTGTGATAATGTCAATGGCTCCAGGTGATCCTTGAAAAAATTCTTGTAAAACTTATTGTAATCCTCCTTAGTGACTTCTTTAGGATTGCGAAGCTGTGCAGATAGAGTAATTTCTAAACCTTCATTCAAGTAATAAAATTTCAATCGAAGCATTATCACTTAATTGGAAATCATAGAACTCGCCCACAGAGGTGGGGTCTCATTAACGGTGTCCCAGCAGCTGTAACAAAAATATTTCTTCATCTGCCAATGAACATGTGTGAAAAACATAAATAAGTGAGTAAATAAGAGGCAGCTAAACAGTCATAGATTCACACGCACAAGTACTAAATCTAGTGAATATACAGAACAATCAGAACGTTACCTTAATCTTTTCATCTTGTTCGTCCTTTTCTACTTCATCTGGATCTTCATCAACCTCCGCCTCCTACACCCAAAAGGATCCCAAATTAATAATAACAAAAACGTCAAAATGTCAATTATACATATGGTTTTTTCAGGGGGATGACGGGGAAAATATTAACCAGAGACAAATAATAGGATAATGTCATTGAATTAAAAGATCGGGATCTTATAGCCATACTTCACAGGGGCATTGCTCTTCCTTCCAAATGCATACTGGGAATGGGACACATTGAGAGTAGTTTGTCACAAGCTTTTCAATCTGCTCAGGATGCGCAAACCCTCTGCAGTCCCTCTGTAGTGGGTAAAATGCACACACATATGTAAGCTTCTGAATAAAGAAACTAAGTGAGTTACTTGAAGATCATACAAGGAGATTATCAGCATACCTTAAGATACAGTGTAAGGCGAGTTCCTCTAGAAAGCAGCTCCTCAGGGTTAGGCTCCTCATATATGGTATATGAGCTGGTATTTGCCTCTCCTTCCCAAACATATTGTTTATCAGATTTTGGGCTCTTAGTTGAGATAACCACCTTCAAGGAAAAAAATAAATAATATGACTGCCAGATTAAAAAAAAAAGGAATCAGATTTTTACTCTTACGCAAATGCATACCCGATCAGAAACCAGAAAGGCGGAAAAATATCCTACACCAAATTGACCGATTATGTTATTGTCACCACCAGCATCTTTGCCATCCTTTTAAATGATACACCTTGTGAGCACACAAACATATAGCCGAAAAATGAAATAAATACAATTTAATCCTAAAATCCTTCAGGAGAAGTAGGACGGACCTTCAAAGCCTTCAAAAATGTTTCTGTCCTACTATGAGCAATAGTTCCAACATAATCGACTAGTTCTTTCTTAGTCATGCCTATGCCCGTGTCTCTGCATATAA
Source organism: Trifolium dubium (assembly GCA_951804385.1). Lineage (NCBI taxonomy): Eukaryota > Viridiplantae > Streptophyta > Magnoliopsida > Fabales > Fabaceae > Trifolium > Trifolium dubium. The sequence continues at coordinate 4,014,904 of OX638075.1, read as the reverse complement.
CAACAATTTAAGTACCAACTGAATTTAAAAAACAAAAAACAAAAAAAAAGTTATATATCTTACGTAATTGTGATAATCCCATTATCTTTATCAGTGTTAATGCGGATACGATAATCAAGCTTTTCCTTCAACAGTTCTGGCTCTGTATAACTCAGAACTTGCAGCTTATTCAAGGCATCACCAGCATTGCTGTAACAAAAAAGAAATGCATAGTTTGAAAGATAGAACAGTGCATAAATATATAACACCAATGAAGACCAGAGACATAGAGTACTTTACAATGTTTTTCAAAATAGCTTAATAAAAAAAGAGAAATATTTTTATTCAAGATGATGCTACTCAAAGTTCCTGCAAGGCAATTTAAGTTATAAGTATGAATGTAAGTAAATAAATTCCATAACAATGGAATTGAAAGTGTTGAACATTTGTAGTTTCAACTGACACATATCATACAGTATGCTTTATCCAAATTCCAACAACATTATTCTTCTGCATGGGATGGGATGACACACCTAACGAACAAACTCTAGAAAACCAACATTTGCAATAGTAACAGAAAATACCTGAGAAGTTCTCTAACAAACAAATCCTTGTTACTGTACGAACTGATGAGATCGATGAGATGGCGTTCCTGCGAAAGATACACATTATCCATAAATAATCATGTTGATTACACATATCATGGCATTGACGCAAACATATACGAACATGACCATTGATACAATGCATACCTCAGGTTGGTACTCAAATCTCTCAACTAATGGGGAACCCAAAGCAGAAGAATCAGCAGCACTGGATTCATATCGTTTACCCAAAAACACGTCCCTTTTCCAATTCGGCTGACCACTGGATTTGTGAGAGCTTAACAAAGAAGAGTAACATCTCGAATTGATGGCAGTCCTCTCACCCACCTGCTCGTAAAACAAAACAAAAAAAACCAAGGATATTTTCAGTGTATGTTTGGATACAATCAACTAAAAGTGAGTCAGTATAAAAATCAACTCTAATGCTAGAAGTTAAGATTTCTAGCTTCAAGTAGAATCAACTCTGGAGACGGAATAAATTCTACTTCAAAGAAACCTAACATGTCGGAATCAATTTTACACGTCCAAAATCAATTCTAGCCTCTCTAAAACCCTAAACCCTACTGTTCGAACGGCAATCAGTGAATGAAAATGGATTGATATTTCATACCGAGGCAGAGGAAAGTGTGAGCCGGCGAAGAGCGCCACCGTAGCTGAGTATGTCGGAGAGGGAGGAAGAGCGTCGTGAAAGGCGGTGCATCATTGGAAGAAACTGTGAAATTGCGCAATCCATCGAAGCAGTGAAATCAATACGGAGGGTTTTATTTCTATTTCTATATACTCGCATTTTTATTTTTATTTTTTTATAATATACTCACATTTTTATTTTTTTATATTAAATAGTAGTAAAAAAACTAATTTCATATTTTTAAAAAAAAAATTAAAGAATATGTAATGAATTTATCTTTTTATTTTTTTACTTTTTTAATGAATTTATTTTATTCTCAAATTATCACATATATTTTTTAATTTTCCAAAATACCTCACATCCAAAATTATCATATATATTTCGAAAATAAGAATTTTAATACTACTATTTTAATTTTGTAAGAAAATTTTCACAATGGACAGCTATAACTTTATATAACAATCCTTTGTTTTGATGTTTGAAATCTCAATTTGGATTTTTATAAAATAATATATTCTAATTTTTTAAAATTAGAGTGTTTTGAAAATTAATTAACTTCTTAAAATTAATTACTCGTTAATTTTTTTTTATCTTTTATTAACTATTGAATTGTTAAAAAATTTGCTCTACCTATTATGACTTGGTATATCCATTGAACAAGCGCAACTACCCCATTATAATCACTCCCAGTCAATGTGTAATCCAATTTGATATGATATATTAGTCTTTCTATAAAGTAGTACTATAGTCTAATATTATGTAATCAAACTCTGCCACACTGCCATATACGTTCTAAAGCATAATTATAAGATATATAATCGGAAAAAATGATCTCATGAATTAAACTAATGTAATTTACATTTGAGGTCAAATTAAAGTAAAAAGAAAGTTTCAAATTGTAATACACCAATAACCACCTCATTGATTATATTTCTCTATAGCTACGTTCTAAAGCTTCATGTTCTAGTGGTTGAATCCTTACAATAGTTTCTAGCACTGGCAACACAATTGGTTGCACCTGCGACCCACCGATCTTTCGACAAGTTTCGAGAAGACATTGTCTACACTTAGGACATGATGAGTGTTCCTTTAGCCATTTGTCAATGCAATGAACATGAAAACCATGGTTGCATTTAGGTAAAATGCGCATTTTTTCACCATTTGTGAACTCTGAGATACATATTATACACTCTGTATCTAAACTTAGTAGTTTCAACTCAGTTGAATATCTCATTGTAGGAAATTTGTTGAGAGCTTTCTTCTTGATTCCATTGTTGACTGATTGTTGATCGGTTGAAGGGTTATTGCTCGAACTCGAAGAAGATTCGTTATTGATGGCTACGTTTGAAAATCGAAGGGCACACCTTATGATGGAGTTTAATGCAAGTGAGCAAATAAGAGCACATAATAGGATTGCAAGTATCATCACAGCATTTGAATCAAAATTGTGAATTCCAAAATATGAGTCGGTTGTATTATGGTTGTTTGTTAAAACAGGAGAGTTGGTTGGTGATTGATGATTAATTGGGTCTTGGAAGAGTAATTTTCTTGTGTGAGACTGAGATTCAACAAGAAGTTCATTGATGAGTTGTGAAGTAAAGGAAGCGGAAGCATACATGTTTATTGTTAAGGAAGTTGATGAGCGTGTTAATTAGATCGCTTGAGATGGTTTGTTGCTATGTTATCTTAGATAGGGGACTATATATATATATTGGGAAGTTAGTATATTATAGGGTAAGATATGGTATCTTGCTTTATTAAAGTTTGAATTTAATTATTACACAATAATTTGGTGCTTAGATCCTAGTTGATTTTTACTTAAATTGTTTTATTAGACTTTTCATTCAAGTGGTTAAGATCGCAATATATTTGGTTTAAGAAGTCGTGGTTCCTAATTAAAGTGGGGTGTTGTAAATGGCTTGGCAACAATAGACCCAATTGACAATATGTTTAAGCTAATTAATTTGATTTGCAATCTAATCTAATATTAATATTAATACTAGTTGTATACGGTACGGGTGTGGTTTTATGAGGAAAGTAAGATTTGTAAGGAATATAAATATAAATTATCTCTTTTTTTGTAGTATTGTTGATTTTTTTTTTTTAAAAAGTGCAACACAAAAATTTCTCAAGATGTCACCAATCTTAATACTATTCTCGTCCAAACATGTTTAACTGTGGAGTTTTGATAGGATCTCATGTATTAGTGCTGGTATGATTGCACCTAGTATTGTTGATTTCTTTAGCTTGTTGTTGGTAATTTGATTATGAGTGCATAGTAAATTACTAACCTCATAAGACAATAATTATAATAAGCTTAGTTAATATGATTCAGAGCGAATTCTGATATATAGTTTCAGTCTCTTTTCAAATGCAATGTAGGATATTGTACTAAATTTTAAAAATGACAAGATAAAAATATGAACAAAATTTTATTTGCCGTGTTAATATATATGAACATTAAGATTATTTTTTTGAAGAAGTATGAACATTAAGATTTAATTTATTTTTCTCAAAAAAAAATTCATTTATAAAGTGGGAAATATTTACCGTAGAATTAGAAAAAGAAAATGTGGATAAAGTTTGAAATTAATCAATTATACTCCAACCTTTTGACGATAAGTGTCATATTTTCATCGGGAATAAAGACCATGTCATATACCACAATGGCATTAAAGCTTCAAAGTTATACGTACTAAGTGTGAGTTTGATGCTAAGACGACAGTAAAGGATCATAATTTTTCAGTTTATATGCGCAAAGTGAATTATATTAATCTCTCCTACCAAAATCTTATTATTGATCTTTCTATAGTTTTTAAGGATTGAATATTAATATTTCATTTCACTTTTTTGGCTTTTATAGGTTCCATTTCCAAACTTTTTGTTTCATTGGTTTAGTGTGCGCCTTTATTTGGTTACTCCACACTACACTTCACTGATGATTTTACTTTTCCAAACAGATAAAGGTAAGATCTAAAAGGATAAAAACTCGTTTATTTTATAATCACCGTGCACTACTAAAGATGATTAACCCTTTGATATTATTAGTAATTTAGTATGTGATGTACTGATGTGATAGTAATACAATTAGAATAAAGTAGTTAAAATACTATATAAAATTAGATAATAAGATTTTTCCCATATTTTCTTTTGAAACAAGATTTTTTCCCATATTGTGTTTGATATGCATCGGTAGCAAATTATTGTTGAAGTTGATTGAAGGTAAATTATTATTTTTTGAGAAAAATTTATTGTGTTTTTGTTTTGCAAGAATATTTATTGTGTTTATGTTAGAAGGTCTTAATTTTAGAGACTCCTTTTTTTTCATTGGATTGTTTTATAAGTTTATAACGAGGAGACATAGTTTATACACTTAAATTTAGGGTGGCAAAATGGACATCTTCAGCCAGCCTATAAATAGGGCGGAGCGGGACAGGTCAACTTAGATGTCCAAGATTAAAATTAAAGTATGTTATGTTTATTGGCGAGTTGACTGAACAGCCCGCTAAACTTTTTTATTTGATTTTTTAATGAAGATTTACCACATTTGCAATCAATTCGCCACGGCCTAACCGTAACAATATCAACATTATTTTTCAACATATAATGAAGTTTCAAAATAAAATAAATCACCATTAAAAATCGAACAACATTAAAAATGTCTCAAGAAATAAATATAAGTATCGAAACAAATCTCAAAATAAATTAGATTGATTTTTTTTTGGTTAAATATGTTTTTAGTCCATATAAACATCTGACTCTTCTACTTTTAGTCCTTCTAAATTTTTTTCCCACTTTATGGTCCCTGCAAAATTCTCTAATATGAATTTTGGTCCCTACTTTTAAGTCAACTCATGTATACTAATTAAAATTTGGAATTATGTATTGCAGTAATGTTAAGTATATTATAAATTGAATTGATTTGCAAAATTTAATTTTTTTTTAATTAGTGATGAATTAAATATGAATTTTTGAAGTGTTTGCACTTAAAAATTCATAGTTAATTCATCATTTGTTAAAAAAATATGAATTTTGATTTGAGTAATTTTTATAATATTATAAACATGATCACAAAAACTCGTTAAAAAATTTGAATCGTACACATAGTTGAGTGAAAAGCAGAGACCAAAAATCATAATCGAAAATATTTGGAGGACCAAAAAGTGGGGAAAATTTTTAGAGGGACTAAAAGTAGAAGAGTCAGATATTTATAGGGACTAAAAACTTATTTAACCCTTTTTTTTAAAACTTAGTCTTTTTCTCTACTTTTTTTTTCCATGTGAAATAATTTTAATATGTTTGCGGGTCAACATGCCCCGCTCCGTTTTAAAAGTGGGCTAAGCGGAGTGCGGAAACTTGAGGCCCTGAGTCTAAAACCTTAGTCTGGCTTGCCAAAATAGTTTATTAAACAAGCCGATCAGACGGGCTCTACCTATTTCGCCACCTACTAATAGTTTATTTTGTATTTTGGCCTAATCTCCTCATTATGTATAATTTCTCTTCTTTTTATTTTAAAATATTTTTCAAAAAATGTCTTCAAATTTTTGTTGGTTAACTAATACTGATCAGTAGGTAATTGTGTTATAGACTAATAATGGTTAAATTAGATTCCACATTTTGCATAAAGAATAAAATGTGTCATTAATTCCCAAAGTATATTCAACTTTGGGGAGTTATACAATGTACTATACTTACAAATTAAGTATTAGGGAAAGTAATTAATCAACTTATATTTCCCTATAGTTACGTTCCAAAGCTTCATGCTCTAGTGGTTGGATACTTATAATGGTTTCTGGCACTGGTAACACAATTGGTTGCACTTGCGCCTCAACAATCTTTTGACAAGTTTCAAGAAGGCATTGTCTACACTTAGGACATGACGAGTGTTCCTTTAGCCATCTGTCAATGCAACGAACATGAAAACCATGGTTGCATTTAGGCAAAATCCGTACCTTCTCACCCTTTGTGAACTCTGAGAGACATATTATACACTCTGTATCTAAACTTGGTTGTTTCAACTCAGCTGAAAAGCTCACTGTAGGAAATGATTTGAGAGCTTTCTTCTTGATTCCTTTGTTGGCCAATTTTTGTGAAGAGTTGTTACTTGAACTCGAAGAAATGTCGTTGTTGATGGCTACATTTGAAAACCTTAAAGCACATCTTATGATGGAGTTTAGTGCAAGTGAGGAAATAAGAGCACACAATAGAACTGCAAGTATCATTACAACATTTGAATCAAATTCATGAACTCCGAAATATGAGTTTGTTGAATTATTGTTGTTTGTTAAAACGGGGGAGTTGGTTGGCGATTGATGATCAATTGGGTCTTGGAAGAGTAACCTTCTTGTGTGAGATTCCACAAGAAGTTCATGGAAGAGTTGTGAAGTAAAGGAAGTAGAGCTAGAAGTATACATGTCTTTTTGTTGGGGAACTTGATGAGTTTGTTATTTAGAGCTTGAGGGTTTGTTGTTGTTATATTATACTATAGATAAGGGACTATATATAGGGAAATTATATAATGTGGTAGGAGGATATGGTATCTTGCTTTCATTAAAGTTTAGTATAATTAAGTTTTTTGGTGCTTAGCTGGACTATAGTTAGTACTAATTACTTACATTATGATCGTATGAATGCATTAAACAATTAGCTCTTATTTTAAATCAAAGATTGAGCATTCAAGTTAAAGTGTGAGTGATTTAATCTCAAACCAATTGTGAGTTAAAAATAAGTATGAGTCATCCTCACAAAACTGACTTGTAAGTTTAAGATTGTCACTTGTTTATAAAGACTTATTCAAGTCATCTCATATCCGATGTGAGACTTTTTTAATATATCCTCCATGTTCAGAACTGAACAAGTGGAAATGTGAACTCAACAGTATAAATTAGTATATTGTTGCTTTTAGAGTTACCCTCTTCTCCATCAAGATGTATACATGATACTATAAGTGTATAAATTGTAGTAATTAATATATTATGGCCGCCCACTCGCCTAGCTATATCGTATTAGAAATATATAATTGGATCTTAACAAATCCTTTTAGCCATATGAAATAATTTGTTTAATTACCATCTTCATGCAATCGTTAGATCGCAATATGTCTCGTTTAAGAAGTCGTGGCTCCTAATTAAAGCAGGATTAATGGCAACAATAGATCAAATTGAAAAAATTAATGTAATGTTAAGCTAACTTTGATATGCAATCTATAATCTAATGTAATAATACTATTTCTCTACAGCTATACGTACTTTTTTATGTGGAAAGTGCTTGTTGAAAGGGCATTTTTTTTCTTTTTGTTTTTATTGATTTGTTTAGCTTTTTGGCAATTTGATTATAACATTTTTTTGGCAAAAATATTATATAGCACATATAACATGTATTTGGATATGGAGTAGCGCACATAGTATTAGTGAATTAGTCTTGGTTTGGTTATCATTAAAAGCGTTGCTTTTGCTTTTGGATGATACAGTACAAAACAAGTACCAACTTGTTTGGATCCGTATCTTGATTTGTTGGATATCACTAATGTTACTGTTTTTCTTTGCATCATCATTCCGTCACTGATAAGAGATGAAGAGGAAGGTCGACATAGACAATGGTTAATAGTAGATTATCCGAGAGTTAAGACTTATCTGTTTAGGTTTGCTTTCTATTTTGTCTCCGTCAATTTTTAATTTGCGGAGCTTTTATTTGGATTCTGATGAACCGTTCACTTTGATTTGAGAGCGGGAGTTAAAGTATAATAGAATCTTTATGTGTCAGGTTGATGGTATTCTTTGGTAGTTTGGAGATTGAAGAGTGTCCTTATATGAATGTAGAAGTGAACATCTACTATGTGGTGTAATTTTGTAGTTCCATTTTTCCCGATTATTTGAACATCTCGTGCAGAAATCGGTTGTTAATAATAATATTTTGCTGTTTAAAAAAAAGTAAAAAAAAATAAAAGCTAGCTATAACAAGTACTTAGTAATCAACAACATGGGTTAGAATGAGGTAAGTGACTGGGATACATTAAGCAAATGTATAAGAAGGATTTTGATATTTTATCACTCTTGCGCATAAAAAAGAAACGCGCGATTATAACAAATGATTTGTCTTTCATTCATAACAGATTTTTCGACGGTGATTAATCATGATAATCCAAATTATTCATTGAACTAAAAAACCATGTAGTTTAATTGATGAACTTGTCAAAAGCTTGTAATTAGTAATTTTTTATGCGAAAGTGTTTTCTAATTCGTTTTATTGTGCATAGTATGAAATAATTGAAATGTGCGTAAAATTGAATCAATACATATAATTTCGGCAAAATAGAACTAACTTTATGTTATTTTCAACAAACAAAATAATGAGTTTGATCTTTTCTGTGCGTGGCAAGGATATGAAATGTGTTTCATGAAAAAAATCATTACTCATGTTCCAAGAGTGGATTTATAGTAATATGTACTAATTGGATAAGAATAGATAATTGAGTGAGATATACAGTTGGAATGTATTTAACAAATCTTCCTCTCCTTCAAGATTCGAATTTTTGTCATTCCCTGCTCACAAGTGGTTGATTTAACAAGCCAAAGGTTGCCTTTGCACTAATTGTAATTTGATCTATAATTAATAGTAATAATACACATTAATCAACTTGTGAAGATTCATTTTTATTCTTCTAGGGCTTAAGTTTAATTAATGATTTAATTGGAGTGCTTGACACCTTTGATTAATTAGACCAATTGGCTAATTGCCAACCACAATTAAGTCCATAATATACACAGTGTCTAGTTAATTAATTAGTTTAATAAAGAAGTCACCAAAAGAGATCTAGAGTTGGTGATTATTTCAAGACCATGTCATACACCACAAATCCATAATGACATTTTATTAGTAGAATTTTATAAGTACATATTAAATGTACAATTACTATGTGTGATGTCAAGACGCCAATAAAGAAACCAGAATATTCCTGTTTATAGTTTTTCTTACCATGTTTTGTGTATGGGATAAATTATGTTATACTTTGACAAATTTGTGGAGTGCATGCATAATTCTACTATAAGTTTTTCATTTACAATTCATTTTTTATATGAAAAAGTTACGAATCAAACTCCTAACTATTTACTATTTAAGAATTCTATTTTTATTCTCTTTCTTTAAGAATTAGAGAGTGAAAAAAAATTTGTTTAATTAGATCAATTTATTGTTAATTTGTTGTTTATAATATATTTTACGCTAACCGGATTATATTATTACTATCCTCAACCATAATCTTATGTTTGATCCTATTCAAGTTTTTAAAGATTATATTATCACTTTTCTTTGGCTTTTATGTGTTTCTTTTCCAATCTTTTTATTTCATTGGTTTAGTGTGCGCTTTTATTTGGTTACTCCACTTCCTTGATGATTTTACCTTTTCAAAATGAGGTTTAAGATCTAGAATGATAATAATTAAAAATAAAAATAATCTAGAAGGATAAAACTTGCTTATTATGCACTGCTCAGAACAAAGAAAACTTATTTGATGACTAATAATAGTACTTGATTAGTCCGGCAATAACTGTCGCAACATCAAATTACAAGTTATATCTCAAGTTATTATTTCATGAGCATCTTATAGCTTTGTAGTAGTACTTATTTGATGATCATAATCTTAATTTAAAATATAATTATAAGATGCTCATTATCTTCAAAGATCAAGTTAAAATTTTACCTCAACAATTATATCCGCTTATTAGATTAAGATGTCATTAACTATTTAGAGCATTTCTAATGGTAGAATTTTAAGATATCCATTTTATGATTTTGAGTGTGTTTATGTATGCCAACTCAACTTTATGATGTTCATAATTATTTTATTTCAATGAGTGATTTCATCTTTAAGTTGCTTAACTAACAATTATCATTTATCTCTTTTCCATATTTCATATTTCTTTCTAATTTTTACATTCTTAATTGCATGTAATTAATATATTAATCGCATGAAACTCACATTTACATATCTTAAATAAACAACTTTGACTAAATATATTGAACCCAAAATCTTACATGACATGATAAGTCAACATTTTATTATTAAAAAACATTGATGATACTTCCATTAAAGATATTCTTATATCATTTCCTCTCAATATGCAAACTTTAAATTTATATTATTTTTCACGCAAGTTTAAATTTATATTTAGAAAAACAACAAGTTTAACAATATCACATTGACAACATAATTTTGTTGAAATTTTAAAATGTAGTTATTAGGAGAAGAGATCATAATAATCTAGAGTTTAAAACAAATTCTAACATCAAGTAATTTCAGTCATTTTCAAACACATTCTATCATATATCGATTGATCAGTATAACTGAACGAACTTGGTGTCAAATTTTCCAACTGGATCATTATTACTTTTGGGCCTTTGGCTTTTGGGCTTGCCACTGAAAGAAGAAGAAAATAACTGAAAAAGAGAAAAGAAAAGAAAAGAGTTGAAAAATTAGAGAAGAAGAAGAGCAAGATAAGGAGGGAAGAAAATGTGGGGAATAACGTGCGCCTTCTCTGCTTATCCTGTTCGAACCTCCATTCCAATTCCAACAACTACAGTTCGCTATGCTTCTCGTATCTCTATTCCTCTCAATCCCTTCGTTCCAGAGGTACTCTTCTTTTTTCTCATATTACCACTTGATTGCTTCAATGAAGCACGGACAGAGGACAGAGACACCAGACACGACACGAACACTGACAGATAATTTGTTTGAGAAAATGATATATTTTATTGTAAACGTAAGTGTCGGTGTTAGACGTGTCCGTGCTTCATAGCTTCAAAAAATTCATTCAGAGTTGATTTTGTTGCAATGCAGGTCGTAGAAGCCGTTGATTCCTTGCATTCAGAGTTCAGAGCTGTGGATAATTTAGTTGCATACAATTCCAACCGTGTTCTTAAAGCTTTTCACAATGTTCGACTTGGTTCTCATGTATGTAACTGTGCTGCGCTCTTTCATTTCAATAATCGCTTAACAAATGAAATGAATAGTTATTTTATATACTTTTGGATAATTTAGTTGTAGGTCTTGTTTGGATAAACGATTTAATTAAGCGCTTATCATATAAGTTTGTGTATGTATAAGCTATTTCTATAACAAAAATAAAATAAAGTCAAATTGTTTTCATATAAGCTATTCTCATAAGCTATCCTTTGAATCTCATAGAAATAAACTGAAACCAGCTTACTATGCTAGTAAATAAGCTTAAATAAGTCAATTCAAATATGTCTCTAATTGGTTTGATAACATGCATGTTTTGCTATTAGCATTTTGGTGGTTGCACTGGTTATGGTCATGATGAAGCCGGGGGACGTGAAGCGCTTGACCAAGCTTTTGCAGAAATTGTTGGGGCAGAATCGGCTATTGTTCGTTCACAGGTTCTTAATTTTCATTGTCTTCTTTATATTAGGTTACTCACTAGTTCTTATTGAAGTTGGCTATGTAGGACTTATGTCTGGTTTGGGTAAACAATTTAGTTAAAAACTTATAGCAAAAGTGCTTATGTATAGGTTATTTCTACATGAAAAGATAATATAAAGTCAAACTATTTTCATAAGCTATCTCAATGAGTATATAAAAATAAGCTGAAAACAACTTATAGACACGACATATGCTATTTTCTTAAAATCTCCCGAACAGCCTCATAAGCTCAAATAAGTCAAGCCAAACAGGCCCTTATAATATTCTCATATGTCAACAGTTCTTCTCAGGTACTCATGCCATCACATGTGCTTTATTTGCCCTCTTGAGGCCAGGAGATGAGGTAACACTTTTTTTTTCTTCGACTTCTTCTTCTTCTTCTGATATTCTATGCCTTTCATTCTTTACCAGGAGTTTAGCTCTATAGTTGTATAATGTTTTCCTGTTGAAATTGTAATTGGAATAATGTTTTTAGACTGATATAGCTATCAGCTTTTGGCAGTTGCTGGTGCTCCTTATGACACATTAGAGGAGGTAATTGGGAAAAGGGACTCCGGTGGTTTGGGTTCCCTCCAAGATTTTGGGGTCAAATACCGAGAAGTTCCGGTATGCTACTAATTATAATTGATATTCTTTTTCCAAATTTAATTCACTATTCTTCTCCATGACTCTTCTGTGACATTTTTCCATCAGCTTGATGAGGAAGGTGGACTTGACTGGAATGCACTGATGCATGCTGTCAAACCCGAAACGAAATGTGCACTCATACAAAGGTCATGTGGTTATTCATGGCGTAAGAGTTTGAGTGTTAACGACATAGGGCGAGCAATAGAAATTATCAAAGTAAGATTTGTTGTTGTGCTCTTTCTTAGGTTTGATACTGTAACATTATGCTTATACTTTAAAGTTGATATTATTCAAGGCAACCACTCTGACCGGTGTGAGTTAAAATATGAATTCCTCAATATTTTGTAATTATTTTTTAATTTTCCAGATCTAAAAATCCATAATAATATAAATTATATTTCATTGGTAGAGCTAGAGCATGCTCTATAATATAAACCAACTTTATTTCAGCTTCTGTGCTTTTGTTAATTTATACCAGTGATAATTCCCTACAGCAGCAGTCTTGTTTTGCATAGCATATTTTACAAATAGGAATACTACTGGCACAAACATGCCCTATTTCTTTTGTGTCCTAAAAATATTAGAGAACAGAAAATAGTGACATAGGAGACAGATGCTTTGAAAGCATTATTAGTGTTGGGATTGTGCAACAAAAAGATATTACTTAAACAAATTCTTGTTGTTTTTCTGATCACGAATTGTTCACCTGTAACCTTTTTACCCACGGTATTTTGTGCTCTGTTTCCCTTCAATGTTCAGATGCAAAATCCTGAGTGCTCAGTTATGGTGGACAATTGCTATGGTGAACTTGTGGAAAGCATTGAACCTCCCATGGTGGTATGTGATGATGTGCCACAGTATGTATTGCTTTATTCCAAGGATGTACAATATCACATTTCGACATTGGTTGGCAGGGTGCAGATTTGATGGCGGGCAGTTTGATCAAGAATCCTGGGGGAACAATTGCACCATGTGGTGGATATGTTGCTGGGAAAAAGGAATTGGTTGAAGCAGCTGCAGCCCGTCTTTCTGCACCCGGGCTTGGTGTGGATTGTGGTTCAACTCCCGGCGATATCATGAGAGCTTTTTTTCAGGGATTATATCTTTCACCTCAAATGGTTGGGGAAGCAATCAAGGTACTAGAGTTTTTCTTTTTGTTAGAAGATATTATGCATTTCTTGCTTTTATCTAGTAGTGAGACTTTCTGTATTCTTTACAAGGGTTCCTTCCTGATTGCTGAAGTGTTGGCATCTAAAGGTTACAAAGTGCAGCCACTCCCTCGTGTCCCCCGATGTGATACAGTTCAGGTTTTCTTGCTGAACCTGTGTAATTATCTTTTTAGTTGATACATGTATCTGATTTTTAATATTGATGTTACCAGAAGTATGCATAATTCTGCTTCTGGTAATAAAGCTGCTGTTGATGTATGCAAAAACCAGTCACTTATGAGTTTCTTCCAACATATAATTATGTATAGATGATAATTATTCATATGATAAGTAAAGTTAATCTTCAATGCCAATAGGCCGTACAGCTTGGAAGTCGTGAGCGTCTCCTCGCTTTCTGTGAAGCTGTTCAGAGAAGCTCTCCTGTGGGTTCATACACCAAACCAATTGCGGGTACCACTCCTGGATATGCATCAGAGGTCTGCTCAGATTTACCTCTACAGTCTCAGAAATTTATTATGTTTTGGTCCTTGTATGATGTTCCTTATTACTCTGTGATCCTAAGTCTTAATAGATATGAATAACTCTTTGATATCAATTTCTTAGGTGATCTTTGCCGATGGAACCTTCATTGACGGGAGTACTAGCGAGCTTTCATGTGATGGACCTCTTAGAGAGCCATTTGCTGTATTTTGCCAGGTATGTTGGTTTTGTATCAAACAATATTATACTACCTATGAATATGATTTAACTATTGTATATTAACTTAAATTATTTTACAAATGCAGGGTGGCACTCATTGGACTCAATGGGGACTAGTTCTAGGAGAAGTTTTGAAATCTATATGATAGAATCTAAATTTCAGTAAGTTCACACTACATATTATGCGGCTTTCAGAGGATAATATGATTAAGATTGGTACAAATACAATTAGGTGGTGCAGCAGGCGGTTTGATGTAGATTTTGAATTTTGGGTGAGAAAGTTAGATTTTGTATAGTAATATTCTTTGAAGTTTATCCATGTGTATACAATCTAAAAATGTTATTTGTTTAATGCATTAATGAGTAAGTTTTTGAGAATATTGAGTTTTGTATGTAGTTTAGGATGCTTATAAGAATGTCTTAATTTATAATCTATGATATGAACTGTTTTGACCTTGATAGTATGTGTTGTAAATCTTATTTGGAAGTATGATGATATGCCGTTTCTCTTTGTTATACATAAATACATAAATGTGTATGTTTGGATGGTGCATATGTGTATACTTTCATGTATAGAGAAGAACTCGACACACCTTATACACTATATGTATGAGTGGAAACATCAATTAAATTCGTGACTTATAGATTCTATGTCGTAAATCTACTATGGGAAGACGTTTTAAGGTAGTAGAAGATGTTTTCAAGTAGTAGAGAACATTGGAAACATCTGGAGTTTGTTTATCCTAATTTACTATGGAATGACGTTTTAAGGTAGTAGAAGATCTCAAAATGAATTGTTCGCTTCAAAATCCGAATTCCTAAAAAACATTCACAGGCACTCACTTTTTTTTTTGTACTTTTAATTTTTCTAATAAAAAAATAAAATAATTCTAGCAAAGATAAATAATAACCAAATCACATTATCAAAAACAATAATAACCAAAAAAAAAATAGTTTGAAACTAAATACCCTAAAAATTAAGATAAGGTCAACAAATCAATATTCCACGTAGGTTCCACGTAGTCTATGTTTTAAGCTTTTTGAGACCTTAGGCCCACTTCAAATACCCACAAAACAACACAAGAAAAACTAAGATAAGGGATTTAGTAGTATTTAACGTTGCAACTTCCACTGCGAAACTGGCCCCACCTTTTCACTCCTCCCTCAACTCGTTCCATTCCAACTTCTCTCTTTTCTCTGCGTTTTCCTTTTCCGAATGAAACATAACAACACCACTTTCTTTAAGACCCTAATCAGATAGATAAGGTAAACCCTCTTTTCAATTCTACAATTAATCCAATCGATTCTTAACAATTAATCAAACAACCTTTTTTATTAACATTAATGCCGATTACGATGATGTTATTGTTTTATTTTCTTGTTCTTCATTTACTGTAGCATCCTAGTAGTACTATAAAGTTGTTGTTTTTTGTGCATTTCAATTTTCATTTTTCAAGTACGATGTTGTAGTTAAACACTGTCTATTTTGGATTCTAACTTCTAAGCTAAACAATAAAAATTTAACCTTTTTTTTTGTTGTTTATGTTTAAGGTTTTGTTAGTTGTTGAGTACTGTTGATTGATGAAACCTAAAGACTAAGAAGCAAAGGACAATGGTGTTGTCTAATGGGAATGCACATTCGGATACTGCGAAGATGGAAAAAATAATCGCTGAATTCTTCGCGAAAAGCGTTCACATAATACTTGAATCGAGGGAACTTTATGCGTCCTCGCGTAATTCATTTGGTGGTTATAAATCAGATTCGTCACCTTGTTCGTCTTCTTCGTCCTCACCAAGTGTGAGGTTGAAGGATAGATGGTTCAATTTGGCACTCCGGGAGTGCCCTGTTGCGTTGGAGAATATTAACATTAACAATGTTGAGTGTGTTATCGTTGATGTGATTTTGGTTCATCGGTCTCTAGATGGGGATCCTGTGATCCCGAAAAGGGTTCTTCGTAAAGAAAGATATCCACTTTGCTGCAGTGGGGGAGAATTGGGGGTTGAGGTAAAGAGTGAAAGGATTTTAGAGAGATGGGTTGTGCAGTATGATAATAGGAAGATAAAGGATTCCGATTCTGGTTCTGGCACTAGGAGGTCAAGTAACAATTCCTTGCAAAACTTGTATAAGACATTAACTTTACTTTTGAGGTCTTTGTATACCACGGTTAGACTTTTACCTGCGTATAAAATTTTCAGAGAACTTAATTCGTCTGCACGGATTAGTCCCTTCACCCTTGCTCACCGGGTGTCTTCTTTTGTTGAGCCGTTCACTCAAAAACAAAAGTCTGAAATGATGAAATATACATTTACTCCTGTGGATACTTCTTCTGGTAGGCTCTGTCTCATGGTGATGTATTGTCCTTCGGCCTTAGATTTGAGCTCTGAGCAATTATCTTGTATTGCCCCTCAAGTTATTTCTGACTATGTTGGAAGTCCATTGGCAGATCCGTTGAGGAGGTTCCCATCACTTCCTTTGGCAGGGTTTCCATGTCACGGCTCTTCACCGCCAAGGCGACATAGTGGGAATTTTGATGACAGTAAAGTCTCTACTGATTCATCTATGCTTATACATTCAAATTCACAAATGCCAGTGTCTAATTCAAGTTCACGGCTTTTTCCACCTGGAAATTTTCCTCCTGATCTATGTGAGACGTCATCAATTCAGAAAAAGGATGCATCCGTCAGCATACCTAATGCGGAAGCTGTTAATTCCTCTGGATACTCTGATAGACATAATTTGCCACCATCTCATCCCTTAAGAGGTTCAAAGTCTGCTTATAAGGTTGATAGAAGTACAAATGTGATGCAAACTGGTGCTACAGCTGAGAAGGTAAGCTGTATGGTGTTAACTTTGGTAGATTTTTTATCTAGGTCAAACATATTTGATTTGTTAATGGTGCCTTCTTTCTGCAGGTGTATTCTCTAGGAAAAGATGAGCTCGAAAAGTATCCTGGAGTTAGGATATCAGCTAACAGCTCTCCACATATTTCATTTTCCAGTAGGTCTTACCAGGATGATTTTGATGATGCTGATTTTAGTTGTCCGTTTGATGTGGATTATGATGTTGTGACAAATCCAGGAAGCAGGTACTTGTGACTGAAATTCACTGGCATTTATGCTGATCATATATATAAGATTAACATATACTCAGAGCGAGAGGGAGGGAGAGAGACGTTTTATGACAGTAGTACTGCCCACAGATTGGAATGTCATGCTTCTGGTCTGGTAGAGTATAGGGTAATAGTCAAATGTAATGAGTTCTGGGTTGCAAATTAAATGTTGACAAGTTATCCTAGAATCTCATGTTCCAAGTTGGTTTCAGCTGACCTAAACATGAAAATGAACGAAAAAAGTAAACAAATTGAATGGCGGGTGAAAAAAAGGCATAGTAAAGATAGTATAACTTGAACTGTTTAAATTATTATTTCTTGCGCCATTTCAGTTTCTGACATGTATCAGAAAAGTGTGTTTACCAACCTTCTTTTATTGCTTTAGAGGTTGACTTAAAGACATTAATTTGTAAACACATCTGTTTTATATGCATAAATAAATGGCATTGACTGTGGTTGGATGAAGGGACTGCCAAAAGAACCAACTTAACTAGTAGGATAGGTCATCTGTGACTAGTGCTGATGACTCATTTGCCCAGTAAGTATTCACTAAGAGGATATAAGATTGGTTTGGTGGCTGGGGTGAAGAAGTTAATGAGTTGAGTGCTAAGGAGGTTGAGAGTTCGAAACTAACAATATTAATATTGGTTGTTTAAAAGAAAATAGTAAGTAGTCATTGATTGCAAATAACTCGACACTGGTAGACATATTCTCCATCTTAATTTGAATGTTGAATAGTTGTTATCCATCACGATGAGATTTAGAGGTAAACAGTCTATCAAACCTAAACACAATAATATGTTTCGGCAGTGATCATTCATGTAGCTGAGTCCACCTAGTGAAAATATATTAGGTTGTTGTTACTTGTTATTACTGTTATCCATCAAGATAGGAGTGTCAAATTGGGGTTTGGACTCAATTCTTAACTTCACTAGATACATGTACTGATTACAAGTTCATGTGTAATTTCTCCATGTCGAATTGTGTTTTTTTTGCTATTTTTTGAAGTTATATTTGTCATACAATTTGCTCTTCTAATATGATTTCTTGTCCATAAACAGAACAGAAACTTTATATCACAGTCATATGTCGGAGGCACTTGAAGCTGGAGGATTATTTCCCATTAAAAAGTCCAATGATGCTGCTGTCGGTACACTTGTAGATATGCTGAAGAAAGCACGACCTCTCCATCAAGATTTTTACACTTCCGAACACCTAACAGAAATTCCTGCCTTGAGAGTTAATCTCACAACTAAACCTACGGATATAACCGTTCAAAAACCAAATAAAGAAAACCTATCGCGTGACAAACACTTTGAAACCCGGAATAACATTCAAGAACTCAATCAAAACCAAGAGGCATCTATAGCAACTAGGAAAACAACAAGTGATGCACTCAAAGAGTTCAATGGTTACAGGGAGATGAAAAACTTGTTGGTTATGCGACATGGTAAGCCACAAATATAATACATACATAGTATATTACACTTACGCTTGCTGATGTTAAATTAGTATGTATAGCTTTTTTCCGTAATAAATTGGATTAGTTGAAGAATATGTTCATTGTTTTGAAAATATGTGTAAATATGATGATTAGTTATATAGCTGTTGATTTTTTTTATCTAATGATGGGGTCTGATATGTCAGTCTTGGTACAGCCGTATATCATATCATTAAAAAAAATATAGAATACCTTCCACCATATAGAATGTTGCAATGTTTGGAATTGCGGTGGACATCCCACCTAATGCACGGCCAGCACAAAGCAAGACTATCTAGCTTCCTGAAAGTCACATTCAAGTGACATCAGGGCGCGAGAATTCATTTGCAAACGCTAAACCAAACAAATGCTGAGATAGATGATTGAAATTATCAAAGTTTATCAGTTTTTATGTTAATATAAAAATGTTGCCAAGGTTCGATTATGAATTATCTACTTCATTTTTTATTGTTAGTTCAATTATTTCGGCAATGTCACTAATCAGTTTATCAGAGACGAAAACCTCCTTTTTATATATCTTACTCCTTCACGAACTTGGTTACAGTTTACATCCATATTTAGAGAGTTTCTTCTCAATGTGTGGTGATATCGGAGCTCCA
This sequence comes from Trifolium dubium, assembly GCA_951804385.1. Classification (NCBI taxonomy): domain Eukaryota; kingdom Viridiplantae; phylum Streptophyta; class Magnoliopsida; order Fabales; family Fabaceae; genus Trifolium; species Trifolium dubium. The sequence goes on along the minus strand of OX638075.1, from coordinate 3,995,549 downwards.
AGTTCATCGCACATTTTAAGAGTTAAGACCATATTTACTTATCTGTGTGCTATTTTTCAAGCTCTTTTGTTTTTATGTTTTTGTTTGAGAGGTTTTTCTTATATGTATATTTGAGTTGGAGTACTTTTTTTGCACTTATCTTTCAAAGTTTCAATATATTTTTTCTTGTTAAAAAAGATATTCATGGAAATTGAGAATTATGTACCAAGACCAATAGTTAGGAAGGTTCACAATGACAACAACTAGATTACAAGACTAAACTTTTTGAAAGTACAACAACTACTGATTTCTTAGCTAACTTTGTTATGAATGAGATATTATTGGTAGAAAGAGTTTTGGGGACCAGTAGAGCGGCTAACAACTAAAACTTTTTTGTGCTAATTTGTTTCTTAGTACTACTATAAGAAATTAATGATGTTAATGATGTGACATGTTTCCCATCTTCATCAAGAAATGGCACCATCATTTCATTGATTTATACCATAATCTATTTAAAGAGTTCTAGAAAACTCCTCCATAAAGAAAGAGAAAAAAAATAATAGTCTCATACCTAAGTTGTTGTAGCAAATTGTTGTTCACATTCAATTCAATGCATTAGATTAGATTACTGAAAATAACACATAAATCACACAATTTTTAGCATTTTTTTAAATAGTCTATTAGTTAGATTTTTTTTTTATATTCATAATTTCATTTTAAAGGTAAATAAATGGAGTGTCTGAAATTCGATCTCTAACAGTCTAACTCCTACATATAAAATATGATATCTTTATTAACCGAGCTAAGCTCTCAAACACAACTTATTTGCATTTTAGTGGTGGTATATGTTTATTAAAAAACAGATACATAAATAAACATTGAGGACCACTAGTGACTCAATTATTTTTCATGTTAACGTACGTCGACTTAACTAATTACTACTTGAAGGCTCTAAGTAATTAATTAATGATCAAAGTCAGTAATAATACAAGTAAGAAAAGCTGATAGTAACGTTGAATTGCTTATCATTGATTGCTATTTATAGATCTACCCATTAATTTACTAATTGTAAGAATGAGGATATTCCCACATTGAGTAATATAAAAAGAATATTCCCACATGGGCCTGATTCTCTGCCCAAGACCCAAGTATTATGTCATGGGGTTGGCTTAGAAAATCCAAAACTTTGTGATGATATGGTTTTTCACATGTTCCTCTTGATAAAAGTATCGTAAGTAGAATTTAAACATTAATTCACTGCATTATGCCGAATTTAATTTATTCTATTATTAGACTCAATCTTCATTGGTGATATACTAATTGTATATTACCGTAGAACCACGCTCCTTAACATTGTTTTCGCTAAGTACAAAGTTGTGTTGTACTGCTAAAAGTAGTAAAGAAATAGTACAAAATTGTGACGGAATTTCAAACTCCGACTTTTTTACTTATGCCAAATTTAAATTAACGGTACAAATATCTTTATCTTTATATTCCGGTTCTTAACTCACGTCATTATGCCACTTTTTTTTGTTGGTAAACGAAAGTAATAAACCCGGTATACCTCTTTTATGTGTGCAAGTGAACCTCATTCATTAGGTAACATATATGCTATGATATATTTAACCAGTTTTAAATTGTTTTTCACACCAATTCCCAAAGAATTCACATTACAAAATACTACGTTGGAAAGGATGAGTGTGCGCAACATTTTATTTTTACTGTAAAAAATAAAATATGTTGCGCACTTTCATCCTTTCCATTTTCGCCAACATATATAGTCAATTGATCTCACATTAATATGGCACACTGGGTTGGATTATCCCTTATTGGAAGCCTATTTTGTAACAAATGTCAAGCAAAAAGAGACATAATGAATTTGTTAATTAGTCACTTAAGGTGAATAATGAATTTGTAATTTAAACCATATTTACATAAAGTTTGTGTAAATGTCGAATAAATCAAGCCGATTCAAACTATATATAATTGAACCAAATCAAATTTTTCATTAGCTATTCAAAATTAAACCAAATCGAACAATATTTTCATCTTTAAATTGATTTAAATCGCAGCGCAAACATCCTATAAAAAGTTTTTTTTAAATAGAATAAATGAATGATGTCATTGGTATTGATTTGCTACCAAACGTGCAGAAACACACTGCTCATTGGTTTGAAACACTCCAATAGCATGAACTATGAAGTGTTTTTGCTGTCACTTTCGTATGTTTGTACTTCTCAAAGTCAATCATATGGATATTTGTAACCACTTTTTGTCAATGCCTAAGTTTTGTTTTTGCCTAATCAAACATATATAAACAGACAATTAGAAACCCCTAAACTAATCGTTAAGTATTAGGAGCATAAGAATATACCAAATATTCTCATTTTTTCTTTGCAACTTTCTATTTAAAACTTGTAAAAAATCCAAAGATAGAGTTGTACAATGCGTTTAAAGTCTATTCATAAAACCATCATCTTTTGTTTCTTTTTTAACAATTGTTTAGTTTTTCACATTATCAAACATAAATTATTATTATTATTTGCGTAAAAAAAAACATAAATTATTGTAGTTTTACATTATTTTGATTGGCCAAAGACTCTGACCAAAAGTTCTTCTCCACGTGTTATGTAGTACTCATTACATTATTGCTAACACACACATACGATAGGATACTAATCATAGTTGCATATTTATATATTTTGAGAAATTATTTTGGCAAATTTATATATATATTTTTAAATTATGTTTTGGTGATGAGTCAAAATAATGGACATATGTTTGCAAATTATATATGCATGATGCGACCTCAACATTTAAACATTTTACAACTTGTTTGGATTTGGATACATCATTATCTCACCCCATGGCCGATTAACTTTCTAATTCTTAGCTTCAGCTTAACTCTTCAACTTATAACTTAGCCTTTAGTGCATATTTTGATAAGTGGTGTGATTAAAAAATTTTGTTAAACTATAAAGTAAAAAGTTTGTTAAAATTATTGTGATTCACCTTAATTTTTCATGTAAAGAAGTGAGAATAAGAATGTTTTTTTTTTGAGTAAGAATGTTATTGTGTGTATATTGTAGTTTGATTAATTTTTAGTTTTCAAGAGTTTCACACTTTAAATATATTTATAATTTGTGACTAATGATTACTAGTTTTTATAAACTTCTAACTATATTTTTATAGAAATGTCATCTGAATTCCAACCTTAGCAAAAATAATTATTGACTAATATTTTGAATGGAATAAAATCATTTCCCAGGATGGAGGTTCACAAGATGGTTGCAGCTGTTATGTGGTGGTTGTAAGGGAGGAGATATATGTAAAATAAAATTGACACTTTAACGTTCAAGTCAGTATGAATATGAGATGGAATGAATAAAAATTATGGTAAAATTGATCAAATTGTGGTGTGGCTGCCAGCCACACTTATATAGAAGGATCTTTTATATGGACGGGCGTTGCATGTTCGTAAAAGACGGAGAACCGTTAAAATGAATCTAATGGTTGTAAATGATTCCACATTTTTTATCCGTTGAGAGCGAGTGTAGAGTAGTTATAGTGGATTGCCCTCATACGCTGCACCATAGATTGGACTCTCTATTGAGTCTAAATATCACATATTAATATCCGAAACAACTATATTTTACTTGTCTCCTTAGTAAGGTTAAGACAAAAATATATATAAATAATTGGTATGTATGTGTACCAGAAATTTAACTTACACAGTACAAGAAATTAGCGTACGAATAAATTATTGTTTCATGATGATACGTTCAGAAAATTGTCTAAACGAAATCTATTTAAAAAATGAAACACAAGTATTCAGCATATAGAGTGCCAAACCAAAAGTTCAACCCACCACATGTGTGTTTTGTTTGTGTTGAAAATGACTATCTCAATAAATATGTAATTAATTGCTTCAGTCATTGAGTTTAATAATTCTGCACACCAACATAAGAAAAAAAAATTATGCATATATTTAATCTCATAATATTATTATATGCCACCTATTAGGTGCAACATTCATGTTTGGTCAAAAAATGGTGGCAACACTCATGTAAGAGATCTTAACCACTACTAGCACTAAAATTCATTTCTTTCATTTAAGCTTATGGAAGCAATTTTGTCAACCTACACATTAATTACAACTTCAATGATTATTAATAGTAATTTAGATTCATGATTAGGTTCTCTCTATATAAAGAGCACTCAAATAAAGATTCTAGCAAGTAGTACTTGTGTAAGTGAGCTTTTATTTCATTATATCTTACCATGAATATAATGGATTATGAGCAATTTGATTACTCATTTACCCCTCCTTACATGAATCAGTTGCATGAATGTAGCTTAGAAAATTCATTTTCATTCCAAACAGAAGATCTTTTATCCCCAAATACAATCCTAGATGACATGTTGTTTGATCAAGACCAATCACAATATCTCTTATCTCCAAATGACATTCTAGATGAAATCATTGATCAAGAATCCATAGAAGAATTGCTGCAGAAACATACAAACGACGACTTTGATATCATAAATCACGAAGAGACAACGCCTCCGTGTCATGAAATTACCGAGAAAGGGTGCGAAAATGAGGATTCTTATTGGAAGGGAGTTCAAGAAGAGTTAATGGAAGAGACAAGTTTGGTTGATCTTTTGCTGATAGGAGCTGAAGCCGTTGAGTCACAGAACTTCACTCTTGCTTCTGAAATAATCGAAAAACTAAACAATGCCTCGTCTTTAGAAAAAGGCGATAGTTTATTGAACAGGTTGGCTACTTTTTTTACTAATGGTTTGTATTATAAAATTACAAATGCTCCTAAATTCCACTGTGATCATGTTTCTACACAGACAAGTACTTTCTGTGTGTTTCAGATACTTCAAGAACTCTCTCCCTACGTAAAATTTGCTCATTTCACAGCAAACCAAGCGATTTTCGAAGCTACGGACGGTGTTGAACATGTTCATGTCATTGATTTTGATATCATGGAGGGAATCCAATGGCCACCATTGATGGTTGACTTTGCAATGAGAAAGAACACTACTTCCCTTAGAGTAACAGCAATCACAGTAGATCAGCAAAGTGCAGCCTCAGTTCAACAAACAGGAAGAAGGCTCAAAGAGTTCGCGGATTCAATCAATTTGTCGTTCGTGTTTGATACAATCATGATGGTTGGTGAAGAAGATTTTCAAGGAATCGAACTCGGCGAAACACTTATTGTCAATTGTATGGTACATCAGTGGATGCCAAACAGGAATTTCTCATCGGTCAAAACTTTTCTCGATTGTGTAAGAAAACTATCACCAAGGCTTATTGTTTTGGTAGAAGAAGAGCTTTTCAATTTTTCAAGACTCAAATCCATGTCTTTTGTGGAGTTTTTCTGTGAGGCTTTACATCATTATATTGCACTTTGTGATTCACTTGTTAGTACTCTTTGGAGTAGTCATAAAAAGGAGTTAGCCCTTATAGAGAAAGAGGTTTTGGGAAATAGAATTTTAGACAGTGTAAGACAGTTTCCTTGTGAAAGAGAGAAGAGAATATTGTGGGAAGAAAGGTTTTTTTATTCATTGAAAGGGTATAAACGTGTTGGTATGAGTTCATGTAATATTTCACAAGCTAAGTTATTGGTTGGCTTGTTTGGTAAAGGGTATTGGGTTCAGTTTGAGAATTTTAGGTTGGCTTTGTCTTGGAAGTCAAGGCCTTTGACTTCTGTTTCAATCTGGGTACCAACAGATTATATTATGAGTGACAAGGTCAAATAGATTGAATCTTAGAGTTTTTTGTTTTGTTTGTCTGTAAAACTTGTTTATCATTTTTAAAATTAGTGAGATGATTGTATGGGTAAACGATGGATAATTGGTGTAGGAAGGATTTAAGTGTGGGTGATTAATTCCACAGTTTCTTCATTCATTCTGATGAATGGAATGTTTCAATGTATCTGTACAAATTTTTATGTTGAGGCTCTGATAATTATTCTTGCATATTCTTTTTATAGCTCAATATTAACTACATATTGCTTTAAATGTGCCAATATATCTACGTCGCAAAAACACTACCAATCCCCATCCATTTTGGTCCATGTTTGGAACCTTATAAAACGCAAGGGGATTAAATACATAGTCACAGCTATCAGATATAACTCCAAAACTGGATTAAAATAGTCCTGGCTCATAGTTACCTGAGAAAAGAGACTGCTTTCAAAGCAAATTGGCACTGAATGGAAGCAAATGAAAAACTGAAAACTTCCAGAGTAAAAGCTGCAAGTGTTGGCTGAGCAATGAGACAAGATCTACAAATGAAACACTTTGTATAGTTTCAAGAGTTCTGTAATAATGCAGAGAGCAACACAACCTGAAACAGCAAGCTTACCACTTTGCACTTGGTGCGGTAAGTAACACAGCAAACCGAGAATTTAAAACTACTGCAACTTAGCAGTCTGCATGATGAATGTACAATAACAGACCAAAAGAACCACCCAGTTTATCATATTGACCAATTGTCTGAAAAAAGGTGGTATTTATTCCGTTTGCCCTCTAGTATCTGATAAAAGTATGTATAATACTCCCTTAATTACTACCATTCAGTATATAAGAGACCATGACAAGGAAAGTTCCAAGAGAATAATTTAACCAACACACAAGCACTACAGACCTGGTAAAAAGCTTTTAACAATGGAAAAAGATGCAACTTTTCCATAGCCAAGTACCCCCTTTTTTATCCAATATCAAAGCTTTCAACCAATGACTAATCACGGTCGCAGTGCGTGGCAACTGGCAGCCACTGACTAAGCATTTTTCTGACACCGCTGAGAATAGAACTTGTGAGCACCAGGTAAACCACAAAGTGTCCCAATGATTGGCCTTAACCCTTGGATCAAGAGGCTAGGTTAATAACCAGATAAACTACTGACGTAGATTGTAGACCAAGTAAAAATTTCCAATAGATTAACAAGCAATAAAAAAAATCAATTCCCCACTTAAAGATTACTTAAGATGAAAAAGGTAACCAAACTACCAACGGGCTGATACCACATTAAATCCCAAACTTTCATCTAGCCCAAGTACAGGAACACAACTAAGGAATCATCCGATGTTTGAAATGGTAGGCACACAATAGGAACTGAAAGGCCCATTGAACTGAAACATTCTTAAAAAAGTAAACTAGGGTTAAAATCAGTCGAAGGCTATCCCGGAAATAGCAGAAGAGTTAAATCAATGTTTAAACCGGTCCACTCACAGTCACAAGAAGCATACAACACAAGAACAATCAAACCCTATTTATGATTCAGAGTCACAATAATGGCATTTTCTTGATCATAACATCTTGTTACACAAAATTCATTATAATCACTATTCTGAATAATACATCATCTTGTTCATTCTATTTATTCAATGATCTTACACAAAAAGATTTAGGACGTTAACTCGATAAGAGAAAGAGCTTCCTAATCCTAACAGAACAAGTAATCAAAACAATTTATCAACACAATTCATACCTCATATAACTAGAATAAAAAAAAGAAATCCGCATTGGTTACAAGTATTTTAATTTAATCCATATACCAAGATAACAGTTCTTGTGAAATTTCAAATCTAAAGTCTAAACTTCGGATCCAGATTTTGCAGTCCTAAACCCTTTCTTCAATTCAGCCATTCTTTTCATACAAGCTGCTTTCGATTTTCCGGGAACAGCAGCAGAAACTTTCTCCCATCTCATTGCAACATCTTTAGGAAAAGCTTTCAAAGCATTCAACAAAGCAATATCCTCATTTGAACTCCAAACACTTTCAACTTTCTCAACCGTCGCTAATTCTCCTCCTTCTTCAACAAGCCTCTTATCTAACGCTTTCCTCTTCTTCAAAAACTGCTCATAAGAATCCGAATCATCAACCTTCTTTTCTCCCAACTCCTTCGACTTCTTTACAACGCTTTCCGCTTTGTGCCTCCCTCCGAACGCCTCCGCTATTGCCTCCCACCGTCCTGGTTTCCCCACCGGATGTTTCACCATCTGCTTCTTCAAAATCTCAATATCCTCTTCGTTCCATTCCGTTTCCTCCACCACTGCCGTCAATGCAGCTCCGTCTCCGTTTCGATTCTTCAAAGCACCTCCGTTTGAAACTACCGGCGTTGGAACAACGACGGCAGCAATATCCTCCGATCTGCGCGGTTTAGATCGGCGCTGCTGAGATCTTTTCCTGACGTCTTCCTCATCGGTTGAGGTATCCTGATCGGGGAAATTAACGACATGACCACGTCCGACGCGGAAATCGCCGCCGGTGATTGAGCTCGGAGCGAAAGGACCAACGAGGAGAGAGAGTGCAAACCAGAAGAAAATCGATGTGTAAGGTTCCGATTGAAAAACGAAGAGAGCGAGAGAGAAGAAGATTGAAGAAAGCGCAACGGTTACTGCAATGAACGGTTTCGTTGGTTTCTCGTAAGGCTGTGATTCAGTGGCCGCGGGTGCACCGGACTGAAACAAGAACTTCGGTTTCGCATCTTCGTCTAAGAATTCCATTTTTCTCTCAACAATTACAGAATCTTTCTCCTTACGTGTTTACAAAACGAAAGCACACTCTAAAACGATGACGTTTTAGTTTAGTTTAGTTGAGTTTAATTTTAGTTGGGCTTATTGGGCCTTTTTTTATTTTATTCGGATAAAGCCCAGAAGCCCATAATACAAAAAAATAGGTTTCACCCTAGTTGGAGACACTACTTGGCGGCGGATGTGAAAAGGACATGGAGATGGATAAGTATAAATACAGAGTGATATACTCGTTTTATTTTCTTCTTTTTTCTCTGATTTTCGAAAACTATGATTATTTCTATGAATAAATTATATTATGATTGTGAATTTATGATTACGACGATAAAGTGATCCTAATGTACTATCTTTCTTGCTCTGCTCTTATTAGGGTTCAATTTTCTTAGTCTCCTTTCAATTTCATTAAGCTTTCAAAAGTTTGATTTTCAGGTAAAAAAACAGAAAAATTAATAACTAAAATTATTGTCACCGAAACTTAATTAATGCTTGTTGAAATTTGTTAGTTCTATTTGTGTTTTAAATTTGAATTATGAATGCTACTATTTGTTAGAAGTTTAATCAATCATTGTTTGTTGATATTTGATAATTTTGATTCCAAATTTCCAATGGCGATTTGATATTGATGCAGTGTTAATCTAACTTGATTTGTAGGATTTGATTTTAGAACGGTATAGATGAGCTTGGTTGGTACTGAAAGCTCGGAAGAGGGTGCAGGACACCCGGAGCCACCTGATACGGATATTCTTGAAACTGATCCTACTGGTCGTTATATCAAGGTAATGCAATTTCCTATTATGATTTATACTTATTTTTTATTTAGGGTTAAATAGATAGATAATCTTACAATGCACTAAGCTGATTCTGCTTTTTGCATTGTTTAACAGTATAAAGAAGTAATCGGCAAAGGAGCCTTCAAAACAGTGTATCCATTAATTAATTTTTGGTTATTATATATATGTCTATTTAGTACTATTTATTATTTTGGACTATGTGTTAGCATTACAAATTTACAATGCATTCTTCGTGATTTTTCCGTTGCCGGGCAAAATTTAGAACATAATACTATGTATTTTGTTGTTACGATATAGAATAATTTTGTTATTAGAGTTGATCTTGTTTCAAGATGTAAATGTTTTCTATAATTTGTGATAAATCAGTTACAGAGCATTTGATGAGGTGAATGGAATTGAAGTTGCTTGGGGACAGGTTCAGATTGATGAGGTGTTACAGTCGCCGGGTGACTTAGATAGGCTATACTCAGAAGTGCATCTCTTAAAATCGCTGAGGCATAGTAACATAATAAGATTCTACAATTCGTGGATTGATGACAAGCACAAGACTGTTAATATGATTACTGAGCTATTTACCTCGGGTAGCCTCAAACAGTAAGTCCAGTATCTCTTTCATATGTATCATTAATCTCTCTGTATATTTATTTATTACGACATCGACCACTCTGTTAGTGTATGCAATGCATGATTTAGGTATCGTAAAAAACACAAGAAAGTTGACTTGAAGGCCATCAAAAGATGGGCAAGACAGATTCTATTGGGTTTAAACTACCTCCACAGTCACAACCCACCAATTATGCACAGGGACTTGAAATGTGATAATATATTTATCAATGGTTACCAAGGAGAAGTTAAAATTGGTGATTTAGGGATGGCAACTTTCTTGACGCAGGGTAATGCTAAGACAGTTATCGGTATATTTTCCTTTCTCCCTCCACTTTTTTTTCCTGCTAATACTTGTTAATCCTTTGTATAGTTAAAACATAAATAGTAGCTTTTTTATATCATTTTTACAATCCTATAGCACCAGCAATAGTAGTATACCCCTAATTATTGCTCTACTTTGTCCCGTTGCTGTTTGACTTCTATACCAGTTATATTTACGCCTATAAAATCCTGTTAGGTACTCCGGAGTTTATGGCACCTGAAATGTACGATGAAAATTACAATGAATTAGCTGACATATATTCATTTGGTATGTGCTTGCTTGAGTTGGTGACTTCCGAGTATCCTTACAGTGAATGCAGAAATTCAGCACAGATATACAAGAAAGTTTCATCTGTAAGGATCGTGTTATTTATCAAGTTCCTTTTTTGTGTAGGTTGTTACTGGATTATATGGTCATTCACAATATACATTTTGCAGGGTATAATGCCTGTTGCACTTACTAAAGTGACAGATCCAGAGATAAAAGTATTTATTGAGAAATGTCTTGTTCCAGCATCCCAAAGATTGTTAGCAAAGGAGCTTCTAATGGACCCTTTTGTTCAAGTGAATGGTTCAACAAAGAACAATTCTTTTCCGTTGACAGATATTGTTCTTCCCAAATTGGGAGCCTCTGAAAACAGATGGATGGTCTCAGAAGGTCCTGCTAGTTCACGTATAGGGGCCGTTTCTATGGATCTCAGCGACACTGGCAAGCTACCTGTGATCACTGTACTTGATAATTCCACTATTGATGTGTCATCTTCTCCGAGTGTTGAGATAAGAAGGTTGAAGGGAGATGATATCTTCTTTCTAAAAGGTGATCAATATGATGAGAATTCTGTTTCGTTAGTTCTGCGGATAGCTGATAAGAGGGGTCGGTATAACTTCAAGTTCTTTTTTACTCTTTCATGACTTTTAAATTTGTTTGTGGAGAGTTATATTCTTTGTGATTTATATGCAGGACAAGCAAGAAATATCCATTTCATCTTCTACCTTGACAGTGATACTGCTGTCTTAGTTTCAAAGGAAATGGTTGAGCAACTTGAACTTGCTGATCAAGATGTAAAATTTATTGCTGAGTTAATCGATCTGTTATTGATGAAATTGGTTCCTGAATGGAAACCTTGTGTAGCAATTGATCACTTGGTTTCTGCAAATGGTAAATGTACAAGTGTTAACCAACAGAGTACCTCAGAATTGCCTAAAGAAAAAGGAAGCTCAAAACATTCTACTGGAGATGCAGGTCCCTCAACCTCGTTTCGAAGATCAGCTGCAAAAGAGAACGCTGACAATATGGATTTATGTTCTGAGATGTCATATGCTTCTGCAACATCAGACATCAATGATAAATTTTCTATGGTTTCATTTATGTCTGCTGAATCAGGATTTGATGGAGGGAGTCGGAGCTCGTTTCCATTGGAAATTGGGGCATCATATGATTATAAGAGCAAGTTCTCAGACGTGGGGAGCAACAGTATGGTGAGCTTCTCAAGCTATTCCGTTAGTGTTTCCTCCATGTCTGAACCTGATGATGAGTTGAGAGTAGAGTTAGAAATGATTGAACAGAAATATCAAGACGCGGTTAAAGATTTATCAAAAAGAAGATGTCAGGCTATTGAAGAGATTAAAAAGAGAATGTTAGAGAAGATGGTATCATAGAATGATTTCAGACTTTCAGTAGTTTTTTCTTTTCTTTTTTGAGTACAAAATTTCTTTCTTTTTGTTTGGAGGCGTAGAAGAGTTTGCTAGTCTTTTTAATAGTACTCTTTTACGTTCCGTGTTCTCTTCATACATGTGAAGAAATAAATGTAAATATAGAGTTGCGGAGGAAAACCTTCTTTTATTGTGGCAAAGGTGTTTTAATTTTCAAATGGTTTATTGAATTTGTTTTTGACATTATCCAACAATTGTATATGGCTCTTACATAATTCCTTTTACATTATACTATTTTTTTTCTTTAAATTGTTGTGTATTGTGAGCTGACTCTATGGTTTTGATAAGCTTTGCATTATTGAATTTTGTTTGGTGGTTAGCCTAATTTGGAGATCACTTCTTCACTTGAGTGATGACCGTGTCTAAGGTTAATTTGTTTTGTGGCTTATTAAGATTGTTTGATCAAAAGAGATGGTTTTGTAAGCAAGCATAGACTAAGGGGTAGGAATAGATTAAGTCGTCGAATTGCGATCGTACACTAGTCTTTAGTTGGATCATACTGTGTTTTATTTTGAAAAAGACGCGTCTAAGATTTTTTGAAAAGAGTATTTATTTAGGTCTTCAAATCATTTTTTGAAAAGAATATCTATTTAAAAAATATATACTGATGACATGAATTATCTTTTGTTCATATAGATACTGTTTTGTCATTAAAGAGGTTGACACATCAGCAAAAAAATTAATAATATGAGGCGGGAGCAGGGGCGGACCTGCTTAAGGCTAGGTGTGGCTATAGCCACACCAGCCTAGCCAAATTTTTTTCGAAAAAAAAAAGAATATTTTAAAAATAATTTTAAATCATTCTATATACATATTTATACAGATACTAATGTAAATATTAGTTTAAAGTTTATTATTATTGACGGTAAGTATTCGGTACATATATTAATTTAAGCATTGGTACAAATATTAGTGCATAGTTTATGATTGATGATTACAAATCATTCGCTATACATAAAATATTATTTTAAGTTATATAGTATAATTTTATAATAGTAAATATTAATTTTATTTGTCAAAAAATAGTAGATAACTAATCGAATTTGTTGTATTTTTTTGGATATACATGTTAAATTTTTTTTGTTAATAGACTATACATGTTATGCTAATAATAATCTTATATATTGTTTATAGTTTAACGAAATTATCAGAATAATATTTTTTCAATAGCCGCTAAAATTTTTAGCCCCACTGAAAATGTATGTCCAGGTCTATCCCTGGGCGGGAGACTAAAATTCCAAAAAAATAAATAAAAAAGGGGACCAAAACACTAAGTTTTAAAGAAAGAGATCAAAAGGTTCATTGATCTCATCAAGAGGTTCATTGATTATCCTTGGCTCTTGTCTTTCCATCATTCCTTAAGAGAAGGTAATAGTTGTGCTGCTTGGTTAGCTAAACATGAAGCAGAATTGGAGGGGGACAAATTATTTTGGCGGCAGTGCCCAGCTCCTCTTTCTACCTATCTTCTTGCTAATTCAATGTGGATATCCTTCCCCCAAACTTAAATTTGTCGTTTTCTTGTCGTTTTTTCATTCTTTTACATCAAAAAAAAAAGGAGGTCAAAAGTTCAAGTTTTTAAAAAACTGAGGATCAGAAGTGCATTTAAGCCAAAGTTAAATAGTTTTTTTGGTCGAAATCAAGATATCCACCGTTGAATGAATGCAGTGACTATTTTTCTTGCTAGATTAGAGGCACTTCAAAGGGTGAGATAACTGCTCCAAAAATTTAAAGTTATTCTGTATTTAAGGCAAGAATTAAACCCTTGACGATTGGTTAAGAGAGGATGAATCACAACCGCTCAAATACACCCGTAGATTCTAAAGTTAAATAGTTCAAAAAATAATCAATTTTTACTAAACAAAATAACCAACACTTTTTTTTTCTCTTCATAATATCAACATGATTTAATTAATTATTAAAAATACAAAAAGAAAAACCTCAAATGAAATTGGACCCAAAAAAAAAAAAAAGGAGAGCAAGTAGAATATATTTTGGCGGGACAAATGAAATTAATTTAAAAACCTCAAAGATATTTACCCTCGCAATTCCAACCCACAACACAAAACAACTCAGTTTCACACAACACGCACACAAACGACACCGTTCACCGTCGTTTCCAGATGGACTCGGAGCTCAATTCAGCCAAATCCGCTTATCGGAACGCCAATCAAGAAGGTAACCACCGTGAAGAAGCCCGTTGGGCAAACGTCATCGGCAATATACTCAAAGACAGAGGTGAATACATCAAAGCCCTCAAATGGATCCGAATCGATTACGAAGTTTCTCTTAAATACTTACCAGAGAAACACTTGATCACTACTTGTCAATCCCTCGGCGAAATCTATCTCCGTCTCGAACAATTTTCCAATGCCCTAACATTCCAGGTCTATAAACTAAAACCCTAATTAATACATTTTATTAATGTAATTAATTAATTTATTATTTATTTATTTTTATATGAACTGTAGAAAAAGCATTTAGATCTTGCGAAGGAAGCTGAGGATCTTGTTGAGCAACAAAGAGCTAGTACGCAACTAGGTCGAACTTACCACGAAATGTTTTCGAGATCTGAACATGATCACAATTCAATTCGCAATGCGAAGAAGTATTTCAAGAGTGCGATGGATCTGGCGGTTAATCTTAAAGAGAATCCGCCGAATGGTAAATCTTCGTTTCTTAAGGAATATATTGATGCTTACAACAATACAGGAATGCTTGAAATGGAGCTTGATAACTTGCACGAGGCGCAGAAGATACTTACTAAAGGATTGAAGATTTGTGATGAAGAGGAGATTAGTGAGTATGACGATGGGCGTAGTAGGTTACATCATAATCTTGGGAATGTTTATATGGAATTGAGAATGTGGAATGAAGCTATGAAGCATATTAAGAAGGATATTCTGATTTGTCATAAAATTGGACATTGTCAAGGAGAAGCTAAAGGGTATATTAATCTTGGCGAAGTGCATTACCGAACTCAGAAGTACGATGAAGCGCGGTCTTATTATAATAAGGCACTTGCTTTGGCCAAGTCTTTGGAGGATGAGGATGGTTTGGTCAGACAGATTAATCAGAATATTGAAATTGTTAAAGAAGCTGTTAAAGTTATGGATGAAATCAAGAAAGAAGAGCAGAAACTTAAAAAAATCAAGAGAGATATAGCCTTGGCCAGAGGGACACTGCACGAGCGTAAGTGTCTGCTGCAGCAAAACGGGTCTCTTGAAAGCCTTGTTGAGAAAGCAAGGATGATCTCTGCTTGGGAGAAGGTATCAATTCTATCTTTGTGTATTTGTAACATAATTCTTTTAACTAAGTAGTATTTGTCATGTGAGCTATAATTACTATTTACTTGAAAAACCTTCTCTGTACAATTGTTGATGAGGCAATTCATAATCTTCGACACTTGCCCTTGTTGTGCCAAGGGCCAAAGAAGAGCCAGACTACCAAGTTTGCAGGGGCCAGTTGAGATAGCACAGGTCTTGAAAATCATGAGTTTCTTCATCAACACTTGCACGCATAAGGTTTTATAGTTAATAGCCGTTATAATATACATGACAAATGGTACTTAGTTAATAGAATAGTTTTTTAAGCAAAAAGAAATTTTAATGTTGTTTTAAGAGATGATCCATATATTTACTATCACGAGAAAACTGAAGTTTATTCTGTAACATATTGAAGTTTGTGAACGTTGCAGTACCTAAAATAGGTTATCATCGTTGCTCAAAGCATGAATAGTTGCACCTGTTTTGCTCTCAAACTTGTAGTTTTGCATACAGAGACCTTTTGAAGCTATGATATGTTTAGTAATTCCTAAAGTATGACCTTTCTTACTTAGCAATGTTTTGTTTAGCATTGTGAATTTGCAAAGGAGAAGAAGAAGGTAGCGAGTGACCTCTGTGACAGGCAAAGGTTAGGTGATTCATTTCTGGATGTTGCAGAATCATACCAGAAGCTCAGAAAATTCAACAAGGCAATCAAATGGTACAACAAGAGTTGGGAAATGTACAAAACAATTGGTAATTTAGAGGTAAAATTTTCAGCATTCTATGATATTAATTTGACACTTATGTTCTCTTTTTCTTCCCGACTATAATTGAACATAACATGAAGCTGAATATAAAAACATCTATGATCATTTGAAACAATCGGTAATGTGAGTATATTGTTATTTGAGTGTTTTATTTGTATGAAATACAGATGCTCAAAAGAGGACCCATGTATGTGTTAGAAATTAGAATGTATTCTTACATACTCTATTTGTTATACAGCAAATAGCAATTCAGATAGAGTATAACATTTGACACAGAATTTAGGTCAAATAATATATATGTTGCCTCTCCATGCATGATGAGGATGATGGTTGGTTGATTCGTATACTTTTCTGGCAATGATTACAGGGGCAAGCACTGGTGAAAATTAATATTGGTAATGTTTTGGATTCTACTCACAATTGGATTGAAGCACGTGATGCATACGAGGAGAGCTACCGGTAACAATATTCATTATATTAAGCATTCCTGGTTGATTGTTTTCTTGAAATTAGAGAAATGAAATTTATGGAAGATGAAATAATTTAATTAAAACGGATTCTCCAAGTCTTAGTGACCGAATTTACACTGAGCATATGATTTGCTTTGCACATGTAATTTTGATGTGACTTGGTTGCACAAGACACAAACACTCTGCAGTTGTTCTGTAAATTCACGAAAAAATATTGCTAGCATAAGATTATTCTCACCAATCACATGCGGGCCAACTCTACTCCTTGTGTATTGGTCTCTTAATGAATTATCAGAAGCTACTGTTTTGATAAAATATATCTGGCTGCTTTGAAATTGTTTGCGTTATTTTAAATGCTGCAGCTGCAACGTGCTTCAAACAGTTGTAGCTGTAGTGAACACTAGAGTGAAACTTAACTGCCTTTTACTTATGTGACTCATCCTTGATTATAGTTTCTTAAAAAACATACTTCTTAGCAGGCTTCTTTTGATAGTCCTGTATGAACAACATTGATATATTCACATTATATTGCAGGATTGCTGTTGATGCAAGCCTTCCGGATGTACAGCTTTCTGCCTTGGAAAATATGCATTATGCTAACATGATCAGATTTGATGATGAGAATGAGACCAGGTAGCCGATTCATTGAATGTCTTTATCTTTTTTTAAGCATTTCTTGCAGTTTCACCGAGTTACTCATCTCTTATTTAAAATTTCGAACCTTCAGAATCCAAACTATAATCTGCAAAACTGATTCCAATTTATCATTTCCAATATCATGGCTCATTTACTGGACCTGTGATATTACTGCTTATCAATTGTGATATTTTACAGGAGGTTGAAACTTTTAATCGATAAGCTTAAGAAGTCAAATGAAGAGAAAGTGGCTAATAGTACGCCTGGGGATTGTTGTTCTGAGACTGATACTGAAGCAGATGATTGTATGTCAAATAGTGAATCAGATGATTTTTGCTTTCCAAAGACAACTTATAGATCAGAAACCCTGACTCCTGAAGAAGAATTGAATGATGATAATATGCCCATTATGTCAATATATCAGTCCATTAAAGGCTCTTCTAGAAAGATAACAAGTCACAAGGAAAGTAATGCCAACTCTACAGAGCAGGTTGGGCAGTCATCCAGAAGTCTGACAAAACTAAAAAGCGACCATCAAGCAGTTGTTGGTCGTAAACGTGGCCGTGTGATTGTTTCTGATGACGATGATGATGAGATGGAATGCTCAAGCAGAAAGGATCATGTGATTCATGACTGCCCATTAGAGGACTTGCCCAATTGTGATGCAAGTACGTTTTCCTTGTTGGTTGCTTTGCTCTGACCTAAAGATTCCTGTATACCATAATGAAGTACTGACTAATATTTGTCTCCATGCAGTTAAGAGTAAAATCAGTCCTAGTAAAATCCAGGTAAAAAATCTCTATCTCTTTGGATCTGAGTTTTCTCCAGTACTATCAGCCTGTGGGTGATTTTGGTTTTCGGATGGCAGCAGGTTCTCCCAAAGTATGGATCTAAATGTGCAATTAATATTGAAGAAAGTGGTAGTTCTTTCAAATGTCTGAGTCCAAATACAGCCACAAAGACTTCCAGATCGTTGAGCAATGATGTAGTAGTTGAACCCGATTTTCCTAGTGGTTCTAAATGTGATACAGATGTCTCTGGTAAACAAAATGTTGTTGCCTATCCGGTGACACATCATTCCCAAGATGATGTGAGTTCCACTGTTATGACTTGAACATGACCATGTTTGATTGTTTGAAATTCATGCTTTTGCCAAACTGACATGTTCTTCATTATGATGCATCATTCTCTATTTGCAGCAATATATTGCATGTCGGATTGAGAATGATATAGTTTATGTAGAAGCAGCCTTGTGTGTTGCTGGTGATCAGTTTGACGTTGACTCGTTAAAGGCTGTAGTTGCATGCCTATACTATCAACAATTTCCAACAGAAAAGAAATCAGAGGGTAAGCAGTTGCTGGTTTATGTATTTCCTTTCATAATCGGTATTGATTATTGAAGATCACCAGTCAATAAGCTGCATCTTTACCATCTTTAATATCTTCTGTTACATTTACTTCGCTGCCTTTCTATTTGTTCATTCCTTTTACTTTCCTTTAGTTCACCATTTTTTTCTGCTGAGTCTGAGTTCACTTGGCTTACATAAATATATGAGTAGGTTTGTTGCCCATTATTCAGCACATAAAATGTGCTGGAAGAGATCTTGAATCGTTGGAAACTGTTGAAAATCTTAAGGAGCATCTGCTAAATAACATGGTTGAAGCTTTCATTGATGGTATGCCGTACTGAGACTTTCTGCACCTTCAGTGATATTATCATGCTATTACTTTTAGTTTTATGCCATGTCCTTTTTTATTTTGTTTTTGTCTGAAAATTTATCTCCAAAATAATCAGTCATTCAACCTCCTAATTCTGATCCCATTTCCATTTACTCTTCTGGGGTCCTATCAGACACAGTTTGATTTTTTATTATATTTTATCCTTAAAGGATGGATTCAGAAGCGCCTAATAAAAACATATGTGGACTGCTGCAAGGAGTTGTCTGAGGTACCAAAGATCAAGGTGCTGAAGAAACTTTACAATTTAGAGGTGACAATGATCCCTAGCTGTACCAATTCCTCTATTGCCACTTCAGTGACACATGCCTTTTGTTTTTAGATGCTGGACTGAATGTTAATATTTTTTTACAGCTGATTTTAGCTTTGTTGTAAACAGGTTTCTGATGATGAAATCATTGCATCAGACTGTGACCTGCAAGATTTGTCTATAACACCGTTGATAGATGCACTGCATTCCCAAATGGCATTTTCAATGCTTGATCTCTCTCACAATTGTTTAGGTACATATTTTCTGATTTGTGGTTTTTTCTGCTGTATTATTTGTTTGCATATTGTCTAGTAACTAGTCTTCTCTTTAATCACATTAATTAAAGATGAGTCACTCTAATGGTTCTCAATTCCCATTTATTTCATCCACACAATCTGATAATAAGTCCTTTTTGTTGGTGAATTAATAACTAGTATGATGCTAAAGCCCTAAAAAAATAGGAAAAAATAATTAAAGTAAATATGTTGAATACTTTTTTTTGCCTTTCATTGAATTGATATTTTAGGAAATGGGACAATGGAGAAACTTCGTAAGGTGTTCACAGCATCAGGTCAATCTTATGGCGACTTAACCCTGGATTTGCATTGCAATCGATTTGGCCCAACAACTTTGTTTCAGGTATGATTATGATACCACGCAACCCTTTTTATCTTTTTTGCATTTGTCTTCTCTTGTTCCATCTTTCTAACATTAGTTCTTGTTAAATGAGAATTAGGTTAGGGAATCCAAATCAACGGTTGCACTTTATCTTCCCTTAGAGTAAGATATTTTCAGAAATTAGACTAAAAAATATAATGGAGACATAAACTTGATGTTAGCTACAATGTTTTCCGAAAATAAATTCAATTGTCAGGCTTAAAAAACTGAAATATCAGCTCCTGCCCCTACCAGAGGCCATTTCAATTTTTATAAGTTACAATCTATTACACAAGAATATTCTATTAATGCAAGAATCGACTATTTATGATATAACATTTTGCATATTTCATTTGACCCATCCTCAGTTTGCTATTTGCTAATATATTGAAGTTGCATATATCTGTCAGATTTGTGAATGCTCTGTGCTATTTGCTCGACTTGAAGTACTAAACATTTCTGGAAACCGTCTCACCGATGCATGTGGAACTTATCTTTCAACAATCTTAAAAAACTGTACAGGTTAGCCACATGACCTCAATATCCGCCAGCTGCCAACCTGAATATGGCTTCTATTATCTCCCAAGGGATGCTGATTACCTTGACTTTCCCTTCAACCTTTTTAAGTATACATGGTTCTCATTGTAAGCTGTGAAAATGTCTGATGTCAAATTTAAGTTTTGGGGCACTTATGGTCTCTCAAATGTGGTTGTATTGTATGTGGATTCCTGCTGCGGATATCTTTTGACTTCTATTTACTTGCATCTTTTTCATGTAGCTCTTTGTAGCTTGAATTTAGAAAACTGTTGTATCACAACCAGAACCATTCAAAAAATTGCCGATGCATTGGACTCTAGATCTGTACTTTCACACCTTTGTATAGGTATGATGAACCTATATTTCTTTTCAATTCCCTGATACAAGTGATCTTTCTTGTATAATGGGTAGTTTACCTTTGACAGGACACAACAGCCCTGTATCTGGGAATGCTTTAGTTAATCTTCTATCCAAGCTTTCTACTTTAAAAAGGTAGAATCTATGTGCCGATGCCACTCTCAATCTCTTACACAGCATCTTTACGGAAATTGTATTGTTTTAGGGTATAAATAATTTTAAATTAAAAATCCTCATGTAGGTTTTCCGAGTTGAACATGAGTGGTCTAAAACTTGGCAAACCGGTGGTCGATAGCCTTTGCCAGCTTGCAGAGGCTGTGTCTTTATCAGGACTAGTACTTGGAGGCACCGCTATTGGAAATGTGAGTAAAACCAACTCCTACCTGGTCACTTTTTTGCATCGTTATTGTTTGTTCTAGCATGCTTTCCTTGTGGATTGAGGCATTGTTCTGCAGGAAGGGGCCATAAAAGTAACAGAGCCATTACTCAAAGGGACTGAGGAGCTTGTGAAACTTGACCTATCATATTGTGGGCTGACTTCTGACTATATTTTAAGCATCCCTGTTGATTCTTTTTGCTCCATCACTGACCTGAACCTGGAAGGAAATCCTATAATGCTTGAGGTTTGTTCACTGTAACTGAATTTCTATTTGTTAGTATTCTTGTAATTATCGGGATGGAAATAGTTCAACAGGGACCTAAGTAGGCTAACATGTCATCAGATTTTTAGAAAAGTCTGACTCAAGTCTAAAAATAAGACTATTACAGGTAACATGTCAGGCTTCAGCCTTTCAAAGTCTAGTTCCACTTAGCCTATTTTCACCACTACTTGTAATGCATGTTTACTTGACTAGTTTTATATTTATTATGTATTGATGTCACACTGGCATTAAATCTGGCTTCTCTTACAATATTTTTAATTTTTATTCTCTGCCTTAGTTTGCAGTTTATATAGATCTAATTATATCCGTGCCTGCTTTACTGATCATTGTGATTT
This sequence comes from Trifolium dubium, assembly GCA_951804385.1. Taxonomy (NCBI): domain Eukaryota; kingdom Viridiplantae; phylum Streptophyta; class Magnoliopsida; order Fabales; family Fabaceae; genus Trifolium; species Trifolium dubium. The sequence continues at coordinate 3,973,917 of OX638075.1, read as the reverse complement.
TAACAAGTTTTATTATCAACGGTTTGTTTTAATTCCTCTAATTAATACAGGGCAGCAGTACTCTATTTTCGCTTCTCATAAACCCACAGTGCTGTCTCAAAGTTTTGGTACTTAGGAAGTGTCAACTTGGGCTTGCTGGAGTTCTACGCATAATTGAGGCTCTTGCAGGTATAGTTCAAAATCATGTGGTTGTTAGTTTTTCAAAACTACTACATGTGTAGTTCCTATGGTTATATCATTCTCTTTTATCAGATAACAGCTGCCTGGAGGAGCTTAATCTTGCGGATAATTCTGTTCCGAATGAACTTTCTGCTCTACAATGTGTTTTACCATCTAAAACCTGCTCAGAGAACCAAGAGGATAAACTTGATACTATGAAAGTGGATGGTAATCAAGAGGTTGTTTGCCCTCTAAATACTTTGGACGAACAGCTGGAAGTTGCAGATAGTGAAGATAGTCAAGTTAGAGCAGAAGCAGCTGCTTCGGGAATTGACGACAGCTGTGCCAGTTCGTGTCAAAGAAATTCATCTCCCGAGTGTCATTTGACTCAGCAATTTTCAACTGCTATTGCAAAAGCAGGGAACTTACAATTACTAGACCTTAGCAATAATAGTTTTTCTGCACAAGCTGCAGAAACATTCTATGGTTCATGGACAACGTTACGACCATGTTCAAGTCACAGGCACATCACTAAGAACATTATTCATTTCTCAACGAAAGAAAAGAAATGCTGCAGCGTGAAACCTTGCTGTAAGAAAGTCTGATCCGTGGTTCCCATGTTAATATATGAACTAAAGAATAAGAGGGTGTTGCTGTATTTAAAAATATGTTATCTTCAATAGCTGTAATTTATGAACGTTAATTGTATTATTGTAAGGAAGTCCTCTGGTCATTTATAATGTAAAACGTGTTTAAAGTGTTCAGATTCGACTCTTCAAAATTGTCATGTTCATTGTCAATAAATAGCTGGCTTAAGATGTACAAAACTTTTTTTTCACTTTTATACGGATTGCTATGATCAATTAGTACCTCTTAGGATGATATATTTTTGTAAGTGCAAGCTTTTACATTGATTCTCATGGAATGGATTAAATACTGAGCCATAGCATGTTTTAACGAGTAATCCGAGGTTATAATCAGTTTAGGTTTAAGCAATGATAATCAAACACAAGTATTGATGTGTGCACCATAACTTGCTAAGGGTAAATTACACTTGCCTCTCAAGCTTTTGTTGAATATCATAAACACCCCTCAACTTTTCCTCTAGACACTTATCATATCTTCCTTCTTAAGAAGAAACTATTTAACTATTATTCATCATCCTTGATCAAATAAAGAGCAACTAATCATACGCAAAGCTTAGATTGTAGTTTCCGTTTTAATTTTCCATATCTGCACTTGCACTAATATTTTTATTAGTTTGACTTTCCTAATTTTTTGAATGCTGTGTTTTGATATACTTCTGCTTATAAAATCCAGATTTCATATTACGGAATTGAACAATGGTAAAATTCAAAAAACTATACAAATTTAAAATCCGGATTTATGCCTACAATGAACTAAATACACAAGCATTACAACAGGGAGCCTTGCAACACAAAATTGACAAGAGAATACGACAATTAAAGAAAAAAAACTCTACAATTTAATGTGAGAATGAAGAAGTTAACGGAAATAAACAGCATTAAGGTAGAAAGGATTTTGACACTTTGACACAAATTTAAGGGAGGTTAGTGTTCACTTAAAATATAAAAGGGGGTGTTTGAGATATTTAAGAATCCATGAAGGTTATTGTAGTTATCCACTTCTTTTTCTTTTTACAGAAACACAAAACTTGTATAAAGTGAAATTCTTTCACAAACTAATTTAAAGGATAAATAGTATACTGCTGTTGCTACTGCAAAAACTTTCTAAAAATGATATTCAGGTTTGAAAACAAATTATATGACTATCTCATAATTTTCAAAATCCTTATTTGAGGAATTGAATTAAAGATAGTTACTAGAATAATTAAATAGTGTAATAATGATTTTTCACACAATAGTTTTCAATCCTTTTAAGGAATTGGATTACGATATAATTAAAAACAAACATCAGAACTCAATTTAGTCGATGCAACAGCAAACATTAACTCAACCGCACCAACTCAAATATCTAATTCTCCGAAATGCTGTTCAAATCAAATCCCCTCAGGGACATTTGTTGGTATAAGAAAGATAAAGATAATGACAAAGACAAGACATTAGATAAATTATAGTTATCAACTTGGTCTTGCAAAACAAAATAAAACAAATCACAAAACAGATCCAGCTACGCATGATATTACTAGGCCCATTACATTCGATAAATCAAAATCTGAAATTATGAAAGACCCTCAAAGCGGCTCCTAGCCTCCTAGTAGAAGAAGCCAAGGACCTTACCACCAACATTCTTTCTCCTAGCCTCTTCATGATCCATAATGCCAGCAGAGGTAGTCAAAACAATATACCCAAACTGCAAATTTTGATTTACAAAAAGATTAGGGATAACAAAAGAAACTGCACCAATCTAAGGACCAAAGTGTTGAACTCTTGACAAATCTACTCCACCAATACAAAATCTCAGGAAAGGACAAAACTAGTCCTTGGAAACTAAGAAAATAAAAAAGCATTGTTTTAATCCATAAAAATCTTAAAAAGATTATCATATTTTCTAATTTTCAAGGGAGATATTAAGGGGGGGTTATTGGATTGGGATTTTGAGGGATTTCGAGGGATTATTTTGACAAAAAAGTCTTGAAGATTTTAAAAGACTTCGCGGGATTATATTGATTTTGTGAGATTTTGAGAGACTTTTTTTAAAAGGCTTCGTGGGATTATAATACAAAAAAAAAAAAAGTCTTGATTAAAAATCATGATTGAATAACAACAGATTTTGTGACATTGCAAAAAAACAAAAAAATTCTTGATTGAATAACACAAAACTTGCAAAATCTATTAAAATCCCTCAAAATCCCAATCCAATAACCCCCCCTAATTTCTTGAATTACCTCAAAGACTTGTTTGGGGACTTCGTTAAAAGCCTCACAACTTAAGAGTATGAAAATCGAGGTAATAAACAAGTAAACATTTTAAATGAAAGCTCGTAATGAGTAAGAAAAACAAATTTACTAACAAGTAACGGTGTGCTTCTCGTGACTTAATGTTCTTAGACAAAAGTACCAAAACAAGGTCTGAAAAATTCATACAAATATGTATTTGGATTCACCAAGCAGAGCTAGTTAAAAGAATGTGTAAAACTAGGATTGTAACCAACCTGTCTGGAAGGGAGAAGCCTAGCTGTCCAGCCTTCAATCTCTTTGACACCAACATCGAAACGGGGACTAATAACCCCACATTTATTCAACCTACCGTTCAATTCAACAACAATCTTTCCAGCTCTGTGGTCATCAACATATTCAAACTCTCCAATGTATCCTATGTCATCAACAACCAAAATACATCTAATCAATACCTTAAATAAATCAAACCATGCAACATTCAAAGAAAAAAAAAAACATTATCGAGAAATACCATGCTTCTGCATAACGATAAGGAATTTGATGATGACTTTAGAGGATGGCCGAATCATGACTTGACGCTTTCCTCTTTTCTCAGCATTGTACATGTTCTTCAAAGCATCATTCAACACACTGACTCTCACCATGGTTGCTGGTATACAAGTGTCAACACAAATCAATTATAGCCAACATTAATCAATCTGACAAAACTCTAAGCTATTTATTTTACAAAGGCGAAAGCAGATAATTTCATGTTAAGTCGAAGGAATTGAGAAGTTTACAAATTCCAAAACAAATTGATTTTACAAGAAACAACAAATATCTCAACCTAATAACTCAATTGACAGTACAAAAAAAAAAATTACCAACTAATCACTAAACCGACACAACACATAAACACCACATAGGCCCGTTTAGATAAATAGCTTGACTTAGAATTTATAGCATAAGCACTTGCCAAATACCTTAATTTACAGCTTAACTTACTTATCATATAAGCTATAAACTGTTTTAATAACCTATCTTAGAGAGCTTAAGCTGAAAACAGCTTATGGACATTTTATAATCTGCTTCCATAAGTTCTCATAAACAGTCTCAAAAGTGCTTATGTGCTTATGCAAGTAAATAAACTCAAATAAGTCAAACAAAGTCAATCCAAACAGACCCCTAAAATCATTTTCTTTCAAATAATACCCCTTACGCAAAAAATTCACAAGCCTAAACCAAGATCATATGCTTCAATTCGCGAATCATAGGAAATTATTGGCATAATCAAATATTAGCTTACATAACCAAATTTTAGCTTAAATCAACGGCATTAGAAATCTATTAGCAGCAAAAACACATCATAAAATCGTAAAAAAAAAATTATACTACCGAAAACACCATTATTAAACAGAAGATTATTTAGCATTAAACAAAAGTAAAGGTGATGGATCTTACGAGAATAGAGAAGATTGAAGGCTCAGGAAACAGCTTCGGTGTTTTCCGCTGTGAACGAACGAACTCAGATCGCGAAGAGGGAGAAACCTTCTCATTTTAGGGTTTAATAGAAATCCATGGGCCGGTTTTGGGCTTTGTTTTCTAACCCAAAACATTTCTTTATTTCTTTAAATTGTTAATTATACCTCTACTCTTGATATTGTACCTCTATATTTTTATTATATTTTTTTTGGTTACCATGATATTGGTACGAAGATTCAACCGTCATTAGCAATGATTAATCTCTGTCGGAGAACCTGTGGGGCACACAAGGTGGGTTATCCTCTCTCAATCAAAATTTCTACATATATCACTAACCAATGTTTAAGAGGACCAAAACTTTTACCACTTAAATCAATTCTTTGTTAGTGTAACCTTATATTTAAAACTTAAAACTACTTGTCACAAACCAAACAACGTGTTACACGAGTTGTAGTAGACACTTGAGTCTTTTAACCAAAAATTTGCGTAAAACAATTTGAAAATATGCGTGATAAAAAATAATTGTTTGATGTGTACCATGCAGTGTGGGTGATAATTAAGTGCAATTTATATTGCTTTGTTGGGGTTTAATTAGACTTTCTCTACTCGAATAAATGAAATATAGAAATATAGTACTACTTGTATTTTTTATAAACTACTTGCAATTGAGTTTTCATCATTAGTTATAACATTAGTGCGTTTACTATCGGGTAATTCAATTCTCTTTGTTGCTTACACGGGAAACTATTCAATAATCAGTGGAACTATTTAATTTCTCCATACTAATTAACTTTCATAGTATCAGCTAATTAGCTTTTGATTTTTCTCCTTTTTCAATAATTACTACAATTTCTTTGGTACAACTAATAATGAATATAATTGCTAATTATGTGTGGAATATACATCATGAGGAGATCACTGTAGTTGTGATGCTTCCATGCCTCCTCTGGGTTTGGTCGGTTTATGACTTTGTGCGTCACTGAATGACTTAATTATTATTATAAGGTGCCAACTGCCAAATATGAACATAAAAATTTAATCCAATTCAATTTTTATAAAACTCTTTGAGCTAATTAACCCAATGCCCATTTTAATTACTAAAATAAATACAGAGACAAAAATATAAATAATCATTTTTAACAGCAAGTACAAATTACAATAAGAATATCAAACTGAAAGAAGTTTACAAATAAAACACATTTTTTGGTATCAGTTGCAATTAGTAGTCTTGCCACAAAATGTTTGATTTGCACGAGGAAACTTACAAATTACAATGCTACTTGTTTTGAACTACACTTTTGGGTTATTAGATCAAGTTTAGTGTCATATATTTTTTTTACACCAAAGTTTAATGTCATATTTAATGACTTATATTAGTTATATAAACAATCGATCACAAATGACTCATTTGAACCTAACTTCCATTGTCATTATTTCTACTTCAAATTCCAACTCAAACTCTATGTCATATTATTGCTCCCATCGCTCCACCATTGAGAGTCCTCTTCCTCGATCTCTAAGTTCTATTAGGAACACTACTTTAGTAATACGTAAAAAAATTTATACTTTTATAATTACAGTATTTTTTATGTCATAACAATAATGTAGGTACAAAATTTTCACCACTAATTAGCATTGACCAATTTACGTTGGAAAATATATGTTGAAGCACACAAATGGGTTATTTAATTTTCTTTCAATCATATATTTTTTCATATGCAAGAGTTAAATACTAGTACAATCAAACATTTGAACACTTACTTAAATGTTCAAATCTCTTATTCTTGATTAATTATTTAAATTGTTTTTCTAACCAAAATTATATAAATTGTTAGATGACAAATTTTATAAATTATATTATATTCTAACCAAATTAGTTCACTGGAACAATTATCCCATTTTTTTTTACTCAATCCCATTTTTCATTTGATGGACACATATTAGGTATACATATTTAAATACTTCTTCTATCCTAAAATATAAAGAAAATATTTAATTTAAATTTTTAACTAAATACATCAATTATCTTTCTTTTACATTTTGGGATGGAGGGGTACATGGTTGAATAAAAACATATTAGTTTTTAGTATATCAATTTCTTTCTTCTTTTTCATGTGTCAAAAATTTAATGGTTATAATTTTATCTGTTAAGTTGAACAGGTGAAAATTTATAGATTTAAATATCAATCTCTACGTTACATCTATATATCAACTGAATTATATTCACATTCACATTCATTACTCGAACTATATTCACACACTACTAGAAAAATCTTAAATACCGACGGCCAAAATTTGTCTCTAAAAGGCAAATATTCCGTCACTAAGCACGTTAGAGACAGAATTAGAGACAGATTGGATGTGGTCGGTAATTTCCTCGTCTCTAAGGCATTAGAGACGAATTTTATATTCCGTCTCTGATTGGAGACAGAATTTATCCGTCTCTGAATCAGAGACGGATTTTATATATCTGTCTCTAAATGTTGAATTCAAAACACAATAAATCCGTCTCTATTAGAGACAGAATTATCCGTCTCTGAATTCAAATAATTCTGTCTCTAAAATTCCGTCTCTAAGCAAACAAATTCGTCTCTGCTGGAGACCGAATTATCCATCTCTGAATTGACATAATTTTGTCTCTAAAATTTCGTCTCTAAGCAAAAAAAATCGTCTCTACTGGAGACAGAATTATCCGTCTCTGAATACAAATAATTCTGTCTCTAAAATTCCGTCTCTAAGCATAAAATTTCGTCTCTATTGGAGATAGAATTATCTGCCTCTGAATTCAATTTTTTTTGTCTCTAATCATAAAATTTCGTCTCACAAAACACATTTTCCATCTCTTGTTAGTCATTATTTTTGTCTATTTAGCAATTAAATGCTTATATAGTTTTTCAAATATTGAATTTTATTTACTAAATGTAATTCATATAATTCTACAATATGAGAAAATCAAATTTCAATTAATACTAAATTTGAAACATTAACATAAAATGTATCTCATATTTACAAAGTATCAATATCAAACATTAACATAAAATTTGCGAAGTTTCCTTGCTTGTTATATGAATGAGTGTGTGGAACCCGGGGGATTGGTTTATGCGCTGATGTGTTGTTGGTCTTTACTCCGCATGGCCGCATTTTGTTGTGGGTTCGGTTAGGGGTTGTTTGCTAGGTTTTTTGTCCTGCTGCGTTGGTGCCTTGTATAGTTTTGAGTTTATTTGTTTTATATGTGCATCTTGCGTTTTACGTTGTACCCTTCTTTTGATCTTGATTTGGTTTGTATTTCTTGTACACTCCAATTATCTTTAATACAGTTTAGCTGTTAAAAAAAAACTTAAAGTTGTTTAACACACAAATAAATTTAAATAATTATACAATAATACATAAAAGAAAGTAACTAAAGATAAATTTCATCACCTTTCTCGTCATTTTCATTGTAACAATCTCTTTCAAGTTGAACCGGAGAATTTTGATTAATATTAGACACAAACCTTTTAAAAAAACATACAATTAAAGTTCTATCAAAATTACACGCTAGAAAAAACATACAATGAACAATGAACAAAAAAAAACAAAACTCATAAAAACTCTATCAACTCTTAGACTGTCACAATATTTTTGAGTGAGTATTGTTGTTGGACTTGAGTTCAATTTATAGTAAAATAGACTATCAGATAATATTCAAGTCTTCCATAAAGGATTAGCTTCAATTTGATAAAGTTTGTTAGCACCAAATTTTTCATTATCTTCAAAATAAAATATTTATTTAGAATACTTAAAGTAAAATAAAAATCAATTTAATTTAATTTTTTAATGGATTTGGCGTGGGATTTTTTATGAAGATATTCCATATGTTTTGAAATACCTTATGGGGATAATCTTAGCTTATGTTTTAACTAGTTCTAGTTTAACCATTCATGTTTATGTTTGAATCATAGCTATGCCTTCCAAAACCTATTTTGGTTTTGTTTACAATCATGTTTGGTGAAATTACATTAGCTTATATTTGAACCAAAAAAAAAAACCAATTTTCAAAAATTACTTGTTTAAAATATTTAATTTTAAATATATATATTCAAACAAAAATATTCAACAAAAATATATTTGTTAACTTCTAATGAATAAAAATAATCTTCTCTAAAGATATGAACAAATATTTGTTTCCAACAAATCTTGTTCAAACAAAAATATATTGTTTTCTTCCAAACAAATAAAAAATATTCTCCAAAAATAAACTCAATCCAATTCAAACAAATAAAGTTTGAATATATAACTTCTTCATGAATCAAGTAAATGAATCTTTTAATTTCGTAACAAATTTCTAATACGCGCACATAAAAAGACATATACAAAACGCTCTTAATGTAGAGATTAGGTCTGTAAGACATCATGTTTAACATGTTATTTTTACAAAAACAAAAATTGACAATCAAAATACTAACACCTATTTTCCATTAATTATTTATCATATTTAGAAAAATTTAATTTGTTAAGTTTTCTGAAAAGTAGTTGGATTATCTCCTATGATGCATTATAATTTTGGTGAATATTGTTTTTTTTCTAATAAAAAAAATCTTTTTTTATTTATTTTGGGTGAATTTTTTTATCTTAATTGACACAAATTAATTACTCCGTCTGTTCTTAAATAACTGTCACAATTGACTAGATATGTACGCCAACGAATATCTTTAATCAAAATATACGAACAAAGTATGATAAAAAAATGACACTTATTGAAGAAATGAGGGCGTATCATCCATTTTTCATGAACAAAACTATGTTCACTTGCGTAAAAAAAATCATATTTTTCCCTTGAATATATCAAATTTTATTTTTAGTCATCAAAAAAATTTCTTTGAACTTTGTCCTCTTTTATGTTTTCAATTTTTTTTTTATAATGTCACATACTCTAAGTATAATATTTTTATGACATGTCAATAATTAAACCTTAAAATGTCATTAGTTTTATAATTTTAATATTTAATCTATTTTAATTTAATGATAACATCAAATTAAAAATTAAATTGTTCAACTAATGATTAATATGTTTTAACTATAAACTATATTTTTATCGGATTTATATTTCATTCATCGCATGAGAGAAAATCATAGTCGTGACTCAAGGAAAATATGTTTTGAAATATTAAAAAAAATTATTATAAAAAATTAAATATATCGTTATGTTTAAAATTTTGGGTTAAATAAATTTTTAATCCCTACAAAATGGTGACTTTCTATGTTTAGTCGTTATTTAAATTTATAGTTCTTCAAAAATTATTATGCTCTCAATTTTGGTCTCTATTGGTAAATTAACATGTATTTTTGAATGATTTTTTCATATGTATGTTTAGATCATCGTAAACATTTTCTCCAAAAAAAAATGTTCAAAATTTGATTTTTATGTCATGATTTTCGTTACTTTTATCTCAAACTTTTTCTATTTGAAAAATTCATACTTAATTCATATCGTGTTAAAAAGTTCTAAATTTTAATAAATAAAATTTTATGATATTTTAAACATGCCCATAAAAAATCATTCAAAAATTTAAGAGTTTAATTATAATTATTTAGTAGGGACTAAAAGTATATGGAAGAAACAAATTATAGGGACTAAACTTAGAAGGTCCATATTTATAGGGACCAAATATATATTTAACCTAAATTTTTTTTGCGGACAATAAAAATTTTGGAGGGAATTTTTTTGGCAGGATGAATCTTCAATGTTATTTCGTTTAGAGATGGATTTCAGAGACAGATTATTTCAGAGACGAATAAATTTCGTCTCTTAAAGATGTTTGACTACTATAATAACAAGTTGACTAATTAGAGACGGATATAGAGACGAAAAGTATTAGACACAATAAAAATTCGTCTCTAACATCTGTCTCCAATTACTTTTTTATTTATAAATTAAAAAATTAAGTAACTAGAGACAGATTTAGAGACGAAATATTTTTGAGACAGATTTTTCTGTCTCTAAAATCCGTCACTAGTGCATATATTTTAGTTTTTATCTCTAAACACTTTTTTCTGTCTTTAATTCCGTCTCTAATAGAAATGAAATAAATTCTGTCACAAAATTCTGTCGGTATTTAGACTTTTTCTAGTAGTGATATTCAGTCTATAACATATCAATTTATACTTAGGAATTAGGTAATCCGTATTTAGGTATATATACTCTCTTTTAAGTCCGGTGGGAAAAAAGTATAGTGTTGCTTACATGATTCGCACGAGTACCATAAAATATAAATAGTTGAAGTAACCGTAACACCCGGGTTGTCCACCAATAACAAAGACAATCATTCTAATATTTTAGAAAGGTGACCTTAAACAATCATTTTAATTATATCTATACTTTTAAAACTTTTTCTGTGTGTGTTTGTGTGGATAATACTAATTTTTAACTTTTGTATACTCGTATACCATGATTTAATTTTACTGAGCAATGAGAATGTACACGGACGCTCATAGAGTATACTGAACTATGGGAAATAGTGAAATACTGTAAAACATTTCAAAGAACATTAGCAATTGAATGCTCATTATTCACTTGCTTTTGACAACAAACGTGGTTAAAGCATGGGGTCTTAGGATTTTAAAACCATGATTAGCATCATTTATAAAGCAAAATTTTTTGATGGCATCTTAAAGCTAAAGTTATATATACTATATGGATAATTACTTCCAAAGATTAGATGATCATCTTCTTAATCCCTTGACAAAGAGCCTTTGAAACTTCTTAATACTCTATTATTTATGGTATAGTGATGCTTTTTGGCCTTGAAATAGGGATCTTGGTACTCTTATAGCTGGTGGTCAATTGATCAAGAAAATTAAATAATACTTAATGTGCCGAAATTAAGGGCCCTTGTAAATAAAAATGCTTAGTCAACTTTGACTAGGACTACATAAAATATTCAAAATTATTTTTATATGAGGTACAAAAAATTAATGTGGGTGAGGGGACCTCTAGCCAAGTTGAATTGGAAGCACGAAATCAGAACTAGCTTAAATAATTATTTTCTAGTACTAGTATTGGAATTCCAAGATTCTTCCAACATTTCAACATCACATAGGAAATTAAGGATAAGGATTTGGCAGCTTAGTCTTACAAATTGGTAAGGTAAAGAATACCCTCACTGTTGACATTATTCTTTCATTACCACTTCTAAATTGGACATGAAATGGTCACCTTAAATATGTTTACTAAATATATTTTTTTCTTTCTTTAATTTCTTTTTGTTTTGGCTAAGGACAATATTGTTATTTGTACCTTGTCATTAAAATGTTGTGTGCTACAAAAGTGAATTTTTATGGAAAGAAAATTGAATCAAAACCTAGCAGTGAAGATGGTTTTTAATTTTGATCAAAAAAGTTGAAGACTTTTTTAGCATAAAGTTAATATAATTTGAAATTGATTGCGTCATAGGTTGGTTTCATTAGGTATGGGAATATGGGTATGGGATTTGATTCATTCATGAGCTGTGTTTTTCATATTTAGAAACAATGTTGTGTAAATCAACATTTGATGAATTCAATAATCGTGTATTTTAGGTTTGAACTTTTCGTTTTTCATCAAATTCCTAATCATTTCAACTATACGGATAAGTTGAAATTTAAGTGATTAATACATTTTATATATGGACGATTTTCTAAGAGAATTTAAATTTTTTTAAAAAAAAAGTGAAACATTTTATGATAGCTCTAAGCTCTTTATTTATGTTTCGGTCAAACTTTAAATCATACTCCTTCCGTTCATTTTTATTACTTTAAACTATACTTCTTCCGTTCATTTTTATTTGTCGTTTTAGAAGAAAAAAAATCTGTAACTAAAAAATTAAGTTAACACCTCACAAAAGTACACCCACATTATAATTGGTAATTTATTTCCCAACAGAAATACAATCAACCAAATTGAAATGAGGAATCTAATGATGAAAATACCGCAAGAAAATCCAATTGTTATCTCTTGGGTTTTCTTATAATGTCTTGCTCATTGGAATCCAATGTAAATTGATCATTTGTAAACATTATGCGTAGTAATGTACTATGATGGGAATAATTCATTGTAATAATAAGAATCAAATTCTTGTAATAGTATTTTTTTTCCTTCTTTAAATGTAAAATATGGAAAGTAAAGTTCTGTAAGCATCAGATATAAATCCAACTTTAAACCATATGTTTAAGGGACTTTATCGATTTATTGTTTGAAGAGAATACAAGGATTACTTCATGGCTGTAGTAGAGAGTTAAGAAGTAGATTGACTAGAAAATCAAAAGTATATGAACCTCAGTTATAGCACAATGTTTGGTTCTACATTGTATTTGTTGATTCTCATATATGCAAATGAGATAAATAAAATCAATTTGAAATTTTAAATCAGAATTAATTTTAAAAATAAAATCAATTTTATTTGAAACCAAACACATCAAAATCAATTATGATTCTCCATGTTTCGAAATATCGTCCGTTTAAAGCCAATTGAGAGCAAGCGCTCTCATGGTTTTGTCCTTGGTAAAAAGTGGTTCGTTGAATTAAAAAATATGAGGTTGTATATAAACTACATTTTGTCTTGATACTCAAACAACGTAGAATTTTTTGAATATATCAGAACAGTTGTCCCCTGTCAAAATGTTTTATTTTACCTTCAAGTACATATATCACACCACATTCTAAAGTATTGTCTATTTTGAGCCGCGTGTGAACCATCGTGAATTTCCCTTTTGTAAAATGTACCTCATAGGGTTGAAAATTATGAATGTTGTATATAAACTACCATTTGACTTGATTATCAAACAATATAAGACTTTTTAGATGTATAGGACGAAAAATCAAGTCGGTAAATCGAAATATTGTCTAATGCTTAATTAGATTTAGAATGAAAGTATTATATGCAAATTATTAGATAAGCACTTATAAGTTATAATACATGCTTTAATGGTTTAGTATAACTTTTCCCCCTTTTCTCTAAAGAGTAAAGATCAAAAGTTATCATTGGCTTGAAATAATAACCCACACCAAAACTTTGGGCGGTAATCGGGCAAATTCATAAGTAACAACTCCATAAAGCAAAGCCACTTTTTATCATCAAGAATTCGGTGGTAATCTTAAATTTAGACACTTTTAAGTATTTTCATAAATTCATTGAACTAGCTAGTGGATATATACTACCAAAATATACCACTCGTGCGTGAGATATAGTACATATGAATTATTCTTCAAAATCTTAAATCAACTATTCAACAACATTATTATTGCATATACTCACAAATAATGTTCATCCATATATGCATATCAAATCATGAAAGATATACACGCAACCGCACGCACTACATGACACTCAATAAAATCAAACCATCTTTGGTTTGGTGCCATTCATAACTTGTACTATGCTTCTAAAGATATTAGGAGTAGTTTTTTCTTTTGACTAATTCTAAAGATATTAGTTAGTGATTCATCAATGTTAATCAACAATTTTATATATGCTCCAAAATACTATAAATATAGCCTTATTATAAATAAATATAGCCGATTTGCTAATACAAATTTTATCATATTTCTTTTAATTATTTTGAAAAACCAAGAAAACTCTGTGAAGCTGTAGGACATTTCATTGTCTATTAATAATTGATTCACAATACAAAATGTCAAAAACAAATAAAAAGACTAAAAAAATCCACTTAATTCCTCCTTTTAAGTAAATAAAAGAGAAATTAATTAATCCATCTAAAAGATCATACCCATGTCCAAATAACATCCCCATGAAGCAAAATAACATCATCAAACATAAAAACACCTTCACCATGTACATTAGTTAATTGCCTTGTTTTTTCTTTTAAGGAAAAAGAAAAAGGAGAAAAATAAAAATATAAAATAAGAAGAACCCAATGATCACCTTTAATTTATCCAAAAAAAAACCCTACTATTTTCATCTTTTTTTTCTTCTTCTTCATGGTGATCTCCAACTTTTTAAGCCAATGTCATTGTGTTTTCTTGAAGGAGTTGAGTATGGTATATGCATCCTTTTTGGTAAAGAGCCATAAAAGTTACCTTGATGATGTGAATTGGGCTTCACTTTGAAGACATTTGTGGTTCTTGAGCCATGACAATGACCCAATACGAAGAGAATTAAAAGCAGCCAAATAACAAGCAGTAGAGGTCTTCTACACAAAACCATGGTGCATCAAAGTTTCTAGATTGAAGATATGTGTTTACAAGGTGGTAAAGTTGAAGTGTTGAAATAACTAGCTGTTTAGACAAATAGAGGTGCAAAAAGCAAAAAAATTGTGTAAGAAAAACGAGTGGTTGATTTGAAGCTTTGTTTGTGTTTGTGTTTGAGAATTGTGAATTATTTCGCAGTTTGAGTTGGTGAAGAGAATGGGTCAAAAGAGAAGTAGAGAAATGTTAAGAGTTAGAAGCAGAAAGTTGAAAAAGGGTGAAGAAAGCTTTTAGGAACGGGTCTTATGGGGTGGAGTGATTATTATAATGAAAAAATAATTTATTTATTTTTAAATTATATAAAAAAAACAGTACATGAGGTACAAAGGAAAAGCAAATAAATAAAAAATTGTGCTATATATATTGTGGTCTAAATTGCAAGAAGTTAACTCATATTTAACAATAACTCACTTAAAATATCTTTAAACTATTTTATGAATTTTGAGATCTGTCTTGATTTTTATAATTCTATGAAATACAACTCACTTAAATTATTTTTCAAAAAACTATAAAACAAATAATTTTGTAAAATAATTTTTTTATAAAAAATATATATTTGTTTTGTTGAATGGAATGAATGAATGAATGAAGAAAAGTAGTATAGTAGATAGAGCAAAAGGGGGGGTGTGTGTGTGTTATGTCATATATTTTGTTGTTTAGTTATGGTTTGGTGAAAATTTGGACCCACCTAGCTAGTATTTATGAATGGGTGACTAATTAGAACTGTAGTTTTAGACCCCTCCATGCATCTCCATGGCTCCATCCATTACTGGAAAAATTGTCCATTTGCCGTATAACTTTTTGTAGGGTCTGATTTCAAACACTTTCTCTGCTTCTCTCTGTCTTAACCCATTCCCCTAATTATAGAGCTGCCTGCATGCTACCTATACTATACTGTCATATTTTGTGTGTGCATCCACAGTCACACAGTAAGTGAACTAATACTAAATTTTGTACATTCTGACCTTGAACAAACTTTCCCCTTAAAATTACTGTGTGTATATGTCTGATTTCAATTTTAGAGGGGTTAGAATTGATTTTGGACGTGTAAAATTGATTCAGACATGTTTGGTTTCTGTAAAGTAGAATTGATTCTAACTCTATAATTAATTATGTTTGAAGTTAGAAATTGTTGTTACTGGTTTTAGAATTGATTTTTACACTGAAATTTACTGTTTAATTTATTTTTAATTGAATGTATCTAAACATAAATCAATTCTACCTAAATCAGTTTTGATAAAATCAATTCTACCAAAATCAATTCTATCAAAGTCAATTCTATCTAAAACTAAACCAAACATAATGTGTAACATTTTCAATCAACTCATAAATCAAATTTTCACTCTCCGTATCAAATTTTTTATATACGCAAAAGTCATTAATCAAATTTCTTACCACTTGTTATAGATGTTGAAACGCTTATCATTTATATCAATTTATGTTTGAAAATTTGATTCTTTATGTATTTTTTCACGGATTTGAATTTGGTGCGTTTAACGGTTCTTGTATTTAGAATTTGGAAATTTCTTGGAAGATCACTTATCCAAATAGTAATACTACTATAAGTCAAGAACTCTTAAATATGAAATTCTTATTTATTAGGCTCATAAAAATCAAAGTATTAGTCTCTAAATATGCAAAAAGTTGTGACAAATTCATTTTCTAAATTTTAACTGAAAGCCAACTCAAAATTTAAGAGTGCATGTTGTAATCTCAAACTTAGAGGCAAAATTTGTTCTAATTGATGGTTCTATATATTGGTCAAAATATCTTGAAATTGTAACATTCCGCGTTACATGAATTGAATGCATGCCACTAGCTCCCACCCAAGCACTGAGTAAACAAAGTAAAAAACAGAAAAGTGCAGACTCCAACTCCAAACAGAAAACAAAAGAGAATTAAATGCAATGTGTCAGGTCTAAGCTTTTTATATGGACCCATTCTTCTTCTTCTTCGTAGTATCTAAAATACTAAAAGCTTAGCAGCAACGAACACTTTCTTTGATTAACCTTTCCTTTGTACTTACCTTTACTTGTGACACGTACGTACAGGAAGTGTATGTTCCTCTTTGAATGCCCTTCCATTTAGGATGGGGCATGGCTTGCTGCCTCAGTGCATCCTGACTGTCCCAGCAATGCATCATGCATGCAATTCATTTTCTATCTCTCTTCCTTTTTTATATGTCTCTCTACTTTACACCTTAGCCTGTCTTGTGATCAAAACCTTTAATTTATGGTAAATGTACCTAGGTTTCAATTTTTCAATATATCCATGACAATATTTAAAATTCTGTTTATTAAAATTATGCGAATTTAGTTCAGTTGATAAAAAATTACATATAATAGTACGATTGAAGTTTAAACTCTGATATATATCCACTATTCATTTTTAAAAGATGAAATTATAATCACTAAATTACTTAACAAAAATATTTATATTTAATATTCGATATGTCTCAAATAAGACCATGTGGTGAAGAGGATATATATTTTTTTGGTCGAGACCAAGATATCCACCGCCAAATACAGTGACTATTTTCCTCGTTAGATTAGAGGTACCTCAAAGGATATGATAGCTCAGAGATTTAAAGATGTTCCGTACCCAAGACGATTATCGAACCCTCGACCCTTGGTTAAGAGATGAAAAGCCTCAGCCGCTCAACCACTGAATTATGAAGAGGATATATATGAACATATGAAAAAAAATAACATACGATATCTAAGGTTAAAACTTATATATTCTCAATTTTTTCCCTTAATAATTTTAAACTTTTTTAGGTATCCTATAATGTCAAATTTAAATTAATCTGAAAACCTTAACATATGAATAAATTTTTATTCTAATAGTATAATTCTTAAAAAATTTAAGAGACGTGCCACACAATTAATCTTTAAATTGGTTTCATCACAAAAAAGTAAATGTTAAAAGTGATTTTTATGATCCAATTTTTACATGTTAAAATCTATGGACTACATGTTGTACTTTTTTCTCATTGTATATCTTATATATTTTTTGAGTAAATTGTATGTCTTATACTTAAGATTTTTTTTTTGTCGAGACCGGGGTATCCATTGCCGAACGAAATGACTAATTCCTCGCTATATTAGAAACAAGACTGATTGTTATAATATATTGAATGATTAAAAAAAACTTATTCTCCATCTACAAATGATGATAATAATAATTTTGATAAAATATGAATATATAAGTGAGGTACGTACATATGTACTCTTCACTTTACCAACTAATCTCTCTATCTTAAAATATAAAAAAAAAAACGGTCGAAATTTTTTGATATATTTTATTAAAAATTTAAATTAAATACATTAATTTTATAAGTTAACCATTTTTCCTTAATATTTTAGAACAAACAGAATATATTACTATCGGATCACTCTCCAACCGTTCACTCTTAAGCTTGAGGGGGTCTATCAAGAGTTACATAAAAAATTTCATCACCCTAAGCTACAAATTTGATACTAATGTGCATTATTTGTTCAATACACTAACTTTCTTCACACGTGACGTCAACGGAGTGGAAATTTAATTGTCGTTGATGACCAAATTAAAGAGAGGGTATGCCATAAGAAAGATGACAATTCATACCTTATTGCAATGGGATATGCACACATTAAAGAATCTATGCACTATGATATAACTGAATTAACCATTGGATCCTAGCAAGGAACCATATATATAGTATAGTATGCATGGTATCAAAGTAAAACAAGACATAATTTTGTGGTACTACTTGACTAGAGCGCATTCAAAATGAATATGGACAAAAGGAGAAGTATGCACCGCCACAGTGTATTGATTTATATTGAAATTGCAAATTGTGATGTATCAATGATCGATTAAAAAGTTTGAGGAAATTTAGATGTGTTTGATTTGTTTCCTAGTATGGTCAAAGTCATTTTTAAATATTCTTGTTAGACTTCATGGGTTTGGACTTTGGAGCAATATTTATCCCCTTGTTTTCTAAGTATATCTAAATTATTAGTCTTGAAAATGAATTTATAGAGCTGTACCAAATATAAGTATCTTTGTATGGCTTTGTATTATGTGACTTTCTGAAATAATATGTAAAACCACATAATTTTAATCAAATTTATCATTCTATTGATATTTCTAAAGAGATTAAAATTGAATAACATTAACTTAGTAACTAATATTGGAGATAACTTTTGTTCTTATCTCAAATCATTCACACACCACCAAATTTTTTTTATCATACACCACCAAAAAAAATCATTCACACAACTTTAAAGTTGAAATCTAAAATGGTAAAAACTACTTCATCCGTCCTACAATTTTAATTTTTTAGAATTTTGTATGTACGTAGATTAAAAAATAATAAAAATTAATAAAATAAAATTATTTTTACTCTTATTTTTTATCAAAAAATAAAAAAATTATTTAATGATTTTTTTAATTTTTTTGTAAAAATATAAATAGCTAGTAAAACATAACTTATCTTGACTTCTTAAATATCAAAGTTTTAAAACAAAACTATAAAACTGAAAAGACCAAAAATTTGGGGGGAAAGAGTAAAAACTTGCAATTTCATAAAATTCACTATTCTATTTAAAATTGTGATTTCTAGTATTGTGATTTGAGATTTTTCAAATCTAAAACTAAAAATCACAATTTCATAAAAATTACAAAAATTAGAGATAATTCTTTTTGAACTTTTTTCGTGTTAGGACACCATCTTTTTTATTTTAACCCTCTAATTATTAAAGAAATAAGCTCTAATAATTATAATTTGGGATAAATTATGATATCAAATAATTTCAACTCCTCAAACGTAATTGTGGTTGTTATGAAACATTTTAAACTCGAATAAAACTTTCAAATAATGAGAGATGATTGTGCGTGCCGCAAATTTATATTCACGAAATCAAATACGATACAATAATATTAGATACTCATATGAGATATTATATTAAGAATTCTACATATTTTAGTCAAAAGAAGAAAATAATTCTACAAAATATATTGTTGTGCCCAAAAAGAAAGAAAGAGGTATTTTAAAAAATAAAGATGACATATCTTATGTTACAGGTTGGTTGCAATTGCAAATACACGGGTAGTAGCCAAATTTTGAGAGTTTAAAAATTTTACAACTCTAATAAAACAGCAGTAGTACTAATACTAATAAAAAAGTCCATCTCTGTTTCAAAAAAAAAAAAGATCTATCCCTTTAGTCAAAAAGAAAGTCTCCCCTATTACTAATGTAGTCCCACTGATTTGATGGCATGTTAAGATTGGACCCCCACTTTCATGATGCGGTAAATTATATGACAAAAATGTCTCAGCTATCATTCACCCATGAGATGACAATGGAATATTACCAAAGGGTAATTTTAACAAGAAGTGAGAAAATATAACCATATTCAAGAACAATCTGTGGTGATGATATTTTCCCCTCTTTATATCTTTCTCTTTTATCAATTAAATAATTTTATTTTTATTTGTGTCATGTGTCTATGCTGACTGTTTGGTAACTTTGACTAGCTTGTTGCTCCCTAGCTAGGGTTAATTTCATCCCATTTATGACCAAACATTTGGTATATGTGAAGGAACTGTGCTGAAAATTTGTGGAGAAAAGGCTGGTGATAGTGAAAAGTTGTGATATTATTATGATGCACATTTTGAAATTAAAGAGAAGCTATGTCTATGAGGGACAAAAACACATAGACAAACAAGCTAGCTCCCTTTTTCTTGTAGGTAAATTATATGCAAAAGCAGCAATGCATGTACTCAAGATGATAAATAAAAACATATAGACATCGTTTATATATTATGCAGAATGTTAATTTTGTCATCCATACATGTTGAACATTTTTTTTTATAATCATATTATATATGTTGAAGTTGAAGACTCGTGTTATGTTTTTTTTGACAGTTCGTGTTATGTTGTTCATGTTGAAATTAGTTTTTGAAGTTAAAAGGCAATAAGCACATGCACATGACATTTGTATGCCAATGAAAATAATCTAATTCCTAGTTTATTTAAAAGTTTTGTTGTGTTTACAAAACGTTAATTGATCTAATAATAATTGATGTTGAATTATTGTGTTCAATCTCTGTGATAAAAGAAAGTATTATTGTGTTCAATGTTGGAAGTTGGAAACTTCTTTGGTAAAAATGTGTGGTCTAAATCTCTAATTTGAGTTTTTTTGGCCATGTTGATGATTGTTTTTCTTGCTCTTTTTTTCGAATGATGTAAAATAGATAAGGGTTAATAGATATATCTATGTAAAATTTTGCAATACTTTTTAGTAAATTATTTTTTTGAAAATATCCTCTGTAATATTTGAATTTTTGCAGTACTTCCTGGAGTTGTTCAACCATTATATTTTGTGAGGGTTTTAAACCGCCGCAACAAAAAAACTTCGCTAAAATTTTATTTTGCGACGGTTTCTAATACGACTTATAATAAGGCCATAAGTCTTTCTTTCATCTTTTTATTTTTATTATTATCCATCTCAGATCTGCATATAATTTAGAATAGTAGTAGTATAAAAGTGAAGATTGAAAATGTGGTAGAGCATCATTCGGTCAAGTAACAATGACTATGAGACAAGGAACATAACACGTTTTAGAATTTGAAATGACTATTCCAAACAAAACTTGGAAAATACCAAATAATGGACTTACACAGTACTGGAGTAGTAGTAGTTGGGCCTAACACGACAACTACAGCCTGTTAGATTTATCGGGTCAAACATTTATCATCGATTTTATTTCACTTTTCTTCAATATAATATTCGCTTCAAATTAGACCAAATGTCTTATAAAATGCTTGACAATACACTTGCTAGGATTCTAAATGGAATGGGCACTCATCCAAAATATTGATTCTATACTTAATAGAGGATTGGTTAAAAGTTTATGTCAAAAAATAACATAATTAGATATTGATTAAAAAATTAAATGATTGATTCTATATTAATAGTTAATTGATGTTTTTAAAAAATATGGAAATGAATTGTGTTCGCCGGTCAAATTTATATGATTTTAGCTAAATTTGTTATTCGTCCTAATTAAACCCAATTGAGTGTAAAATCCATAATTTTATGTCAAATGCAATTGGCCCAATTTGGCGGTGAACATGTTGGTTCAGGTTGGGTCGACATGTCATTTGATATAACTTTAAAAAAAACCAAAAAAAGTTATGGTCAATAAACATTTTATTTCATCAAAACTTTGTCTATATTTTACCATTTAAAATGTTAAAATTTCATGAAATTGAAACACAGCATAGTATTTGATATTTTAATACATAAAAATATTGAAATATATTATGTATTATAAATAATAATTAACTGCATTATGAATAAATTAATAAACATAAATTATTAATTTTCATAATAAATTTATATTAACTTATAAGGTATAGTCGAAACTTAGGGGTTAGAGAGGTTAGAGACATGTAGCTCATGCTCTTCCCACAAACAATGTTTATGTTCTGAATAGAACTTAGATTTATCCGCAGGAGATAAATGAGAGAGTATGTTCTGATCTATAATCCATATCACTGAGAGATTGTTCATTTTAAATTAATTCATCACAATTTTATTCTTTGTAAAATATACGTCTTAATAAATCAAAAAGTATGACGTATTATATACAATTAAACTCGAATTTCAATAATACGAGACTTATAATATTCAAAAACTTAAAATTTGATATTTTGAGATCTTTGAGGGTTGCAAGGTTGCAGAGTCGCAGCTGCTTGTCTCAGTCCACGGTTGGACTTACCCCCAACTTACGGATGATGTAATCATTCCGACTGAAGTGGGCCGCACACCCGCACCACCTAACTTAATTTCAATTTAAGACCTATGGTCCCCCCTCCACCACCACACGCTCTCTTGTACATGTGATCCCATCCCTTCATTTCCCCCACCACCACCACTCCCAATAGCATCCAACGATCATTATCTCTTCCCCTAAATTCCCAACAACACACACGATACATGCCCCCACCACCACCAAATAAAGCAACACAACAAACCTCTCTCTCTCTCTCTCTCTCTTTGACCAAAGACCAATAACGCAAGCAAGCAAAGCAAACGAATATTATTACTAAAATCAATAAAAATATATTCGGTGCGAAAATAAAAACTTAAAAGTAATAAGAATCTTACGTCACCATACCTTTGACCTTCTCTCTCTTTCCGCTTTAAACCCATTCTTTCTCTTGTCCTCTCACTCTCCTGCTTCTCTCTATTTTCTCTCTTTCTTATTCCTAACTTCAATTCTTCACCAATTTTCTTTTTATTTTTTATTTATATTTATACTTTAATTTCTTATTAACAGTTACGGCGTTTCACGATGGTAAGAGACGATTTA
This sequence comes from Trifolium dubium, assembly GCA_951804385.1. Taxonomy (NCBI): domain Eukaryota; kingdom Viridiplantae; phylum Streptophyta; class Magnoliopsida; order Fabales; family Fabaceae; genus Trifolium; species Trifolium dubium. The sequence continues at coordinate 3,950,830 of OX638075.1, read as the reverse complement.
TACATCACCGTTCCGAGTTTATTCCGGTGTCCTATTTCCCTCGACGTCATGAAATCTCCGGTCAGTCTATGCACCGGAGTTACCTACGACCGTTCAAGTATCCAACGCTGGCTTGATAACGGCAACAACACTTGTCCCGCCACTATGCAGATTCTTCAAACTAAAGATTTCGTTCCTAACCGGACTTTACAGAGACTTATTCAGATCTGGTCTGACTCGGTTCGCCAACGAGTCGACTCGTCTGACTCCACTCTAACTACCGATTCTGTTGATAAACGTGATCAATTACTCGTTGCTATTACCGATTTAGAGTCTGGTAGCGAGAACCGGTTCGAGTCGCTTGAGAAAATTGCGCGGTTCGCTAAAGATTCTGAAGAGAACAGTGTTTTTCTGGCTAAAACGGAAGGATTCGTGGCTTTGCTTGTAGGTTTTCTTGATAATGTTGACGGCGGAGTAGAACGGAGTGTCGAATTGCTTGAACAAGTTGTTGTTGTGTTGGATTTGGTTCTAAGCAAAATTGAGAAACGCGAGTCGATTCTGAAGAATCAAAAGGAGAAGGAAGGAGAAAGTGTAGATTCTTTGCTTCTTGTCTTACAACAAGGAAGCTGTGAATCGAAAATTGCATCGGTTAGGGTTTTGAAATCCATTGCGGTAGATACAGAAACGAAGCTTCTAATAGCGGAAAATGAAGGATTATTATCTGTTTTGCTTAATCAAATCACGCCGGAGAAAGATCCGAACCTAATCGAGAACGCACTGGCGTGTTTAGTGGCAATTTCATCGCCAAAGCGGAACAAAGCGAAACTAGTTCGTCTCGGAGCAGTGAAGATACTCTCGAACCTTCTAACGTCTCCGTCTAATCTACGCGTTTCGGTGACGGAAAAGATACTGAAACTTCTCGAAACGGTGTCTTCAATGAAGGAAGGGAGGTCGGAGATATGCGAAGAGCCGTCGTGCATGGCGGCGATAGTGAACAAGGTTTTAAAAGTGTCGACCGTGGCAACGGAGCATGCAGTTACTATACTATGGAGTGTTTGTTATTTATTTCGTGATCAAAAAGCACAAGAAGCAGTTACGAAAGCTAACGGATTGACGAAGATTTTGCTACTGATGCAGAGCAATTGCACGCCACAAGTTCGTCAAATGTCTGTAGATTTGCTTAAGATATTTCGTGTTAATTCTAAATCGTGTCTTTCTTCGTATGATACGAAAACTACTCATATTATGCCATTTTGATTAATCACTTATGTAAATTGAAAGAAAATTTTGTTAGTGAATAGAGAAAATTGATAGCAATTTTAATGCTTAATTAGGAATTCTCTTTATTGTTTCAGTGTGCGAATTCTAAATTTTGTTTAATTTTGTAGAATTTTGTTTTACTTAGCGGGGAACCATTAAGTTGTGTAAATGTTTGGTTTCAGAATCAGTGAACAAAAATGGTACTGCAAAAGTGGAAAATGCTCGGTTATTTTTTTTTCTTCCCAAAGTACATACTAGTAATTACAACTAGTAAAATTTAGAATTTATGTGTATAAGAGAGTAATTGATTGTTCAACAGATGCTTATATTTTTGAGTGGTCAAAAAAGAGTTGTCACTTTAGCTGGTTCATATTGAATAAGTCACAGTAATATATTTGGTGGTTGTTTGCCACTACCCTATTGAAAAAGGAATTTGACCACAATGTAATGTAGTAGGAACTCAAAAATGTGAGGTATCTTGTCTCTTCTCTTCAAAAGTATTAGCATTATATATCAGACAATAGAGTAGTGGCCTTCCTGTGTAAATAAGCAACTTCACTATCTGGTGTCACAGCAGGTAAAGGAATCCAATCCAGGTTCATTGAAGAAAGCTTAATCAAGATATTTTTGCACTTATTATTTCATTGGTGTGGGTGGGTGAGTACATTTTTTTTTTTTGGTAGCAGTGGGTGAATACATTTTACTTCATGTTCATAGTCTAATAACAGAACTGAATAAAAATGCGCACAAAAAACGTAACATACAAGTTTCATTAACCAAACATGCATACTGTTCTGGACTGGGCCGAGAATCAGCCCAATCCATCTTGCTCGACATATACGCGCTGTTCGACATATTAGCTACACGAACTACGCTGCATCGCGAGCAAAGTGTTGCTCGAGCATCAGATTGTCATGTCGAACATCTACATGCCCGACATTCAAATACTTCGTGTCGTTACGCAGAAGTGTAACGGACAACACCGGAATAATGAGCATTCACTGTTCATTATGACCGCAAGTCAAAATCCCGACAGCTATTAATAGCAGGGACGGAATCTTTGCCTCCTCATTAATGGTCTTGGCCCAGCGCTGAGGTATATATATGCCATTTCACACGATGGCTCAGGTATCTATTTTCTCTAACTTTGTACTCGCTACTCCCACTCTTGCTGACTTGAACGTCGGAGTCCCTGCAGGTACAAACCCCCCTCTCCTCCTTCAGCAATACTCTTACGGTGGAACCAGTGGTGGCCATTATTTCTGATCAGGTGTGATCAGTGGTGCCGTTTGTGGGAATCGAACCCACGACCACATGGTCTCGACTGGGGGCATCTGTTCTGGCTCACCTTAAAGTCCCACATCGCTTGGAACTCGAGGCTAATGATAGTTTATATACAACACGCCACACTTCTCAAACCACCGAGGCGCCTTTTCTACAAAGGAGAAGGACAAAACCGTGATGGATAAAAACCCAAAGCGGACAATCTCTCGGAGATGTGGACTTGAGGTCGGATCGGAACATACCCTCATTTATCCCCGCAGATAAATCTGAGTTTTGTACGAACACATACAAACATGCATCACAGTAGGATATTGTTATAAACTAACCAATATAATTAAGGTGGTTCAACTTTCAAAGTATATATATACCTATACCTATATATGGAAATACAGTTAAATATAATAATGCCTTATCTTACATATAAGTTTTTTATTCTGGATTGAACTTAAATCTAACTAAAAATAAAAGTGAGTCTATACAGACTATAGTATGGAAACACATGATCATCCAGCATATATCATGCAAAGCTCCCTTGACCATCTGCTTGTGTGTGCCTATAGAATGTCTCTATAGCATAGCCCATAGTGACTCACTTCCTTATTGGATTGGTCTTAGTTAAGACCAGTCCTACATACAACTCAATTTACTCAAAGTTAACTTAACAAAATTAATTTTATTCACAAATATCCAAATATCCAAATATATACATCCAAGAAGCTTTTTTATTTCATGAAAAGAAAAAAAACTTTGTTTGGAGTTAATAATTGAATGGAACCGAGATTCAGGAACTATAGAGGAATCCACTAAGGAAGAGAATAATGGAACTGCCTTGGTATTGGGTCTTAGCAAACAATTTCACCACAAAATGTTGAAATGAGCTTATGCTTTGCTGACTGTAATCATGAGAGCTTTCTCTTTCAATTAAATATTGTTTGTTTGCAAAGAAAAAGAATGAAAAAGATGGGAATCCCAATTGAAAAGGAAATTTGTTAAAAAGAGTGGACGAAGATACATTATAGGTTTGACCACTACAATCCCTATGTCATACATAGAACTTGAAATAACTTTTAGTGGCCCTTAAACAATGCTCACCCTCAATCATAAAATAAATTGATCCGATTTGTTAACTAAATCCACATTAATTTAGTTAAATACTCCACAATCTTGTGAAAAGGACGGTTTTCATTACAACCAATGAGGTAGACCGTAGACATGGGATTTTTTATTTGTTATAAACAAATTACATTATTCAAAATTTGTTCTATATTGGATTTTTGTATGTGTGATGAGTTTGTATTGGTTGCAAGTAGTAGCAATAAATAACCAAGGAAAAAGTTGACAAAGCATAGTTCCTCAAGCACTATCTTTCTCTTTTCTTTTTCATGTTCTGACTACTTTTTATATTGTCACTCACTCATTCTCTTGTGGAATGTAGTATTTTTTTTGTAATTTCAATGTAGAGTAGGGTTGGATATGAAATTATGTGTATTGTACGTATTGGATCATGTGAATTGGCGTTGATCACAAAGTGTAAATGGTGGGGGTGCAAATAGTGATAGGTTTTAGGCAAAGGAAGTGTGAATGTGATTATTATTCTTTGGGGGTACCATGTTGGGTGAGCGTGGACAAATCACGTGACAGTTTTATAAGGTTTTTATGGAGAATAATCTATCTTATTATATGTATGGTTCCTTGCGGAAAAGGCTGTGTGTGGGGGCAACATCAAAATATTATCATTATCAACTTGACTAAATTTCATATTTGACATTTCAATTTTTGGAATTGACGTTTGATACATCTTCCTCTGCGTCTCTCTTGCTATACAACAAGTTGGAATGTTATTTGAGGAATTTTGATTCTCCAATGTCACGATTATGTACAATATTGGAGGCCATTTTATTAGAATCAGACAATTTAAAAATTATAAATTAATTTTAAAATGAAAGCAAAATAAATTTAAATGCGAGAGTATGGTAGGATTAGTGTATGAAAAAAAGAAAAAAAAAACATTTTCGGCTACTCTACTCTTACATGGGATTTAGAATATTTACCATAAAATTTAGGCAAGTTTTTTTTTTTTTTTTGTTTCAAAAAAAAAAGAAAAGATTATGCATTTGTTCTAGTGTTCTACACAAACACACCTTCAAACCTAATATTTCAAGACCGCACCACTGATCCAAACAAGCAATAAAACTCTTCAACATATTAAAATTTTGTTTTTATTGAGACATCGTCAAATATGATGTGACAAATTAGAGTTGTTGTTGAAAGTGTGCAAATTTCATTAATTTTTATTGTTTTTTATTTTATTTTTACAATAGAGTTGATGATCAAACCTACAACCTCTAGCATACTATCAAAATCTCTCACCTCTAGACTTTTTCAGTGGCTTATTAATTTTAGTGATTTTGCTACACTAACAGTATATATGAATTAAGATCTATATTAATAAGTATTTAATATTTTGAAGATGTTACTATACTCATATACCTATTACTAAATTCTTTCCCCATTAGTTTGGTCCAATTAGGATTCATACAGTGGTTTAATATGTTGTGGGAGTTTAATCTCTTCCACTAGATTCAAGTCTCTTTAATTTTTATATAAACAATTTTATTTTCTTTAAATGAAATCTTTGGGAAAAAAATACAAAGCATTGATTTTTTTTTGTTTATTTTTTATTTACAAAGCATTGATTTGATTTCACTTATTTACAATCACTTTTTGTGTCAACTGTAAACAGAGTGTATTCACTCGAACAAACTAAAATAAAATTGAGACGGTTTAATTTATAAAATGTGTTACTAAAGCTCATTTCTTCTGTTTACGGCCCACAATGTGAATCTCTACAATTGATAAGGGGATTAATTATCTTTTTGAGGCATGATAGGAGATTATTCAAAGCCCACCTATAACTACAGATATATTTTTGCTACATAGACCCGTCAGTTCTTTTACCTTTTATAAATGTTTTAGGGTTAACCAATTCTAGTAACTAATTATATTAGTAATTAGTAAAAAATTGTGGTTATATTTGAGTGATGGGCTAAATCAAATTAAATGATTTTTAAATGAGTTGACACGGTTAAACAAAATCAATAATGAAGATTCTATTTTATGTGGACTTATTTTTAAAATGAGAAACTCACATGAATTTTAACCAATTAGAAAGAGAGTGTTAGAGAGTGTCACTAACATTCCGCTTAAATACAAATATTGAAGTGCCAAAATTTTAATTATATTAAATTTGACGGACGGATATTGAGTTTTCAAAAAAACTTATATTAAATTTGAGATCTTGAATTGTACCAAAAATAAAATAAAATTGAGATCTTGAAGTATTTGATTTTTTGATAGAGATCTTGAAGTTAATTATATCAACTAGTTTACGAGTCCGTGCCAAGCACGGGTAAAAATTGCGTTTATAGATTTATAATATTTTATACGATACAGTTTAATATATAAGATTAAAAGCATTTTTGATCATCTAATTTTAAAAAACTTGAACTTTTGATCTCCTTCTTTATTTTATTTGAAATTATAGTCCTCCACCTAAATTTAATTAAAATTTTGCTTATGTGTCATACTCATTAATGACATGGTAAATTGATTAATAATATCCGGTTGAAAAAAACCATGTCATCAATGTATATTTTTTATAAAAATAATATATTATAAAAATATTAAACTAATTAAATTAAAAAGACAATTCAACAAATCTACTCTTCTCGTTCTTCTCCTTCGTTCCTAGATTTCCTTTTTCCTCTCTCTTCATTTTCAATGTGAGCAAGTGATTTAAAAACACTTAGAAGTGTATAAATTGGAAAAATTCAGACTACCCCATTTCTTTATTTATCCATCTTTCTTCAATAAATCAAAATATACATCACATAATATGAATTATGTAAATGTATTCATGTTGTTCTGTGAAATGATGAGACCCAAAATACTCATACTCTAATGTAATTAGCAACATCAATACGAAGATGACAAATAATATTTTTCATCAAATTTAAAAGAAAAATAATGATACCTAAGTAGAATGATACTCTTTAGAACACACAACAACTCATTAACCCCTTTAACAACATCATTCTCATCTTTTGTAAGAAAAAACATAGCTATTAACAATTTAACAATTTGAATACATACTCACGTAATGTTTATTTTTAGCCAATTTTCTATGTAATCTCTAAAATTTTGTCAACTTCTATATGTCCTATATGCATTCCAATCCCAAACTGTATCAAACAAAAAAGAATACATAATAAATAAGGAATGAAAAAATAAAACAAAAAAAAAATCTTTATAAGAATAAAATATCCGAAAGTGTAAGAGAAATAAAAGGTTAACATTCCTTTAGAAAAACTAAATATTATCAATCAAGACACAAATGAAAAAGAATGACAATATAGTCATCACTCCATTATGACGGTCAATTTTTATTTCATTAATATTGATTCATTAAAATAAAAGCTTTTTTTTCCATAGAATTCAAAAAAAAAAGACATGTGTCACGAATATCGATGCCTAACTCAACTTTAAAAAACCAACTTGTCAGGTGAGGAGTGCCCCCTATTTATAAACTCTTATCAAGAATCCTATCAATCCGATGTGGGACTAAATCCCACCGAATGTTGGCCGCTAACACACCCCCTCACGCTTCAGCCGGGATGAAGCGTGAACATATAGGAAGCCCAACGATAGACCCGATAGACTCTGATACCATGTCACGAATATCGAGGCCTAATTCATCCTTACAAAACCAGTTTGTAAGGTGATGAGTGCCTCCTCTTTATAAACTCTTATAAAGAATCCTATCTATCTGATGTAGGACTAATCCAACCGAGTGTTTGCCGCTAACAACATGTTATATAATATATACAAAATAATAAATTGTAATTGCAATTATTCATAAAAATAAAAGAAGGAATAAATTGCAATTATATCTCTGAATAAGAATATTCTTTTTAGTTATTGTTTTTGTTGATCCTATATTAAAATTGCAATGTTCTAATTAAACACTAATAATAATTCCTATCATAAATCGTTTTCTCGTACTTACAATTTTTATATGTGATTCTTCAATTGCATAATTCATTACCATTTATACAGCTTTGACAAAAAATAAAAGTATTAATTGTACAACTTTTTTTTGGATACTTAATTGTACAACTTTTGTAAATTGAATTATGCGAATTAATTGCTAAAAGCATATGAGAAGAGGATTTATTTGGGTATGACATGTGTACATCAGACTTTGAAAAACAGGTCCCAAATAATATATATATATAGATAAATTTTAAATTTTGAGGGGCTCCCAATTATTTAGAGACTCAAATTCATATACATAAATTTTAAGCTAAGGGTCTATTCGGAAATTTTGGAAGAACGATGTTCCCTCTAAGGTCAATGTTTTTGATTGGAGACTTTTGTTAGAAAGACTCCCAAAGAGGGCAACTCTCCATCATAGAGGTGTTTTGCTAAATTCAAGTGTTATCTATTGTCGTTTTTGTTCTTTGGTATCTGAAGATTGTGCACATATTTTCTTCCACTGTCCTTTTTCTCAAGGAGTGTAGGATGTGGTTTTTCGTTGGTTAGGCAGGGATTTGGCGGCATGTTTTGACGGTTGGTTTCATTTCTTATGTTTTGGCTTGCTGGTCAACCCAAAAAATGGAAGTTGTGTTCGTCACTTGATTTGGTTAACGACTACTTTGTACTCCCTTATAATATATCTTTTGTTTATAAAAAAGAAGAAGAACTAAGGTCCAAATTTTTGCACATACTAATCCCAATGTTTAAAATTTTAAGGTACAAATTTTGCGTATATGATTTTTCAAGATTAAATATAGCCCCAATGCCTCATGATCGAATGTTTAAAATGGTACATGCATATCACAAAGACATATCAACCAGTACATACTTTCCCATGAACCTTGACAGTTGACTAGCTATCATTTTGCAATGGGAGGGGGTCCTCTTCCTTTAATTTTTGTTTCTTCTAAGTTCTATCTCATATTACAATTATTTGAGTTTAGTGTGCTGGTAGGTTTTAATTCAATGCATGGGATATATGTAATATGTGCAATGCATATAAAGTTCTTCAGCCAATTCCTGTTTTTCGCAAAACATATTTCCATGTACCTAGTACCTAGCTATTTCCAAAATGTCTGAGTGTTGTTTGTTTGGGGGACCTGGATTGTGCTCAAAATCGATCACGCTTTCCTCTTATTGTTTTGTTTAGGTTGTTGTACACAAGCACGCATTATTACAAAACAAAACAAAATAAAAATAATTATATACGAGTGAGTGCCACCCAGAAAATTCTATTATTACATGCATGCATGTATAGTAAGAAAAGAAAATACTATGTATGGTGATATAAATAGAAGTATAGAACTCTCGTTGATTCCAAACCACAAATAAAGTAGCCTTACTTACAATGAACCTTATGTATAATCTATCAACTATAGACTTTTTAACTTGGACTAAAGGAATACCCCACATAGATGAGTCATGAGTGCTAACAACATTCTCATTTGAACATTCTTTCCAATTCTCTTTGTTCATTTGAAGAATGAGTGAAGTATTAAGTTGATATCTGAATCTATGAGACTCTCTTAATCACATTCGTTAACATTTCAAAATACTTTATGTCTCTTTCAAATAGTACTCGATTAAATTAATCCGCTAACACTTATTGTCTCGATGATGTATCTAATTAAGTGACCACGGTTGTCTCAAGCTTTGTGGTTATATATTCTATCAATATTTCAAAATAGTCATCTAATTTGTCAAAATACGTTTTCTATACCTCTACCAAACGTTATTGAAAATGAGTCTTAAAGAAAAAATCCATCAACATATATATAATTGATAGAGTGAAACACATTTTTGACAGCAACTCAAAGAGTCACATAAACACTGTTAACAACATCATTAAATAGACGTTGACAAAGGAATTTGATTGTACTTGATGACAAAATTAAAAACTATTTTGAAATATTGATAGAATTCGAGACAACTTTAGAAGTGTTTCACAAAATCAAAGATGAATTTTGTGGTTTACTATTTAAAGATTATTATAACATTTCATTTCTTTTGAAAAATAAAAAATCTCATGAGACAATGTTACTTTTAATTCAATGTAGGTAGTGTAAATTAATGTGGTAGGGAAAATACTAAGATCATAACAGTGTAAGGTTTTGGAAGATACAATGGATACTAATAAGTTCTAACAATGATACAAACTATGATCTATATCATATCATATCATTATTATTTCTCTTTTTCTTCAAAACAAACAACACATGTCATGCTCATGCTTTGCAGTTGCACCCCCCCATATCACTTTCCGTACACTTTCACCGGTCCCCGCCACACCCCCCACACTCTCCAGCTCCACACTGCACCGTGTCGTTTCAATTGATCTGAGTTTCTTGTTGCTCCATAAATCACTAAAAAGTACCACTATTACCTCATATTTTTATTTTCAAACCCCAAATAAAGAAGAATCAAATTTCTCTTTTTTCATTTTTATTTATTTATTTATTTATTTATTTATTTATTCTCAAACTCTTTCAACATAGCAAGTGAAGTGAAATTCGGTATTGACTTTCCTTGTATTGATAGCTTCTATTCATAAGAAATAGCAACCTTTCCTTCTCATAACAAGCAAGGTATGCATGTCATAACCCATAACCATATTATTATACCACTACTATTTTATAATATGCACATTAATTAATAACCTCCCCATAGGAATATATAATTTCTATTTATTTTTTATAGCTATGGAAGCCAAAGACCTCAGATACTATGTTAAAAACAGACTTGTAAGTTGAGGATTACCTCTACTTATAAAATCATGTTCAGACTATCTCACATTTGATGTGGGACTTCTTAACAAAGTTAATGGGTGAAATGTGTAATTTGAGTCATATGATCTCAAATCATTGATCGAGATTAATTACCGATTGAGAGACCTTCGAGATTCAAAAAATAATGGGGTGTGTAATAAAGTAGTAATGTATGTATATGTAGGTTAGCTAGGTGTAATAAGGGAAGGGCTATGAGGGTCCAAAGTGGGCACCTATGACCACCAAACAGACCTTAGAGTAAAGAGTGATCGCTTTCATTCTTCTTAAGTCATGAATATAGATAGCTCTAGTTATGTTGTGTTTACCATACTGTTGCATTAGCTATCAATGCTTCTCATCAAAACAACATTACTCTTCCTAACTAGTTGTAGAGTAACTGGTAAATTATCAATTAATGCTGCTTTTATTTCTTGCCCTATTTATTCCTATAAACTAGCTTCAAATTCATATTATTATTATTATTATTATGATGATATTAGTTGATTGATATTTGATACTAATAATATATTATTTCAATTATTATTACTGTCTAATTATGATTTACCTTTGTCTTGATTCAGAATCACTAAAATTTCTCTCTAGAAAAGGAAACAGTTTCTTTTTGGTAATCAAGTATATGAAGAGATAAAAGAACAGAAGAACACAACACAAGTTCAGATCTTGATCCTTCAGAAACATTTCATAGTTCAAGCTGGTTTGGTTTCTCAAACACTCATTTCCTTTGAATTTTGACTTTGTTTGACTTGACAGTGACATATATTCCTGGAATAGAACTATAGTCTGATTAGTCTCCAATTTTGAATTCCATAACACGGTCTAATTAGTTTATTGTTTGTATTTGGTTTGGTTTGATTTTTATGATTATTCTATAATACTAGTAGTCTATAGTGTATTGTGGTTGGTGGAATTAATTAGTATTCTTTTAGTGTCAATAGTTGTTAGTTGACTCCTTTCTCATGCTTAGTCCATGATTTTAACTTGTAGTTTTTTTTTTCCGGTTTTCACCACCAGTTTAATTTGGTTCGGGGGTCAGTTCTGGCAACAAGTGGTTTCAGCCTTTCACTTGAATCTTTTAATATTACTACTATTATACTAGATTTTGCATAATTGGTGAGAAGGATATTTGGTTTTATGATTTGGAATTCAAAATTTCAAGGTGTTGAAAAAGTAGTAGTTGGGAGATGTATTAAAAAGTTAGAAAGTGTGATTTTCATGTGGAAGGTTTGTCACTATTCTGAGATAAGATATGCTGAGTTTTGATGATGGAGATATTGATGTATTCTATGACTCATTGGATAGTTTGTCAGGTCAAGGTTTAGTTTTAGCCGAAGTAGAGGTTGGTTCTGAAAGGTTGTGTTGTGATTATGATAAAATTTGGCTACATGAACCTGTTAGTGTGAAAGAAAGAAGGGAACGTTTTCTGCAGGGCATGCATTTAGTTGATACTTGTTCGAAGGTTTGTTTAGAAGAAAGAATGATGAGCTTTGACGACTCATCGATTACCGCGGGACTGGAGAGGATCACGGAGTGCAGTGGAGCAGTCTCAAATGCATGCATTTCTCCTTCTGATAATGTATCTGATAAGGTTGTTCTCTCTGGATGGAATGCCGCTTCCGAAGCTGAAGTCTTGTTCGAAAATATTAAAGGGCGTCGTGAGGATGAAGTGGATGCATGTTTTCAAGAGCACCGACAGAGAGAAGGTGAGGCACAAGAAGAATTTCGGAATTTCGATAAGGTTAAAACTAATAGGAAAAACTGGTGGAAGCGCATTGCAAACATAAGGAGAAGCAACGAAGGAAAAGTTAGGTCAAAATTGAATACTGCGACAAATAAAACTCGTAGAATAAAAGTAAGGCAGAATAAAAAGAGGTGGCTTGAATTCAGTGAACTATACACTGGACAAGAGATTAGAGCTCACAAAGGACTAATCTGGACTATGAAATTCAGTCCCAATGGTAAGTATTTAGCTAGTGGAGGTGAAGATGGTGTTGTGCGCATATGGCGCGTTATATCACGTGACAAAAGCCGATGCCCACCTTTTAATTTCGTTCCAAGTAATATTTTTCAAATTGAGGAATCACCACTTCAAGAATTGTTTGGTCATTCCAGTGATATCTTGGATTTGGCTTGGTCTAATTCAGATGTGAGTTTAAGTAGCAGAACCAATATTGCAATTTTGTTATGCTTATTCTGCTTGCGAATCTAATATATCGTAAAGCTGATAAAAATTACTTGTTGCAGACTCTTCTCTCGTCTTCTATGGATAAAACTGTCTGCTGTTGGAAAATCGGCTGTGATCAATGTCTAAGTGTTTTCCCTCACAAAGACTTCGGTAAGTATGAGAGAATCACACATTTTGACCTGTATTTTTCACAGAAATGTTTAGGTATTAATTACAAAGTTTAGAGATCAAATATTTTGTTTATAATTATAATCGAAACATTACTATGCATTAATACCTTAAGCATGATCATAATTGTTTCTTCTTTAATTGGATACAGTGACGTGCATTCAATTCAACCCCGTTGATGAAAATTACTTCATCAGTGGATCGATAGATGGTAAAGTTCGAATATGGGGGATACGTGAAGAGCGGGTTATTGACTGGGCAGATATACGAGATGTCATAAGTGCTATAAGTTACCAACAAGATGGAAAAGTATGATATCAGTACTTGTGACAAACTATTTTCATGATTTTAATCGACAAAGGAAATTTGTGTCCATGAGATTGACAAATCCATAACTTTTTACATGTGCAGGGGTTTGTAGTTGGTTCTGTTACAGGCATGTGCCGTTTTTATGTTGCTTCAGGTATGTACAAATGGATAACCAATTGCTACATTCATGAATCACAATAATGAGTCCTCTTTACCAAAGATAAAATAGTGCCTTAATGGCTTAATCAGATTTTAATGATTTAGGAAAATATTTCAAGCTTGAGGCACAGATAGGTATCTGTGGAAAGAAGAAAGCATCAGGCAACAAGATTACTGGAATTCAGGTTATAATCTAGAAATTATTTACTATTAAAACACTTTACTTGGCACTTCATTTATTGTCATTTATTTTTATCATTTATCGTACCAATGTTCGTTTCTCGCAGTTCTTTAAAAACAACTGTCAGAGAATTATGATCACATCAGAAGATTCCAAAATTCACATATTGGATGGAATTGAGATTGTTCAGAAATACAAAGGTACAACACTTATAACGGTTGTTACGGTCCAGATAAAAAATCTTAATGTTGCATGCACAATCGTGGTCCACAAATTTAAATCATGTTTAGAACCGTGTTTAGGTATTTATGTGAATTGTATGATATGATATCTGATCTTTGACATAATGTATCCACCGACACATTGATATATTTAAGATAGTACATGTTTCCACTATGCATATGTTTAATGTTTAGTTTGCATGACAAACTCTCTAGTCTGTTGATTTTACTACTTCTATCAGGCCTTCGTCGGTCCGGAAGTCAGATGTCCGGTTCATTTACATCAAGTGGGAAACATATAATTTCAGTCGGAGAGGACTCGCGCGTGTATATTTGGAACTTCAATGACTTCGAAAGTGCTTCTTTTAAAAAAACGAAATCTGTGCATTCTTGTGAGTATTTTTCTTTCAAGGGTGTAACAGTTGCAATACCTTGGTCAGGCGTGAAAGCAAACGATAGAAGTGTCAGTAGAAATAACTTTTATCACCATTCTTCAGAAACGAAAACCAGGCTGCTAGAGTTTGGTTCTGAGGTTAGAGATACAGAACAACGTTTTTCCCTCGGCAATTGGTTCTTCATTGACGGTACATGTCGAGGTTCTATGACATGGCCCGAGGAGAAACTTCCAACATGGGGTTTACCTCTTGTAGAAGATGAATATGATCGTCGAAAATTATATCACGAAGATAGTAGCCATGACAGGAATGTATCAGAAGCATGGGGTCTAACAATAGTAGCTGCTGGTAGTGATGGAACTATCAAGACATTCCACAATTATGGTTTGCCTGTTAGGCTTTAGGACAATGCCATGTTAATTGTTTTCAATTTAAGAGTGGTGGCTTTGGATTCTAAGTATAATAACTTGCTTAGAATTATACCGCAGGTACATATTGAAAAGTGCTATTCAAGTTTTGAAAAAATGTGATTCTATTAGTTTATGTATGGAGCTTTTGTATCCAATTAATTAAGCACTTGCTTTAGGTTTGATTTCAACATGGATATATAAATAAATGATAAATTGTAAATTAATAAAATAGTTTAATATTCGATTTAAATTTGAAAAAAAAAACAATATCAAACTTTAGCATGTTATTAGTCATTGAAAATTTACATACAAAAGTATAGGAACCAAGGTTCGAACTATGATCACAACGTGATGTCTAATCTAATAATTTTAATATTTTTCTGATTAAATTAGAATTTGTGTATAAAAAGTATATAATTTGTGAATCTTGATTACCCTTGCTTCAAATTAGTCATTATGTTAATGTACATCAATTTAGTCCTTGCATCGACAAAGACTATAGCTTATGAAATAATATTTTTAAAAATATATCAAATGAGTCCTTGAAATTTTGACAATTATATTATAGGGAAAATAGGCTAATACACCCCGTAAAATATGCAAATTTTGCAATACCTTTGTATTTTTTTTTTTTTTTGAGAATTCCCCCTGTAAATTACAGGAGGTATTGCAAAATTTGCATACGAGATATTAGCCTATTTTCCCTATATTATATGAAATTAGTTTCAGAAGATAAGTAGAGCTAACAATAATTAATAAAATAATCTTAATAGCGGCAACAAGTATAACTAACTAACTAAGTAGAAGAGGGAGTGAGAAGAGAAAGAGAGGGTTTGGCGGCAGCACAGCACAATGACAATTTCAATTCCTCTATTTTCCTTCTTATCCTCTTCTTCTTCTTCTATTTCTCTTTCTCTTTATTCATCTTCAAAACTTCACTCTTTTTCTTCTCGTACTTCAACACTCGCTAGTAGTAGTAGTAATTCAACTTCCCATAACAACCTCGCTATTCGCTCTTCTTATTCCGGAAACGGTTCTTCTTCCCCTGATGTCTTCAATTCCAGGTTTCTTATGTTTCCCTTATCTCTCTCAGTGACCACTACCTGTTTGTAGAAATGTTTCTATGGAAATTAATTAACTAATTTTGTTGCTAGGGATAATGAAATTCCATCCATGTCTCCCTTTACACTGTCAATGAATGAATCTATCAAGCCCAAATGGAGAAGGGTTTTGCTCAAAGTTAGTGGAGAAGCACTTGCTGGAGATCAAGCTAATAATATTGACCCTAAGGTCTGCAATCTAAATATTTTTATTTATTATTACATTCTTCTGTGTAGTCTATTCAATCTGCTCAATCTAATAAATTATTGCGTGTCGGTCATATACTCTGAAACCAATTCATTAGGCGCGCTGTACTTTTATGTTACAATTGCAATACAGTACTAGTTTTAGCAATGATTTTTTGGCATGTTTGTATAGTATAGTACATGTTATTTTGACACTCAAAATCACGACATAGTGTAAAATACATCCCGAGCTAGTGTGTTTTTAATCCAAGGTGAGAGAAAATAGTGATAAGAAATTCAAACCGTATAAACATATAGTGTCTGATGTCAAAATATGTGTCTAAAAACATTTTTTTTGTTTCAATTGTTGATTGATTATTACAAGTTATGATAGATATAGAAGTGGCAATAAACACATCTGTGAGGCGTAATAAATGATGAATGAGACCAAATGAAATATTTTCTATATGATGCTGTTCTCGACGATTCTGTTTCTGAGGTTTGTTTGTGGTTGGATGCAGATAACTATGGCCATTGCAAGGGAAGTGGCAGCTGTAACCCGCCTTGGGATTGAGGTGACTATACTATACTATACTATACTATACTATACTATACTATACTATACTATACTATACTATACTATACTATACTATACTGTATTATTTTGCTATTAACATCCTATGGTTTTATTTTTTGTAGTTTGTCAGCTGCATTCTTAAGTTGTTTGAGATCCATTTGCCTTGAAACTATCAATGCTTGTTACGTGTTTTCAGACTGTGGTTTATAATGATATAAGGCTGATGTTTCAGGTTGCACTAGTAGTTGGCGGGGGTAACATCTTCCGTGGAGCCTCCTGGGCTGGAAGTAGTGGTCTTGACCGCTCATCAGCTGATTATATTGGGTGGGTGATTCCCTTCACCTCTGTTTACCATGAATGCCTTTGATCTTCTGTGAAAACTTTTTGCATGTATGCTGAAGTCAGTCTTAATTTTATCAAGTATTAACGGTTCTTATGCAAAAACCCTCTGTTGCTAAATACAGTATTATCCTGCTTTTTAGTAATTGTGTTTGATTTATCCTCTAGGATGTTGGCAACCGTCATGAATGCTATATTTCTTCAAGCAACAATGGAGAGTATTGGCATTCCAACTAGGGTGCAGACTGCGTTTCGCATGTCTGAGGTTGCAGAACCATATATACGCAGAAGAGCTGTGAGACATTTGGAAAAAGGAAGAGTTGTTATTTTTGCGGCTGGAACTGGAAATCCATTCTTTACCACAGACACTGCAGCAGCACTCAGATGTGCCGAAAGTAAGTTAACTCTTTGTTGCTGGGATGCGATACTATATGTTATTGTTGACAGCAGACAGCTTAATTCATATTGTTTTCATTTTTGCATCTTCATAAAGAATGTATATTTCCAAAAACCAATTTCTACATTGCAAATCCTTTCCATTAGTTTATTATATTGCCGCTTAATTTATAAAATTAACTCTGCATTACAAAATGAAATGTACCGCTATTTACTGACTTTTATTCTATCATCTATTCAGTTAATGCAGAGGTTGTACTCAAAGCTACAAATGTCGATGGAGTATTTGATGACGACCCAAAACGTAACCCTCAAGCACGTCTTCTTGACACATTAACCTATCAGGATGTAATAACAAAAGATCTGTCAGTGATGGACCTTACTGCCATAACTTTATGTCAAGAAAATAATATCCCTGGTAAGTGAAGCAGACCAACATTTATATGAGTTTTAATTTATTTTATTGAAATCAACTCAGTTATATTTATCGTCCTGATGAACTGTCCCTGATCTCTTGCCTTGTGGCTCAGTTGTTGTCTTCAATCTAAACAAACCAGGCAACATAGAGAAAGCCATTAAAGGTGAGGGTGTTGGCACATTGATTGGGGCAACACGGAATTCTATCATATCAAGAACGTGAAAATATTTGAAGACCAGTTACAAGTGATTCTTTCTCGTGGTTCTCTTGTGCAATCTTCCAGCTGAGGATGCCAAAAAGGTGGGGAGGTGCATTACTTTGCAGTTGGTGGTTTTGATGTACTTTAAGGACATTATTTTGGGTAAAACAATCTGTATATATAATAACTAGGTATATTATTTTTATGCCATCCAATCCACGTGGTTTGGCCTAATTTTATCTTGTCATCTTGTGCTTCTTTTTTTGACTTCTCAACTTTGCTAGTTGCTCCATCTCCATTACATTAGCACTCAATTCCGGTTTAAATTTCACAACCAAAGTCAAAATTTCAATGCACGGTGTGTTGCATTCATTCTATGGTACCACATCTTTCGTCCAAAACAAGCATGCCCTTTGGTTTTTATACTACCAAAAAGGGTCTTTTGGGGAAATAAATCAGTAGAAACTAATAAAATGTTTGAAAAGTGAAAAGGAATGAAACATTTGTCAACAGTGTTGACAAATCATCTAGTTTTATTATTTTTCATTTCTAATTGGTCGTTCTCTATGTCAAGGGAACCACGTAGGAGTGGATCCTTCTTGGAAGTTTTTCCTTTTCCTCAAATGACTTTTTTGCAGCCTTTCATGCGACTTCATTGGACCTTGATCATTCTAAAGGTTCCACAACATCCTATTCAATCATAGAATGGTGCTATGCAATTTCAAACACTCATTATTTCGGTCTAATTGGTAATGTGTTATAAAGGTAACGTTGAGCATTATTTCTTATAATATTATTTAAAGCATCAAAATATGTAATTTTTGCATAGAAATCAAGATTTTTATTACTTTGATTTGTATTTTTATGGAAAATTTTTATGATTCTTTATTAGTGCGCTAAAATTAGTTGAGTTAGACGGGTCAACCTGTTATATAAGCAAGGCTGCAAGAGTATATTAAGGTTCTAAACTCGATTTCTCAAATTGACAGTTCTACTTAACTTGTTGAAAAATTCAAAGAAGTGACGAGTTAGTCTGTTGGGTCAATATAAAAATATCTTTTCTTTTTAAATATTTTATGACAATCTATTACTTAAAAATCTTTCTATAACTCAATAAATATTAGAAATTTATTACATATGTAATAATTGTTGCATTACAATGAATTTAAGTGAACTAGTGATATCTAATGGTCTCTAGTGATAAACTAGAAGATAGTAATATATTGTTATGTCCTATTCTCACTAAAACAATATTGTTAGCCTGTCATGTTTATGAATAAAAGTGATTTCAATAATTAATTAATCTCAAATTTCTCATTGTATTGTGTATATTGTAAGGTGGGTTTAAAAGAATAAAATGCTGCATTAGAAAAAACTACATAACAATCCAAATAAACAAATGCTAGAAAGAAACTCAAGTGGTTATGACAAATAAATTCCAATAAACAATAGTGGACCAAAGCTTGGAACATGTTGATAATTTTTTTCCCATCACACCAATATTATACACAGACAGAGACCAAAACTTGTGGCTGATATGGCACAAAAAGTCAGTGAGTAAATGTTGAATTTTCAACCTTCCTAATAATCAAATCACCAATGAAAGAAAAGTCTAAGAAAAACATTTTCTCTAAATTAAAATAAAAAAAATAAAAATTAGTCGAAGATACTGAATAGATCTGGCGACGGCAACGGCGAAGCCACGGTGGCGGAAAGTAATCCCGACGGACTCGCCACGAAGCTGTTTCCATACCAAAACGGACTCATATCATGCCAAAACGGCGTCGTTTGTGGTTCATTCATGGGTGAAAAAAATCCCTGCGATATCGGCGGCAAAGTTGCCGGTGCCGGCGATAATATTCCAGGAAACTGACCCATTTCAAATCCTTCTAACAGCCAAGTCAAATCTTCATCTATATTGTTATTTTGTACCCTTTCTCTCTCCGTCGGACTCGTTCTTTCGATGGAAGCAAGTCTCGCCGCCGGCGAAACCGCGCCAGATTGTTGAGGAGCTTCTTCTCCGGCGGAAGGTCCAGTGAGACGCTGAACAACGTCCATGAAGTTACTTTCAGTTACATGGAGGACTTTCGGAGAAACGGAGTAAATAATTAACGGTTGTCGGTGCTGTGACGCTCCCGGCGGTGGGTGATGGTGAGCTGCAGGAGGAAGCGGTGGTTTGCGAATTGTGTGAGATTCTTTGCTGACTCTTAGTGGCGGTGGACGTGTGCCTTGTATTTGAATCTCTTTCTTTGGTGACGGCGTTGAAGTACCGCCGGAGGGATATTCCGATGGGTTCATGGTGGTGGTTAAGAAAGAGAGTTAGAAAAAATAGAAAACAAAACAAAGTGTGTTGTTGTTGTTGGAAAGGGGCATTAATTTAAAACTCGTGAAGTTATAGTTACTTAATAGTACTAAATTTGTAGGAAAATAGAGTATGGAAATAAATGTATGTTTTGTTTTGTTTAGGGGCAAAGGAAGGATCAAGGAAATTGGAAAATGGATGGTGATTGACCAAAAGAGACAGACAGAGTGTGGTTTGAGTCAAACACTGAAATATATGATCTTGTTATAATTATAATCGTCTGGTTGGTTGACAATAGATTAGAGTTAACTGAACACATATCCCGTTTGTTTGCAAGACAAAATGTGAACGTGCTATAATTAATTCAATTTGATGTTGTTATGACATAATCATTGAGTGTAATGAATGATTTTTAACAAAATTAGAGTAAATATTCTATCTATTCTTATTCTTAAATATTTACGAGTGATGTTTTTTTGTCAAGTAAACTAGCAGATAGAAATTCCATTTTTAAAGTTGAGAAGTAAGATGATTGATGTTCGAATCTTTGCCCTCCTATATATAGAGCTGTCAAATGGGCCGGGCCGGCCCAGCTCGGCTTGGCCTGCGGGGCTTCGAACTCTTGATGGGCTAGGCTGGTCCGGCCCAATTTTAGTTGGGTCATGATTTCGTGAGTCCGGCCCGACCCTGCAATAGTCCGACCAGGCCCAATGGACTTGTGGCCCGCTTCAGTCCCATTTATATTTATTTTTTTCACTTTATTCGTTCTTTTTTAAATGAATTTGATATATTAGTTCTTCATCATTATTAATTTTATTGAGATATAACTGTATGCAAATGTAAATTACTAAAGTTTTAGGTAAATATAACCATTTTTATTGAATTTACACGTTAAACTATGTTTTTATAATAATTTTTTAATCAAATTATAATTTTTTTTACAAAAAACGATATAAAAAGTTGGATAATGGGCCGGCCCGAAGCCCGGAGGGCTAGCCCAGCCCAATTATCAGAAGGGCCAAATAGGCTGGGTCAGAAAAGCCCGATTGCTTGTGGGTCATCTATTTTGAAGCCCAAGTCCGCCCAAGTCCATGGGCTAATGGATCGGCCCGGTGGCCCGACCCATTTTGACAGCTCTACCTGTATATATAATGTGATGTCTAACTAACTGAGCTACGTTCATGGGACATAACTGATGTTATCCACTTATGTTTAACTATTTTTATTGAATTTAAGATGTTCCTAAGATGTGTCTTTGACCACTTGTTAAAAAGACGTTAATTCAGTTGGTAGAGATATTATATGTAATATTATCTTCATCTTAAAATATAAGATTTATTTTGACAATTGTATGTATATTAATGCACAACGAAGATCTTATATGTATGTATATTAATAGTGTCGTCATTTAGTCAAAATAGATCTTATATATTATAACGAATATAGTATATAAAGAATAGTGTTTGGATTCTAATATGCTTATTTATTAATTTTTAAATGATAAAATTCTTTCCATTAGATTATCCATCAGAAAAAAGAAAAAGAAAATGATACAAACTTTATAATAGTAATTGTGTTTAAAAACTAAAATTGTGTAGACCAATTTTTTCAAACCCACAAAATAAACTAAAATATTAATCACGGGCCTCAAACTAAACTATGGGCCCAAGTTGTATAGACCAATTTTAAGTTATTACTATTTACACGTTGTTTTTTAATACACTCCCACCATTCTTATATTTTTTTTATTTACACTCCCACCTTTTTGAAATTTATTTTCTTTTTTTTTTACTCAATTTTTTTTTATATTCGGACAACTAAAATTGTGTGGAAACTGGAAATCAACTTACAAACATCAATTGAGATTTTATCCAATCTGGCTACAAATTGTACAACCTTAGATATTTCATGAAATGGGAATGAGTTCTTTGGAGCTCCTACAGAAAGGGAAGACAAATTGCATATGTTCAAGAGCAGTAGTGTTAAATTTGAAGTCCTATTTTATGGTAATTCTTTATCACCATTATAAGAAAATTTGACAAACCATATACTTACGGTCTGTTTTGCAAGGTCACATATGAGAGATTATGATTTAAAAAAAGTTATTTGGTTATAATTTTGTTAGTTGCATTTTGTCATGTGCTTTTCACATAATTCTTAAGATAAAACTTAGTTGTAGCAAAATTTGAAAAATATTGTTTAAACATATTATCATGGGTGGTCATTGGTCAAGTTAACAACAACACAAAAAAAAAACAACTAAAAAAATGCAAATAAATTTTATTGTAAGAAAATTAATCATTTGATCTCATAAAAATAAACACATTTCCAAAAAAAAAACAAAATAGTCATTGAGACGTTGATTTGTCAATTGCCCTATGATCCCAATATGCCTAGTGGCTTTGCAACAATAGCAAATATAACGAGACTGCATGAGGTATGATTATTGTGGGATGGGTCAAATTGAGCAAACCAAATGAAAAAAATGGAAAGTGGTGGCCTTGTGATGATGATTCACGATCATTGGTAAATTATATACTAATTGGGTTTGCATCATTCAATTTGGTCAATCCATAATTGAAAATTTGGATGGTGTTACCACTTACTAGCAAGAGGGACAAGTTTCTTGGTTAACATTTCAAAGCAATACAAAATAGATTTAATGACATTTCCATGTTTTCTTTGACTATATTCTTTTAATGAATCTTCAAGATTAATTATTCGTGGAAAGGATTTTTTGTCAAAATAATGGTCATTTCTTAACCACTTTTGAAAAATTATTTACGACTTTTTAATCAGAGTATATATATATATATATATATATATATATATATATATATATATATATATATATATATATATATATATATATAATGTGACGAAGTTATATATGGCTTGTGCCTTCTTTATCTTTTTCTCTTAGCAAGCATGAGCAATTTGTTGAGATTTTGTGGCCATAGCACACCGGATGAAGTAGAGATTTCTTAATTTGGATACATGATAGAGAATTGAATGAAATTATCAAATAAGTGAAAGTGATTGAAAAAATAATTCTAAAATTTGCCATTTTGTTGATAGAAAGACATAAATTATTTAATCAGCTAATGTGACATATTCCCACTCATAAATGTTTAGGTGAAAACGTACATAACTATTTATTCATAAGTTTTGATGTTTACAAATCATATTTTGTAGTGGAGCAACACTGACAATAAATATATATTTTTTTTGCATGAGACAATAAATATAATTAATAATACTATAAGTAGATTTTGTCTTAAAATAAATTTAAAATACAAAAAAGAAAATGTGAACCATCCAAATCAATAAAAGACCAAAACTGGCAAGTCCTCATAAGCTAGCAACAATTTATGCTCATGTTTGATAATTGACTAGACAATTCAGATTCACCACTAAAATCACTTTTCTTTGGCTTCATTATAGAAACTACATTGTTACTGTTACCAATAATATTAGGCTCTTTATGGCATCCAGAGAGCCATTTTGATTGCATGTATGCATTGGTCCTCCATGGTGGTACATGTAGACCCTTTTCTCTTAAGGACTGTTTGGCAGCTGAACATAGCAAAGTGATTATCTTGCATAATTTGTTTTCTCTCCCAACAAAGATTAATGGTAGTGAGTTTGTTAATTCTTTGTAGTATTCTGTTGGTCTTGCAAGTTCAAATTGGGATTTGAAGTCTATGTCTACTATAAGCCTCATAGGATCAATAACATTGTTTTCATCTTCAATTATGACTTCAATATATTCGTATTCACCTGCCATATAAATAACAAGTTTAGTTGTTAATTTACCGCATTTAATTTAAAATCACATAAATTAAAAGGCAAATAAATTAGAAGCTCCGCAATTAAGCTCTATGATATCACGTTAGAAATCACGTGATCAAATAGTTTAAGATTCATCCCATAAAAAAAATAAGTTTGTACATTGGATAGAGAAAACATTTCTCTTACTTTATAAGTTTGAGCGCTTGATCGATAAAATAGGGTAAAACTAACAGAGAATTAACAAACTAACCGCCGATCAAACAAATTACTATATACTAGTAACAAACTCTAACTAACTCTTCAAACCATCTTTTATGTTTCATTTGATTTGACTCTTACATTTGATTATAACACAACCGCAATTGAAGTGGTATTAACTCGTACATTTGACTATTAAGGATTTACATAGACCTAAACACAATATTGACATGTAGACGTTGATAAAAATTTGAAAAATGAAAAGTGATCAATTGTAATCAGATGCATTAATATCCACACATCGTGTTATTATCAAATATTAACATGTAGTATGTGACACTAAATATATCATACGTATTCAATATGAAGTATCAGTATTACAGAATTATGGTGACTCTGATATAAAATCTTTGTATAGAGTAGAGAAAGACGAACCAGCAGGACATCCTAAGGACGTAGACCAAGATGTTTGATAGAGAGAAGCATTAAAGCCATCCTTTCTCATTCTATTGACAAGCCATCTACTAAGAATTCTTGTTTTCTCATAACCATGTCTACTTCTCATATGTTTCATAACATACTTCATAACCTTAGATTCTGTTGATGATGTATCACTCATTAAAATGTCCTGAAAACATTATTAAAAAAAATAATAATTAATTAACAAACCAAGAATTGTATATTTGAGAACTTAGAATTCATTGATCAAACACAAGGATACCTACTTGCAAAATAAAATATTGGGTTTGATTGTGTAAAGGGTGATGATTAGAGGAAGTGATCATGAAATTACTTGTAGGAGAATTAGGTGAATGATCAGATTCTATAAAGTCATGTACCATTTGTACCAAATCATCTTCTTCTATACTTCCCATTTTGTTTTAGTAGTATAGTGAAATTGTTGAGAGGTTTGGGTTTGTTATATAGTTGTATGCACAAGAGTTATGGCGGTGAGTTAGTGTGTGTGGTGACAAATTTCACATTTGATAAAGGTAAATGTAACATGGATGGATGGATGACTATTGTGTCACTACACTCATCATACTTTTAATAATTGATACATCGATCGATTGAATTGGACATAAAAATGATATTATTAAATAATACAATCACAATATTGGGTAAATATAATTCAAATAATAAAATTTGTATGAATATTTAATATTTTGCGTGCAATTTTGAATCTCTAGTTTTTCGCCTTTTACACTTTAGTGTGTGAGATTTTCGTCATAAAACTCTTTGAAAAAAAAAAATTAATTTGTATATTGGCATATTGCATATAACTTATTGCAT
Source organism: Trifolium dubium (assembly GCA_951804385.1). Taxonomy (NCBI): domain Eukaryota; kingdom Viridiplantae; phylum Streptophyta; class Magnoliopsida; order Fabales; family Fabaceae; genus Trifolium; species Trifolium dubium. The sequence goes on along the minus strand of OX638075.1, from coordinate 3,925,602 downwards.
AAAAAATGTTTTGGTTATACTAATTCACATTTTCAATCAAATTTTACAATTATATAATTTATAATTTTTTTTTTGGTACAAATATAATTTATAATTTTAGTTTCTACATATTGACACAATTATGTGAATGATAAAATACGAGCCAGTGATAGTTAATTAGGTTAAGCGGAATTGGATAGTCTCTCACAATATGATCAATTAATATTGTAATCTTAATTAAAAGAAGTGTAAGAAAAATGAATATCTCCTTAGTCCCTTTGTGACCTTTATATAAAATAAAAAAGTGATGAGAAAAATGAAGTATGATTGTATGTAAATAAAATTATTTTATATCATCGGAATATACAAATTACAATCTTTAATACAATGTATAAATTAGAAAGTAGTCAAGGATCTAACTAACATCGTTACCACAAGTAACATTATGAACATACAAACCTTAAAATGGTTTGATTGTTTTTAAAAATGCTCTAATTGCCTCAACTCTGAAATGCCATCAATCACATGTTCTTTGTATTTTTTTAGTCCGTTTGATCTGCAAAATATAAATACTAGACAAAATATAGTACATGACATTATAAGACATAATAATACAGGATAAACATTTATTGTATTGAATAACTTTTGTCTTGTATGACGTTTGATGAAAAAAAAATTATTTTAATGCTTTAGACAAGTTGTGCGTTGAGGACAAAAAGTTGTCTCGTGATTTAATGGAGTCAAAAAAATTTGTTTTTGTCTAAACCTGTGACCCTCAATTTGTGAAGTTTCAAAAACAATTTTAAAATCAGACATAATATAACTAAAATTATAAAGAGATTTATATTTTAGTATTAAACTTTTTTTTTAAGGATACTTATAATTTGGGACTAAATATATACTCCAATTTAGCATTGGTCTAAATTTTGTGCCTCCTTACGTGTGGTGTGCTGTCTAGCTAACAATGGTTCAGTAATGAGTGTTTGGTCCAGTCTGTTACATGTTACTCATCTATGTATTTTTTAGATTTTATCACCCACACAAGTTGTGTCATGAATGAGAAAGGGAACAAACGACAATTATGATGATTAGTTGATTACATTTTTTATGAATGAAGAACATTTCACCACCATATACACAAACACAATTGACAATCCCACCCAATATGCAAAATGAGCAAGATATGTACAAAGAAATTAATGGGAAGTAGGAACAATAGATTAATTAGTAGATGTTTTCTCTTCTACGTATCAAAGCAAAACCGGTGGCATTGGGAAAAACATGTGGCACCAAACCATGGGAAAATAGACACGACAAATTAACAAGATATGTCATTTCATCCAATTATCATACCTTTCTTACAATGTTGCTATGTTGTCCCTTTCTTTATTTAATCTCTAAACACGTGTTCAACTGCTAAAATTATTCCTTCTAATCAATAGAAAATATATAGAAGTATTTGTCAAAATAAATAAATAAATAAATAGAAGTAGACTATTAATATTATTGTGTTTGAAAGATGGAAATTGATTCATGAATAAAAGAAGTAAAAAACACAATAGTGAAGTTATCCGAATCTATTTATGTGTATTAATATATCGCAATAAAAGGGAGTAGATGAATAACCTCATTCATCGTTATCTTATTCTTCTCTGTTTATAGAATATTTTTGTCTTGACCCTTTAGTTTAAAAAATATAAGGTACTCTTTGGAGTTGCCGATTAACAATTTCATTGAAGGCAATATATGAAAATTTCTCTCCCCCAACACATTTCTGTTTCCCTCCTCAAACTATCGTTTTTGTTCTTAGATATAATCAAAGATGTTTATGAAAAGTTCAGAATGTAGAATATGAACTTTTATTTTATTAGAGATTAGCTACAAATTAACTATAAAAATTTTTTAGGAAAATTTTCAAATGTAGAATTCAAATTGCTTTTTACTAGAGATTAACTACAAATTAACTATAAAAATTGTTATAGCCCTAGATTTTCTTGTAGTGAAGCAAACAAACAGTAGCTACGAATTACCCACAAGATAGCTACGAAGTTTGGATTCTAAAATCTGAACCTGCTTAAATTCCACAAACTTTGAATCGCAGAATCCGAACTGTAGTCTCACATGAAATTGAACGGCGATTTTAAATTTTAGAGGGTAACAGAGAAGTGTGTCGAGCGAGAAGAGAAATTTTCGCAATATACATTGGACAAACAAGGCATGATATATGGGCTTTGTTTTCAATCTAGCCTGTTTTCTTATATGGGCTTTAGTTTCAATCTAGCCCGTTTTCGATCTTATATGGGCTATGGCCCCTCTATTCACAAAAAATATTTTCTTGGTACGGTTTCACAAAAAATATTTGTATCTCTAGAAAAGAAAAATATTGGGAAAATTTTATTTACAAATTTGATATTATAAAATATGAGTAAAAAACAAGAAAAATTATTAATTAGCTTGGAAGAGTAAATATTTGATTTGATTTTTGTTTAGATGAATTACATTTCAAGTTAAAACTGCACTAAAAATAAAACTAGGAGGACCAATTGTTTTTGATAAAAACTAGGAGGACCAATTTTAATAGATAGAAATAATTTTTTCTAAATGTCCAAAGTGAAATTTTTGAATAAAATTAAAAATAATAAAATAAAGTCTCTTAAGAATTGATCTTCAAAGGCCCAACCCAAAATCACTTTCAAATTATTTTTTAAAATGAAATACACCAAAAAAAAAGTGGATAAAAGGATTATCATAAAAGGACTATCATAAAAAACTAAGACACATAAAAGGATTATCATAAAAAAAAAACAGTGGGAGGATTATCATAAAAAAAAAACAGTGGGATAGCTTGTTGCACGTTTACTTTCAACCTATATGTAATTATCTTTTATATATATAATATAAAGTTTTAGTTTTGATATGCAATAACAAATTAATAAATTTGTAATATTTTAACGAGTGCCATAAGTATGTTAGTAAAATCTTATAAAGATTTGCCTCGATATTCTCACAAAGATTTTTTCATTATCTCTGAGTTTATGGGTCATCCGACTCCTCTCACTTACAAAAGTATCCATACACAGAAATGAGGAATATTTTGATTACTGAGAAAAGAAAAAGGTTTAGGAAGATGATTAGCATAACATGTGATGAACAACACATTATACAAGGTTAGGTTCTTTCTGGGTAAAGTCTAATGCTGAGGAAACAGAAAAGGTGGATTTTTTTGGTAGTGAGAAAAAGTGGAGTTTTTTGTTTTTGTTTTTACCACCACTTCAATTTGTTTTGGAGTTCCATTTTTGTATTAAAGTAGTTTCAGTCTTCTCCTAAAAATAGTTGTGTAGAATCGAACCGCAGTCCTCCCTATCAAATTTAATCCCCTGTAATTACGCTCAAAATGAGTTGAAATTAATTGATGACATAACTTACCCCAAATTAGATTAAACCGGATAAAAAATAAATAAATAAGTTTACTTATTAGACTCTACCAAGAAAGAACCTAACCTGTGGAGTTTAATACCAAAGTCCAAACACACCAATATTTGAATTTGGAATACCGATTGATTATTATTCACATTTAAGTTCATATGTAATAATTTTTTGAGTTTTCGTCTTATCTTGTATGAACAAAGTTATCATCCCGTGTTCTAAATTCTAATGACTCGTCATAAAACTTATGACTTGCGAGTCACAAAATGTGAATTTTCTCTCCCGACTAATTTTTTGTTAAGGATTAAATTTAAATCTTTAATACTACAGTAACATGAAAGGGATAAGGGATAATAGTACTACCTTGGATTGTATTTCAGTTTTCAAATTGAAGTTAAAAGTCAAGAAAGAGAGGGTCGTATAGGGGACAGTGGAAATAAAACTGGTTGAACAAACACAAATATCATTCAACTAAATAGAAAATCGACCTCTAGCTAGAACTTGTCATCAATCAAATTTAATACTAAGAAAGTTCAGCATTAGGTGGTGGTTATGTGAAAACTCCTAACCATTGACTGATTATCAGCCACACTAATCCGATCACACATGGAGCCCAACAAACTTGATCATTATTATTTATATATGATATTGATATAAGTGGATACCCCATCACTTCCTACTCTTGAAGCTAGCAAGTAGTGGTGAGACGGCTTTATATGGGTGCATTATTTTCTATTCTATCATGGAATGCAATGTGCCCAATTTCAACAAGTTGTTTAGTATATGGTTATTTACTATTCAACACAACTAAATTATTGGAGGGTTCGGAGAACGCCCGATGTTTCAGGATCATAAGAGAAGGATACGTCATATTTTCATCAAAAACTTTAAAATATTAGGTTATAATAGGTCACATTTCTTATAAATTCAACATTCTTATTATTCATAATTAATGTTAGACTTAACTTACCAACAAAAAAATCAATGTTAGACTTAATCGGTGGTCATACTTGAAACCCAACACAAACTACGACCAACGAGCATACTCTGCAAATTTAGTTAAAACCAAAATGCTTTGTATCTTTTTTATGAGTGGTTACGTTAGATTCTTAGATTGGTTTATCTATCATAAACTACTTTTAAAATAACGCGTACATTCAAATGATTGTAATTTATCAAGATTACAGTGTATAAAAATTAATCTCATCATTTGTCCAAAAAAAATAAATTAATCTCATAATATATTATTGATTTTTTATATATATAATCTTAGGAAGTGTCCCTTCCGTTCAACCTATATTTCTATCTTTTCGAATAGAATCGACTGTCTATTGTAATTACTACTCCTCCTGCTGTTGATGAATAACAATCACTGCATGTGAGGTTTGAAGTTTGAACCAATCAATTAGTAAAAAAACAATTTTGATTTGGAAATACTTTAAGACCACTCCGCAGCATGTGACTAACTGCTTTCTGAGCCTACCTCAAGAGCAAACATACATAGCATTTAGACGACAAATATGTATGCAATAAAGTTAATTTGTTTGGTTGTAGGGACAACTGTGATTGGTTAGTGTTCACTCCAAGGAAGAAACAGTCCATACTTGCATTCATGGTTAAGACTTTGATCATATATATATATATGAATTTCCTTTCATATGTACAGTAAGTAGAAACATGAACTTTCAAGTTTCAACTTCATCATCAAGGCCATGTCTCAACAGGAATGGGACACATAAGCAACTAAATGACCCTTTTAGCATAGCTCAAAACCTCAAGTAACCAAACATATGGCAACTAAAAAAAGTCATTAAATTAAGGTGGACGGCAATATATCATTGCTTTATACATACATATTGAAGATAACCTTTCTTAAATCAAAAACATAAAAAAGAAGATAACCTTTCTGTTTCTGTAACCTTTATGTTTCTACCATACCGTGAAAGAGGGTTACAACTTACAAGTGTTGTCCACGCAACCACTCTAGAAATTGAAAAAGATAATTAGTGGCCGTTTCATAGAGAATCTTGGCATACTAAAATGGTTTTCCCTATCATTTTTTATTAGCTTAATTGGACCAAAAGTGTTGCATAAGTATATTAACTTTACAAGATCAGGTCACGCCTATGCAAACAGTCATTTCTTAATTCAAACAAATACATATATAGATCTTCCAATAGGGCCATCCCCATAAAGTGAGTGGACCATTACTCAGTTTGTGATTGTATTTTTTTCATTGATATTTTAGAGGTATTACTACTATAGTGATTAAAGGACACAACTGAAAAAAATAATTAATTTTTACATTAAAAAGAGAATGTGACATTCATTAATTTGAAACAGTTTTTTTGTTTCAAATTGACACTCATCATGAAACTAGCTAGGGAGTATTATTGTATACAAAGGGAGTAAATGATGAGTGAAATAAAACTCCCCCAACTTTATTGATGCCTCCTATTAGTGCTGTGATGATGACCCTTACGACGATTAGCTGATGATGACTGAAGTGAAGAAAACCATTCACCACCTTGAATGAAATTCTCCACTGAATAACTCAACACATGTTCAGCAGGGATTTTACTACTCCAAGACACCCTGTTAGACAAGTCAGAGCCCGCTCCAGTATTCTCAAATTCACCATAATAAAGTGTCTTAAGTGCAAAGTCACCATTCCATGGCATCCAACCCTCAGGTGTAATAAGTTCTTCCAAAACCGAATGAATAAAAACTGTTCTGGAATACTCCTTCCATGGCCTACCCAAATAGTTTTTATGCACTTTAGGCTTACTATGATACAATGCCATGTAATCCTCAGTTCCATTTATCAAACAGTTCTGAAAAACAAATCCTGTTGTTTGTGCAGGGTCGGTTCTACCATGAGCTGTTACGGCATTGTTCTCACCATGCTCTGGTTTGAGCTGTCTGGGACGAACCAAAATTTGACAGTCTTGGAAGATTGCAGCCGAGTTTCCAAAGATGAAATCCACGTTGCCAACAATTCGGCATGATTTATAGAATTGGCGCAACGAATGCGCATAAAGAGTGTCCTGGTTACCTAAGAATTCACAATTCTCAATTACAGAAAGATCACTGTCTAATCTGAATGCCACTGCTTGGTGCGCATCAGGTCCTGCTGTGTTTTCTATTGTTAGATTCTTTGCCATGAATCCATCTCCAAGAACCGCTGCAAACATAAATCAAATAACCCAATGTTAACAATTCAACAACAATAATGATTGCTTGCATACATACTTACGCATGTGAAAATGAAGGTTTACCACATGCTAACGCATATTGGACCCTGATACACGTCTAATCTAAAAAGTGTTCACATAACTAACCATTTTAATACTAAATAAGCATGATTTTTCCGGCGAAAGACTACATGCACACTTGATATGTTTAAAGCAAATTCAAAACCGCAATGTCTCATTTCTAAGTCATTTCTACCTTTTTTTCATGTGTAATTATCTTAACACTTATGGTGCGAATTTCGCTATTTGGAATAATAAATAATGATATGATTCATAAGATAAATTAAGAAAAATAGAGAAAATGAAAATATGGTTACCAACTGTTGGGGAGTTGTAAGTAGTCATTCCAGGCTGCCCCACGTTAGCTGATCCGGTGATGACTGTCTTCCCGATACCATCGCCCAAGAACACCACATTTCTCTTCTCTAACGGAACTCTAACGGTTTCTTCATAAATCCCTTCTTTTATGTATATAACAAACTTTTTCCCGCCAACACCGTTATCTGGTGCAGCGTTAACCGCTTCCTGCACCGTCTTATAACAATCCTTTTCCCCTCCCTTACACACCGTAACGTCAGGCTTCAAATTCAACGGAATCCCTCCGTTAGAGTCAGATCCTCCGCCCGATCCAGACCCCTGCCAGAAACCGTCGCGCTCTGTTGACGGAAGCTTCCACGACGACGTGTCGTTTCCGTAAACGTCGTACGAAAACGCCATAGCGAGAGCGTTGCTGGAAAGCATTGTGAGAGAATCGATAAACGACATGGCTTCACCGACGGCGTGTGTGTCGTTGGCGTATTTGAGTCCGCTCCAGCAGTCGTATTGATAAGCGAGAGCAGCGCTCAGCCAGGCTCTAGCGTCTTTGATTTTTCCACGTGGAAGTGCGTCGTTGGCGGTGGAAATGCGGTGTTGAGAGTTTGTTAGGACTTCGATGCAGGTTTTGGCTGCAACGGTGCGGTTTTGGCTGTCGGAGGAAGAATCTAGAATGGACTTAACCATGGATTTGGCGGTTAAGAGATTTTCCGATGAAAGAGAGATTGCGGATTGGAGAAGTTGGAGAGCGGTGGGAGTTGAAGTGAGATTAGCGAGAGAGGATTCGCATAGTTGTGGGAAACGAGTTGCTTTGCAGGCTTGTTGGATCTCCGACGCGGCGGAGGTAGAGTGGGTGGGGGTGGGGGAGGGAGTTGGAGCATGGCGGTGGTGAGAGGCGGAGGAAAGTGTGAAGAAAAAGAAAAGAATGAAAGTGAAAAGAGAAGACATTGTGAATGAATGAATGAATGAATTTAATTGATGATTGAAAATGTGTGTATGGTTGTGGTCGTTTTATATAATTGTGAAATGATGGTATTAAATTAAGACTATGTTTTTGGTCAAATCCAAATCTGGACGTAGTGCTCTGTTTTTAGTAATTCATTAATCTGTTACAATAACAGTAATTTTATTTTATTATACTAATTATTATTATTAGTGTATGTACTGTTTTGGATGGATGGTGAGATGAGAAACGGTTCACGTGTTGATGATAGTTGGTTTTAATGGAAGAAGGGAGTGGGTGATGAGAACGTGGCCACTACTACTACTACTGCACTCTCTTGTGTCTTCTTTTGTGCACATTTTATTTGGAATTTGTTCTTTTAAGTAAAAAATTATTGTTTTGACAAAATTGTATTGTTGCTAATACACACAGGTTTGAAGTTTGAAGAGACAGTTAGTCACGAGTTGGTGGTATGGTATTTTTTGGTGTTGAAAACTGTTAATTTGGTTTTGGATGGGGATTAGGGAAGAAACAAACACAGAAGGGGTGACTTGTGAAGTCAATAATGGGTTGGATAGTGGTTAACGGTGGGTGTATCACGGGATATAACTTGACTCATTTTATGCTGAATATTCAAATTTCACCCAAATTAGTCCGAACTACCCCGCCACTTTGAGAGACTTTTTCTTTCATCATCAAAATTCAAAAAGTTCTTAGCTATGATTAATCTTTTTCGGAAAAATTATGAGGTACACAAGATCTATTTTTTTCTTTCAACCAAAATTTGTTCATACGCATTAGTCGAAAAACTCAAACGCCTAAAAACATATCTATTATTTAGATCAATCCATTGTTGGTTCACACGTAGTAATATATAAATTTAAAAAAAGTGAAATAAAAAATATTGATATATTTTTGTAACAAAATAAAAAAAATTGTTTGTTATGAATTCTAGTTAAGAGTGGAACCACGATTCGGTGTAATCATTGATGGCCAACTGCAGACTACAATATACTCAAATATATCTAAATTATTCAATGCAAGATCAGACAAACAAATTTAAAAACAAAATAAAAGAAAATTTTAAAATTGCGAAAGTCTATATCCATGAAGTGGATCGAGTATGCCATTAACCAAAAAATAAGGACTGCGTGTGCATTTATTTACCCGGGAATGATGAAAGAACCTATTAAAATTTGGAAGGTCTATACTCGACCACAAAAGTTAACTTGAAAGTTGAGGTTTGCACTACATTATAAAAGTTATTTATGTCATGCCTCTAACCAGTGTGAGACTTCTAACATAGCCAATTTTGAGTTCAAATCACATCAAACCCTTTCCCATTGATTTGTGAGGATATTATATTTTTCACCTATATTTATGTTTAGGATAATTTTGCTTAACAATAAAGGTGACAAACTCGACTGCATATGAATGTTTAGATGAGATTGTGAGATTTATGTAGGATAAATCGAGTGCTAAGAGTTGGGGACATATAAATTGAGTAGAGAAAAATCTATGGTTCAATTCTTGACAGAACCAAATTATCATTTTGATGTAAAAAAAGAGACTGCGAGATCTTACATGAGTTGACCTTACTGATTTGTTTGGTTGGAGAGAAATATGGAAGAGAGAAATTGAAACACAAACATTAATATATGTATTTGGTTTATTTTACTGTCCAAATATATGCATTGATTTATGTGTTTCAATTTTTCTCTTATCTATTTTTCTCCAACCAATTACAAAGGCTACGTGTGCATGTGGATGTGGTGTGGGTGGACTCGATAAAACCATTAATTAAATTTGACAAATACGAAGTAAAAGTACAAATATAATTTGTAACGTACTAATTAATTGTATTGAAAGTAATCGATTGAGAAGTAAATTACAAATTAACATGAAGTGGAGGGTTATTGGATTGAAATTTTGAGGGATTTTAATGGATTTTGAAAGTCTTGTGTTATTCGATCAAGATTTTTTTTTTAATGCCACAAAATCAGTTGTTATTCAATCAAGATTTTTAATCAAGATTTTTTTTTTGTATTATAATTTTCACAAAATCCTGTGTTAAGAATCTTGATCGTAAAATATCTTTTAAAAAAAGTCTCTCAAAATCAATATAATCCCACGAAGTCTTTTAAGATTTTCAAGATTTTTTTTTGTCAAAATAATCCCTCGAAATCTCTCGAAATTCCAATCCAATAACCCCTAAGAAGATTGTTGTGAAAAGTTTAGTCAAAAAATAAAATAAAAGGATTATTGTGAAAAGTAAAAGGACGATAAATGGTAACTTTATTGATAATTAAAGACTTTGTAAATATGGACTCCAAAAGTAAATAACATTAATTGCTCAAAAGAAAAAGACAAAGAAACGTAAAAACATTTGCATGGTTATAAAACATAATACAAACTTTTAAATAAAAATGATTATGATAATTTAATAAATGATTTTATTTTAAAAAATATAAACATTTTAGAAAAATTAAAAACCTCAATTTGAAGTTCACTTTAGGTTTCACTTGGTGTTGGGTCGGCCATGTTATTAAAAAGATATGTCGTCTTTTAATAAGAAAGTATAATGTAAAACAAACAAGTGTACATATGCGCTAATCAATACAAGATGCTCGTGCACTATGAATCATGATATAATTTTTTATGAGGGTTGTCCAATAAAAATTAAAGATTTGTTGTTAGTATGGGGATTACTACCACTATGTTGATTGTTGTTTAGTTTATTGTAGATTTTCTAAGTGAAGTGAGTATAAGCATGAGAAATGAGAAGAGTGACAAGGTAACTACAATGAATGAATGTATCTTATTTTACTTAGCTAAATCATTATAGTTACATCAATTAAAATTATTATATATTTAATTTCTATAAGATAATAAAAAAGATGAATCTGTAAATAAATTCACGAGGAGTTAATAACATAAAATAATCTAATATCTATAAATGTGATAAAAACTGTGATTAACATGACAAAATTAAAATATATGAAATAATCATGTCTCTGATTCTAGGATATTAACGATATTAAAGTCATTTGAATCAACAGTAGATTTAAATAAGAGCAACACCACACTAAAGATTGAAAATTAAAAAAAGGCCACATGAATAAAAATAACGACACCAAACAAAAAGATGTAATTAAGAAGAGTGATTATAAGTGAAAATTGACCTTAAATGAACATTGACTATTGACTCATGTAAATAAAAAAAAATCGACTAGGTAAAAATTTAAAAATAAAAAAGAATATTATCGTGAAGAGAAACAGAAAAGGTGGAGCCGCGACACACACATCGCAACCTTGATGACAAAACGGCAAGCTTCACTCTGCTGCTAGATAGATACTACCACCACTCTCTTGATTCCATCCTAATCTCATTTCTCACTCCCTAGGGTTCATACTCTTCTCACTTCTCCACCTCTCTCTCTCTCTCTCTCTCTCTCTCGTAAGTTCTCTTAACATTCATTCTTCTACTTCTAGGGTTTTCCACTCTATTATCTCCTTTCTAATGTAATCCTAAGTTAATTCTTCTCGATTATCATTAAGTACTAACTCATCCAACATTATTGGACTACAACTATAAATATAGGACTAACTAGCATACAAAATACTAGTATAAAGTATAAACAACTTAATTAATCGCTTATAGTTTAAACACTTATCATGTATGTGCTTATGATGAAATAAAGTCAATCTGATTTCATACAAGGTGTTTTTATAACCTATTTTGAAGAGTTTATAGAAATAAGTTGAAAACAACTTATGGACAAGTTATAACTTGCTTTCATAAGCTTTATCACAGAGACATTAGGTAGTTGATTTGGAAGTCTCATCTCATCTGTGATTTGGTTCACAATCACGACCTATTCGAGTTTAGCAGCATAAACACCCCCAGTTTGTTCAACAAATTGAAAATGTATTAACTTTTTCAACAGACGCACTAGTTTCCAATGCACATCAAGAACGAGTGTTGAAGAAAATTAATTAATGCAATAAACATTGTAGCTTTGATCTTTCTTGTTGTGAGTGGGTTGAGTAATGTTGAATCTGATAGGTACTGTAAAGTTGATCTAACCGTTCCATCATGAACGTAGATTTTTCATGGTTTTGATGAGAATATATGTGTAGGATTTGGAAGTGTTAGATTATTGTATTTGATTTGAATTTGAAGATTCAATTATCAAGTTATTACAGTATTAATTATTCATATACATAAGAGCCGCTGTGTAATATTAAGACTTGCAAGCTGCAACTGTCATTGCTAAAAAAAGGTCTTTGGGGCGCTGTGTAATTTTCTGAAGATTGTCTGTATGTTGAATTATACAAGGTCTCGGGGCACTTGGCTCAATACTTAATTATTATAGTAAATCTTTAAGTTCAACAATAACTTGGATATGGATAATCTTTCTAGAAAGAAGGAGATAGAAAGTAGCCTTATATGCAACCTAGGGATGGTTTTCAACAATAACTTTGCATTGATACCTTTTGTTCATAAAATATGTCTGTCATTAATTTGATAACTTTCTGTAACTAGCTTGCTGTGTTCCTTTAGTCAAAAAGAATATTAGAAGAATGAGGGCGGATTTTTGGTTTCTGATTTTATTTATTTATTTTGTAAATATTTTTAATTCAGAGCACTCTGCATTAACCAAAGTGAAGCTTAAGGCACTGGGGAGTTAGATGAGCGGAAGTGGCAGAAAGCTATCTTCAAACTGGGATTCAAGAGATGAACCTGAGTTTGCATCCGAGAGTAAGACCTGTTTGTAATAGGAAAATTCAAGTAAAAACATGTCTATAAACTTTTAAGATGACATCAGTTTTTCAGAATATGCTCACAATCTATAAAATAACAGTTTTAGTGCTTCTTTCATGTGTTAGATAGAATATTTGTAAAAAACTAGAAAAGTACTTTTTCGAAAAGCATGTCCAAATGCAACCTAAGTAATTGCAGTCTGGGTGGTCCTTTACAGGTGTTACTAATAGCAATAGTTCAAGGTATTTGGAAAGAAGTGACATGCTAAATTCCAGAATGGGATTTTCTCGCAAGGAACCTTTTTCTGGAGGCAAAGGTTCAAATAAGGATGTTGTAAGGAACGATGACTACAAAGTTTTGGATGCAACAATTTCACAAGATGCTGATGGAAGTCACGATATGAAAACCTCTCCAGGGTTTGAGGAATGGAAAAATAGGAAACATGGTCAATATTCAAAAAATGATTACGGCAGGTCAGTCAAGTTTTTTTTCTCTATTAATGTCTGCACTCACCCTATTGTTTGAAAACTAATTAATGGAAACTGAACTAAACAAACTTAACTTGTCATATTTCATAAGGAAATATACTAATTCTCACAAGAAGGCTTCAACACCTCTCAGTAATCAGTAATACTGTTTATAATCTTAATGTATTGCATTACTTATTAGATACCATCTTGTTCAAACACATTTGAAACATGTAAGTCATCTGAGATTTTTAGTTTTTTAGATGATTGTGTAATTTTTGTGTGACATTTCAGTGATTTCTAATCTGAAACATTAATGCAACCTCCTATAGCCTAGATAAAAATATTGTGGTGTGTCCCATGTATTATGTCTGTGTTTTTCCTCGACAACTCATTTCTTTATGGATAACTGTTTTCTTTAATTACAATGCAATCTTACTACTGTTTGACGGCTTTATATTTCATATCTTCAACTGTGTGTGTATATTTCCAGACGCAACTGGTTTATTAATTATCTACTTTTCCTTGGATATTGCTATGTCTAGGAGAAGTAGGAGCCGGAGCCCTCCACATGGTTTTAGGTATTCAGCTGTCGATGATAGGAACAGAATGAGGGCTGGTGGATCAACAAAACCTTGCAGAGATTTCGCTGTTGGGAACTGTAGAAGAGGCAGTCATTGTCATTTCCTTCACCACGATAACCAAAGCTATGAGGATAGCAGGGAAAGTAGACACAAGCAAGATGGACCCAGATATTCTAATCCCCATGAGAGTAGGGATTATTCTCTTTCAAATAGAAGATCTAATGAAGTTTGTATTAATTTTGCAAAGGGAAGGTGTAGAACAGGAGAATCATGCAGATATGTCCATCAAGGCAATTCTGATGGGTTTGATAAAATTTCTGCATATGAATCATCTAGGGAAAGGGAAGTTGATAGAAGACACATAGAGAATTCATTCAAGCAGGGTGGCCAACATTATCCACCTTGCAAATATTTTGCTTTGGGAAATTGTCGTTACGGTAAAGATTGTAGGTTTTCGCATGATAGACAAGCATTTACTAGCCCTAGATTAAGGGATGATAGATCAAGGAGTAATCAAGGTGAAGATCAGGTGTTAGATAGACAGAAAATGAGCGATTCAGTTACTCCTAATGGAAGGCCAAGGGATGATAGATGGGTTTCAGATGGCATTGTGGCTGATGTAGATAAAGTTTGGGATGTTCCAAAGCAAAATGATTCAGTCGCTGTCTCTGATACAGCAAAGCTGGTCGAGGACAACAAAAATGGAATTATAGGCGCCCCAGAATCTGGGTTCATGACTTGGCCAATGAATGATGGATTGGATCATAGCTTAAACCAGAACAGAGTGCATAATGAATCACCTTTTTCAGTTGATAAGAAGGAAGCCAACTGTTGGACGGAAGAAAATGCAGTTGACAACATTCTCCTTTCTCAGTCACTAGGCGGAGGCATTTGGCCTGGTGATGAAAAAATGTCTCCTGATTGGAATTATGGTGCGAGATCTTCCAGCCATATTAAAGAGGAGGATGGACAGAATAAGCATCAAGTTGCTCCAGGTAATTGTTTATTGAAAAACAATCTGTGTATTTACAAAACCATTTAATCTGCAAATGGAAAAACAAAGTATGTGTGTTGCTGTTACATTAAAAAACTATGTCAATTCATACACGAGCCTTAGTTTTTCTACTCTTTTGACAGGACAAGGACTAAATCAGAATGCTCCTCAGAACATAACTGCTTCCCACGTGGTTGGACAGAGTCAAGCAACAGTTTCCATTGTTCCTCCGAGAGCAAGAATTATTGAAGGTATACAGAACAAGGAACTTTCCACTGAGAAAAACTACATTGTAGAGCCAAATATTATGAATGCAAGCCTATCACAAACCGGTTCAGTTAATACTCCAACTCCGATTATAGTCAGCAAAGAACAACTTGCTCAACTTAGCTGCCTCTCAGCCTCTCTTGCACATATCCTTGGAACAGATCATCAGCTTCCACAACTTAATTCTACTTTAAATTCTTGTGATGTGAAGGATACTCTCTTCCTAAACAAAATTGAAGGGTCTGGTAATCCTGTTTCCATGACATTCATCAAACCAGATCCTGCTACTGGATGGAAGCAGTATGATCCAATGTTCGATAGTATGGAGCCCAACAATATCAATGCAAGCGAGGTCTCTCCAACCTTATCTCCCAGTATAAAGATTGCAAAAAATGCAGTGCCAATTCCACCACTGTTATCTAACCCAGGACAAAATTTTGACGATTCTCGTAAAAAGGAGACTAACAAAATGGTAGCGGAGGTAACGCCAAGCTCCCAAGCTGAAAATAAAATTACAGAAGAGGATAGTCCTTTGGAAAACATGGACCAAGATGATGAACCTGATGAGGCAAAGAAAACAAAGGATGTTAAGGGGATTCGTGCATTTAAATTTTCATTGGTAGAGCTCACTAAGGAGATTCTGAAACCAACATGGAAAGATGGTAAAATCACCAAAGAAGATTATAAAGCAATTGTGAAGAAGGTTACTGAGAAAGTAACTGGTACTGTACCGCGGGTACATATTCCTCAGACACAAGAGAAAATTGAACGCTATTTATCAGTTTCGAAACCAAAGCTTAACAAACTTGTACAGGTCAGTGGTGGTTCTCTTACAGATTTCATATGCATGAAGGATTCAAAATGTTGTCCAATTTAACTTGGTTTTATAGATGAATGTGAGTATGCATGCAGCTTCAAAAACCATTGAATTTTGTAGAAGGCTTAGTTTTGGATGTGGAAAGAGTTGTAGGATAGTTGTCAAAAAATAAGATTAAATTTTGTACCAAGCTGTTCATTTGGGATATATATTTTATATATGTAACTAAACTTCATGAAATAACATTGATCTCTTGTGGGGTTCATATTAATCAGAACAAGATCCTTGGTTTTTTGAAAAATTACACCTACCTTATTCTCAGTAGTGTTCTTGCACTCTGACATTTTTTTATGAAATGAAATTACATATATTTCCCCTATTTGGACAGAGGGAGAGATTTTAGTGTAGAAAAAAAAAATTGACATTTTAAACTCTTGTAATATTTAATGTAAGGTTGTTTTGGTCAATACTTTTAAGAGTTTATAAACACCTCTCCTTTCCAAACCCTTCTGATATTGAAGGGAAGCTAAAATTGTCTTAGGATTTTGCTTCAGTCTACACTCCTCTGAAGTAATTGAACAAAAAAACTAAATTTAAAATAGTCCTTCCTCTCAACACAAACAGACCCTTATAGATGTAACAGCTATGGAGACTGGTGTAATTTTTCAAACAAGAAGAGTATCCCTGCAAATAATATGAATTTTAAGAAAGACCAGTATAAATTATTCCTTAAATATATTGTCAAAATAATGAACATAAAATTCGTTCTTGGGTCCTTTTCTGAAGTAACTTTTTATTTCCTAACTTAATTATTTTGTTGATTTAACAAATAACCTACTCTTTTTTCCCTAAAACATTATAACGTCTCTTTCAAAATAAAGATTTACTTGTTTTCATAAGGTAAAGGTTGTTGCCTTGTCATTTGGTGGCAAACTATTAGCTCACTAGGTTAAGGTTGTATTTGTCTACCTCTACTTCATGTGTTAGACCGTCCTTTTTCTTGAATACATCATATTGTTCGTATAAGATTATGAGCTCTATCCCATCTCTTGTGTCAAATTCGTTCTATTTTGCTAGCTGAAGATCTCTTTCAGCTTCTGAATCTACATTTGTTCTTGTGACATTTATAATGTCACAATCAAAGTAATGCCAGTTTATCACTTTTTGGCTTTTCCAACTTGTCTTATAATTATTGTCTTTTTGTGCAGGCTTATGTGGAAAAGGTTCAGAAGGCTTAGTGCAAGTATAGAAAGTTATCTGTGTAATATTATTTACTATTTACTATTACTATATTTTGCTATATTAATGTTTTCATTGAGTATTTATTTGTTAGTCTGTTGCAAGAAGTTTTATGCCCTGCTTCTTTAGATCATCAGTTGATGTATAATTGAATGTAGCTGTTGTATAGATATAATAAACTCAGGGCTGTTTTTGTCTTTCATTTTCTTTTCTGTGATTTCAAGTGTAGTGTAGTGTTGTGTTAACATTAGTATTTAGTTTACAGCCCCAACATCAGGCAATTTCAGTGTTAACTGTTAACTCAAAAAGTTTGCAGTGTTTCATGTTATTCTTTATTCTGCTGCTGAAATCTCTTATGTTAACTCAAGAAGTTTGCTGTGTTTCATTCCTACTACTGATTAGGGATATATGGAACTACTATCCAGGACATTTTTACTGATTCTCATTAGAAAAATTATTTATATATGTGAAAATCATGTATTTGGAAGACAAGGAAAAAATGGTTTAGAGGAGTGATTTTGGGCCAAAAGTTGATCTTAAACCACTCTTTTTTGGTGGATGAAAGATGATAAAACTAGTGTTAAAGGAAGTATGGGGCGGCTATAGTGTATTTATTATGAGATTTTTTTGGTGTCAAAATATATACAGTAGTTGGAATGTCACTTCCACCAAAATGAATTTTTTTGTACTCTAATTTTTGCTTAAATAAATACTAATTTTTGATTTATCCAAAAATGAGATTCTCTTTTCATATTAAGGCCTCGTTTGTTTCATAAAAATAACTTTTTTATTTTACTTGTGTTTGTTTCAGATTTTTATAAAAATTATTTTAGTAAAAATCTTTTTTACTTCAAAATGAAAAGCTATTTTCAATAGTATTTGTCAAAATATTTTTTTTTTAAACATCACATGTCATGTGCAAAGTGAAATCAATAGAAGAAAAATAGATTTTTATGATTGTAAGCTAACAAAAAGTAGTGCAAGATTATTTTTTTCTAAATCTCTACAAAATAATGTCTAATTTTTTTTTAAGCTTAATTAAACAAACACACCCTAAATTTGGAAATTCTGATTTAATAAAATCTTTTGAAGACAACAACATTATGTCCCATTAAAAATGAGCTTTTTTTGTATGGAACAAAATTTGAAAATCATGTTAACCTAGACATTTTTTTTTTAACAGCATTGTATGTGGATAAAGATCTCCATATAGTAATAGATACAAGAAGTTTTATTTGTATTCCTCGAAAAAAAAAGTTTTATTTGTACGACTTACTACAAGCATATTGTTTAATAGTATAATAATTGTCATTTGAAAAATGAATTAATACAGCATATATTTGCATATGTGCCAAGAAAATAAAGAAGATCAAATATGATAAGGAGACAAAATCACTTTCAGTAATGACTTATTAATCAATCAAATGTCTTATATCTCCAAGATGATCCGTATGCTTCTTCTTTTTCCACGATATTATATTCCATTTCAAACTAAACCATAGAATAAAATTAGTTTAATTCAATTGGTTAGATATATTGTACCAAAGTGCAGGATCTGAGTTCGAATTTGGGTATATCCACTTATTCACTTTTAAGAGGTGTTTTTTAGTCACTAGGCTATCTGACCAAAAAAATAATTAAATCCATTGAATTGTCCAAAAAATCTACCTCAATTGACAATATTAATATTATTAGACCGTATATCTTTATTCGATTTAAATTTAGAATTTTATATGTGTGATTTTTTGTGGTGTTTATTATATCATATACGAATAAATTAAATTTTAAAAGTTGTCCATTCGAAAGATGCTCTAATTAATAAATAAAAAATTAGATGTCATTGGATAGTTTATTTTTTAGATTAATTGAATAACAAATGCATCAAAGATCAAATATAATAATTATTCAATAAATTTAGAAAATAAATTGTCTCTTATAAAAAATACTATCTTCGGTCCTTAATATAAGATGAATTTTATTTTTTAGGTTCATTGAGAATCTAATGTATCTAGTCCATATAATTGATTAGATATATACATTAGATTCTCAATGAATCTAAAAAGTAAATTTTTTTTATATTAAGAATCAGAGAGAGAGAGTAACAAACAATGTATTAGGTTTTTTTTTTAAACCATTAGTTGAAAGTTCAAAGTCTAAACATTTCACAAAACTCCATTATAGAAAAAAATTGGTTAGGATACAACTTGGTCCAAAGAAGAGCTATCCAAAGGCTATTCTTAAACCAAACAAGGATAGAATAACTTTTGGCTTCTTTAACCAAAAATAGAAATATGAAATTGATCACACTATAGTCCGGACTCTGAGGAAACGAGGTTGAGTTGAATTCTATGACAACCTTTAACTTGTATGGAATGGTGGTGGGAAAGTGAAAATGCATGGGGTGGGGTTAGTGTCAGAATCTCACCCAATCCTCCTCGTAAAGATGTTCTTCCATTTTTAGTACTAACTATTCTTAAAAGTGAAGTAATTAGTATCCTTATGGAATTTCTTTACTTCTTGCATTAAATTAAATCTTAATACATGCTTTCTCACTAGTTGATCCGTTTTAGAATTGAACTAAGTTCCATTCCTTAAATACAAATATGTTTTGGTCTTTGAGAAAAATGAATTTTCTCAAGAAAATCCAAAGGAAAATTTCTTCAAGGTGGGGTATATATCAAATCTGATTTGATACTGAATTAAGAAATATGACATTCATAGAAGAAATAGAGAGAAAAACTTAAAAATATATCGTATTGATGAAAGGAAAATATTAGAAATGAAAAATAAGCGTAGTTTTTTTGGTATGGGAAATAGTTGATTTCATCAAAGCTGATATATAGACATCAACTAACTATTAACTAATTATCCTCCTAATTACCAATTAATTATATCTCTAACAATGTTTCTGAATACCCCTTTAGTCTTTAATATAAGAGAAATTTCACATTTTAGATTCATTGAAAATATTATTGACTAAATACATTTAATTTTTAACAAATCTAAAAAATATAATCCCTGTTATATTAAAAACTAGAGGGAGTATTTCCTATTGGTGAATAGACCATATGTGTTAATGTACAACTCCATAAACAATTTTCTTAACTCGTTTTTTTTTAAAAATCTCACAAAGTTCCAAGTAGAACCAAATATTTTAGTATATATTCATTGATTTGCCGACTCAAACCTCGGACAATCATATCAGTTAGTATGTTCTAAGAACAAAACATTAAAACTCAAAAAGAATCGTGAAGCATAAAAAATTGTAAGTACTAGGAATAGTGAGAGTTGTTTTTTGAGGAAGAATCGTGAAACCTAGAAAGTTCCAATTAGAGCAAATCCTCAAGAGTCTGATTGATAAAGCAGTAACATATAAACATACTCAAATGAAATCAAGGAGAAAAAAAAAAACAGAGATTTGGAAAGTTAAAAAAGAAGAAAAAAAATGAATCGCATGAGGAGGGAGAACACGAGAATGGAAAATGAACTTGTTGACGGGACAAAACAACAACAAAAATGCAACGTCCATTGGATATACAGGAGTGTGTCAAGTTAATTGGTTTTGAAAATGTTACATTAAATTATAAGAGCATAAAAATTTAAAAGTTAATCAATTGTACAACTGCAGAGACTAATCTTTTTAAATGTAATTGAGATTCATTTCACGGTTGACATTTCTAACGAATATTTTTTCATAACATTTAACTGAATTTAACGCCACATTTTTTATTTAAATAAAAATGACAACAAGTCATTTAATTTATATATTGTTCATCAACATCATATTTATTTCATTCCATGTGAGACTTATAACTCACTAACTCACTGTTAACATATATATATATATATATATGTTTCCTCCGTCTCGAAATATAAGAGAAAATTGATCAACAAAAGTTGATGTATATGGTTAAGAATTTGATTCAGATACGTCAGCTTTTGTTGACCAACTTTCTCTTATATTTTGGAATGAGTAGTATATATATAAACAGTGAAACATTAATTTTGGTAACCCGATAGGCAAGTAAGTAACAAGACAAGGTGAGGAAGCATGAGAAAATGATTGCGTTTGTGCATGCGCAGACCAGAAACAGCAACATAACATAGAATTATATATAGTAATATAGATGCAGGGAAAGTCATGTGCTGTGTGTGTATGTTGTACTTGTTGTGATAACCGGAAGAAGAAGGAGAAGAAATGATCACACGGCAGTATATATTGTCCCACCCGTCTGATCATCGACAATCAATCATACCAATGGTGGCTCATGGCTGGCTGATGTAATTTGGCATATTTTTTGTTTCATATATCACTTCTCACTCAATATATCTTCTAATAAGTACACATTACTTGCTTGTGAATACATCATGCATATACACACATGTACATGTACAGTAACTTCTTCTGCAACAACTTTATTTCCACTTTCCTTGATAGCTTAGCTTCTATATACTAGAAAAATTGTCAAATAAAATTGATGTATTTAGACTTCAGTCCACATTTTTAACCAAATATATACATTAATGTATTTTGATTATTTTTCTTGGAAAATTCTATGGTACAATAGATTAATTCTAATGTACTGGTACAATAGATTTTAAAATTAATAGAAAAATGAGTATGTTTTGGAAGAATTTTATTTTCTATGTTTTAAAATATTTTAATAACTAAATATTATTATCAAAATTGTAAAAAAATTAAAATTTGATTTTTTTTTGAATTTTTATTATTAATAATAGTGAATATTGAATTTATTTTAAAAATAATTAGTATAATGTTTATTAAAAATAAAATTGTGAATTTTCTTATAAAATTATGTTTCTAAAATATGATAGTCAATAAATAAATTTTGAATTTATAAAAATAATAGTTTATTAATAGTTTTAAGAAATAAGTGTACAGGTACATTAATAAAATACTAATGTACCGTAAAAGTCTCCATTTTTCTTTTATATTTTGAGACGGATAAAGTATTTTCAAGTTTGTACAATCTCTTTCCAACTTATCAAGCATCATAAGTTTGTGAATTCATGCCATAAAAATTGAGAATTGGTTAAATTGTAACCTAATTATGTAATTTTTTCTTGTCTGGTTATGTAAAAGTTACAAATTAGGACATAGGTAGTATTAGTTTATTGTAATATTTTATTGGTTTAAATGCAATTTCGTTCTCTGAAGTTGTATAATTGTCTGATTTCAACTACTCGCGATTTTAATTTCCAAATTTTATAATTGTTTACTTTTAATTTTAACCCTTCATGTTTCAATTGCTCAAGCTTTACCCGCAAGTTTACATGCTGTAATTGTATTTGCCGGTCCCATTGACTTTTTGGCTGAAAATCTCTCATTCTCTTGTGTCATTTTAAAATAACTTTAAATTTGGTGACACCATCATCTATACCTTAATTGAATTAGTTATTGCTTCATCAACTATATTTAGATCAAATAATACATATTTCAAAGTAGATTATGTCTTCAATCATTATGTTGTCTTTAATTACAATGACCAATATAAGGTTTGCCGTATTAATATCTGGGCAAACCACACAGGACTTTTGAATCCTTTTGTTAAATTAAAATTTCCCCTTCCATTGGTTATTAATTAAGTCGGTATACAAATTTCTTATATCTTGCTTGAATTTGTTCGGCAGAAAGGTTTTTGCATTTAAAAAAATGACATCAACATTCAAGGTGCTTCAATGCTCGATATTAAATGAGACATGTGTATGGTTTTACAAATTTTTTCATACGTTGGATAATGTTCTTTGATTGAGAAATCCTTCTATTTCTAGAAAATATAACATCACCTTCTTTTTTTCAAAGATTATTAGTAGTTGGCTTCAAGAACACGGTATATACAAACTTAATTACAGTATTTGGTAGTGAGCAAATTTCTCATTAAATATTGTTTCGGACCGGCCACACTCTTACCCAAGACCTTAAGGCAATAGGTTTATGGGTCCTCTCACTTATAAATGCGCTCAATTCGCCACACTTTTAACCAATGTGAGACTTCCCCACACTTCTCACACTTGACACTTGACACTTCACTACTCACACTTGAGTTTCTCAACACTTCCCCTCAAGTGTGAGTCTACCACATTACTCCCCCTCACCGTTGATACTTCACTTTTTCTCAACGGCACCGTCCGGTCCCTTTCTCCTGAACCAGAGACTCTGATACCACTGTTAGGGACATCAAGGGGGCAGCTGGGGGGTTCATCCACACGATGATCAAAAGCCAAGTACAAGTGAGTTTGACACCACACTCTTACTCAAAACCTTAAGGCAATAGGTTTATGGGACCTCTCACTTATAAATGCTCAATTCTCCACACTTTTAACCAATGTGAAACTTCCCCACACTTTTCACACTTCTCACACTTGACACTTCACTATTTACACTTGAGTTTCTCAACAGATTTCAATAGCATTCCACAATTATGCTACAGTACACACACCCTGGTTGTGTATCATTGGTGTATAATCAATATCAGCCATTAGATGTGCATCAACAACTCTCCATTCTTCACCCGTCCGTCTTTACAAGCGACAACACTACATAAGTGTGGCTCTTAGCCACACTATTATCCAACTTTACCCAATTTCCGTTCATTTCACCTCTTTCATATACTGACGTGTCGGAGTGTTAAACTTAATTTGCAAGTACTTCCTCCCACATATAACCACCACAAACAACCATGACAACTGCGTTAACCACCACTTGTCAAGACAACTTTATCTAGTTCACAACAAATATAATCATAACCAATGAATTTGATATTTCTAGTTTCAATCATCTATGTGTTGAAGTGATTTCTTAATTGAAATCAAATTTTCAATGGCATTAATATAAGAATTAATGCATATGACACATGCGAGTGATGTCAAAATTAATTGTGACTTTGGAATTGTCTTCTTATACATAAATAAATTACCCTAATTGTTGAGCCAAAGAAAAAGGGGCTGGATCAAATTAAAGGGGAACTGTATTCTATGTTCAATGATGATACATTTATTGCATATAGTTTTTTGAACTCGACTCAATAACAAGAGATTATGTCATTAGTAGGAGTAAATTACATGTAATTTATTCAAGCAATTATAGGGATTGTTCAATCCTTTTGTTTGGTAGAGTGCATGGACATGGATAACCTGCGGCCAAGAAACCACACAATCAAAATATTAACCGGATAAAAAATTTCTTGGAAATTGTGCATTTAATATTTAAAAGTGTAAAAATATTTTTTTTTTTTTAGCATGTTTAACAAGTGCACTATGTGTCGACAAAAAACAAGTACATCGTTTAACATGATTCTTCAAAAAATAAGAAATAAAATAATGAAAACTATTTTAATATATTGAACTGCTAAGATCACCCCATTGACTGCATGGAATCTATTTTCACTACTAACCATCATCTTTTATTCGGAGAGAAAATATCATGATTTTTTTAATATAAAAAAGAACCTCCTAAATTTGGTGAGAGAACTCCTAATTGTTTAAATTAGCCATTTAAACTATCCTAACTTTATCCATCCCAAAATAGAGTCATTTAATGAATAGTTGGTGATTTAAACTGGTCTTAGATTTTTCAGTTTGTAAACCGAAACTTTGAAGGAGACAGGGAGCGAAAATATAAGAAGGAGCAAAAGAGGCATATAAAAATGGCAATAAATTATGAGAAGCATTATTCCTAGCTAGGATTTCAGTGCACCTTAAATCAATTTGGAGAGAGATCGAAACCAAGCTATAGCTAGCTACCTTCAATTCTTAGTTTTCACCCCTAGCTACTTGTTGGCTTGGATGATATGCACAAATATCATTTAGGTGCAACTGTACGCTACTGTTAAGATTTACTATTATTTATGAGTCGTAAACATATATATATAGTACACATTTACTTTTTAGCCAGGTTCATTACTATAAACTTAAAAAATAAAAGTTCTCTTATATTTAAAACCAAAGAAAGTAAATATAAAGTTCTTTTTCAAAATATATAATATTGTTATATTCTAAAGAGCAATATTCAAACTTACATTCACTAGTTAAACTGAAAATTATGTATTTTATCATTTCATTCAAATGTTTTTGGATTAACATATATAACTCACAATATGTTTTTTGGATGCCATCATTATGTTTGTCTAGTGTTTGAACCAAGATTCAGTATAATTTTGTTGCTGCTATGATTAGATGAATACTGAATTTTTTTAATCAATTTATAATATATATTTAAAATAGTTACAAATGAATAGAATATAAACGAATAACAAAACCAATTGTGCCGCTAATTTTTTTCAGAATTGCAAACATAACTAACTCTTTTAAAAGTTATTAAGAAAATGCATTCGATTTGAACCATCATTATGTCTATTATAAAAATTTGGGTCAATAAACTTTTATCCCTGTGAACGAAATTTGGTTTATCCCATAGATTTTTTTTTAATTACACTCTATAATGTTAAGATTATATTTTATATACCACTCTATTCCAAAATATAAAAAAAAAATTGATCGATTAAAGTTAATGTATCTAGCCTAAATTTTTAACCAAATATATCAATTTTTTTTAACCATTTTCCCTTATGTTTTGGGATGGAAGGAGTATTTACCCTATATTTCAACCATTTTTATCTTTTTAAATAAATCTACTTTAAATAATTTTTTGATATTCATATCAGATGCACTCTATTAAAAGTAGAAAACAAAATATTAGAAGGGATCGAAATGGAGGATTGGATCCAAATTAAAAAGATTAAAGGTACTCTTTGACCGCCCTAAAAATCATTTCCACGGCACAACCTTAACATGTTTGATAAATACAATTATTTCCAAATTATCCTATACCTTGACTAAAATTAACTTGATCGAGAGGTTTGAGTTTCTATCTTGTCTTTTTATTTTATGACTCAAGGGCAATGTGAATATACATACCTCTTAAATTTGTTCATTCAATTATGCATTTATCATAAGAACTTATGCAAATATACCTTCTTAACCTAACATTATAAAATATTTTATGTAAAATGATATTCTTATTTTATTAAAGTTCAATTTTGTATAAATTTATGGAATAGGATTACAAAAGTCTACTCTTGAATTTACTAAAAGGCTTAATATGTATTTATTTCTATACTTTCGTCTAAAAAAATAAGCCAACAAAATACTTATAGAAAATAAAATATTTTAATAAAACTTAAATACTTATGTAATAATATATGGTTGAAGAATACAACTGTGAGAACTGAACTAAAGTAGTATATTGAGGCTAGCTAGGTATATGGATAAATTTCATGACTTTGTAGAACCACATTCAATTCAATCTCTTTAATTTGCTGCACTACACCATGCACTATGCACTTCCTTTTATTTTCTTTTCATTCATAATAATTCCTCTACATGCTTTTTGCAGTGACTCCCCTTTCAGTAAAAACCTCTTCCTAATTACATAAATAACTTTCCCCTTTCTTTTCCTTTGGACCCCTCTATACCCTCATAGCTACCTTTTTAACCATCAAACACATTCTTCATCATTCATACAACAATTCAAAAAATAAATAAAAATACTTCAAGGTAATAAGTAATATTTTACATCTCCTTAATTAATTTCTACTCCTCACAATAATATTCCCTTTCTTCTCCACACAAGTACTATATATGTGTGACTTAATTTCGATTATTTATATAAGTAGTATTTCGTTTCAAATGATCATATCAAAAAATTCTTATGTTTTTCTCTCATTCTCTTATTTTTTTTCTGTTTGAGTTTGAGTACCTCTTGTACTCGTTTTATTGAATAATATTTGATTGTCTGTTGTTGAGTTTGTTTTTATCAAATCTCAAAAACCCTTTTCTTATTGATTAATATACCTTCTTCCTCTTCTTCTATACTAATTAAAGCATCAAATCAATAAAGACACATCATCATCCATATAGCTAGATCCATCAAAATTAGAACCTAGCACTTCATATTTGTCATATATATTATTGTTTTTGGTCATGGAAAATAACCAAAATAATAATAATAATAATACTAATAGTGCATTTACAAGCCCTTGGAATCTTGAGAAAATGGAAACAAATGAACAAAACCGTATTATTCTCCAAGATCATCATCAAATACCTATGAGTTCTTCTTTAATTTGGCCACAAAATAACTACAACAACATGATGGCACCGCTGCCGCCGCCACCTTCATCAGGTTCACTCAGTGACATATTAGGGATCCAACAAATTGAAGATGTTGAAGAACAAGAAGAAGAGTTAGGAGCTATGAAGGAAATGATGTACAAGATTGCTGCTATGCAACCGGTGGATATTGATCCGGCAACAATTCGAAAACCTAAGCGAAGAAACGTTCGAATCAGCGACGATCCACAAAGTGTTGCAGCTAGACATAGAAGAGAAAGAATTAGTGAGAAAATTCGTATCCTTCAAAGACTTGTTCCAGGTGGAACTAAAATGGATACAGCTTCTATGCTTGATGAAGCTATTCGTTATGTTAAGTTCTTGAAGAGACAAATTAGGTTGCTTCAATCTACTCCTCAAAATCATCATCATCAACAACAAAATCAATTACCATTTTCATCACAATGCATTAATTCTAATCCTCCTAATGCTTCGTTATTGTCCTCTTCTTCCGGTTGTGACGCCTGGCCTTTTGCACCAAATTTACTACTCACTTCCACAACGGCTGCATCGGTGGACTTGCCTGCCGGAGTTCAATTTGACGCCGGAGGACATTTACATTCACATGCTTGTGGTGGCTCATCAAGCTTTAACCATCATGAGGTAATTAGTGAATAATTATATAGTTAGGTTAAATTATATTAAACTTAAATATTTTTAATTATGTATGTATAAAAAAGACGGTCTAGTGTACAATGTTTTCATTAAATAACGTCTCAATAGAGTTTATATATGTAATTTAGTCTTTTCCATAAGGTGAAATTATTTTCAAAATTTAAACTCGCAATTTCTGTAAGTCACGAGATAACAACTTTGTTATCGCCTTATGCTTGATGTGATAATATTAATGTTTGTACGTATATGCAATATTAATTGGAGGTTTTTATTTATTTTATATTACTAGTATATATATATGTAATTAACTATATATAAGTTGATGATAGTATATGTAATTAACTATATAAGTTGATGATGTTTGAGAAGGCGAAAAAAAAAGAAGATATATAGCTAGGTAGTACTATAGAGTAAAGATTGATCATGTGTGATGGAAAAGGTTTGTTAGGATATTGTTGACTAAAGGTTGTGAAGAATAATCATAACGTTTGGGTTTGGTTACGTATAGAGACATATATATAATTTGTGTATATGGAACAATGTGTATGCATTTTGAATGTTGGCCGGAAAGTTTGTTTGGCCGACTCACTTTCTGGGAATAAATTCAACTGTGACGTACGTGAGAAACTATATACTAGTATAATATTTATTGATCAATTTATTTATATGGTTATATAATACTCTCTCTATCTAGATTTCTTCTGTGTCTTTCTGTGCCTCTTTCCATCTCTGTATATAAACATAATTACATATATGCATGCTTATTGGCATGTGTGCCGTATATCTAAACAAACAAACACCACACACACACACACAGACTCAAAAGAGTCATTTGTACTCAACAAGACAAAGAGTTTAAACTATGTATAGGTCTAGGTTTTGATATAGTATATGTTGAACATGATTCAAAGACAAAACTCGTGGTTACTTAAAGCTGAAGATCCTCAGTATTTTTTGTCACGCACATACCCTATGTAAATTTTATACAATTGTTATGGTTACATGCTTTTGTGTAAAGAAATTAAATTATTTATGATTCTTAACTATTATGATTTTTTTAATATATATATAAAATATTTTAATTTCGATATCGAAGTATAAATTGGATATCAAAACATTCACCTTTCTGAATTTAGTGGCTGCAGTTGTTGGCTGCATTGGAGTCGCATACAAGTGCTAGTTTTTGTGTTTTCATGTTGTGTTGTTTTGATTGTTATGAATTATGGTAAATATTACAAAGTATAATATAACAAACTTAGAAATGATGTGTGTGTGTGTGTGTATATATATATATATATATAAAATAAGAGAAGGAATTGATTGTCAAAAAAAAAAAGAAGTAAGAAATTCATTGTCTCTAGGAGTAACTATGAGACGAGTTAATTCATTTTAATATTTCATTATTCATAATGTTTATTTCACCAATCCAATTGTTATTATTATTATTATTATTATTATTACATAATTATTATATATCAATAATCAAATGCACACATTTTTATATAAATCCAAAATTCATAACTATGTAATCTAAGTATTGATATTCACTTGTCTTTTTATAATTGTTTCTTAAATGTTCATTTAAAATTATTCAATGATGTATCAAATAATTTTAAAATTTTATAAAAACTTGTACAGTTGATCTATATATTTAATAATAATTTTTAATTGGACGGTTAATTTGATTAGTGGGATTTATCTTAAATAATTAAATGTTAAATAAAATAATTCATCTCAGAGTTACTTCTGGAGTCAACACATCTCTCCTCGTATAATAATATAAGTTAAAGATACAATTGAAGAAAATAGTAATTTATATATATAAAAAAAAAACACTTGTGTTTTGATCGAAAGTCACTTCTTAATTAAAAGTTAAAAGTTAAATCATATGGCATGAATAAACCCATTGAATTTAGGCCCAAATTTTTTTGTTAAAACAGGCCCAAATTCATATTTTGATAAAAACATAAGAATCTTGTACTTTTGTTTGTGTGGTGACAAGAATTAATCTCCAAGAGTAATCAATCTTATACTTTGTCAACAACAAAATAAAGAAACGATATCATCAATGGAAAATGTTCTAAAAGAAACGTAGGCAAACTCAATTAATATGGTTGCTAGAACTTCGAAAAATGTTTTAGAAGAGACTTACAAAACACTCGTAATATTGTGAAACTATCAATAATTCTCTTAATTCCAATGTTTCTGCTTCCGTAGCTGGGGGTACTCCATGCATATATCATGGTCATTGCTCCAATGGAAGCTGCCATCCATTGATATTATCATCAACATTCAACACTGATCCAAACTTAAGTTGATGCACCGCTTCTCACGCTATGATGCACTGCCATCAATTTTATGAAGGGCATAAACTTTTTTAAGGAAAAAACTCCTCATTTTATTAGAAAATATCTTCATACATGCATAACCGTGATCAGTGTTCAATAAAATGTACTCTCTTCAGACTAACCTTCATATCCTGGCTCATTTGACGAACAATGAAATAGTCCGAGTGATAAGATCTTGGCTGCTTAAACATGTCGTCAATTGTTCGATTTGTGACTTACACATATGTAGAATATTCAGTTGGGAATATAATGGAGAATCCAATAAGCGTGTCCCACAAGTTCTCTGACTGAGATTAATCATAGAGATATCACATTTTATATGCAAGGTCCGAAGTTCGAACTTCATACACTTATTTAATTTATTCATTTTAAAAGTGAATTTTTTAATCACTAAACTACTTAAAAAAAATCTCACTAAAAAACTTTTTGTTTACGCAACTAAGAAACATTTTATTGAAAAGATAGAATAAGAGACAAAAAATAAATAAAATTAAGAATGTATTTCAGAATTTTATAGTAATTCATATAATGAAGAATATGTAACCCACCAGCACCAAGCAGGCAAGCAGCACATGTTACTCATATCATATCTTTGCATGACTAATTGATAAATACTCCACTTGATCAGTTTGACTAAAGATTAAAAAGAAACAAATAAATACTAAATAAATATAAATAAATAAGTTACCAAAAAATAAATAAATTGTGTGTGATCTAAAAACCTGGCACCTGGAAAAGACTAAAGAGTAGAAGAGTTTAAGACGACAGCTAAACCGATAAAACGGCAATAATATAAAAATGATTGGTAATTAAAGAAGAACAAATCAAAATTGGTTGGTAAGAAGAAGAACAACTAAGATAGCAATCAATCCTTCTCTACACGCCAAGTTTGTCTTTTTGACAATTTAATTAAGCTCACAAAAAAACATGTCAAGTGTCAACCACAGTTCTCTTCTGTTTTGTTTTTCATTTTTCTGTTTTATATATGACAGTTAAAAATTACATATATCTGACACAAATTAATTATATTGTAGCAGCTTATAATTATTTTGTACTTTTTGACAGAATAATTGTGATGTACTTATTTTTTTCAAAAATTATTTTTTACTTGAAAAATATGTTTAGCTTATTAATTACTCCATGTAATAGAATCTTTATTTGAAGAGAAATGCCAGCAATATATTATGTGTGTTAGTGGTTGCAATATTAGTTTAATTTAATTTGTTGAATTGTGTATATGTATATGTTGACCAATAACTTTTTTTTTTTGGTCAGGTGACCAATAACTTTTTTATTATCTTATAATTATGAAATATTAAAAATTCCACCAACTCTTTTAGATCTAAACATTGACAAACCAAAAAAATTATGAAATTATATTATTATTTACCAGTGTATTTTTCTTCTAAAAACTCATAGAACTTATAAAGTGGACTATCCCTTCTAAATTTAAGAGTATACTCATTTTTTAAACTACTATTCAAGTTCAACAAAAAAATAATTTAACCCCACAAATTATAGAAATCCTATATTAATAGAATATTAAATTTTAAAATACCCTACCTCAAATTTTGTATATAATAAATTTATACTTACTACTTTTTTAAATAATACAATCAAAAAAATACATTAATTCATATAATAACTAAGTAAGGACATATGGCTTTGGATGTAAAACATTAATTTAGAGTAATAATAAACTAATAATAACATGAAAAAGACATTAAGAAAAAGCAAACATTTTTAGTTTTTTCCATTAAAAGAAAAAGAAAATAAAAAAGAACATTTTATGTTTGTAAGTAAAAATGTAGCTGAGGTTCTTGTTTGGTCATTTTTGTGATTATTAATTTTAATTAGAACTACAAAACAAATCCTGTTCTCCGCGTTCTGCTTTCGGTTTTCAGTTTCATGTTTTTTTTTTTTATTTATCAAATCAAATCTTCAAACCACTTCCGATCTCACTCTCAACAAAAAAAATTTGATCTTTCTTTCTGGGTTTCTTTCTCTCCCTCCAAAATCGAATCTTTCTCATCTGGGTTCTTTCAATTTTGTCTTTTCTTGTCTCAATGATATGTCTTTTTTCTTCAAAATGGTTTTTTTTTATTGCTACTAGTTCATGTTCATGTTCCTATGGTGATGGCTTTGAATTTTTGTCTTAAATATGACTGGTTCGCATTTGAATAGAAGCATTTCCATTAATAGAAGATCTCACTCTCATTCTCAACAACCTATTGGAAGTCCCAAACCCAATTCTTCAAACCGTTTTGGATGTGTTTCTCTCAGTCTCAGGTTTCAAGTTCTTGTTATCATTGCTTCTGTTATTTCATTCTTTATAGCAATTGGTGGTGGTTACATCTATCTTCTTCCTAGTATAACACATGCTTTTTTTAACGGACAAGGTTTTTTTTCTGATCATAGTAATGGTGGATCATTGTTGAGAAAATGTGATGTTTTTGATGGAAAATGGGTTCAAGTATCTGGTTACCCTTTGTACAATGCAACTCAGTGTCCTTTTGTTGAACAAGGATTTGATTGTTTAGGTAATGGAAGGAGTGATTTGGATTTTCTTACATGGAGGTGGAAACCAAAGAGTTGTGATATTCCTATGTTTGATGTTGGTGCTGTTTTGGAAATGTTGAGGAGTAAAAGGGTTGTTTTTGTTGGTGATTCAATGAGTAGAACTCAATGGGAGTCTTTGATTTGTATGTTGATGACTGGTGTGGAGGATAAGATGAGTGTTTATGAAGTCAATCAGAATCAGATAACAAAGAGGATTAGGTTTTTAGGAGTTAGGTTTAGTGCTTTTAATTTTACCATTGAATTTTTTCGATCGGTTTTCTTGGTACAGCAGGGTCAGGCTCCTGAACATGCACCAAAGAGGGTTAAATCAACACTTTTGTTGGACAAATTAGATGATATAAGTCATCAATGGGTTAATTCAGATATCCTTATATTCAATACTGGTCATTGGTGGGTGCCATCTAAGCTTTTCCACATGTAAGGTTTCATTCTTTTCAACATTTTAATAGTATGCATGTAGTGTTATGTCTGCGACCGTGATTGTAGCCTCTATCGCGAGGACGTGGACTTTGATGCCTATGCGACCACAATGCAACTGTGTTTGAGTTGCATCGGCCGTTTTTGACTGTAAAACTTCACAACATCTATATTGCAATGCAATATGATTTTAAAACCTTAGTTTTGGTTATGTATGAGTAAATCTTCTCCAGTTTATTTTGATGCTATTCATTGCTTTAAATAGTTCACCTTAGCAGCATAGCCATTTGACCAAAAGGAGGTTTTTGAGTTTATAGAACAGGTGATGCATGAGCATCCAAAACATTTGACCAAAAGGCTATCTTGTTAATAGATTAAGTAGGTTTCTAGAGATTGTTGCCATGATTCTTTCCTTGCCAGTGCTTGAAAATCAAGATGATAGACACTTAAAATTTCTTCTGACATAGTGATGTATTGTTTTTCATTCTGATTCTAACTTAACAAACCGGCTCTGCCACAGTTTTGAGCAAGTGTAACTAACTTAACAAATGTTCTGAGAACTATCAACATTGTCTTGGCTTTGATCCGTGTTCTCATATTTTGAAATCTTTTCATTTGGGTTGCTGTGTAAAATGATTCTCTTCTGGCATTCAACAGGGGCTGTTATTTCCAGGTTGGAAACTCTCTGAAGCTTGGGATGTCGATTCCTTCCGCCTATAAAATAGCACTCCAAACTTGGACTTCATGGGTTGAAAGAAAGATTGATAAAAATAGAACACGCGTCTTTTTTAGGACTTTTGAGCCATCTCACTGGAGGTATTCCCACATTATGGATTGAAGTATATGCTTTATTTACATATGTTTAGCTTTCTTAATATAATTTCTTAAATTGATGCTTCAAAATTCAAATTATCCCTACATATAGCAAGTTTTGCTTGGTTTAGAGGACTCCATATCACACACTTTATTCTATAACCTTTTTTTTTTTGTCTTATCCCACCGGTTCCCCAGGGAAAGATTCCCTGGTAATTCGGAGTTCGGCCGGAAGGTAAGTCTGACCAGGAATTGTTGATTGTTCCAGTCAGGATTCGAACTCGGGTTATATCCCAAATGGTTCAACATTAACTAAGCTCATTAACCACTTGAGGCCAACCATTTGGTTGGATTCTTTATAACTAAATATTTTCTTGTAATATATGCTGCTCACTTCATTGTTCAACAATTATTCATCAAGCTTTTATGTTTGCTGCAGTGATCAAACCCGTAGGACTTGCAATGTAACCCAGTTTCCCACGTTTGAAACTAATGCAACGGACCAAAACTTGTTTTCAGACACAGTTTTGGAAGTTGTAAAGAATGTTAATTTTCCTATAAATGTTCTCCATGTTACATCTATGTCGGCTCCCCGCAGTGATGCACATGTTGGTAATTGGAATGATAATCCATTGAGTCAGGATTGCAGCCATTGGTGTCTACCCGGAGTGCCTGATATGTGGAATGAAATTATACTGTCTCAACTTTTTACCGAATATGAAATCCCTTTCTCGGGAAATGGAACCACACAGTAAGTTCAGTTACTTACAAAATATCCAACTCTTAAAAAAGATTCCTTTTCTTTTACTTTCAGATGCTCCATATTTTTAAAAAGAGCTACCTTTAACACGTTTTTTATTTGTGGATGCAGATTAGATGACTGACATTCTTGGTAATTACGGTTACGAGGCTACCTCAAAAAATTCAGATAAGTCCTAAGTATGGATCAGATTTCATACTGGTGCCAACACTATAAATATAGAGCCATCTCATACTGTAATTGTTGACCTCTGCCATATACAATGGTTTTCTGCAACACAAAGACTGCACCAAATTTTTGTGAATGTAAGCCCCAGATATAAATTGAGATTGTACCTAATTGTCTGCAACAGGAAGTATTTTTTTAATTATTTTTCCCATTCTTTGTATCCTGAAAAAGGTAGTCTGGGATGTAACAATTTTGTCTGCATGTCATGATTTTTTGATTTGGTCATGGCAATGCTATTGTTCTCCATAACAAAGAAAGAGATGAATAGTTAGAAATAGCAATAATTCAATTTATATTCTAGAGCCTGACTTGAATATATTGTATTGCTTTGTTTGAATGAACTCATGGTTAAATATCATTATGTTCGTCTTTGTTTTATGAACAACCATAGATAGGTTGGAGACAAATTCATGCAGACCATCGAAATCATGCAAGTTAACAGGTAGTTATTTTGCATGTTGTCACAAAAAAGACTTGATAAAGAGACCTCAGTTACCTCAAACATCAGAAGGATTATGGAACCATTTATAAAATTGAGTTTGACAAAATGGGTAATTGATGTGAAATGTTACACAAGGTGTAAAATTCCAGCATGCATAGAAGAGGATGTACACATTCTAGAAGTTGACAAAATAAGATGTCCTGAACCTTATTAAAATTAAACAAGTGTTATCTTACAACCTCGCAAAATGACCAAAGACAGCACAAATATTAATAATACAAATAAAGGATATTTTGTTACTTTGATCTTATCTTCGAACATGCAATAGGACTAGAACAAGTTTACAAGGAAATTTCCAAAATGAAGATTGCTGCCTCTAAAGATATTATAATGTAATTTATGTTACATAATATGTAAACCGAAACAGAAAGAAAAGAAAAACATGAGGAGGGTGGTTAGGAAACGTTAGCCGCACAAAAAAAGATATACACTGGCAGACGTTAATGGAATCTCTCAGGCATCGAAATATCATGGATCAATTGCTATAGGAGTAATGCGCTTCTTGGCTGGCTTATTTGATATGGGTGTGCTCTTTGAACTGGACATTAGATTCCCTGTTTTCTCTTCTGGCCTTGATTTTATGCCATCTAAAGTTGATTGTGGTTTATCTGCCTTCTCTTCAGCTCCAAAATTAACACTTCCTGAGCTACTGAGCTGTTTCTCTGTTGCATCTTCAGTTTTTTTACTATCTAATAGAGCTGCATCTATATTTGTGGTCTCATTTGTTTCAATGATCATGTCATCAGTGTTCTCTTCTGCGTCACTTTTCATACTATATGTTGTACCTCCTTCAATGACCATGTCATCAGCTTTATGCTGTGCTTCATTTTTCCTACTATCTGCTATAACTGCACTAACATTCCCAGTTGACTTGATGATCATGTCATCGGCTTGTGTTACAGTTTTACTGCTTTCTGATGTGACTGCACCAGTATCTCTAGATTCTTCTATGTCCATGTCATCAACTTTTTCTTCTGCTTCCGTTTTCCTACTTTCTACACCAACTGCACAAACACTCCCAATTGGTGGTACAGCGCCGTTGGCTGTCTGCAGGGTGCTTTTACTATCCTTGTCTGAGACATTTATTTCTAGAACAATGTTGAATAGGGAAATCAAAACCTGGTAAAAGTGAGAATGATAGCATGAAATGAAAGAGAAGTCTGCTTACTTGATAAACAGTGTGGTGATCCAAGTTCACCATCTTCAAACTCCACTAAAGAGCAGAAACCATCTTGCGATGAGAATGCCAAATAATGGGCATCGGGTGACCTTTTGAACAAATACTAACTACAATTAAACCTTACAAAAACAACCGTCTTAATTATCAAACTAGAAAATGATTTGTAAACCATTATAACATTTACCAGGTAATATCTGTTACTGGAGCATAGTGAAGACCAGCAAATACAGCAATTGGAGAAGTGCTCTCAGTGTCATAAATGTACAATGAATTCAATGTGGCCACGGCAAATACAATGCGATATGGGAGCTTAAACAATCCATCTGCAATAAATAAAAACCGCATCATGCATCAGTTATGCAGTACAGTTTCTGACACAAGCAGAATTTTAAAATAATGATTGGTAGGCAAAAACAATGTTATTAAACTCAGATCAATCATCGACTCAATCAGGGTAGAGGGTTAGTGTGTCAATGGTCGAACCAGTATATCAATAGTTAAATCACATGAACTAGTATTAATAAAAGAAGTGCTGACAACACTCCCACTAACACTCTTTTATCGGGTGAAATTCATATAGGTCTCACTATTTTAGGAATGGGTCTCACAAAATGGCAAGGCCTACGTACATTCCATCCAGGTAATATGGAAAGAGTGTTAGAGATAGTGTCGTTGGCACTTTTCTATTAATAATATGATAGAAACTGATATATATATATATATATATATATATATAGTGTTAAAATTAGTTGAAACAGCAATTTATTTGTAACAATCGCTGGACTGTCGTCTCAACAGAGAATGGGTTCTTTTACAATACTACAATTTAGAAAATAACACATAAATTCAGAAAATAGATAGT
Organism: Trifolium dubium; assembly: GCA_951804385.1. Classification (NCBI taxonomy): domain Eukaryota; kingdom Viridiplantae; phylum Streptophyta; class Magnoliopsida; order Fabales; family Fabaceae; genus Trifolium; species Trifolium dubium. The sequence goes on along the minus strand of OX638075.1, from coordinate 3,888,059 downwards.
CTACTTCTGCAAGGCAATTCCTAACCAATTAATTTTTTATCTCTCCTTTCCTAAGAACTCGGGAAATTGGTCTCTCCCAATCAATATTCAGCTCCAAAACTAAATGCCTTCAGAGTTTTCCTTCAATTTCCCTATTTATTCAATAACTATCTAATAACATCACTGCTGCCTAATACATAGCTGCAGCCTAATTACATAAAACTGTCTAATTGGTTCAGACCGTTCGCTTTGAACCTCTAGGCTGACTCTCACAATCTATACTAATAAGGGGTCGAACAATTCTTAACCAGCTTTGTGACATACTGACATATGTAGTGTTTCATCAATGTTCCTGATGTGATAAATTCACCAGACCAGCTGATATGTGCCTAGCACCCTGTCAAACTGGTCCAAGTTGTTTATTATAACATCGGGCAAAAGGTCTCAAAATTAAGTAGGACCAGATCCCACTCAAACAATACAATCAGAACTAGTAGTAGTACTAGTACCACATAGAAATATTTATCATAGTTACCGTTCATAAATACAAGTATACTAAGTGCACAAGTACCTGAGTTTGTTCCCTTAAGTTTGAAAAGTATAGGACAGAACCGGACAGCTACAACAGCTTTGCTTGCACAAGGAAGCTGTATTGCAGGCCTGCATATCAAGGTCAAACAATAAAGCAGCACAGGTCACTAACATGTTTGGTAACTTGATTCATTAGCTTAACATGAATAATTGAACATAATGACTCTTTCTAGATACAAAGTTAATAAATGTATGTTTTAGGTTTGTATTATGTCTTAACTGAAAGACATACCGAGAAAGGTCTTTTCTAGAAAATATGTAAGCGGCATTTACAGATTCAGACGCAGTACCAATTTTGTAAGAACCTGAAATGGAAAAAGACGTGAACTTCACGTTTAGAAGCAGATCGTGTATTAAAATCTAAGCAGGAATTCATTATTAAAGGAAGAAAACAATATATATCATTCAGCCTATAAGTTGCATCTAGATTATATCGAAGTAGACTAAACAACAAAGGGGGAAACTAAAAGTTGTCTGGACATCAGTATGTAACTAACAATACATAAATTTTAAAATTCAGTTAGCTTTGATTTGACCACTTCATCCACTTTGCTGTGAATGAAACATGATAGCCTATGAAAGATTCAGGAACTGGCCTGATTATACCCAAAAAACTAGTGCAAAAAAATGTAAGATTAATTGGATCAAGATTAACTTCTGCTTAAGTGAATACCTGCAGGCACAAGTAGAAATGAACCATCTGGAGACCAAGCTAATCTTCTAAAGAAAGAGGGCAATGTTTCATCATGGAAAAGATGATATTTTGTCGACTGCATCACAATAATTACAACTAATGTCCGTTATGTGACAATCCATCTATAGTGAAATCAAATACAAAAATAGATATCTAAGTCTAACCTTAGAATTCTTTAATAATGGTTGTTCTGCCTTGGAAATAACATGCTTGCAAACATAATTGATTTTTTCAACACCCTTTGATTTATGGGGCTTACTGACGTAAATTCGGCAAGTCCGATCAGAACTAAGAGAAGCAACATACTTCCCTAAAGGGTCCCATGCTACCCCCTGAACATAGTGTGCATGGGTATCCAACGTCTGAAGGTTAGTTCCTAACACATAAGGAACAAGGGCTATAAGAACATAAACCAATCATGCCTACTGCCATTACATTTACATCATATATCAACTGCAATGTACCACCATTAAAGCAAGTTCACTACAGAACAATTAAGTATTGGGCTCTGTACCTTTGTTAACATCCCATATAATGCAGGAATTATCAACTGATCCGGATATGATATATGCATCATCAGTAGACCATTCCAGATCCATAATGTCCTTAATATGAGATCTAATTCACATGAAAATATCTATTATAACCCGCTAATTGAAGCAGTAAAACATAAATGTCAAAATGAATTAAAAAAAATAAAACAGCTTGGATGATATTAAACAGCCAAATTTGCAAAACCTGCCACATTTCCAGTTTTTATTTGGAGGATGTTTTGCTTTTAAAACGTAAATGGCTGTATACACGTGCATTAGAACATATAGTGCTGTGCTGGTTACAACAAATGTTTCTAAAACTAAAATTTAACAGTAAAAGATTTGATTTTTTACCTAGCATACTAAAATTGGATAGTAATTTAGTGCACTACATAAGTTTCTCTGTGCATAATAAAAATACGCATAAAATTAATATGTGCCCATAGGCGAAGGAAGAATCCTAACAATTTCAATCGAAGTCATTACGTAATAAATAATGCAAGTAAGGGTTCATTGAAGAAACAAAGCAAAAGAATTACCGTAACATCTTCAGAACCTTCCATGTCTGACCAGTATCCGTCGAATGTAGCTTCCATATTAACAATTCACCTCCTAAAAATAAATAGAATAAAAAAATTAAGAAAAATTGCTTACATTTCATTAACTCAAGCTAAGAAAATTTCAAAAACATTCAACAATAGGGATCAAGATAAATACCATCAGAACCCGAAGCTAATAGTTCCCCTGAAGCATAAAAAATTAAAATTGTTACTTACATAATGCAAAAAACAGTTATTTACTAAAAAAAACAAATTGACATAAATAAATAAAAAAACTGAAATTTTACTGTGGCCTATTTTATTACCGGAAGAAGAAAAACGAATAATATTTACGGCGGAACTATGGTAAGAGAGACTATTGAAATAAGTAACTACTGGAAGCTTCTTCTGTGGTCCAGAAGGTTTTACTGACCATAACTGTTAAACATAGAACACAAATCAGTTCAATGTGATCTTAATTTGATGATTAATTGGTTAATTAATTGAATGATTTGAGTGGTGAAAACAGTACCTTGATGTCGAAATCGGCGCCGGCGGTGGCGAGAGTGCCGGAGAGAGGATGAAAATCTAGGGTTAAAACGGGTTTACTCTCGTGCCAGTTAATCTGAATCGTTCCACCTTTCATTTCTATTTGTTTGTTTCGATTTTCGATCGAATTGAAGAATTAGGGTTTACACTTTTCAGAGTGAAATGTAACGATACGCACTGAGTAAGGGAAAGAGAAGAAGAAAGAAAGAAAGGGAATTTCGCGCCCCTTGGAATTTTCTTGGCGGGAAAAAATATTTTATTGATGTTTTGGGCCTTCGTTTGGGCTTTCTAAGTTTTTTGGGCCGGTATTCTTTTTCGCACCTCATTTTTATTATATACACTATTATGTTTTTTCTAATGGCTCTAGACTATAATGAAGAAGTGCATAAAAAATGCTGCAAAAATGAAAGGGGATAAATGGTCTAGCTAGAGAGAGAGTGAGCACTGCCATCATTTGATTGCCTAATAGAATGTACTTTTCAAACATGTATATGAGTATATAATGTATATTATGTTTGGACACGTCAAAATTTATTATTTTATTATTTAAAATATATGTAATATTTAGGAAAAATATTTCTATTTTTTTTCATTCGTGTATCTAAATAAAATGTTCAAATATTTAGTAAAAAAAAAAGTATGTGAAATTGTGGAGATATGACTAGTAGTATATGCCGTTCACTTCTCTACATCTATCCTTGACCAAATTCATCAATTTGCGTTCTAAGTCCTAATCATTTTGTTCTCTCACTTTTGAGTTTTGACTACCAAATGTTGTCGCGGGTGTGTGTGAAATATGAACGAATAAGTAAATGTGTAAAATTCAAGTCAAGTGGCAATTCCAGCATGGTAATCGTTCTATATATGATTATATGGAGCTAAAGCATATATATCATTGACCAAAAAATAACAATAATAGGGGCTACTAACTGGCCTCTTTACATAAGTGCCAACTTCAGGTCCTTAACACAATTGATAAGAAGATGTTGCATGTAATGATATAAGGTTGCATTTGTTCATCAAAAACAAATATAAGGTTGGTTTAAATTTTTCGTGGTTTTGTAGTCTAATCATTAAAATTTCATTTTATAAAGTGAATAAGTTGGCATATCAAAATTTAAACTCTGATCGCTGCATATAAAGTTGGAATTTTAGTACATTTATTTTATTCATTTAAAAATTGTGAAGTTTTAAATATTAGACTACTTGAAGAAAAAAACTATCAACTTCAATATATATATATATATATATATATATATATATGCATGTTAGAGAGTATTTTCTTTATTGCAAAATTTAAATCAAACAAATATTCTTATTTAATGGCGGCTTAAATCTTAAAAAAATCACTATGACTTAAATATTGCATTGCTCAATCCTCATAGTTGTTTTGAGATCTTAGCTACTTGAAGTTTTTCTTTGGAAGCATTCTTTGTTTTTTTTTTTTTTTTAATCTGCTTGTTGAAGATTATTCTTTACACATCTTATGCTAAAAATAAGTATTTTCTCGCCTCCGGTATATTATATTTGTCATCATAAAATATAAAACATTTTGCATATATATCCAACATTGACCAAATTGATGTTGATCAAATTACCTACGTATTCTTTCTAAGCATGTTCATACGTAGAACGGTCGCATTTCTGCTTCTTTCCAAAAATGAAGTTTATTCCCATCACTGAAAGGCACGTATGTAATTAATAATCACTACCATATAGCCCTTCTTTAATCAAACATCAACATATATGGCATATAAATCTCAACTGACGAACAAATATCAAAATCGTTAAGTCTGATGTCTATGACTGAGGTTCAAACTCTGATCTTCCTATTTTATATGTAAATTTTTAATAATTTATCATTTTGTATATGTACAAAAAATAAATAATCTCATCAACATATAAAAAACAAAGTTCAATAATCATGTGTGTGTAGCCGCCTATTCACACACCCTTGGAGTTTTGATGTGGATAAAGATCGAGAAGAATAAATTTATGACCAAATTTAATGTTGGGTTGAAGGATTCTAAAAATAATTAACTTGTGTTTTTTATTTTTAATAAAAACTAATTACGAAAACATTTTTCTTCATAAACAAAATTTATTTTAGTTTGCATGAATTTTTTAACGAAGTTTAACGTCATAAATTAAATATAAAATAAAGGCAACGTAAGCAATTTACAATTTGAGACATATATAATGGAGATAAACTTAAATACCAACTTTTTTTTTTTTTTTGGATATAACTTAAATACCAACTTGATACAAATATATAACTAATTGGATAGGACTTTGGGTAGCGGCTTGTGAATTGTGATAGTGTGTGGATGCATGTGGCGTAATAAGGATTTGTATGATTAGAATTATTCTATACATCAGCATCTGATGCAACATGTTCTACGAAGTGCACTATAGATTTTAATTAACAAAGCTCATGAGGTGAAGAGAATTATTACTCGTACTCTTTGGGTGCTGAGCTTGGTTGGTTTGGAAGTTTCTGGAGAAAGATTTGGTGAAATTAAATACGAATGAAGAATGTAAGGATAGGGAGAGTATGGTTTGGTGGAATTGTTCGTGATGATATTAATAGGTGGTAATTGGTTTGGTGGATTTGCGAAGTAGTTGGGTACTTACCAAGTTGTAGTGAAGGTTTGGACTTTGGAGTATGTTACACAATCTGGGGTACAAGATAGGTGTGGCTAATACTCTAATAGTGCTATGGAACTTGCTTTTGCGAAAAACAAATGTAGATTGATGAAATTGGATTTGGAAAGATTTCTCATTCTTATTTGGAAGTCAGTCATTGGTCGGAGGAGATCCGTTCTACTATCAAATAGTTTTATGTTCTCTTTATTTAGCAAGTTCAGCGTCACGATTTTGTCTTTTATACGTTTCGGTTAGACTGAGGAGTGTGGTAGTTGTATGTAAATTACCTTTAAGCTCGATTTTCAAGTGATGCATGTGAGACTTATAGGTGAGCTAGAATAATAGGTGTTCTGTCGATGCTAAGGGGCTATAAGGTGTCAACCCACGAACATGTATGAGTTCGTTTTCACTTATGGCACCACTGTTCGTAACAAAACTTAAATTTATATGCATGAATGAATATATTTTGTTCCGACCTCAAGTTAACATTTTCAATAGATTATTCGCTTTGGGGTTAACCGTCAGTATTTTTATGAAAATTTTGTTCATAATCGTTTTTAAATTTAATGCAACATTAAATATCAGTTTGTCAATAAGAAATTAAATATACAACTTTTAAATTGAGTTTTTTAATATGTGTTTCTAGAAAACCGATATTTTTAAATTGTGTTTCTTAATACGTGTTTCTAAATCACACAAATTAGTTCTATCAAAAAAAAAAACACACAAATTAGTATTCTAATATTTAGGGACCGCGCATGTATATGATATAGTATATAGTATTTTGGTGAGAGAGATGGAGAGTGACTAATTACAATATAAATTAGTTATTGGACAGTTAATTACTACGTAGAATAGGAGGAATAGAAGATAACCCCATACAAAAAAAATAAATAATAGGAAGATAACGAATCTCCAAAAATGGACCAGTGTTTATTAATTTTTGGCACAAAGAATGGACTATGGTGGCTTAGAAGCCACCGTTTATAGTACTACATATCATTAACAAATTCAATGCCACAAATCAAAGTGACCAATTTTGTGATTGTGTTATTTGTGTGTGTGAAAATGTCAATATGGACGACAGCAGTTAAACGTTGTTTTTGTAAGGAAGACGTTTTAATTTCGAGGAGTAGGGGATCAAAGAAGAAAAGCATTAATTTTTGACATAGCAATTTTTTTTCACATTTGTGGTTCTATCCGTTTTAAGGGATTGTCTCTACAGTTGCACGTAGAGAATATCCAGTTTAAACTAAAATTTGGTTCGACAGTCGGTTCTATTTAACAAAGAATATTATAGAATTTTTTTTTTTTGAGTAATCAAATTAAAGAATGGACTAGCAAAAAAAAGAATATTGTTGTCACTTCTTATATTAGCAACCCGTTATTTTTTATTTAAAATGGTTTAGCAGTCCATATACATAACATATTTAAAATGGTTTAGCTGTCTTAGCCATCATCAAGATATCAAGCTAATGAAGCTATTTTTATTTTTTTCATCCCTCTTTCCATTATTAATCCAATCAGCCACTATATCTATGCCACATCATTATGGCCAAATGGCAAAACCTTTGCCACTTCGATGAAAATGGTCGGCAGGGACCGATGGCAAAAATGTTTGGTTGATATGAAGACTATTTTAAAATAAAATTATATACAAATACTAAAATCAAAATTTGGTGTACATACATGGACCAAAGACATGTTTAAACCTATATTATAATTGGTAAATTTAAATGTGCTGGTATATTTTTTCTTCTAATTCAAACAAATATTTTTAATATTAATATAAAATCATTAAAATTAAAATTAACGTGTTTCTAATATGAAGATTGACTTGTGGTGTAGATCATTCGTTTGTGTGTGTCCCTACACATGTGTGTGTGTATATATATATACCCAAACACGAACTATACTATACATAATATCTTTTGAATATCCTCATATATACATCTCCTCTTCTTTCATTGCATTATATTAATACATATACACACATAATTATTAACATGTTATCAAATATATTTGCAGAGCTATGTATAGCTCCAAGTAAGATCAAGGCCAATAACAAGGTGAATAACGTTTCATCCGATGAAACATGTCGAGATATTTGCAACATTAATCACTCAAAGTCCTTTAAAGTGTTATTTGAAACAGGACTTCCATGCAATGAATCTGTGGAAGAAAAACTATGTTGGATTCGGTCACAAATCATAGGCTATGATGTTGAATTCAACTCTCCATTTGGTTCAAGAAAACTTGTCTATGCTGATCACACAGCTTCTGGTCGTAGTCTTCACTATATTGAAAACTTCATCACCAAGCATCTTCTTCCTTTCTACGGTATTCACATATATATAACTTTTTTTTATTGAAAAACAACTAATAAAAGACCCATGCGTTCGCACGGATTGAGTAATACGAAAAATATATATAATCACTTTTATAAATCTTTATTTGCTTCTCGAAAATTTTAAAAAAATACCGGTAAAAATATCTAAAAATTACTTCAAATGATTTTTTTCTTCATTATTTTATGTTTTTTTATTTATTTTCTATCACTAATTCAACTTCTTATATTTGTATTTATTTAATTTATTTGCTAAACACAGGCAATACCCATACTTGTGAAAGTTATGTTGGAAACAAGACAACAAAAATGGTACATGAAGCAAGCACATACATTAAAAAATGTTTAGGTGGTGGTGAAGATGATGCACTCATATTATGCGGCTCGGGCGCAACGGCGGCCATCAAGAGGCTTCAAGAAGTAATGGGAATTGCGGTGTCTTCTATTTTGAGGGAAAGAATGTTGATGTGTCTTGGTGAAGAAGAAAGATGGGTTGTTTTTGTAGGACCTTATGAGCATCATTCTAATTTACTTTCTTGGAGGCAGAGTTTGGCTGAGGTTGTAGAGATTGGATTAGATGATAAAGGGTTGCTTGACATGGAAGCTCTTAAGCTAAAACTTGAGGCTTATAAAGATACTAATAGACCATTGTTGGGATCTTTCTCAGCTTGTAGTAATGTCACTGGAATCTACTCAGATACACGAGCAATTGCTAGGCTTCTTCATCAATACAATGGATTTGCATGCTTTGATTTTGCGGCAAGGTATATATGCATAGTTAATTAGAATTTGTCAATTATTGATTTTTTTTTCAAAATATTCGCATAGTTTATTTCAGTTATGAGATTAATTCGTTTTGCAACGAACAACTATTTTTACAAGTTCACCGATCTTTTCAAATAGATGATCCAATAAATTAATTAAATTTTGATTTTTCTTAAGAAGAGTCGGTATCGACTCACCCAACACTATGTTAGCAGTTAATTGCAATATATCTGTCTATAAAATGTTAACTTAAATTTAAAGTGAAAAAAAATATATTTGTATCTAATTTTAGGCGAGAATTGTCCCTCTTAATAAACTCATGTTATTATCTTATAATTAAAATAAGATTTGAGTTTTTTAATACACTTAACTACTTAAGCACTGATTAATGCTTGAATATGAATGGTGGGACTCCTAACGTTGCTCTTAATTTTATGTTAGAAATTTATCTTTAAGATGTGGGGACTTAGAATTTTTCTAATAAATAAATAGTACAACTATACGTGCTGACCTTTAAATATGAATTTGTGTATCATTGATATATTGATATACTCGTAATGAATTTGTGTATCAGAATTTGTCTACTACTATTTGGTAGCATATTAATGATTTTACTAATTAATTTGTTTAAATATATAGTGGTCCATATGTGGAGATTGACATGAGATCAGGGAAGAATGATGGGTATGATGCTGTGTTCATCAGTCCACATAAGTTTGTTGGCGGACCTGACTCACCAGGAGTGTTATTAATGAACAAAGCTTTGTATAAGTTGAGATCTTCACCCCCATCTACTTGTGGAGGTGGAACTGTTAATTATGTCAATTGCTTCAATGAAAAGGTATATAAATAGATTTTTTTTTTAATACTATACAAATCTATTTTATCTCTTCTTGTTACACATTTGAAAAGGAATTCATAATTAATTAGGTGAAGAATGCCTAACATATTAAGAAATTTAATAATACTCATAAATATGCTAAAATTGTAGTATGTCTATAGCTTGAGAGATAAGTCAAATAAACAAGCTTTCAATGACTTTAGTAACTTCATTGTGTCATTGATCTCATAAGAGTTCCTCTAGGATTTTATGACTTCTGACTTACAAGTTACAATAACGTACGGCTAATAAAATAGGCTTTAATATTTTATATTTCTAAGAAATTATTTTTCATATTATTTTTTTTGGATGCATATTTTTTATATTGTTTAGATGTTGACAAATTGAGATATTTCTTTTATATTTGCAAAAAATTAATTGTTCAATTTTTTTTAGAGTAGTATTTTTCTTATTTTTTGAGAATATATATTACTACAGTACTACTATAGAATGTACTTGTTTTGACAAAAAGAAATATATAGTCAATATTGGCCTGGTGCTAAATTTATATATTGCATTGATATTGTCTCAGGTATACCATGACTGAATCAACAAATGCCAGATAATAAAAAATTGTCATATTTTACTTATTTATTTATTGGCACCGGCAAAACAAAAAACGCATTGTGTCTATAGCGTACCAAAATGAAAAATATAAAAACATAATTAAGTCTGTACCAAAAAATAAACCATAATTAATTAAGTCTAAACATATAAGTTGAAAATTGAAATAGCCACCGATATTCATTTCGTGTGTATATGGGTTACTATATCAAGTTAAAAAGTCCATAAAAATTGTCAACTTTAGTATCAAAATAATAAAATAAAATGTCAACCATTGTTTTTTCTTGTTTTCTTATGTATCGGACTCTATCCTAAAAATCAATGATCAAAATGTCTAAAATAATACATTTTGTATTAAAGAAAATTGTGTATGTTCTCATGAACATTATTCAATATTCGATAGAGATATTATAATATATTAGATAATTAGAACGGTATTTTTCATTTTTTTCTGGTCAGATCAAAATTTCTCATTTATTTACCTTTAACCTTAAATTTTAATTACTAAGTTATCACTTGAAAAAAAAATTGTGTACTAATTAATATTACCCATTTTTAAAAATAAGCTTCCAAATTAAACTTGATGAATGTGGGCCTTCTTCAATTTTAGGATACATTATACTTGGAGGATATAGAGGAAAGGGAAAATGGGGGCACACCTCCAATAATTCAAACAGTGAGAGCAGCATTGGCATTTTGGGTGAAAGAGTACATTGGCTACAAAGAGATTGAAAAAAGAGAACAATTCTACATTAACAAGGCACTTAAGAGATTCATGCTCAATCCAAACATTGAGATTTTAGGGCACTTAGGCACAAAAAGACAAGCCATATTGTCATTTGTGATTTATTCCATCACCAATAGAAGTAAGATACTTGATGGCTCTTTTGTTGCAACATTGTTAAATGATCTATTTGGCATTCAAGCTCGAGGTGGGTGTGCTTGTGCTGGACCTTATGGCCACAATTTGCTCAATATCAATGAATCTCAATCCCTTGCCGTTAGATCAGCAATTCAAGAGGTAAAAAACTATCTATTTGTACAAAAAATAACTATTTATTTTTAAATTTCAGTTTCGTCAAAAATGTTTTAGTTTTTTTTTTGTCATCACATTAAACTCACACCCTTTAAATGTAAAAAAGAAAAATGAAAATTTTCGAGTTCAAAGTTCAAACTATCATACCTCAAACTTATGTCATGTGTCTTTGCAATTATCAACTAAATTATACTTGAACAAACAATTGTAAAAACATAAAAAAATATTACTTAAGAGAGTCCCATTATAATTATTTTTAAAATTTTAGTTTGATTATTAAAAAATAATTGGCTTTTTATATATTTTAGAACTAATTAACAAACATTTTTATTGTTTTAAAACAGGGTTATGTTGGTGCGAAGCCCGGATGGACAAGAGTTAGCTTTCCTTATTACATGGGTGAGGAGGATTTTGAGTTCATTTTAGCTGCCATAGAGTTTGTAGCTATTTATGGCCAACAATTTCTTGCACTATACAAGTTTGATTTTAAAAATGGCAGCTGGAAAATTAAGAAACAGAAACTTGATATTCTAATCATGGAAAATAAATGTTACTTCAGAGAAACTAGAGAGAAAGCAAACAATGATTATTTCAAAGCAAGAAGTGATCATAATGTTGGAATCAAACAAGTTGGGATATTGAGAAGGAAATCATTTTTAGAAGCTAAATGTATTGCTAGTCGCCTCACTAATTTTCCTTCTCAAAATACAATCCATCCAGATGTAGATCCTAGTGTCATCCATTTTATCATTTGATTATAAGAATTATAATTTAGTCTAATATGTAAAAGCAAAATACTCTTGCATATATTATGGAGTGTGTTTTTCACTATTTTTGATTAATAAATCTCATCATATATCTAATTTGATATAATGATAAGATTTATTAATTTTATAGTAGAAACTAAACTATGTATAAACTTTTATTTATTTATTTATTTTGTTTTCGTTAGAATTTGTCATTATTATAATGACATTTTTTATCAAATGTGCACATCTTTTATATTCAATAAAGTTTTTTGAGTAATAATCGAGATATTGAACTCATGTCGTTAACAAATTACACTAAATAACATATATCAGGAGACCTCCAATTTAATTCTTATGTGGAACAATTTTTTAGTCATCTTAATTTACTTTACTTTTTTTTATCCTTTTTCCTCCATATATAGTGGTTTTGTTTCGAGAAAAGAAAATTTATTAATTCTTCATTTCTCAAAACGCAATATACAACAAAACTTCTCATCAATTATTATACAACAATGCATGATTTTGATAGACTTGTGATTATAAGTTATAATCAAAGGGTATTCATGCGATAAAACTAATACTTCTCCCACTTGCACTACCACCTTTTATTTTATTGTTTTTGACAATGTCTTGCACTTTAATTTACTCATCTTATAAACTTTAATTCCGACGTTAATCTCAAGTTGTGGGTATTTGTCAAATCAAACTTGTGGGTGTGGGCTTGGATAGGATGAGCGCGTTGTTTCTATTTTACTAGTATACTAGTACATTTTATTCATGAGAATTGTTCAAGTTTATCCCAAGATATAATTATATTCCCCTTATTATATAATATATGTATTGAACTTAAAGTAGTTAATAAGTTTTACTAAATCTTAAATATAGGAAGAAATTGATTCCTTTATCTATATTTTGCGACTAAACTCTCGATTAGAAATTTATTCACCTAAGAATTAGATAGTTAATATAAAAAATGGTGACACTAGTTAGAGGTGTTCGTAATATACATCATACAACTCTCTCTTGCAAAAGTTTAAAATTTTCTAATAAGGGATGAGTTAAACATAAATTTTAAGTTTTTGACAATTATAAATTTATATTTAATTAATTTTTTAATAAAAAGTATAATTTTTTGTGAGAGAGATCATTATATTATTTTAAATATGTCTGCAAAATTAATTCAATAGTGTGAACAGTACAAAAAAATGTTGATATACTAATTTATTTATTTTATACAGTAAAAAAAAAAGAGGATACTGATTATTTAACCGTGGGAATTAAAATAGAAAATATTTCTTTTTTCCTGGTACAAAGAAAAACATAAAGTTTTCAAACACAATGTTTTAATTACAACTATAATCTAGAGGGAAAGCTACCTGAATTGTCCATATCCACAATAAAATAGTACCAACAGGTTTTGTTCAGCCCACATATACACCCCACTGAAAATAATACCATTAACTCTTATCAAATTAGTATAAAATATAAATAACCCAAATATTCTACATTCTCTTATATTGAAGCCTTCTTCAATATTCTTTTAGCATATGTTTCATTACATTAGCAATATCATACACCACTATATTCAATTTTTGATTATGGAAGTAGAGCAACCATTGCTAGCAGATATCATACCTATGTTAGCTCAAAGTCAGAACATTAAGGCCAGAAATGAGGTTTCTGTACCTTTGTCTAAAACAAACAGCATTTTAGAAACATCTCATGATTTTTGCTACCACCCTGAGTCCTTTAAGAAGCTTGTGGAAATGAACCTGCCTTGTAATGAATCTGTCGAGGAGAAACTGTGTTGGTTGCGGTCTCAAATCGTAGGTAATGATGCAGAGTTTGATTCTCCATTTGGAAGACGAAAACTTGTCTATGCTGATCACACTGCTTCTGGCCGAAGTCTTCGTTACAGTGAAAATTTCATCATCAATCATCTTCTTCCTTTCTATGGTATGTCACTTCATTCGTGTCACGCCTTGCTTATATGTATGCATCACAATTATAGAATGTTGGTCGTCGTTGAATGTTGATCGTCGTTGTTAATGTATAGTGAAATAAAACGACTTGAAAGAAGTGCATACAACATTAATTTCGGGGTAAAATTTGAAAAGACAATAATTGATGTCACATTTAAACATATTTTTATATGCTAAAACGACAGTTATTTTGAACAGGTAATACTCATACTTGCGATAGTTATGTGGGAAGTAGGACAACAAAAATGCTACATGAAGCAACTGAGTACATTAAGAAATGCTTACGCGGTGGTGAAGGTGATGCAATCATCTTCTGTGGTTCAGGCACAACTGCAGCCATCAAGAGGCTTCAAGAAGTAATGGGAATCGCAGTGCCTTCTATTTTAAGGGAAAGAATGTTGATGTGTCTTAGCGAAGAAGAAAGATGGGTGGTTTTTGTAGGACCACATGAGCACCATTCAAATCTCCTTTCTTGGAGGCAGAGTTTGGCTGAGGTTGTAGAGATTGGACTAGATGATAAAGGGTTACTCGACATGGAAGCTCTTAAGATACAACTTGAAGCCTATAAAGATACGAACCGACCCTTGTTGGGATCTTTCTCAGCTTGTAGTAATGTCACGGGTATCTTCTCAGATACGCGTGATATTGCTAAGCTTTTTCACCAATACAAAGGCTATGCATGTTTTGATTTTGCTGCAAGGTACATAGTTAATTGGATTTGTTAATTGATACTTTTTTTGTATTATTAGAATATTCAATGACATAGTAAGCGTTTTTGTTTAGTGGTCCGTATGCGGAGATTGAGATGAAATCAGGGGAGATTGATGGATATGACGCTGTGTTCCTCAGTCCACATAAGTTTCTTGGTGGTCCTGACTCTCCGGGAGTGCTTTTGATGAACAAGGCCTTGTACCGGTTGAGATCTTCGCCTCCTTCGACTTGCGGAGGTGGAACTGTTACTTATGTCAATGCCTTCAGTGAAAAGGTAAATTTCATTTTACAAAAGCATTTTGTTAGGTGGCCTAACGCAAGAACTTAAGTCGCCTTCTGTTTAGGATATGTTTCATGGCGACATTATTGATTAGGACTATGCGAAACTCTAAATATTACTTTATATATATGTAGATGCTAATCCATTTTGTGAAGCATTTTAAATCATATCATGTTTGATCAATGTAGGACACATTATACATGGAGAACATAGAAGAGAGGGAGAATGGGGGCACACCTCCAATAATCCAGACAGTGAGAGCAGCATTAGCATTTTGGGTGAAAGAATACATTGGCTACAAAGAAATTGAAAAAATAGAACAACTATACATTAACAAGGCACTTAGGAGACTTGTCACCAACCCCAACATTAAGATTTTGGGAAACTTGAATGCCAAGCGACAAGCTATATTGTCATTTCTCATATATTCTACCACCAATTCTTGCTCATCAGCTGAATGGAGAAGTGAGTGGGATAGTGTCGGTAGCCAAGAACATGAAGGTGAACTTAATTTGTGGCAAGAAATGGGGAACCAAAGAGGTAAACCACTTCATGGCCCTTTTGTTGCAGCATTGCTTAATGATCTTTTTGGCATTCAAGCTAGAGGTGGGTGTGCATGTGCTGGACCTTATGGACATGAATTACTCAACATCAATAAATCTCAATCACTTGCTATTAGATCAGCAGTTCAAGAGGTGAAACATTATTTAATTTTCTTTATACAGTCAAATATGTTTTTAATCCTATAAAATTACAAAAAAAAATTTTAATTTATATAGGACTTGAAAAAACGTAAATTTTATAGGGTTAAAAAATGCATTATATATTTAAAATTATAGACGTTTCAAAACATTTATCAAAAACTAAAATTGGTTTTGAACCTTTCGGTAAGCAGGGATATATTGGAGTAAAACCCGGATGGACACGGGTTAGTTTTCCTTACTACATGAGTGAAGAGGATTTTGAGTACATTCTAAGTGCAATAGAGTTTTTAGCTGTATACGGACAAAGGTTCTTTCCTCTTTATAGCTTCAATTTGAGGAATGGAAGTTGGAGAATGAAGACAGAGAATTTTGAGGCATTATTAAACATTGAAGACAATTGCAACAGTCCTAATCACGTTGTTGGAGTAAAACAAGAAGATGTGAATGTGAGAAGGAACAAATCATATTTTGATGTGGCCAAATATATTGTTAGTAGTCTCCCTAAATTCCCTCCTGAGGGTATATTGCAGGAAGGCATGGATCCAAAAAACCTCTATTTTAGAGTTTGAATTTTGACTGTGTTATTGATACTCAATACTAGACATTATTTATAAACATAAACACATGATTTGTGCCATTGTCCATTTTGTTTGTAGTATGAATGATATCTACATTTTCTGACACCCTTTGTCAATTTTAGACTTGAAATTTATGTGACAACTATTTATCACTAAAGATTAAAATTCACTTTAATCAATTACTCTTTCCGTCTCAAAATAAATTTTTTATTTGTCAAAATTGTTTATCCCAAAATAAATGTCTTATATTATTTATAATATTAGTTTTTTTCTTCTATTTTATTCCTTAAAACAATCATTAGGTGAAAAAAAATATTCTCAGAAATTTACTTTTTATTATTCATATGTCTACTACCAATAAAAATATGAGGTATTTTAGTAAAAATCATATTCTCTCTTACATTTACACACTTTTCTTAAAGTGTTTTCTTAAAATGTGTGAAATGATCAACCAAAACATTTAAATTGAGAGGGAGGGTATTAATTTAGGCAAAATTACTCTCCACTCTAATATTATTTTTTATTTTTCTTCAATTTACCTTTTTTTTTGCCCAATTAGTAATTTTAAGTTTATTAGTGCTGCTATTTTTTGTACTAGATGTAAAGTTTTTACTATTGATTATTAGTGACAAATGCTAACAAGTGCTCCAAAGATATTATTATAAAAAACTAACTATAGAATTTCTTTAAAGATTGTGTAATCAAAGTTGAAATTGTTAGGCTAAACTTCTATGATCGGGGTTTGAATTAAATTTATGATCAGGTGTTAATTAAATTTCATCAATTTATTTGGGAGCAAACAACCATTATAGTTCTTGAAAATATCATTCGCTATCTTAATAGTCTTTAAATCCTCATAAAACCTTTTAAAGTCCTTGATTGTTGATTCTTTCAGTCAAATTAGTCTAAAATGTTAAATTAATGTTAACTATGATGATATATCAATCACTTTGCTATGTGAGATGCTTATGTGTTATTTTTATTTTTATGTGTGACTTCTATATTAACAAGAGACTAAGATGACTACAATACCTCTTTTATTTTTTGAGAAAAGAGGAACAAACTCAAATTTTTATTTTCTTACCAAGTCTCCCTCTCACAAGGTCACCACCCAACAACTCATCACCATAAAAAAAAAAATCAACAAAACTTGATTCAACTTTTCGTAGATTTGGAAGAAAGATTTAAAATTAGATGAATTTGATATTAATTGATGATTTATTATGCTTTTATTTTTTTAAGAAGATATTTTGTTTTCATTTTTCTCACTTGCTAATAATATGGAAATCACACATAAGTAACTGACATGATAAAAGTTAAATACGCATCATCATAATTAACAACAATTTAACATTTTGAAAATCAACAATACAAGACTTTGAAAAAAAAAAACGATGAAAAATTTTAAAATATTTTATGCTAGTTCAAAGAGTATTATAAAATAACTTTAGAACACTTAAAGAAAGGGTTACTCTAGTATTCGGTTCGGATACCATCCAACAGTCCCACCCACGAGCCTCGGTGTGCGCAACTTGCAGTTATGCGCATGTTAGAAGCATTCATTTTTTTTTTGTTTGGTCCAATATATTCAAAAATAATTATTCACATTTTCTTTTTCTTTTTCAATTTTAATGAACTCGAACCTCACCGCTGTCGTCTTCCTCACTCTGAAAAAAGTAACAACAACAACCACCGTTACCGCCGCAATCACCACCCCAAACTCGCCGTCAAGCTTCTAAGATCCACCGCGCCATTCGATTCAATTCCACGCTTTGAAGAATCACGTTCACATCTTCATCGCGTTCGCTCAATTTTCGTACCTTCGTTTTCCTCCAATTCAAAATTCAATTCCAATTTCGCTGGATATTCCCCAATCGTTTCATCTGTTGCTTCACTTTCCACTTCCACGGTGATTAGCAGAGTTAATTGTTGCTCTGTTATTCTATTCGCCGGCGCAAGGGTTTCTGCTTACATCTCGCTGCTCGAGTTTTGCTGTAGCCCGTAGACGCCGGAATCGGATAATTGAAGATACGGTAATATCGATTTGTTTGAGAATTATGGTTTCGGTGAGGGTTTTATGAGGTTTATGTAGGAAAAGTAGGATTAGCATGGTTTAGTTGTTTTGAATTTGATCTAACTGAAATTAGGGTATTGCTTTCATGATAGTAGATTGAGGATGGTGAGGCTTTTAGGGTTCGCTCGTGGTTCTGCAGATGAACCCCGGGAAATTGAGTCAAAGTCAAACCTGACTAGTGACTCTAGTGAAAATGGTTGGCTTATTAGGTTCTTCGATTCGTCGTTTTTCTGCGAATGGATTGCTGTGAGTTACTTGTACAAGCATGATCATGCTGGGGTGCGTGATTATCTTTGTAATAGAATGTATACTCTTCCCTTGCAAGGGCTTGAGAGTTATTTGTTTCAAATATGTTACATGATGATACACAAGCCTAGTCCATCGTTGGATAAGTTTGTGATAGATATGTGTTCGAAGTCGCTTAAGATTGCTTTGAAGGTGCATTGGTTCTTAATGGCAGAGCTGGAGGACTCTGATGATAATGAAGGGATTAGTAGGATTCAGGAGAAGTGTCAGATTGCAGCCACTTTGATGGGTGAGTGGCCGCCTCTGATACGGCCTCACACTGAACCTCCAAGTTCTGGAGGCAAGAGCCAAGTTTTGAATAGGTTACTTTCATCTAAAAATCGTTTGTTGTCATTAACAACCTCGCCGCCTAAGTCTTTGTCATTTTCTTCTTCACCGGGAAATAATTTTCAAGAGGATGGCAATCCACTGTCTCCTGATGAGAACAGGATATTTAAGAAGTTTATGCCAAGTCCAAAGGTTAGAGATGCTTTGCTTTTTAGAAAGTCAGCGGACAAAGATGACGGTGATTCTGAAAAGGATGGGTTTTTTAAGAGGCTTTTAAGAGATAGTAAAGGCGATGATGAGCTTGGACAAAAAATTCGTGATGCATTTCATTTTCGGAAGTCGTCCGAGAAAGATGCATTGGACTCCGAGAAAGAAAATTTCTTTAAAAGGTTCTTAAGAGACAGTAGGGACAGTACTAGAGGTGATGATGAAGACTCTGAAAAGGATGGTTTCTTTCAAAGGATCTTAAAGGACAGTAGAAGCGAAGACGAGGATGTGACCTCAAGTTCAGAAGGGTTTTTTAAGAAGTTGTTTCGGGATAGTAAGAATGATTCCGAGGACAGAACAAATACAAAAACAGTGGAAGATGAAGAGAAGAACGGACTTTTCCGAAAGTTTTTCCGGGATAAATTTGAAGATAAGAAGGATGGGCGTGATAGAAATGTTGCTAATTCTGAAGAGAATTGTCCAAAACCCGATGAAGAGGATGAAAAAGATGGGTTTTTCCGGAAATTATTCAGGGATAAATTTGAGGACAAGAAAGACACAAAAGATAAAATTGAAGAGGGCACTGCCAATGGTGAGGAAGAAGAGCCTTCTGAGCTTTCCTTGTTCAAAAGACTGTTTCGCGTGCACCCTGAAGATGACCAAAGTAGTCCAGCCAATGAAAATAGCAATAATGGTGGTTTATTTCAAAGTAGTCCAGGTACAGAGAATTTTTTCCGTAAATTGTTCAAAGACCGTGACCGTTCAATTGAAGATTCAGAGCTATTGGGGTCAAAGAGACAGAAAGAGGTATGCTGGATATATGTTAATGATTTGGTTTACTTCTATGGGAGAATTTGTTTTGTAAATGCAATTATTGTACTTTTTATGAAATGATAATTGATAAATGTTTTAGTTAATAATCCATTCATGAACTTCAACCTAATACAGTAACAAGTTTTTAGGTGTAAATTAAGTTGAATTTCAGCACATTGGAAAAAATGAGCCTCAGCAATTTAGGACTTCAGTGTTGGGGTGGGATGTGGTAGATGTAGTGAAGCCATTTCATTCAAAAATAAATTTAAATAAATGATGGTATTATGGTAAGTGTATGATTTATTGCATGCATGATCGCCTGGCATCGGAAAGGGCTCATATTTGTGATAATTCTGATTCCTGTTGTAGGTCAGACTTCAGAGAACAATACTGCAAGTATTAATACATTATCACATTCTGCCTTATGTTTTCTAATTTTTAATATTAAATAAAGTGCAATTTCCAATGTATCATGTTACTCTGATTCATTTGGGGGAATCTAATTACTTTTTCCAGAAGCATCCTGGGTCCCCAAAGCAGCAAAGTGAAAAATCGAGCACAAAGCCCCCTTTACCGATCAATCCAACTCAGTTTCGGAAAGGGGCTTACCATGACTCATTGGAGTTTGTGCAGTCATTATGCGACACGTCATATGGGTTAGTGGATGTATTTCCAATTGAAGATCGCAAAAGTGCTCTTCAAGAGGTTATTTTCTTGAAATTTTCTTTTTTAATGCTTTCTTCATCTATTTGATTTATCAACAAAAATCTATTGTATTGTATTATTGTTTCTGACACCTTTGTTATTCTTATATTTCTAGTCGCTTAGAGAGATCAATATGCATGTAAAAGAGGTTCAGAACACCGGTGGTATGTCTCGACTTCTATTCATATTATTTGAATGATGTTCAACTTTGGCAATGAATTTCTCTACTTTTTTGTATTTTTCTAAGTGAGCAGGTTATATATTTGTTTAAAGTGTGGTCTGGAATTTTTTAGTAGCAGTATGCCATATTTCTTGGTTTAGAATCAGAGGTTTTCTATATAGTTTCCTGTTCCTTTCAATTTATAACACAATAAATCAACCAGTTGTTAATGGTGAAATTTCCCAATTCCGATACATGTGTGTGTTCGTCTCCCTCCGGAGGTATGCCATAATAATTGCTTGTTATGCAGCAAAACTATGAAATTTCCCAGATATCTATCTTTGATGTAGTCTTTCACTTCTCTAGAATTGTGTTTGAATTTACATTTTTGTTCTTACTGGCAGTCCAATTCAATAAGGATCTGCAGAGAAGTTTCTCTATAATGTGATTGTAATTGTTGGCACTTGGCAGTGTTTAGTTCTTTACTGTAAACATATATCATTTTTTATGTCTCCAATCAAGTTACCACCACTTACCACCTTTCCATTGATTATAATTATTAGATTAGATAGGTCTCCTGCTTCTAATGAATCTTCGTTGTCATATTTGTAGGAGTCTGTTTTCCACTGGGAAAGGGCATGTATCGGGTGCTTCATATGCCAGTAGATGAAGCTGTTCTGTTGAATTCTAGGGAGAAGGCACCTTATTTGATCTGCATAGAAGTTTTGAGATGTGAAATGCCAAGGTATTAGTTGCATAATATTCTTTGCTATCGTGAAGAATAGTAGTTTGTGATGTGTAAAACACATTTTTGATATATTCCTCTCTCTGCATATTTTTTGTTATAGTAATTTCAAGGAGGCATCCAGTTCTCAGAAGCTTTCTCAAGGCGGGATTCCTTTGGCAAATGGAGATGCTTTTTTGCAAAAACCACCACCTTGGGCTTATCCATTATGGTCAGCACAAGAGGTTTACCGTAATAGCAATGATAGGATGTCCAGATCGACTGCTCAGGCAATTGACCAGGCAATGACTCATGTATCTGAGCCAAAAATCAAACTTGTTAGCCTGAATCTTTCAGTGGAAACAAGATATAATGGTCAGGAAGGAGCAGAACATGACAGTGATTTGGAATGGGTACGAGTAGTATTGACAGCTGATCCTGGGGTTAGATTGGAAGATATCGAGGATCAAGCACCACCTCGGAAAAAGGAACATCGCCGTGTTCCAAGTACAGTGGCAATGGAAGAAGTGAAGGTAAGCCTTTGAATGTTTTTTTTACAAAAAATTGATGTGCTATCCACATTACTTCAACATAAAGCTTCAAGTCTTCAACTGACTTTTTTTGAGCCTTAGTTTGTTGCTAAAATTGGTAAAAAAGGCCAGCCTAGTGTCCTCAACAAGTTATTTTTCATATATCTATCTATCTCTTCTAAAATCCTACCTATGTTGTGCTTTGTGCTATACATAACCAGTCTCAAGCCAAGATAAAAGGTGAGGGTTATGTAAGGTCTCAACGACAACATCCAATGTAGACTTTATCAAATCTTTATGGCATGGATCAAAGATTTAATAATATATCTCTTCTAAGCCTTGCAAAACATAGGATGAAAGAGATAAATGTCTTGGATTTTCATTAATCATTGGGTCAATAAGAAATGCTCTTTTAATAAGTGGTTATCTACATGCGCCATGCACTTTAGAGAGAGGGGGTTGAGGTAGCATTTATCGTAGAAAAGATGGCAGAAACGCGGCTTAGGTGGTTTGGGCATGTGGAGGGAAAACCTATAGATTTTTCAGCAAGGAAAGTAGATCAGATGGAGGGCAGTCAAATTACCAGAGGCAGGGGATGACCTAGAAAAATTATAAGATAAACTATTCAGAATGACGTTAAAATTAATGAGTTTAATAGAGATATGATATATGATTGAACATTATGATGTCGTTTGATCAATGTAGTCGAGTCTACTTAGTGGGATAAAACCTTGATTGTTGTTGTTTTAATTAGGCATAAAACTGTTTTTTTTTTCTTTCTTTGAATAGAAAATATATTATTAATAAAAACCAAATCTTTGTACAAGACGAACAAAGACCGGTAGAAGAGGAATTACAAAACAAAGGTGCCGTATATAGGCGGAACACCAATGTAAAATACCAAAACAGACACCGCCCATAAAACTGTTTATTAATTTGAATAACATTATATTTTTATTGTCTTGAACCTTTGGTAGGCTGCGGCAGCAAAAGGAGAAGCACCTCTTGGACTCCCTTTGAAAGGTGCTGGCCAAGACTCATCAGATGCACAGCCAAGGGTAAGACATAATTATTGAAGTTGGTTTACTTAGCTTTATGATTGCAGCGTTGTTGTATAACATGATTCCTTCTAACAGGCTAATGGAATTACTTTCAAAGCCAGTGATGCCTTGTCTGGTGAACTTTGGGAGGCAAAGAAAGATAGGGTGTGCAAGGCTTCCATATACGGGAAGTTACCTGGTTGGGACTTGCGATCGGTAGGCTTGTATTTTAAGCACAATAGTCGTCTTTACAAGTAGCTAGTTAGTTATCCGTTTTGGAAATTCAGTAAGATACAAACTCGATATGTACACATAAAAATGGTATTATTTATGCATACCAGAAAAAAAAATGCTTCCAAGGGTATCTTGATCTATGACATTTTACTATCTAATAGAAAATCTTACCATTTGTTACAATATAAATTTGTTCGTTACCTCTCTAAATTTCTAGTTGAAAATTTGATTAAGAGTCAATATTGACTGTATAAACGTGCTTTAACTTCTGTTTGAGGACGAGTATGTTAAAATTCAAACTCATTCTTACTTGAGGATCAGTCAGTGCATTGGATCAAAGGGGTGAAGGATATTGCAATCAAAGGATTTTTAAAATGTTTTTTATACAACAGTAAAACTTGAAAATACCAATATGAACGAAAAAACAACCCGACTTTCTTTTTTCTCATTTTCTTATGTAAATTGCATCACAGGCTTTACAATTAAAGACAAGTGGAATATTAATGAATGTTGTCTGTAAACAGCTATTAATATTAGTGATATAGTTCTTTGACTCTTTGTATGCAGTGCAATTTTATGTAGGTTTATCCAAATTGCATGTGTCAATGAAGAATTTACATATTGGATTGAAGCAGTATTTATCAAACAACAATATTTTGTGCCAAAAACTACCACTATTAAGTATTTTTTTATGATTATTAATATGACTATTAATAATGGTTGGCTTTTGTTCTATATTAGCTATTTGTTGTTTCTCTTTCAAAATATGTGCTTTGCATGACAATTCTTTTGAGCATGTTCATGCAATTTTTTCCTTCGTTACAGGTTATTGTAAAGAGTGGAGATGATTGCAGGCAAGAGCATCTTGCTGTTCAACTTATTTCTCATTTCTATGGTAGGTGGTCTTTCGAATCTTTTGTTTTCTTTCTTCATATGCAGAAAAGAACCAATTTTCTTCCATTTATGTTCATATGTTGCAAAAACGTTTCTCCCAATTATAAAGCTTCCAAGGTTAATTCCTTGGCATTTGATTTTATTCCTTCCAAAACATGTAAAACCCTCTGAGGTGAATCTCCCATGTGCAATAGATCATGCATAGTTTGCATCTGAATGAACCTACTTTGTTAAGGTTTTCAATGCAATAGTGGCAAATTAAAGTGGAAATATGTACCGAAATATGAATGCATCTAGGAGTTAGTGATGTTAATTGATTCGGTTTGGATCTCGTTTTATCATGTTCTCACGAACATATAAACCAGGGTGTAGAAGTCTCTGTGTTTCAATACATGTTGCTTAAAATAATTGGGTTTTGAATCTTTTTTTTATGCTAGATATTTTCCAAGAAGCTGGTCTACCCCTTTGGCTGCGCCCTTATGAAGTCCTGTGTACTTCTTCTTATACAGCTCTCATTGAAACAATTCCAGATACGGTAATTTTGTAGTCACATATTTTAAATATATTGAAATGTCGAGAATTTTGCCTATGTTGATAAAAACATTAATGCTTTCTAGGCTTCTCTACATTCAATCAAAAGTAGATATCCCAACATCTCAAGTTTACGTGAATTCTTCAATGCTAAATATGAAGAAAATTCTTCAAGTTTTAAGCTTGCCCAGGTAATTTAGAGATGCAGATACAATTGATCAATTCGTAGACAGATACAACTGCTCTTGTTTTTCTTAATTTGGCATTCATACTGCTAGTATATATTATGTTTTTCTAATTATGTCTCCCCCTCTCCCATTTTGATATGAATGGAACTGAATTATGTTGGTTTCATATTAGTATTTCTGAGGATTCCCCGGCCTCCTTTATTTGTTTATCCTTTCTTTCCTTGTAACTGTTAAGTACCCGAGAAAGAGAAATTGGAAATTGCTAGAAAGGATCAAAAGGAAATAACTTTTTCTGGCAGAACTTTTTTGTTTCGTTTGTTGCACAGTTTAAATTTAAAGGGATTAGTACTTGTGAGATGAGGTGCATATTTGTTTTTTATTAAAAAGGGGAAGATTTCATTTCTGTAATTCTGTTTTACTCATAATTTGATTACTTTCTTTGTTTCAGAGGAACTTTGTTGAGAGTATGGCAGGATATTCTCTGGTGTGCTACTTTCTGCAGGTGAGGAACATTATTAACTGGTGCTTTACTTAAGTTGCCTTTAGAATGATAATGTTGTGCTGTTTATTTGTTGAGTGCTTGCATTCCTCCAACTTCTCTTTTTTCCTTTCTTGTCATCAAGGTGAAGGATAGGCATAATGGGAACCTCCTATTGGATGAAGAAGGTCATATCATACATATTGACTTTGGCTTCATGCTTTCCAATTCACCCGGTGGTGTTAATTTTGAAAGTGCACCTTTTAAATTAACACGCGAACTTCTTGAGGTAAACAGATTTTTTACTATTTATTATGCATCCTATTTCAAGTGTCCATATAATGATCACAATAATGTGATTATGCTAGGTTATGGATTCTGATGCCGAGGGTCTGCCAAGCGAGTTCTTTGATTATTTTAAGGTGCGGATAGAAACTTTCTGAACTTTCCTTAGGAGATTGCAGATGACATGCTATTTATCTGCTCTAAATTTGTCATGTTGCTTTGTCCTGTAATCCAGGTTTTATGCATTCAAGGCTTCCTCACTTGCCGCAAGCATGCTGAGCGTATTATTCTTCTTGTTGAAATGTTGCAGGTAATATGAACGTTAGCTCCCTGTGTTTTATGGTCATCTATTATGCAGTCTGCTTGTGTTCTTTGTCTTGTTATGAACTGTCTACTGACTGAAAATATTCCATTATTTTTACATTGATCATGCTGTCCGCCATGCATTGTGCTGTATGATATTTTTGGACTATTGTATGCATTGTGCATTGTGTGTGTGTGAATCCATGTCTTAAATAATAGGGTTCATTTATACACAGTGTACACGGACATGTGCACATCGAATCACATTCACATTGAATACAAATATGAATTTCACCCTGTTATTGTATTTATATGATATTGTATATGACCATAATTACCCAATGTCCATTACTTCAATCACTCCCTCAAGCTGGCAAAATTTCCCCGGGTTTAACTTATTTTATCTTTTGAAAGTCATTGTTGCCTGTACACATATGTTAGATTTTCTCTGAACCTTTTCTTTTTTGGCTATGTCGGTATCAGGATTCGGGTTTCCCGTGCTTTAAAGGTGGTGTACGGACAATACAGAACTTACGAAAGCGTTTCCATCTCAGTTTAACAGAAGAGGTTTCGATATTACTGCTGTGTCTTAACCGCAAAATGTTTTGGATGTGATTGTAATTGTTTTGTATTTTTTTGGCAGCAATGTGTCTCCTTGGTGCTTTCTCTTATTAGCAGTAGTCTTGATGCTTGGAGGACTCGGCAGTATGATTATTATCAGAGGGTTTTGAATGGAATATTGTGAAATAATTTATCACTGGTGATAACTTGGTTGTTCAATTTTGGCCAAAGCTTGTACACGCAC
The DNA here is from genome assembly GCA_951804385.1 of Trifolium dubium. Lineage (NCBI taxonomy): Eukaryota > Viridiplantae > Streptophyta > Magnoliopsida > Fabales > Fabaceae > Trifolium > Trifolium dubium. The sequence goes on along the minus strand of OX638075.1, from coordinate 3,861,388 downwards.
GAGTGCTCGTCAATTAGCATTACATTTAGAGGTCACTAGTGGGAGTGATTAGTTCACTATGAAATTGGCTTATGTTTTGAGAGAGGGAAGGGTTAATAGGTGGTGGCATGCTGCCTCATTTTCTCTCGGTACAAAGAACAGAAGATTCTTACTTGCCAAAAAACTTTAACATAGACCATGTTAAATTTACTGAAGCTTGGTCTTTTTATTTCCCCCTCGTTCCGTGTTAATAGAGCTCTGCTGCTTGGAGAAGCTACATTAGCCTCCTAAATGCTGATAATGCAGTGTACAGTGATTTTTAGTGTGACAGATCACATTTAAATTGGATGTCGGGATGGCACCGGGGTAAACTTACGGATTCGTCTACAGTCTTGGGGTGTGCTGAAAGTGTTGAACAGATACTGACATTGTACAATTTGAATGACCATATAGAGCGAATCATGGGCAGACCATCGGTGTTGGCCAACTGCTCTCGTTGTAATTTATTATTGATCTCAGCTGTTGGCGTCAATCTTTCCCAGAGTTGATTCTTCGATACTTTACTGTGGAGAATTGTGACCAAAATTCTTCGATGATGTTTGATTGTTACCTGTGTAATTGACATGTTCATGGTGAAATTTGTGTCGCCTTCATATCTGTCATGTATAATATTTAAGGTTTGATGGCATTGTTAGTGTATCACAATTCACAATTTACTTTCCTGTTCAATTGAAAATTTTGTGCAAAGAACCAAGTCAAATCTTTCATTGGCGAAAAAAAGAATACAGTTTTTAACTTTTTTACCATAATAAAATTAATGTATAATTCTAAACTATCCTTATAGCGCTAAATACTCACAATATATAATCATTCACTAAATCTCCATATTAACAATTTTCCTTTGGATGAGTATACATTATTAATATATTATGAACTTCTTACTGAGATAAATTTAGGGCTGTAAATAGTTAGCAAATAATAAGTAGTAGTATAATATTCATCGTATAATGTAGTCTCCAAACTAACCTATCTCAGTAAGTTAATTTTTAAAGTATTCAAACATATTAAAATGTTCTTATCTAATTCTAATCTAACTATTTACTTCTTTCGTCCAAAATAATAAATAATTTTTTTTAGATTAATGAATATTGTAAATGGATCATTTCATGCCATTTTGGTTAGTCCTCTCATTTTCCTAATTCATGTTACATGGTTTAGAAAACAAGTATCCAATTTTTAGATATAATGAATAAACTATGAAGAGAAAATAAGTAGTTTAGAAGAGTGAAAAAAAATGTCTATAAAATTGTTGAGATTTGTGCAACATGATTTTTTTTTATAGAGGGTTCAAATCCTAAATAACCTTAACCTATCAAATACATAAGTTATTCATTGAACTAAAATATAAATGTTTGGTTATAATTATCGTTAGAGGAAGTATATGATAATAAGCTCAATTAAATTAATTTATTCAAATCTTGAATTATGAACCACCAATATTTCTCAATGGTTTGATAAAAGTAATTGTGATTATTTTTTTTGATAAAAAAATGTAATTATGAACAACCAATATTTTCTTGCTTTAAAATTGGCAAGAACGTGAATTTGACGCAGTCGTCCTTATTATTTTCCAAATTTAATTTTAATAACAAAAAAAGAATATAATTTATTTCTCGCATTAAAATAAACCCTATATATATGTAGATGAAAAACCCCTCACTCCTTCCTTCACTTTATATTCTCACACACAGCTAACACACGGTGCTTTCGCTCGCGTATTTCATTTCTTCAATTCAATCTCCGATTTAGGGTTTCGATCTCCGATTTAGGGTTTCATTGCGCCGATGACTCTTTACCTCCTAAAAATTGGATCATCGTTTTCATCTGTTCGGCATCGTTCCTGCTTTATGAACCTTGGCAGGCTTTGGTGTTCTTTCAAAATCTTCTTTCGTCACTGGACTTGACCATTCCCTTTCACTCTTCCAATTTTAGGGTTTTCATTTCCTCTCATAAATCTCTCTCTTTTTTGTTTCCGTTGTCAATTTTCTCTTTCGATTTATAGTTACGCACGTGATTCCTTTCTGAATTGATAATTATCATTATCAGAGAAACGAGGGTTTTGATTTTTCGAAACTCGATTTGTTGTAACGTATTTGATTCCTTTCTGAAGTTGTAGTAATCATTTTCGGAGTTGCGAGGTTGTTTGTTGTTTGCTTTAACAGCAAACAACCTCGGATTTACTAGGTAGTTTTTAATCAGAATTGTGTGTTTTTTTGTTATTGATTTGATTGATGGCTATAGTGAACATGATTCCGGGTTTTCGATTCCATCCTACTGGAGTTGAATTAATGAAGTACTTTCTTAAAAGGAAAGTGATGGGTAAAAAGTTTCGTAACGATGTTATTGCTGAACTTGACATATACAAATATGCTCCTTGGGATCTCCCAGGTAGTTTCATAGTTTAGTATAGTGTTTATCAAGTGTGTCTATTTGATTGTTGATTTGTTCTAATACATTGTTTTTTGTTTATTTGTTGTTCAGATTTATCTTATTTACAAAATGGGGATTTAGAATGGTACTTCTTCTGCCCGATTGAGAAGAAGTATGGAAGTGGGGGGAGGTTTAATCGAGCTACGGAAATTGGGTTTTGGAAAGCTACTGGTAAGGATAGAGCTGTACAACATAATAATCAAACTGTGGGGATGATAAAAACCCTGATATTTCATACTGGAAAAGCGCCCCGTGGTGATCGAACCGACTGGGTTATGCACGAATATAGGCTTGAAGATAAGGACCTGGCCGACAGGGGAATTGTTCAGGTAGCCATTTATTTCTTAACCGTTTTGTATTGTTAAAACTATTATGAGTTAGTTTGAACTTGTGTATATGTGGCAGATTTCTAGTTGTGGCTTTTATTATGGATGCATAAATTTAGTTCTCTTGTACTCTAAGTCTTGATACTATTATTAGCATCTATTTTTTTTTCTTTCTGTAACCGATAATACATGAATATGTTTTTTATGCTCAAATAGTTTATGTTGCCATCTACTATATCATTACTTATTTAAAGGACACAACTCTAAATGTCAGAGTTTCACTTCATAGGGTGAAATGTGGAGTTCTAATCATTGATTACAGTTTAGTTCATGGTAATTGTGCATGCCCATATCCTTGAAATAGAATTATGTAATGTTATTTCATTGGTTTTGGTTTACCTTGCATTCTAAAGTGCACTTTTTTACTTTAGAGTAGTTGACTCCTAAAATAGAATTATGTTGTTTCATGTTTTGTCTGACAACCAAAAAAATGAGATATGATGTATTTACATGAATATGTTAGTATCACTGTTTACTTTCTCTTAATCACCTGATAATATTTCCGTCCTATTCTCCATGTGAATATATTTCATAACAAGTTCTTTTGGTTTATTTTATGACAGGATTCCTATGTAATCTGTAAGGTGTTTCAAAAGGAAGGCCCTGGTCCTAGGAATGGTGCGCAATATGGGAGGCCATTTAATGAGGAAGACTGGAGTGATGATGAAGTTGGATTACCTTATGCTGAATCGGCGGCAATAGTTCCCAGTTTGCCTGTGACAACTAATAGTTCTGTTCTTAATGACCACAATCTCCATGCTAGTGGATGTAGTGGTTCACTATCCATGCCATGTCAATTAAGGTTGATGCCTTCTCCCTACCCAGCAAATTCATGTCAAACAGGATTGGCGCTTTCTCCTGATGCTGTCAATTCACGTCAACCAGGATTGACGCCTTCTCCCGATGCTGTGAGATCATGTCAAACAGGATTGATGCCATCTCCTGACCATGTCAAATCATGTCAAACGGGATTGATCCCTTCTCCCGAACCTGCTAATTCATGTCAAACGGGATTGATGCCTTCTTCCGACCCTGCTAATTCATGTCTGACGGGATTGATGTCTTCTCCCGACCCTGCAAATTCATTTCAAACAGGACCGGCGCCTTCTCCCGGCCCTGCAAATTCATTCCAAACAGGATCGGTGCCTTCTCCCGACCCTGCAAATCATTCATATCCAGACAATCAAGCTGTTAATAATGATGATATTTTATCAATGCTTGACATTTTCAAAGACAACGACATATTGCCCAAGGTATGCTTATCCGTTTTTTCTTCTGTATGCTTGTATTTTTTTTTAAAACAGTGTGGTGTTTCTTTTTTACTAGGTCTTTTTAGTGTTCTCTAGTCTCTACTTTTGTAGTCTTAGTGTTTTGCCTATCCCTTGTAGTTTGCATTGTCTGCTCATAATGTTAATGCCACTTTTACACGATGATTGTGATGTATAGTGATTCTTGATTTCTTCAAGGTTAACTGAATGTTGACGTTATATTGGTCAGGGAAATGTTGCTGAAGGCGCACTTTTTGGTGACTTTTTCGAGGGTTTGGGAGACCTTGATGGTTCGGCTGCGTTGGGATCCTTTGGCCAGAATGTCGAATTTAGCACAAACAGAATGGCTACTACAGGTGATGTTGGGCGTGACGACTTCGATTTCTTTGAGTTGATTGATCTAGACTCTGATTTGTTCTGGCAGAGTACTACCCAACCTGGAAGTTGGAATCAAAATAAATAAATTTATTGAGCCTTTTGGCTTCATATATTACCAGGCTGGGTGTGAGACTAATATTTGGGCACTATTGCAACTGGCTAGTAGGTGATCCGATCATAGGCTCTGTTGGATAAAGGCTCGAATTCAGTTGATTTTATATTATTTTTCAGTACCAAATAAATACAATAACTGAAGTACTAGTATTATTACAAGTATTATTGTGAATTGGGGCCTGATTTGCTTTAAATTATCAAGATGAAGATCTTTATCTTTAACTTGTTATACTAATGCTACTATTTGGATTTATATGCATGGATTTATATGTATAAGTTTAAGATTTGAGGTTTGGAGTTTTAATTTGTGTATTAGAGTATAGGGTTTGAGATTACAATTTGGGGTTTGGAGTTTAGGATACAAGTTTAAGATTTGGGGTATTGTTTCGGGGTTTGGTGTATAGGGTTAGAGTTTGTTTATTTTTTTTGAAATGTGTTTAAGATTTGGGTTTGGGTTTGGAGACTTGGAGTTTCTGAAATGTGTTTAAGATTTGGTGTTTAGACTTCATTGTTTTGATGTGGAGTATATGGTTTAATCTTTAAACTTTAACTTCTAAACCACAAAGTCTAAGCTGCAAAATCTAAATCCACAAACTCCCAACCCATAAACAAAAAATCTAAACCCAAACAATAATCTTCAAATCTTAAACTTCAACCGCCCAAACTCCATACCCCATATCCCAAATCATTATGCTTTTAAAATTTTAAATTTAAATGAAAGATTAAAATTGAAGTTGTATTTGTCCATAATACCAACACCAGAGGCGTATATGAGCAAGGTGTTGGCCTATAGCCCTGGGTCTCCAAATAATAGGGCCCTCAAAAAATGCTAGAAGGAAAATAAAATTAAGTAGTTAACATGTACTTTGATGATATTGATTAAAATATCACTTTTTGTTTGCATTAATTACACGGATAAAAGATTATTTTTGAAGTTGTTGATGATATTTATAATTTAAATAGATAATGTTTTTTTTTTAAATTGTGTATTTTTTTAGATATAATTTTTTTTATTAGAGGTTCATTTTAATTATTTGCCCTTTCTAAAGTGGAAGAGCAAATGTGGAACTACAATTTAATTTGTTTACTAATAGCTGCTTTTAATCGTAGTTGTATTAATAAAGTTTTCAAATTTTATTAAAAAAAATTAAAATTTTAATCTCGATAAAATAAAATCTTTTACTAAGTGTAGTTTGAATGATTATTGTTTTCTCACCAAAAAAAAAAAGATAACCGTTTTTTTGTACAACGAAATAATAAATTGTTCCCGTCAAAGTTCGAATTTTGAACTTCTTATCAAACTCATTACCCATATGTTTCCTAAGAGCATGAATAGCGGTTGTGTCTTATTGCCATGTAATGCCATTGTGTCAGAGTAGTCAGGATATTTGTTTTGTTTTGTTGTAGTATAAGTTGGAAGCGTATTCCACCACCGTATCTTTTCAATATGAAACACTTTTTTAATTAAAATAAATGCAAAATTGAAATTTATAAAATATAAATAGGAATTATATTTGTGAATTTTGTAGAGCCCATGTTAAAGGTTTGGATGAGTAGTATGAATATTTAAAAAATATAGTTGAATGGTTTAAATAGTTGAAAAATATAAAGTAATATAATATATTATATGAGACTTATTTATACTACTCATATGAGTGACATAGATGTGAGTGCTCTAACTCTTGCCACTTGATTCTACGAAAATGAGATTAGATGTTTAAATATTTCATCATTTGATTCACACATACAAATTTATTATTTGAGGGGTTATAATAATTCGGAGTTCGGTCTGGTTAGTACTACCATGATTTAAAGTCAAATTATCTCAAACAATTTATCTTTGACCTTCTAGCAATAGGTAGCTTTTAAATATATCTTTTAAAAAAATCAATATACTATGCAATTACGTGCAAATAGGAATGAAATTGTCGAACTTGTATATCATTAAACTTTTTTTTGATAAGCTTATATCATTAAACTTTGTGGGTTGCTACTTGATTTGGTGAAGCAATATTGGTTAGTTAGGAAATATTAGAAGAGAAAGAGAGGCGCACGGGACAACTACGTACAAGCATCATATCATATTTAGTAACAAAGTGAGTGACGAAGTTACGCATGCAGCCATCAACAAGACAACAACGAATTAAACATCACTCATTCTAATTCTATTTCTGAGGAAAACATCATTCATTAGAATTAGTGGTGTGCTGGAAAGCACTTTTGCCATATTAATTACGACTTCTCTTATTACTTCTTCATTTCAACCATGTGTCTCTTACACTTAATAAACGAATTGTTTTGTATTGTTAAAAAAAAAAAAATATTATGAGCTTTAGTGTACAAAATACACTACTTCCCCATCTTAAAATATTTCTTGTTCAATGTTTTGAAATAACAGAAATAATTGGAACACAAGTTCCTTCACACACATACAGTAAAGGGTGTATTAAAATTTAAAATTGTGTCAATAGAGACGATGTGTGGATAGTCAAAACGGGGGTGCAGGTAGTAGCTTCCCCCCAATCAAACATCAATATAATGCCTCTAGTAGAGGTCTAGAGAAATCAATTAAAAGAAAATAATTAAAATAAAGAAAGAAAGTTTGAGAGAAATCAATATAAGCACTTGATGTGACATGAAATAGGATCCATTAGAATCATAATGGATCTCAAATTATATTATTGTGATGAATATTCAAAATCAAATTCTGGTAAAAAATATAATTCAAAATCAAATAAAACTCCATTTAGTCACGTACAAGATGCTAACTCATGGTCCTCATATATTATAAGTCCTCACATATCATAAATGATCCAAATGTCTTAACTTGAAGGAATTTAATCATGGTGGTTGATGGTGGTGACGAAGGTGGCTCAATTCCTTGACAAAGGAGGGGGAGTTCCTGCATAAAAAGAGACTTCGACGCTCAAGTCAGTATGTGTGCAAGATGAGAGAATTTGAGTTATGAATCGTACCTTGAAGTGGTGTAAAACCACATATTTATAAGCATTTTCTTCAAGAATAAGAACAGACTCCGTGTAAAAATCAGGACCGTTAAGAGTTGTGCCGATTTATCCAACAGTTGAGATTTAAGCTACCAGAAGCTTCCGCTTAGGGCGCGTGTACAATAGCATTTATGGTGGAAAGCTCTTAGGATCCGAAACGAGGGGTCCCCATGCGTAATTGGCATGAATATGTATTTGCATTGGGTCTTTGGCCAGTCCAAAACATCATTTAAGTGCAAATTCAACAAAATCATACATACTATGTCTAGTGCCATATACACACGTTATGTCCACCAAGATCATCATAACACCAAAATATTTTTTAAATATATTGAATTATATTAATATATTTTATAGAAGATGAAATTTTAACCACTACAATGATAAGTCATAAAAGACTATTTATTTAAAAGACTATTTATTTAGTAACTTTGCAGAGCCAAATTAATTACTAATCCAAAGTATCTTCAAATGAAATCGCATCTTCATATCTTTATTTAATTAATTTTTTTAATAATATCGGTATTTATTTATTTAATTAATACATGAGCACATGAACAATACATCAACTCATCAAGCAAATGATAGACATAAATCTGATACGTACACGTTAACAACCTTAACTTAATCGACGTGGACTATTCCAATGGCGGTGCCTGCCATTTCACCGTCACTCTCCTCCGTAAGTACCTACCAACTAACCAACATTTTCCCAACACGTAAATACGTTATAAATCCACTAACCCCTTCTTACAAAAACCATACAAAACACGTTCGCATGTTTTTTTCTTCTCTTTCTTTCTTTCTACTATGTCACCATCTGTACCCTAATCATTGTGCCACGTGTTACCCACCTTTCATGCTTCGCCACGTTGTGGTTTGCGTGGTCCATCACCTATGGGTCATATTAGCTTCACCAAATATTCCAAACTATATAAATGAATGAATTCAATTCGGATTATTATTCCTACAATTCAACAACTACTCTGCCAAATTGATAGAAACTTATAGCTAGACTTAGTGACACTTTTTATATCAAGGTTTGTATTCTTCATTATACAAAAAAAAAATTATATATCTTTCATAAAAAACACACACAAAAATGGAGGCACCTATGGCTAGGTTATCACCTATTCAAAGGACTTCATCAATTGAAAGAGAGCCCAGAACTCTTGGTATCGACCAAATTCAATCTGCAAGGGTGAGTAGTGATATGAGTAAAAATTCTTCTATATATTTATCTTTACTTATTTATTTTTATCTTCTATTAAGATTATAATTTTTGTATTGCATGGTTCTTTGATTATATATATGTTATAAATTACTTGATGGTCAATTAATAGTGGTATATTTTTTATGGATTTACAGAACATAGCAATATATATATTGAACACAAAGACCTTTGAAGAAGCTTCCAAAATTTTCACCGAGGTAGTTATTTCTATTTCATTTACTAAAGTTTGCAACAGTTTTTGCTATATATTCATATAATTTTTGAAATATAATTACCAAAAAATTTATGTTGTACAAAATTTGAAGTTCTGCCGATAATTAATTGATTAGTTTCCTTAAACCATTTTACGTACGTTGTATATGATTTGAAGGCATGCATGTTATATAGGTCTTGTAGCTCTGCATGCAACCATTTATTTTGTTCCTCTTGTGATTGAGGATATGGATATCGAAATTTGATTATTTGTGTTTTTGGGAGCATGACACATACCAATTAATATTTAATGGCAGGGATTGCAGCCAGTGGTTAGTGCTGCTTGTAGCATGGGATCTGGCAACATGGAATTGGGTGAAGAAGAAGTGGCCCAAGAAGCATCACTTGAAGCATTCAGGGACATAGCATCTGCACCTTTCTAGCTAGCTAATTAGTTAAGCTTGTACATATGTATATATATATAGATGTATACAATACGGGATGAAATTTTGGGTTTTCAACATTCAACTTTCCATTTGATAATTCATTTCTTTCTTGGATATGCCTTTTTTTTTCTCCATTTTTTACTATCTTGCTTATGTGTTCATTCATGTTCCTTATACCTTTCTTTTGCCAAACCCGCTTGAAGTTTCTCTACGACTACAAATGACCAATAAAAAATTTATTTACATCTTTTGAAATTTATTTCAAGAAAAACACAAATTCTTACCTCACATTATTATATTTTACTTTTCATAATAAGTGTGAAATATATTTTTTCTTATAATAAGAAATGGAGGGAATATTGTCTCAAAGATAATGTCATTATGATATTTGGAGAATTGGTTTGTGGGTTTTACTATGAGAAAATTTTCATCTTTGGTTACAATACTTGCATTCTCTTTTAAACACTGTTATTATTGCGAGTTCATTTTTTTAATTGGTGAGATTCATTTACTATCGTTATTTGGTTCTTTCTCTACACTTCTCTAGCCAGTAGTAGTATAGCATCCTTTGTCAAAAGGAAGTTGGTTGATTGTAATGTTCAAAACTAAAAATAGTCCCTATATATATTTTGTCAGAATCAATGGCAGATCAGTGAAGTTATTATTAGACAAAACTTTACAATTCTAATTCTTTGGCTCATGCAACTTATAGTAGAGAATAAGAATGATGAGAACCGCTAGATACAGATTTACATTCATTTCAGACACGATTCTTCTACATGGGAACCACAATTGTTAGTCTCAGACTCTAGGACCACGATATATATATGTGTTCTTTCCTGAACAATATCTAGTTCACCATCTCTCCTATATACAAGAATTTATTCAACGCGAGATTGAAAAATGCTTCTGCGTTCTCAGTATGCATTCTGGGCCGAAACACAATTGCTTAAAAACTTCTGTGCATCCACGAACACTCATCTTCTGTCTGTAAACAGTATTGCTGCAAATGATTCTGTTGTCTCATTTATTCTTCTTGCCACCAGCCAGAATTCGCTGGATTTGAAGCCCTCTGCTGAATGCTTGGTTGTATAGCAGTCTAGTTTGAAATTCCGAAACAAATGGGAACCAAGCTAATATGGCCACTGGTGCAAAGACAACCACCCCCATAAGGTATTCATACCCTCTTGATAAAGCTTTGACAGACCCCCACATTCCAATGCCCTTTACTATCGGCCTACATGCTTGTGCTATCTGGTCATATATAATACCATATGATCAGATTTACATTTACAGCAAAATGTTAGTAGTGAAACTTCTTCAATAATAGCATAAATTGTGAAAAAGAAAGAACTCAGTCCCTATTTGGATATAGTGGAAAATGATGGATATAAATTTCAACATTATTTTTTGTGAGTTTTGTGTAGAGAAATATAATTCAGTTAAGTAGTCATTGCTTTGATAAATGAAACTTATTTTTCGTATTCAACAACGACAAACAAAAATAAATAATTAAACCTGGGGACTTTGACTGCAAAACATAAAGGGCCTAAACAAACTAAAAAATATCCATCAAAACAAAGAGGTAATGGCTGTTAGATAAGTACCTGTACAAGTGCCCACCCTGTTGGCAAAAATGCTAAAAGACTCGCAAAGATGTCTCCAAATGTAAAACTAAAGAGAGTAAACATCAAGACTAGAACGACAACAGCTCCAATGAACAGACACAATTTGAGGAGACGAAACATAAGCTGAAAATCAGCACTGAAAGTCTTTCTACCCATGGACACTACCTGCAGTTTCATAAGCAAGTATGGCACCAATAACTAATCGAAAAATTATAATAAAAAATGCTTTACTTCATAATGAATAGTTTGATCATTGAAAACCGACCTTCAAGATGATCATAGCAGCTACTATGACAAGCCAGGACAGACCATAAACCTGTAGAAAACGAATATCAGACAGCTCTTATCTATATATACTCCATGTCTGTCATTTCTTTTTGATTTTCTTTTTAGTTCACTGGGGAAGGTGTTAATTAATTAATAAGGACAAAATATTGTCTCATTGCAATTATTTTTGTCACCCCGTGGGTGCTAGCGCGCGCAGTAGGCAATTATTTGTTTGTAAATTAAAGGGACTGGTTTTGAATCCCCAGCAGGGAATATATGGCCTACTGTCCCCCCTCTCCCCCTAACTCCTAAATAAATAACAATATTCACCCTCCCCCATTTTTTTTAAAAGAGTTCTCCTTTGACCAAGTAACTTATTGTCTTAAAATGCTACAATGTAGTATGGATATAGATGTGACAGCAGTGAAACCCTGAGGTGCAGATTCTAGAGTGACATGAAAATGTGAAGTGAAATTACCATGATGCTCTTGTCACCTCTGGCTACATGTAGATGATACACAATCCCATACTGGTATACAAAGAAACGAAGAGTAAGAACTATCTCCCACATCAGCCCCCACATTCCAGTGTTCTGTAGATGTTCTTGTTCCTCATTCCACCATGATTCCCAGCTCTTGGTTGAAGGAACACCAATACCACCTCGACTACTTATCCATTTACTCCAATCCTCCCAATCCTCATATATCTTCTGCCACTCAAATCCTGATGGATTAAACAGGAAAGGACTAAACAACCAAGAACACACCATAAACCACATTGAAAATGAGAGAATTGCATATGCTGTTGAGTCAGAAGTTGCTGATCCATAAATCATATAACATATAAGCAGTAAAGCTAACTCTATCCCCTTTACAAAGTGACTCCTGGAATACATCCTGTAATTATCTGCAAACTTCTCATGACGAACTACAAAACCACGTCCAGTTGCTCTATACTTTGCCCCTCCATGAAGAATAGTGCGCCCAAAATAGTGCATCTTTGTCCCTAGTGAGAAAGTGAAGAAAACAGGTGCAAGCTGCAGCTGCATTATTATGAGATCACCTACAGCAGTTCTGAACCCTCTCTCGAGTCCAATTTCCATGATCATGGGCAGGGTCATTAGAAGACCTATTTGAACAAGGGCTTGAGAAGCCATTGCTGCCTTCAAAGGGTCATCTCCTTTCCTTCTAGCATATTTAATTATAGCAGCTTCAGTTCCACTCAATGACAGGTAAAGTTTGCCATATAAGAAAGCATAAACCGTGAGGGCCACTAACTGTGAACAGCAGAAGAAACTTTTAGTGCTAGATGCACACAACCACTTAAGAGCAAAAAGATAAGAAAGAAATGTAACCGTGACAGTTATATAGATTTGATCAAGAAATTCTCAACTCATAGTGTTGATTTCTCTTTTACCCCTCAATATTTGGAAGTTACTTTAGATCCTGACTAATCTAAGTCAAGTTAGATACAATCACTTGAAGGAGATAAAGCTCTCCCAAGACCTTTTTTTTATTCAGTAGACTTTAATCTCAAGATTTACTCAAAGAGAACTAAAACTCTTAGCTACTTCAATCAACAAGCCTTGGCAAACTCATAAATTAGAGGGCCATCTTAGTGTTTAACGGATTAAAAAATTATTTTCATACCCATTACTCTTATTTTTAATTTAAACACGATCAGGTATAAATTTTAGCAACAAAATTTCCTAAAAGCAATAATTTCTTTTATAGAAAAAAATATATAATCAGTATATTTTTTGCTTGATCATTACCATTGAGCTGACATAAAATCCAACGGTTGTAAAATAAAACGATAGCATGCGGAAAAAGTCAAATCGATGCCCCAACCGGTAGATATCCCTGCTTAGTATCTGCTCTCCATTACCACAGGCCACTTTTGCTTCAAAAAGAGAGATTTGATTGAGCCCGACATCCCTACCCTTTCCAACTTGGATATATTCATGATGAGTAATATTTCCACGTCTTAGTGTTGAGTTAAATCCTGAATAAGAAAAGGCATGTGATGCAGAGTAATAGCTATCCAATATCACTGCCAAAAATATATATCAAGAACATTACCAGCAAATATATCCTCGCTCAGATTGATGCCACAAGAAGCCTTGCTGATTCCTCCGCGGGTTAAATGGAAAATTCTATCAAAAACATCCGGATGACCATAGTGGAATCGAACCCTACAATTGAAAAAATCTATCAGAGTTCATACGCCAGAAAATACATACTATATCTTTTTTCAGTCAAGTAGTCTAGTGGCTAGACTGACATAAATATGGAGAAGTGGGGAATAATGTCCCTAGTAGCTACCAATTGAGCTACATTCACGGGACAAAAAAAATAAAAATAAACAATGATTTTGTGAGAAAAAATACACATGATATTTAAGATTTTTTTCTCAAAAAAATGGCCGAGGATAGCAAAAAGAAAGGCCAAGATAAACAAGCACTGCATGGTTAACCGTTTAATAAAAGTACATAATACAAACAACAGCTTACTTTAATGGTCTTGCAAGAACTCTTTGACCAATGGTGACAAAGCTAGTTTCTTGATTTGACATAAACCAAGCCAAGGAAGAGACACTGCAACAAGTGATAAAATTAAGTAAATAGAATCTAAACTTGACAGTGTTAGCTCTAGGTATAAGAATATCATTACCCGCCAGTGAAGATATGCTCACGAACACCTAAGATGGTAGGCGGGCGCACTCCATGATCCTCGTTAAATTCTTCCAGAAGGTTACGCATTTTTAAAGCTTCTTCCAAGTAATTGTCCTAGAAGTCAAATACACCATCTTCAAATTTGCACTGACATCCATTGTCAACTTGATAAGGCTTCAATTTATATATTTTACCTGGTTCATGTCGATTGTCTGAAGGGCTTCCCCTCTAGTAAATATAAGGGCATGATTCTGGTTTTCAGGCTTCCCTTCTCCTAACTTTGCTGGACCCGGAAGTTTTACCCGAAATATTTCCTTAAGAGAAGATACAAAATCAATTATTTCTAAGACAGCCATTGGGAATTAACTACATATCTGACATCAATATGCATTTACTTGGTCACGATTGTCCACCGCTTTAATCAATACAGAATAATAAACTTTCTGCACTTTTCCACTTTCTCTTTCTTCAACTTCGTCAATATATGCAACACGGAGTGAGGGATTGCTATAAATAGAGAACCAAAAATTAGATTCTTCAATCAAGCAAACCTGGCAATTAAAAATCAAATATATATATATATATATATATATATTCACTCAAAGTACACAAATTAATTTAACAGAAGACGAACATACTTCACCATCAAATTCAAGATATCTGTTGCACGCCGGTCTCCACTGCGCTTCTGATTCCCATAGTTTTGACAGGTAGCAACATATGTAAATTTCATGTCAGCCATAGCTTCTAAATTCGCATATAGGGACCTCTGACTCTTTTTGCCTTCCTCAGATGAAAGTGTAATAGCTTTATATCCATTGAGGATCTCTGCACAAAAACCAAAAATGTAAAAAAATATATAAAGGGACAATCATCTTGGCAGATAACTACCTATTTGAGCCATAATGATGAATAAGACAGGTCTTTTACTGGATATGAGGTAAGCAAGGAAATCTCTGTTAAAGGTGTACAAATAAGAAAAGACTAAGGTCCCAGGGTTTGCAAAAAACAATAAATCAGATGCCTTCCATGGTACCTATACATTTTGCTAAATATCACATAGAATACAATCAACTTAGCATTACCTTTTTCACTAGCCATGTCAAGAAATGCCTGGAGCTTTAACGCCCTCCGATAGTACATCATTCCCCTAACTACATTAGTTTATAAGAGGAAAAATATCAATCAACCAAATCCAGCCAGAGGGGAGGGGAAACGGAATCATTATATACCTGTCCTGCAAAGAGTTTGACCTCTTAATGAGGCCCAGTGACGTAGCTGTAATATATTCTCATCTTTTTCCCATATTTCACTATCTTTCTTACAATCAAGTCGCTCCATGAAGTTATTCCATTCATCTGGTAAAATTACTAAACTTCAGCCAGTTCGTTCTATATTATCATTATACAGTCAATAAGGCTATGCTGTATGAGTAATTACAAACCAGGGAAAATCTTTTGCAAATAATATATGATTGACACGCCATCCTCGTTTTCAACCTCAATGTCATTCTTAGAATACACAGTCTCTTCACTGTAGTATGGAGTTAAGACACTGAAAAGAAGAAGCAAAAGGCATATATAATATACACAGGACAGCTTCTTGATGCATCACATTTTGAAACTTACGCATCAGAAATTCCTTAAAAAAAATTAAATAGATAAAAATATATGTGTCCAATATATATAAAAATAGGATGATAATCAATTTATGACTACTTGACTAGACAACCACTATATCAAAAGATCAATTTGATTTCATGAAAGACAAACAGATCATGGAATCCATGTAACTGCTAAGAAGAGTGATGGAGATATATTGGAGGGAATGAAAGACCTATACATGATTTTTATTGATTTGGAAAAGAAATAAAAAAATAAAGAACATAGCTTATATTAGCTTTATTTTTAATTTGCACCATTTAGTGTACACAAAAATAATAATGACAGTCCTGCAGTTTATATTTTCTTGAAAGGATAACATGGCATATTATGGCATGGCTGTAAACCAAGGAACTGTACTAAACCTGAATGAGAGCATTTTACGGACACGGGGAGCACGTGGCATATCCATGAACAATGAATTTGTAAAGAATGCAATCCTTCTGCGTACTTCACTATTTGTTGGAACCTCAATGGCTGATTCCTTTACTGTCAAGAGTAGGTAAAGACGTCTTAACTGGTACAACAACCAAAATAATTCATTGGTTATAGACACTTTTGGATTGTTTAATAATAATATAAACTAAAAAAATAAGAACTAAGATTAAAATTGCAATACTAAGTACCTTTTCCTCCAATTGTGCTGTAACCACAGGAGGGAATGCTATAGCAGGCACTGCCTCAGTACCAGCAAAAACTTGCTCACCCGTATCCTTACTGATTTGATTAAGCTCTGCCAATTCACTGATGAACATGACAAGAAAAAGAAAAGGCAAGCATTACTATTTTGAAATAAACTATCATTAATATATAATAATATATTTCAAGTTCGTTGTCATTATGTTAAACTAACCTGTTTTCATTCACCATCATATCAGTAACCACTTCTAACATGTCTTGCAGCAAGACCACCACTGTGCCTCCCTTCGATGGATCTGCACTTTTCTGGGACAAAAAGGAATGCACAAGTTTCCAAATAGAATGGTTATAGGCAAGAATCAGTTAAGAATACAACCTACAAATATAGTTTGTTTTCTTCTGAAGACTCACTAAGAGTTCCACAAGCTCCACAAACTTCTTGCAAAGGGAGGGTAAGAAGCCCATCCGAAAATTTATAGTAAGTGTACTCTTTGACATGTTGATCTCGACTTCTTTGACAATGATGGAAATTATCCTGGTCCATCATAATTAATTCAGACGTACTGATAATGATTCAATTTTAATTAAATTTATAGGTTCAATTATAAGTTCCATTTAAGGAAAACAGCATACAACTAATAAATTTTTTTACTTCATGTTGTCAAATAACCATATTAGTGTAATTGCTATTCATGAAAACTGATAGACAGCCAGAGCTGTCTTTTTACAAAAACAGATCTAAGCAGGACAGTATTATTTTGAACAGGACCTAATTTGCACCACACAAAAAATGACTGCTAATATTTCTAATCTTAATGCTTTTAGCATGAGGTGTAAACTAAAATTGACATGCACCAAAATGATATACCTTTTTTCAGTTTCTCCAATCACTAAATCATGTAGAATTTGTTTAAAAGATTCATAGCATTCAATAACAGCACATTTCATATATTCATCTGCACTTATGCGCCTCCAAAGATCAGAGTCCCTCCCTCGAAATTGAGTTGCCATATCCAATGCTACAGGAATCTGTACAGGTTGACAGTGTCATCGTATGATCCACTTATAAACATAATAACAAAATTGAATCTCACTGACCTTGCTTGCAAGCAAAAATGGTGGCCACTGAATTATTTTGAGATCAGGACCCATTGTGTAAGGAACTAGCAAAAGATCCATCTCCCTGAAGAAATGCAAACATAGTTTCCTAAACAGGTTTAGGGCAGCAGATCAAAACATAGAGGAGGAAGACTTGAAGCTATGGTTGAGAACAAAGGGAAAAAAAAACTGAAGAGTTTGTGTTTGAGGTCTTTCCTGTCACTTATGAGATCTTCCTCACGAAAACTGCAAATGATTTCATTCCATAATTGGGCAAATTTGGCAGCTTCACTCCTTCTGCTTGCAGAATTCTACACAAGCACGGAAACTAAAATGAAGATGAATAAATATTTATCTTAATGTACGTAGAAATGAAAATGTGGTAGCAAGAACCTCGGTGAATTGCTTTCCAAAAGAGAACCTTCCTTTTTTCTTATTAGAAGGAACCAAGCATGTATTGAATACACCAGGCATTGACTGAAATCGTGATCTTAGCATGCCCAGAGTGCGTATCTGTGCAAGCAAATAGATAGTTGACTGTTAGAAATTTGTAAACTTAAGTATTTTGCTTTTTTTTAATCCATAAATGCGATCCAGTCTGAAGTTCCCCTGAAAAATGAAAAGCAAAGTCCAAGGATCTTTAACAATTGACGATTTCAGAATTTCATAAAAGTATAAGAAAATGGTGATCAGATACTTTGTATCCAAACGGGTCCTGTATAATTTTTTAACTCGACTGCATATGTTTGAGTTTCTGTTTGTGTGTGTTTGATGTAAAAAAATAAAAAAAGAACCCACGAAAAAAATCAATCTCAAATTAATTTAAAATAAGATGAAACTGATGAGGACCTCTCCTAGACGGTCAAAGGCTCCAACGACGCCACCATACAAAGTTGAGATGACAGAATACCAAATTTGAGTGTCCATGAAATAAACCTGTATCGAAAATGACATGATACACTGAGATATTGAACAAGTGAAAAATTAAATATGTAAGCTTAACCAGGATATAACATACAAACCATAAGTACAGGAGCCCAGAGTGCAGCAACTGCACAATAGTTGTTTTGAGCTGCATAGTGTGGAAAATATTAGATCAACGAGCACAAGTTGCAAAGTCTTCGATAAAAAGAAGAAATTACCATAAATTACCATTGGGGAAAAACTCATGCCAAGCATACTCAACGTGTTGAATGCTCATTATGTCCTTGGTTGGCTTAACTAGAGGTTTTATCTGAAAATAGATGCAACACTTAAAAAGAGGTCTGACTTCACAAGGCTAACTTGTTATGTAAGTAACAATGATTGCATATATAATATTTTACCTGGACATAAAAGCTGAATAAAATTTTTGAAGTCAATAGCAACACCCAGAAAATAGTATACCTGGAATTCATAAAAGAATAGATGATGGAACGCTTTTCATACAATAAACAAGAGTAAACTAACACAAATTACTTCAGGAACAGTGTGTTGTGTGAATCCTACTTTAGGAGAGCAAATTGACTTTCATGCATTCCTCTTCCAACATATATTCTTGGCTGCATGCGAAGAAATGATCAGTTAGTTAATAGACGGATGATACTCAAAAGAACCCAAATCATTGAGAGAAATTCTTAAGTGTTTAAGAGAAAAGAAAACATGACTACCTGAGACCACCATAAGAAGAATCTAACTATGTGCCAGTCTGAATTTTCAATCCAGCGCCTTAGCATTGGGAAAAGAAAGAGAACAGCTGCTAATAAGTTTGGTAACATATACAATGCAACTGCCAGCATGTACATTGCTGGAATGCCTTTTATTTGTTTGAAAAAAGAAAGCAACTCCTTAAGACCCTGAGGTGCATCCTTGACAGATTGTACATAGAAGAGTGGAAGAATAATAACCCATATAAAGCAGACAATGATTTTAAGAATATTTCTTAGCACATCGGTGAATTTCCATCGATGATAACCAGGAAAATTCAGGACCAGGTCTAAGATACCTAAACCAATACAAAGAGGAACAGAAATTAAAGCAAATAAAAAGGAACAAGCAAGAAAGAAAAAACAGGACAATAATATATATACATGCTTCGATAACACGTCTAAAAGAAAAAGTAAAATATTATATAAATAACAACATATCCTTACTTTTCTGCTAGAAACATTATAAGTTGTAGCAATATTTCAATTTGGAAAGTAAATCAACAAGGGTAAAAAAATATAATACTAATGAGAACTGGCATTGGAGGAAACATTCTCCATACAAAATCTGAAATCTTGGAGGTAAATTTATAGAAATTTTCATTACAGAACCTTTAGCCATTAATTGATTGATCACCAAATAATACATGGCAGATAATTCCTTAAGGTAAAAAGCTGGTTATTCTTATATAAATTGTCCTTACAAAATTTATTTTCTGAATAAAAGTACTTTAAAATTAATAGAAATGATATGTTAGGAACAGTTAATAAAACTGCAACAGTGAATATAACAATGCATCATTTAATTAAACACTCGTATTCCATTGGAACTTGTCAAACACTAAAATATAATTCAGTGCTAATTCTGCTTCTCATATCAAACGCGTGAGTTTTGTAGTTCTCACATGATGACTTATAAAATTCTAACAAATTAAATGTCAACCTTCTAAGTAACACATAGCATTATCAGACCATCAATATAAAAAATTGTTCTGAGTGACCCTGATAAGTTTTAATAAGAGCAATTTGAGGGATGTTTCATACTTTGAAGTAAGCGCAGAATGGACGCTGTGATGAATATACTAGACAATTTATATAAAACTTCCTTCTGAAATATTTCCATCAGTGAAATCCCATCCCATGCAATAATGAACATCACCTGTAATAAGAACTCTCAAGACTTGTCATAACCACAAGAAGGGGAATTTCAACTTAAGCATGTCTTTTTATTATACAAACAAATACCTGCAAACCCAGTAAAAAAAAGGTCCAGAGACGATCAAAACTGCGGAAGATGTGCCAAAATGTCCGTGTTTCAACAAAATTTGATTTTCCAATTTTCCCAGGTTTTCTTGGCGAACCCTTTCTTCCCTGATATGGAGTTTGTATTAAGTACCAAACATGAAATTATTTTAAAATCAGTCCAGTTATTTCTTAAAATATAACCTGTGTCAAATCAATTGTGGATTTAAAAAAGTCGCCATCATCACGCATGGGCCATCCAAGAGAAAAGCAATCAAGTGACCTGCAACAACAACAAAAAACAGTCAAGTAATGAATGTTGAAACGAACCAAGTCATTTTCAGTAATAAAATCCTGAAGGAAAACAAACCAGAAATACTCATTTAGATCATCATAGTTGCACCATGCTGAGTGTGCAGCCTTTCCATTTCTGCTCTTCTTAGCTTCCTGGATTGATCAACATGGTTATTACAATTTTGCAAGTCATGACAGGGAACATAGGCACCTGAGAAATTATAATAATGTCCATAAAATAAAACATCACACCTTTTCAATTACTCGATATATGGGTGTGATAACCTTTCGTAGGAATGCCTCGTCCTCTCCACCATAAGAAGGCTTGATATTATCACCAGTGACAATGCTGACATTTCCAGCCAATAAACCATGCAGTTCATATGCCATCTGAGGTCAAACTTGGCCATTGTTAGCAAATGCACAGATCACTAATATATTTATAAAGATTAAAGAGAAGACAATTATATTACATTTGCAAAGACAATATGGCAATAGATATTGTAAAACATGTGGTATATTTGTACTCACATTGTGAAATATGTAGCATAGACACTCTGGCATGAAGCGGACATTGGACGCTTCACCCCAAATGAGAAGATACAGGCCCATATAAAGCAACTTTCTCTGCTGTATGTCCGATTGACTTTGAGGTAGTCTGTGTAAAAGAACTCACTATAAGCACTTTTTTACCATAAAAAAAATCAGATTTTATTCTTTAAATTATTAAGGCAAAAGATAAAAGTGCAAATTTTCATTGATGCTGAGATTGTTATATCACCGCAAACTATGCTTTCGTCCCAAGAATTTGCACCATGTTTTGTAACTCTTAAAGAGATCTTTCATCACAGAATCAACAGCGCGATCATCGAGCTGGAGTGGTTAAACCAAAAGGAAAGCAGGGAGAAAAAACAAGTGAGTTCAATTACGGACTAGAGTTCTTTTGACTACAGTTTCAGCTTCTTTTCTTTTTTTTTATCTTTCTGAAACAGAGATAGTGAGAAACAGATACATGCCTTGTTAAAAGGCTCGGGTTTAGGGTGTAGCCTTATATGAGAGTTAGCAAGAAGCAGAATCAAATGCTCTCTTTGATTTCTCACGCTGTCCTTCTGTGCTCAAATAAACCGAATACATTAACAGTTGAAGGAGGCCATACAAAAATTTGGTCAATAATAAATCTTTTTCCTCCCATATTATTCTGTGTACATACTAAATACGTACCTGGAAACCAAACATTGCCCTAAGCCAATCAAGAATGTCAAAATCTTCAGCTCTCTGTCTCTGTTGCTCAACTGAGCTAGGCCAGTTCAAGCCGCGAGTGTTCCACAGCGCAGAAACAGCAGCCCTAATCTAATAGCCAAAGAAAACAGTTTAAACTCAGTACTATGTCAAGTTAAAAAACTCAAAGATTCCATTAGTCAATCAAGAACACCTCTTCAAACTGCATTATGGGCAGAGAAGCACCAGCAGAGTCCAGAGGAAGAATATTATACGGTGTATAAATCTCCGTCTTTTCCTGGACATCTCTAGCAGCGGCGATAATCTACAAACACAAACAATGTCTCCAGATTTGAATATTTGAATGGTTAAAAAATTAAATTTAAAGCAAAACAAAACAAAAAGGTGAAAGGATATGAATGGAGACTAACCTCGGGAGCTACTTCTTCGACCTTCTCCGTCTTATTAACGGCACAAAGCACTTCAAAGAGCACCCCAGCAGTCTGGTAAGCTTTACTTAGCTGGGTCCTGTAAAAGGATTTCAATGTAACGTACAGAATATGCTACAAGCCTGCACAAGGGGGATAAGTATATAGTATTTACCTGTCTGCCTGATCCGCTTGGTCAAGAGCTCTGACATATTGTTGATAGTATTGTTGATAATAAGCCTGGATTTCCCTTGCATCTGTTTTCTTCAACCGAGAGGCAAGACTATTTGCATTATCCTGGAGTTTAAAAAATTATGCATGTTTAACAAAAAGGTGATATTTCCGCGCAATTTACACTTTAGCTTATATTTTCCAAGACTATTAGTTAACAGGAAGGGAACAAATGATTTCTTAATCTGCTTAGGAATCCCCCAGTCTATTCCAATAAGAATATTGGATGAACCATCACTTGGGGGAAACGAAATAAGGCGATGGGAATCGAAACTCATCCAAATGATTTCTGTGGAATGCTTCCGAGGGAGAACGACAGCAAGGAAGAAAGTGTGACTTCGAAAAATCGAGGAAGAAGATACTACTTGTCTTGCTTTGTGTCCACGTGGAAAGTGTCGATTAGTATTATAGACTTTGACTGAATTACTAGTACATAAAACATAATTAGTGATATTTATACACTTTTATCCTTGAGATATGATGATCCTGAGATAATAGTCTTCCAAACAAGTTCAAATTGGATCATCTGAGATACACTTTTATCCATAAATAGGTCCATTTATCATTAGACCATCCATCCATTTTTAACACCAATAGCTTATGTAAACGACATGAATGTGAGTTGGCACAAATAAGAATCACACACATTACTTACTTTTTTTTTTAACTAAACACATTACTTACTTATTAGAAGCGGAAAAATACTATTTTGATAATTTTTTAGTTGTTCAACAGTAACACAGTAAATTTATTATGGTGTGTATATACAAATTTATTTTTTAATTACATTTTTTTTTGTTTTTAAGTCACATTAATACTTATAAATTATATTTTATATAGTGTTGAATATTGTTTATTTTTAATAAAAAAAAATAACGTTACACTTAAAAGTGCATATGTACATGCAATATTCAACTTAGTCAATTCAAGTCACACAAAAATGAATCAAAGATATTAAGGCATCTATTTTTTTACAAATTTACATCTCATCAGATCATGTTTAAAAAATGGCTAATTTTTTAATCTAGTTGAATGAATGGTTAATTTACTTGAATGATTAATCTCAATTTTAAATTTAATCTAATATTCAACTGAATTATCCATAATTACATGTAAAATTGCACAAAATATTAAAAAAAGAAAATCATCTCTAATTATCCTTTGATATTTTCAAATTAACTTAATAAGTGAGTGATATATAAATACTAATTTCAACTTACACATAAGGATTAGATCAACTTGACTTTGCTATAAGTGCTTATTTAAGCAAAGTTTGTTAATCATAGTAACATTGTCATTTAAGCAAAGTTTATTAATTAATTCAGTGCACTCGTTCCCTCACCATCATCATCATCATCATCACATTTCAAATGCAAAACTAAATTTGAAAGTAAACGATATAGTTACCCTCTCCAATCGTTGCAGCAGCAACGTCTTAAACTGCCTAACACCACGCCCACTGGAACTCTGATCCAACCTGTGTGCTTTCTCGAATGCATAAAACCTACCTGCATAATTTCAATTTCACAACCAACTAATTAATTAATTAACAACAAAGCAGTTACAACTTAATTCCAAGAATTATTAAAAAAACCTCAAATATGATTGATAATTATGCATGCATATATACATACATAGATATGCAACTCTAGGACGCTCTGTTTCGATCTCGTTAGCGACTCTGAGAATAGGTGAGATGGAAGCGAGTGAAGCAGGTACGACTTCGTTGTCGAAAACCTCCATGGAGAACACCGTCGCTGCCGCGCTTCTCGACGGTGCTCTCCTCATCTGTGCCGTTTGCCCTCTCGGAGAATCTACATTTTGATTCGTCATCTTTTGTATTTCACTCTATAATCTGCATTCATTCAATCATCAAACAAATAATCGATTATCGAACAGAACGAACGAACGGTTTAGAACAGAGCGAAAGAATCGGTTAGAGAACGAACGGTTTAGAACTGAACGAACGAACGAACGGTTGAATACTAATTAATTATTCAAAATTTATAAATCGATTATCGATGAATTAATAATATTCAAGAAACGAAGAAGAACTTGAATCGATTAATGTACCTGGTTTTTGGCGCGGAAAATTAAAGAATGAAAATGCAGATTATGAAGGAGCATGCGTGGTGTGCGATCATGGTTCGTGAATGATGAAGGAATTGATGAAATGAGGGAAAGTGAAGAGAAAAATGAAGAAAAAAAGAAGTGGAAGAATGAGAAGAATCGAGAAGATTGATCCGTGAAAGAGTGAAAGGGAAAGAAGTCAGGGTGATGAGAATCACTGGAAGAACACAAATACCGGAAGCAAAGAAGGGTGCGAAAACAAAGAGAAAAGAAAGAGAAAGAGAAAAAGAGTGTGTGTAAGAAGATTATGCACTGACTTTTTATAACTAACTAGTAACTAACTGAACACTCTTCATTCATTTCCTTATTTATTTATTTTTTATTTTCTTTGGTACAATATTTATTTATTTATTTATTTATACTAATATAAATTCCTTTTATCAAAACAATTACGGTTTGTAAGAAGAATGATGGTATAAAATTTTGGGTATTAGTTGATTGAAATGGTAAAGAATTTGAACCCTTTAAATAGATGATTGGAAGTTCAAACTCTTATCCTTTAGTGTGGACAAAATTATTATTTAATTTGAGGAAAACTTTGAATTTACATCATATCATGATAATAAAAATAAAAGTTGTTTGAGACTTGAGTCGATCCATGACGAACAAAATGAAATAGATTTTCTTTTATATAATGAAATGGGATAATCTTGTCCAAATATATTATATAATGTAGATATCTTATGTAAAAACAAAAGGAAGTCAGAATGTTTTATTCTCAAACATGCGTAAATGTTAATAAAAACGTTATAATATGTAGATGTTAATATTTAGGGGTAAATTTTTGGAAATTTTGGCAATTAGGGTAAAATTTTGAAATTAGTTTATCGAAATGGTAAATGATTTGAATCCCTTGAGCAGATAGTTGGTAGTTTTAACTCTTATCCTTGAGTACAGAGAACATATTATTTAACATGGTAAAAACTTTGTATTAATATCATGATAACCAAAAATAAATAAAAATAAAATGATGGTACGAGACTTGAGTCGGTCCGCGAAAAACAAAATGAAATGGATTTTTAGACAAAACAATCACAATTGACCATGTGTTATTTAATTTTGATTGCAAGAGAGACTGCATTTTGTACATGGTGTGTGAAACGCAAACACGGTTTGCTATGTAGTCGGTGAATTGGGTTGTTTTCTTCAATTTTTACAATTTTACGCACGCACTGTCTAATCAGCAAAAAAGTAAATTTGGAAACGAAAGGGGACACCCAAAAATGGAGGGGTGTAGAAGGTAGTTGTTAAAATAAAACATATAGGAAAAATGCCCAATAGGAAACCGGATTCAGGCCCATTAACACAGAAAGCAAATACAAAAGCTCACTAGCAAAAGGGGTTGAACAAGGATAACATAACAGAGGTTCGGCGCGAAAGAGAAACCCTAGAAAAGAAAAAATGCCTGCAGGTCATGGT
The DNA here is from genome assembly GCA_951804385.1 of Trifolium dubium. Classification (NCBI taxonomy): domain Eukaryota; kingdom Viridiplantae; phylum Streptophyta; class Magnoliopsida; order Fabales; family Fabaceae; genus Trifolium; species Trifolium dubium. The sequence goes on along the minus strand of OX638075.1, from coordinate 3,835,282 downwards.
TTGAGATCTCGCACGAGAGATTCATTCTCTCGTCCATTCAGGAAGAAGGGAACAATTGCTCTTGCAACATACCTCAGAACCTATCACATCGGCGATTATGTTGATGTTAGGGTTAACGGTGCAGTTCACAAAGGTATGCCTCACAAATTCTACCATGGTCGTACAGGTCGTGTCTGGAATGTCACCAAACGTGCCATTGGTGTTGAGGTTAACAAGCAGGTATAAATCCAATCCAAATTCAATTAGGAATTTTAGTTAGTTAGTTTCTGTGATTTTTTATGCAAATGTTTGTAATCAGTGTCTATGGTTCAGTAAATGTGGAAATGAAGCTATTTTGTATTGCTGGATTGTGTATTTTATTAGTGTATATAGTTCTTTATGTGAATTTTTAGTTTTATACTACTAGCTTTTTTGTTTCGTATTAGATTTCATTTCATAATTTTGGTGATAGTTGGTTAATTTTTTTTCTTTGTTTTGTTGTTTTTGCGTTCATTTCATAATGTCAGTGTTATTTTCTCTGTATTATTTATTGTAATTGTGTTGTTCTTTAATTTGTTACTTGATTCCACATCATTGTTGGATTTCAATTTTGAATGAAAAAATATTTTACTCTTGTAATTTTACATGTGGAATTAAGCTGTTCTATTATGGGCAATTAGGCAATTGATCAATTAGGTAATTTTCTGCACAAATCTACTAGTTCTGTACTTTGGATGTTGTTTAACTTAGGGAATTCATTTTTTATGTTTAATTGCTTTTCTGTTTTGTTCTTTGATTAAATTTGTTGATTCTGTTTGGATGTGGACATTGAATTTGAATGTGGTGTGTATATATGTGAGAAGTTGGGTAATAGATAAACTATACTGATTCAATTTGTGATTATTGGATAATTATTTCACTCCAAGTTTTAATTAGTGTTTGTGAAGAAGTTTATGGACTCTGATACTTGTTCTACATTTGTTTAATAATTTGAACTGTTGTTGTATGTGATCCAGGTTAGGAACAAGATTCTGAGGAAGAGGATTCATGTTCGTGTGGAGCATGTTATGCCTTCTAGGTGCACTGAAGAATTCCGTCTGAGGAAGATTAAGAATGATGAACTGAAGAAAGAGGCCAAGGCCAAGGGTGAGATCATAAGCACCAAGCGAAAGCCACAGGGACCCAAACCTGGTTTCATGGTTGAAGGAGCTACATTGGAAACAGTTACTCCAATTCCTTATGATGTGGTTAATGATTTGAAGGGAGGATACTAGTCATCTTATTTTGTTAATGTTTGTTAGACTCAAGTTTTGTCATCTATTAAACAGCCTTAAAATTTACGCAAAAATTAAACTCAAGTTTTGTGTTGTTTATTTAGTTTGATTGCTTCTGGATTATCAATTATTCTCTCTATTTCATCTCTTTTATAATGTTGTTGGTTGCATATATATTTTGCTCTGGGTTACATTAGCATCATGTGTCTGAACTGGCCACATTATTTGAATTGTTGCCAACTAGTTAATGATGTTTTTTATAACTGTAGTTTATTGCAATCACTCGACCAAAGAGTGTTTTTTTGTGCAATTAAATTGAACTGTATTATTGTTAAACTTGAATGCGTTAGTCTAGGAAAGCTTATCTCTCCTAAGGAAAGTTAAACTTGAATGTTGCCATATCTAATATGTAAGTGTACTCAGATTAAAGAGCAAACGATTATTTTCATCTACAAAGTATTTGAGAAAAAATCACCAAAATTAAATTTCTTTTCTGACACTAAGGCCAATATTAAATTTCTTTTCTGACACTTAAGGCCAATGTTTCTACGCACAACCTTTGGAAGTGATGCACAAGTCACTTATTGAAAGTTTATATATCGATCATCTATAATCCGTGTGATATAAACTTTCAATTCAATCTAATCTGACTGCAAATTTTATAAAATTTGTATTAATTATAGTGTTATGAATGATTTGTGCACCATGCACCACTAAATTGTTTCGTTGTACAAAAAAAGAAGTATAAAATCATCCATAGTTGAACTATTGTTAAGGACCGATCTAAGTATGTGTTTTAAAGAATTAAAATTGTGGAAGGATAAAGATGATGTTTTGTAGTTCAAAAGATTATTCGGGGTTTCTAACCCCATACAAGCACTTGTGATGTATTGGATGCTACGTCAGAAAATGATGTTTAGTTGTACTAATTGATGTTTTATTACTCGTTAGAAAGAAGAAAGAAATCTCAACTAATTTGGAGAACTTGCTTGATATACCTATATCAATCTTTTCAATTTGGTTAAACATTCAATTTTTGGTTTTGGTTTAACTATAAACATTCAATGCTTTGTAAATGAAAACTTCGATCAATCTATATATATCCAAATTAGTTGATATCATTGTAAAACGAAATCTTTGAGCCTTTGAGGAGTGAAACAAAATTGTATATCCAAAGTTTGTACTTCAATGATAATAACACTGGTTGAAAGTATGTAGCACAATTTAAGGATGAACATATAAAATTTCTTTTAGAGCTCTTGAGCTAATAACAGAGAAGAGGAAGTACCCTTTAATTACAGAAGATAGCAATAAAAGTATGAAATTTGGACATGAAATGAAAATTTTCTTCATTTCAATCCACTATATAACAAAAGTTTTCATTTACAAAGCGTATGTCAGGCAAAACAATGAGTAATTTACTTTATAGGCTTCAAAAAATGGGCTAAATCCTAACCTCATCAATGTACTGTTACCTGTACTTTCACCTAACCAAAAACTTCCCACCAAGGGTACTAAATAACAGGAACACTGCCATTTGTTTGTTGCATGGTTCCCAGGGGATTTCCTGCAAAACAAATACATAACCCTTATGGAAACTTATTCCAGTAGTTTAAAAAAAAGAACTGAGAGTATAACAAGAAAAGAAACAAATGCTCTGGTTTATCTAAATGCAATCACTCTAACATTTCTGGTTGCTATTAGTCGAAGCTTGCACTTCAACACTAGTCATATCATATCAAGGAGCATCAAAATGCTGTGAAAGTCTTTAGCAATCACATAGTTAGAGACATTCTTTTGACGATTTCTGATTTTATTTTATTTTTTAATTTAGCATGTCATATACTCATGTTATCCTTGACACATGTGGCTTAGTTAGTAGATAATAATGAAACCAAAAAGACAACATAAATAACAGATCACCTGTGTTGCTTGCAAAAGAATAAGCCTTTGGAAGAAAATTGCCTTTTGTTAAACCAACATTAGTAGCTGCGGACCTTGAAACATTGTCAAGAATAAACTGATTCGACAAGCTGCCACTAGGCACACCTCCTGCTTTAAGCAAGCAAACTTCTGAGCTTTTTGCAAGAATATGATCAGATTTTTGGGTGGAGTACGTCATTGCTGAGTGGCTCTGTTCTTCAAAATAAATAACAGGTTAATTTTTGGTCATTTGCATGAAACTTAGCTTCTTTTTTTTTGGTGGGAAGAAGGGAAGGGATGGCAGGTGATTCAGTCATTTAGCATTCAGACAGAGAGTTGTAGCCTGCCAACACATCATAGGTCTTAATTTGTCATAACTTTCTTCCTTCTCTGTTTTTAATATCAACAAAAGATTTAAAAAATATACTTAAAGCCAACAACATAAAAAAATTTAAATTATGCTTGTCTGATTTAAATATCCAACATTGAATTACATACAAGTCACATAACTTATATCACAGACTTAAAACCTATATAATACAATCACCCTTAATTAAGAAGATTGACAATTTGACATACCTCCTTGTTGGGGACATTGTTCATTTGTTCAAATGAAGGGTCCCCCTGAGATGAATCTTGCAATGCAACCATATCTCCATGTGATGGCGTTTGACCCGCACCATCAGCACATAATTCCTCACTCAAGTTCTCAAAGTACATGTGACGAATAGCAGCACGCAACCGATTGGTCCTTTGTGAATAATATATCTTTGTAGCAAGAGGTGCGGGAAAATCTAAACTAACAAAAACATGCAGGCGTTGAAACAACACCAAAAGGGGAGAGAGAATGAGAAGTCATATAAGAACTACTCCAGACTGAAGAATTGAGGCAAATAAGCATTTGAGGATTCCATTCCACAAGAGTTTAAGAAAGGTTAATGACTTATTAAACTAAAAAAAAAAATCTTAACTTTTTATACCATTTGTCACCACGTGTTGCTGTTGGATGTGGACCTGCCCAACATTTTGATGGACGGGGTCTCCATGTTCTGAAACAGTCTTTTCAACCAAATCCTTCCCTAAATGGAATCAGGAAAAATAATTGAGTTACTCTTTCCCTGGCAAGGATCCAAACCCCAAAAGACAACATACAGTAAGCAATAGTAGAGCACTCGTTGATATCAAAATATACATCAAGGTGAGTTCAGCAAGAACAAATAACTTCAACACACAATATTGGACACCCACGGGTTATTCCCTCCGCTGAACTCACAGCAAGATGCGTGCTTGCTCAAGTAGTTTATCAATAGAAAAAATTGGACGTGCTTCAGAGTCAAGATATAAAGAATTTCTAGCAAGGAATTTCTAGTATCAAAAGTTTCTAAGCCCGCATGCTAACATGTTTTCAAAATACATGCCCATGTTCTAGCATGTCTAAAACAATGAGATATGATGGGAAAAATGTTAATTGTTTGTACAGAAAACACCACATTTAATTCTTCAAATAAAATTCATTAGCCAAAATCTACAAGAAAAAAGTTCACCATGGTGATTCCTGGAAGAATAAACAGCAATGGCACACAAATTTGGGCACTTACGAGTAACTCCATCTGTTAAACTAACAGTTTTTGTCACTCCAGACTCTGTTCTATGCCTTCCTGGTACATCAAGATGCGTGCTTGCTATCCTGCATTAGTCATTATACATTCAGAAAAAAATTACTTGAAAGAAGAAATGGGAAGAAACACTGAATTCAAAACATAACTTCGCATAGCAATCTAGATTAATATGGCAAACAAGACAATTCATATTAGTTATAGTTTATCCGGGGATCAAATGACAAACAATCACTAAGGTGGCTATTTGTAAATTATCCGGGGACCAAATACTTGATTATTGAGAAACTTCTTGCTAGGTCTGCAAACAGTTTTCTATGTATATTATTTTAATTTTAAGGTGGAAGGAGAGAAGTGGAGGTATTCAACACAGCAAAAGAATTAAAATTAATTTTATTCAAACTACAAGATATATGTGATGAACTAAGAAAGCATACAATTTATGACGCTTTGTTGGAGGATACATCCCTGAAGCTTGGAGACCTCTGTTTCCACAATTAATTCCAGTATCATCCATTGATGCCGCATCTACAAAAGATGAGTTCTAAAATTGATTAGAACATCAATATTATGCATAACAGAATCTAGCACCCAGAAAGTAAAATGTTACTTCCGAAAACAATTTTGTGAGATAGTATACCCAACCATTTTACACAGAAAATAGGACCATATTACAGAGAAAACATACACCAAATAAACTTAACTTATCAATCTTGATACCTAGTGTCGTAAACTCGTATTATACTATTAGTTAACTCGAGCTATGCTTTATGAGCGCAAGATGCATAACTAATAATAGGGGAAAACTGATTTTACTTTTAGTTCAGTAAAAATCATAATCAGGGTACTGGTAAAGTTACTCGGTTGTCTGAGAGAGGTCGGAATGAAAGCCAATACAACAAGTTAAAGAATTTGCACCAATGAACTAAGAAAGCTTACTAACACCGACACATCAAATTATTTTTCCAACAATAAATTGACATTGTTTGAACATTAAAGTTCTCGTCAAAAGTAAGGATATAAGATTAACGTAGACTTATTGCATTAACTGAGAAAATGAGAACTAAAAAAAGGGCGGTTACCTTTAACCTTGGTGTAAAAAGGAGTCGCCCTGATTTGACTTTTCAAGTGGGACTGTGACACAGCAGTGTCAATATTATCAACAAGCTCAGATCTTCTTCTCTCCGCAACTGCAGTAGCTTGTTTGTGAGGGGTTATGAGGCACAAAAGTTTATTTTACAATAACCTAACATTAAAATGTATTGAGAAAAACTAAAGGAGTTCCTTAAAAGAGGAAATCTTGTTCCAGAAATCCTAAATACAAATTTCAAAAACTGTGATTATTATATAGTACTTTAATGGTATCTTCAAAAGTTTGCAGCTGACTAATTAATTCTCATTTAAAGGATACTTGCACAAGAATTTGATAACTTTTTCCTTTGTTTCCTTGGAGGTTTTTGATTCCCTGTGTTGCCATCAAGCTCCAAGCAAGTTTGTTCTGTGAGCTTTAATGATCTACAAAGTTCTGACAAAATAGAGAAATGCAAGGAATTAAACATAAGGAAGTTTAAATGTTAGTGCCTTCCAAAGCAAGAGAAAACTGAAAGCATAAGATTATGAGACAAAATAACACTGAAAATGGCTGTAATTGTAAACCTCAAATATCACACAAAAAAGTTATAAAACAAATAGAAAATAGGTCACCAGACCTGCGTGAGCAGCAAATTGGCTGTCCTTGACTGGTTTCTTGCAATTGTTGCAGCATACCTCAAAAAGGATACCAAACAATCAGTTAAATGAATTGAATCCAGATTATAATTCAATATTTCAATCTGATAATGGGTGCGTTTGTTTAAGCTTTAAAAAAGTGATTTTGTTTTTTAAAAATCTAGATTTTGTAGAGATTTTGAAGAAAATCTAAAGCTACTTTTCGTTTGTTTACAATCATAAAATATATTTTGCTTCCATTGACTTCACTTTGCACATGATATGTGATGCTCAAAAAAATAGATTTTGAAAAAAGCTATTGAAAATAGCTTTTCATTTTGAAGAAAAAAATGATTTTTTTACTAAAATGATTTTTAGAAAAATCTGAAACAAACTTGAGTAAAATATAAAAGTGATTTTTTTTTCAAAAGAATAGATTTTGTTTGCTAAAAAATCTTAAACAAACAGGACCAATGTATGCCAATGAATACATTTGTAATAAAATAAATCAATTTTAAAAAGTAATTACAAAAACAGAAACAGTTTCAAACAAACTATTGGATGAGCCACTGTTGCCTTGTCATGAATGTGCCATCCTTTAAATGTGAGAAGGTTAAAATAATAGATTCTTTGTGATGTCAAAAAAAATATATGTGCACAAAAGCAACACTCAGCTCTACAGGCACAGTTACATATTAGAGGAAAAAATTATTTAAAATAAAAATCAAACAAAAGGTTGACCAGGCTACAGAACTTAATGCCCACCAGACATCTTAAACTAGAGAAAGCAATTAAAGACTTAAACCAAGGATTACAAATTCAATATTTGTATGAGCTCATGCAAAAGATTATGAAGAGTTCATTTATATGCAAAGCCAGGGTAAGGTAATAACTCAAAGTCAAACTATACTCTAAAATCCTTAAAGGACTGGGTATGTACTTGGCTTCAACTCATACATTGCACAAGCAGTCAACATCAGTTATATAATCATATTATTGGCTGCAAATATCATATGAAATTGCAGAGGGTCATTAAAAGACTAAACTGACATGTGCAACTTAAGGTATCCTAATTCCTGAACATAAGGAAACAATTATTGGGTATAAATGTATCTACTATGCCCATCGAACGGATGGATCCGTTGAATTTCTGTAATCCAAAAATACCAATATGGAAGCATGTCAAAGGTTCAACACAGGCCCTTGGGAAGCAGACTAATCCTAGTCCACTAAAGCAAAAAAATAGAGGTATGAAAATAAAAAGGCAAACCTTACCAGTTGCAAGGGATCGGTCATGGGTCTCTCACCATAGACATGCATATCTGTCATATAAATAATGTAAAGCAGCAGTTTAAATTTCCACGAAATATATAATGAAGACTACCTAAAAAAATGAAGCCCAGAAAAAGAAAGTAAATCAAGAATTATATGCATGAAGTTGTAGCAGAGGCAACGATAGAACGATAAAGCAGGATAGCAAAATTGTGAAAACTGCACATCTAGTGCAACCGTAACTCCGTAAGCAGTTTCACACTAGTGAAGCACTTTGTTCTCCTACCACCACTCAAAATTCTCAAGGTGTATTAGGGATCACCTTGCCTAGAGGATCACTATTTGTAGTCTTAATTCTTAAACCACCCCGGGAACACAACAGAACAAAACAAAACAAAAATTATTTATTTATTTTAAATATGTAACACTCGTCAAATTCATTTTGCTGTCAGCTAAAGCAAAACCCTGAATTAAATAAAATATAAGAAAGAACATTAAATTAATATCAAATAGTGACTATCCACACATTGAATTAAAAAATTATAATTCACCAGAAAGTGAGAGACAGATAGAGAGATAAAGAGGGCATTCAGACAACCTTCTTCACTGAGCAAATTTGCTTCATCTGCCTCACGCAATTGCCTGTAAATATACTCAGCCGCCGATTTCTGTCTCGCAAAGTCATCTTCCAAGACCATGCATTAACAAATTATGTAAAAATCAAGACAGTGTCAAATCATACTAAGCATACATAATAATAATAATGATATAAATTATTATAATATGATTTCATTTTAATACCTGATACAGTTTGAGAGAAACTTCCTCTAGCGGCTAGAAGCCTTGCCATGACCTCCATTCTCCAACTACAATGACGAACGTAGCAGCAATACACAAAATCAATACAATAAGTAAAATCGATCGAGACGATTATCGAATACGAAACGCGAAATGTACCAAAGAATAAAAAGTGATTTGCGAAATAAAAAATCGAAAGAACGTTACCTCGGAGTGAGAGAGAGCGAGAAGCAATGAGAATGGTAAAGGAGACGAAGAAATAATAGAATCGGGTTGGAATTGAGAAAAGGAGATGATCTGAGAGCAATGTCTGTAGAGAAAAAATGTGTAATGGTTTGGATGAGGTTGTATGAAATGGTAATGGCGGAAGAGAAAACCCTAGAAGAGAAAGAAGATTATTTACCTTTTTTGTTTTTGGGTGATATTTGGTAGATAGAAGGAAAGAATGTGATGTTTTTTTCTTCGTCTCCGTAGCGGAGAAGAGGGAGGAGGAGATGGTAAAAATAGGAAAAAGCTTTGGAGAAGAAGCGAGTTATTTCAGCTTAAGCGTTTTTGCGTTGCTTATTGCGTATGCAAGCAATATTGCACTGCACCACACACTACTGCTACTGTACTGTAGTCACTTTTTTATTATTATATTTTTTAAAAAATAATTTAAAATAGTTTGAACGATTTACTCACTGGTCCTTTTGATTTGCTACTAAAGTTATTTGTTCAAAACTACACAAACATTTTTATACAGATTTTATTACGATATTCCTAAATGTTATTTTTGTATTTTAGACAACTTGTGCTAACACAAAAAGTTGTACCTATAGTTGAAGTTGTACAAAACAACTTATATGAATTTATTTCATTTATATACATATTACACATACATCCAATCAAATAATATAGATATTCGTAGAAATATTTTAGTAATTTATTTTTAAAAGTGACATCATTGTGTAATTTGATTAGATGCAATTGTAAGAAAAAAATTACTCAACTATGCATAACAATTAAACTCTTGTTGTATTTTATTGTTTCAATTATGCAGGCACATGCTCGCCACTACGGGTTAAAACATCATCTTGAAAACTGCTAATTATAATCCTCATTTAGTTCATTTGGTTCACAACCAAATGAACTAAATGAGTTTAACAAGTTAATTGTCGATTTTGAGACATAAAATTAAGAGTAAGAAAGACATAAAATAACTAAGGACCAAGGATACACATAACCTAAAACACATAGCCTGAGAAAATAGGAAATGGGGAAAACACATTATACACTGCCGGAGAAACAAAACACTAAAACTGGGGATGAGCAAGGTTGAATCATCCAAAGCAATGGCAAATAAAACATAAGAATAGCAATGAAATAAGCAGTAACAATAACATTAACGATACCAGAATCATTATGCCATTACAATTGTCATTATAAAAAGATAAGATAGGATGCAATGGGAATAATAAAGAGTTAATAACGAACCACTAAAAAGAAAGAAAACATAGGAAACAAAGTTCAGCTGTAGTCTAAGAAAAAAATGACTTCCCAATTATTTAACATTTAGAAACCAAAATTATTAGAACACTAAGTTATTGTGTGATCTGCCACTGTTAGAACACCACAATATTCGACCTTTTGGGGTTAATGCTCTCAATGGTGAATTGATACTTCGCTATCCTCCTTGTTATCCTTTTGTTGTGAGAACGGAATGGAAGAAAAGCAATGAAGCCCGCGATGGCTACTGAATAGCCTCCTTTGACTTTATCAATAATAAAGCCTTTTACCTTTGTATTTGTTCGCCAAATCTTGTTCAGTTTCATCCAAGCTCGGTCTTGTCTATACCTCCGTGGAAGAAGAAGATGTGGTTCACCAGTCACTACATCAGCAGATCCCACCAAATCATTAAATCTGGCAGCTGCTCGCTCTTTGAAAAGCGATTCTCCAGCCACTAGATCGATGAATAATCTCTCCAAATTCTTCTTTCTGATCTGTGATCCACCGGCCACTCGATCTAGGAATCCCACCTTATTCTCAAATCTAGTGGCAGCATGGTTGTTTGGCACTCTTGTAAGCTCATTTTGCATACAACTTCTGGGGGTCCCAGGTCCTGCATCCACCAAGAACTTATCTTCCCCTAAGCGTACAACTTGAGATTGTAAGGCCTTTCCACTAGATAAGAATAAACTTGAATTAGATCTTGGAAATAATCGACTCAAATAGATGCTCATCGTAAGTTTGTTTTTCCTCCTCTTCTCGTTCTATTGATCAGAAGAATCCAGCAGCACCACGGAATGGACCTAATCAATGCAATAGTACAATTGATTAATAAAGGATTAATATGATGAAATTAATTGAATAGAAGAAGAGGTCAAGGGCAATCACCCTTTTTTTTATAAGATGGGATCGATTTCTTTTTTAAAAATTAAGAATAAGAAAGACATAAAATAACTAAGGACCAAGAATACACATAACCTAAAACACATAGACGGAGAAAATAGGAAATGGGGATAACATACCTTGACAGAGAAACAAAACACCGAAACTAGGGCTGAGTTAAGTTGGACCATCCAAAAAACTATCCACAACCAATTATTATAACCGGATATTCAAACCAATTGTCATAACCGGTTTGGTTTTCACAAAATATGTCAAACCACTAAGAACTACTACTACTACTGTTTGATTTGTTCTTCTACTTTTTCTTTCTTCAAAAGTACTACTACGAATAATAATAATAATAATGCCTTTGCAGTCCAAATGGATTCTCAAACTCTCACGAAGTTGCAATGCAACATAGCAAATTAGTTGTAGCAATGGTTCAAACAAGACATTTCAAAGTTGCAAACAATTCATATGATTCCCAGTAAAAATTGTTATATGGTTAAATAGAAAATTTCTCATTTTCACCTAGCGTGTCTAAAATAATCAACATAGGAACATCAACATGAACATGATTCATAACAAAAATTGGTTAAAAATCTACTGCCACATAATCATTATATGCTTGATTGATGAGGAACATGATACATAATCAACATAGGAAATCAACATGAACATGATTCATAACAAAAATTGGTTAAAAATTGCTTATGGTTTCTTCAACCTATTTTCATACAGATACCAATTTGACATATCAAATTTACCTATGAATCAAAATATTAGCATAAGTTAAATATTCATGTCAAATAAATTAGGGAAGATTAACAAACTCAACTCACCAGATCGATCGGAAGTGATAAATTGGGAGTCGAGAAACTGAGAGTGGATTGAGAAGTTTATGCGACGGCGACGAAGACGGTGCTACGACGGCGACATAGGAGAAACGCGTTCAATGCAGGATCGGATTGACTACAAATTCGAGAGAGAAGTGATTCTGAAACGCAAATTTGGAATGAAATGGGCCGGTTGTGGTTGTCCACCCAACCCGTTATAAATTTGCTATTTACACCCATAGTACTCTAGGTCTCTAAAATATCTATTTTGTCCTTTGTTTTTAAAAAACAATAAATGAATTTAAGTAAAAATTGACAAATATTTTTCGAAGTGAGTCTTTTTGTACATTTTATTAATGTTTAACTTTATTTTTTGGTACATCGAAATTATAAATGTTCTCCACCAAGATTTGAACTCTGGACCTCCTCCTATCTAACTCATGTCCCCACCTCTTACCACTTGAGTTGTTCTACAGGGACTATTCATGTTTAACTTTGAAGAAACTAGAACATGATATTTTTGTGTTCTAATATGATTTTTCGATCATTATTTAACAATTTTAACTCGGTCTAATTTGAAACATCGTAAAAATTATCAACCAAAGAGGAAAAAAATAAGAAAAAACACACCTTAAAAAATAGTTTCCGAAGTTGAGCTAGCGGAAAATACTTTCTCAAGTATTTTTTATTTCAAAAAATATTTTCCAAAATAATGGAAGTTACAAAAATAAAAGTAGAAGATCCTAACGACTGATTGTTTGGTTCAATTATTTATTTATTTTTTGATAAAATTTGGTTCAATTATTTAGATGAGAGTAAAGGAGATCAAAATCTCTCCTCTTTTTTTTTTAATAAAGAGATCTTCCTAAAGTTGTGAGATTTGAAGGGGAGAGAATATCTATTCCGTATTTTGACTTAAATTACATTTTTAAATCAATGTAATCTTTTTTTTGACGCAATCAATCAATGTGATGTGATCTTAAATATTATAATAACGGTGTTTGTCAAAAAATAAAATACTGTAATGGTGAAAAATAAAATTTTACAAACACTATGTAAAATCCCTCTCAATCTCATCCATTGAAACAAACTGACTTTTATTAATCAAAAGATAAAGCAAAGAGAACGTTCCTAAATTATGCTCCTTTTGCGGTAGTGAATGAAAAGTTCAGTACAGGCAAAATTCCATACCTAATATTAATGTTTCACACGTAAACGCATTTGAGAAACTCTCTAGTCTCTACCAGTTTTTCTTAGGGAGACATGAAAAGGACAAAATATATTCAATTCAATGGAAAACAACCAGAAGCACTAAACTCAGCATATCCTCATATCCATCACAACAAATACTTCTCAACCACAGTTCGGCCAAACTTCTCTTGGACATCCTTTGGAGTTTCAATCTGAAACACGCGCACACACAATGTCAAATAAAATGTCACAGGTAAAAGTTAATTGAAATGCTTGCTTAGCAACACTGAAAAAGATAAGTTACTAACCGCATTAAGCGCTTTGAAGACAGCCTTAACTGTATTATGAGGATTTCTAGAACCAATAACCTGTGAAAACAATAAAAATTAGAGCAAACGCTAAAATTGCAAGACCATTATCAGATTCTTTTGTTCAGACAGTTACCTTTGACTTGACATTCTTAAAACCAGCTAAATGCAGTATGGTTTGGACTATTCTGCCGGCTTTCATGCCAGTTGCGGTGGAAGCAGGCCAGAGATACACCTATTAAATGATTCAGATTGCAGATGATAAGTATAAGATATACAGGATAAATACAAGCGGCATAACCTAGTTCATTACTCATTTAACACAAGTAAAACTAAATACTTGATTTAGTTTTTTTCATAGCAGATGGAAACTGTATGATATAGATGGGGGAATTACTAATAGAAGAAGCATAAGGAGATTACCTTGGTCTTTTTATAAGATGTTTGTATTGCATGTGCAATTGTGTGCTCCTCGTGTCGCTCTACATAATGCAGATTTTGAAAGCACTTCTCATATGCCTGATTATAGTCAAATGAGCCATTAGTTCAAAATGCTATCAAAACCCTAAAACATCAAACTGCATTAAGGATCATGCACATGGGTTTATGCACATAAGGTCAAAGAACAGGTATAGCAGTCAGCAATTCAGATCCTCCCACCAATTATGAACCAAATATCGGAAGGACTAACCATAACCTATATCAATCTAACACAGGAAATTATTATTCCTTTGGCCAAAGAACAGTGTCCATTATACAACAACAGCAACAACCGAGCCTTATCCCACTAAGTGGGGTCGGCTACAAGAATCGAACGGGGCCATAGTGCTCTATCAAAAACATGTTTCCTCCAACACATTTATCTCTAGATCTTTCCTGATAGTTTCTCTTATAGTTTTTCTAGGTTTACCCCTGCCGCTAGTGATCTGACTCTCCTATATCTGATAATTTAATAAGCTTGCAACTATTAGGAAATGAAGCAAAAAATAGATCCATGTCTCTTATGATGGGTAGTGAAATTGCAAGACTTTTCTACGTTGAACACAAAAGTATTGGGTAAAAAAAAGAATACCATGCAAAACCAACATAAGGATGACTTGAAAGACCAAAAAGATATTTTCGGTACCTTTTGGAGGGCAACTGGAACTGCAGGGCCTTTGGCTTTTGCAAAACCAACAACACCGTTATAGTTGCCACATGCTAACATAGCAGTGTACTTAACAACTTGTCCACCCTATAGATAGTGAAATTTGAAACAGCATAAGAACATGAGAGCAACCAGGGAAACCATAGAAGGACAGGTTTGTAGATTACCTTTGTGACTTTACAAGTTCGATTCACATTTATCATTTTTACATCAAAACCCTGTAACCATATACAACAAACAAAACCATTATATAAAAAATTGGTAAATGAGCTTTAATTAAAACAAAATAAGAATATGGGAGAATTAACAAACATTTATAGACACAGGCACAATAAACGTACACCACATATGGAAAATTTAACAAACATCAGCCCCTTGCAAATGCAAGTAACATTCAGTCTGCAATAGATCATCCACAATGGATGTGGCATGTGATTGCGACCTGACCTGACCCTTCCCTAAGCACCAATTTTACTCAGCAGATACAAAGTAATCAAACTTTTGATAAGCATTAACATCTTTAGAATTATTTCTTCATCCCTATCAGAAGATGTTGATGCTTATGAGAAGAAGTTTGACGATTTTTAAAGGAAGTACAAAAGGTCTACCAGGTTTACTCCACAGATACAAAATAATAAGTGTTTTTTCTACGAGAATTACAATAAAAAGGTATCTAGCTAGGATGATAAGTCGAGCAAAAGGCACCAACAAAAGGTTTGCCTCAAGGATGTAGATTGAGTATAAAAAAGGGAAAATAAATGTTATTAAGTTTGTCTCTAAAGTGAGAAAGTAAGGGTATATGTATATCCACCCATCAATTCATTTAAAATGAATTGTGATTTTAACCTACTAAAACTCAAGGATTAATACATCCCTACTTGCTTACTGCAGAGACAAGTTTACTTTACAAGCGGCTTACGTGATATAAAATTTAGCTGAGTAAAAGTATGATACATAATAAGAGAAACAGTGATATGGTCCAAAACAGAATAGGATAACTAAGCAAGTGTGAAACTACCTTCCGGAAAAGAGGTCTTTTTTTCTTCTCAGTTAACTCATTTCTCTCCTCTGCAAGATCTCTGATTTCTTCCTCTAAAGCCTTACCCTTTCTTCCAAACGTATACTCAAGTTCGGCTAGCTTCTCCTCAAGTTTCTTGTCAATAACATCAAGTTTGGCCAATATTATGTTATCTTTTTCTTTCATGTCATCAAACTCTTCTTCGTCGTCGCTGTTGTCAGCAGCATCTTCATCTCCTTGGGCGGGTTTGCTCTCCTTTTCAAAACCAGATTGTTGCAAGGTATCCACGTTAGGCCCCACCTGTTCATGTTGAATGAGACCGTAATTGGCAGGGTTATCAGGATCATAAGCTTCCTTCCATTGCACCAATCTCAAGGCCCTGTTAAGCTTATGCTGCAAAATGAACCTATCCTTTTGCTCAGTTACTACTTTGAGGCGATTCACGAGTTCCCCAATAACCCGATATTCAGTACGAAGCTTAAAATGCTTTTCCTCAAACTTATCAATTTTGTTCATCCATTTAAAAGCATCATCAAGTGTGTCAGCATCGGTGAAATTCTGAATCATTTCTTCATGTCTCTTGTACTTCCTTTCAAAATCATCAAATTTCTTCTTATGAGCATCAACATCTTCATCATCACTATCAGAATCAGTTGGATCTTCGTAGCGCATCAACTCACTAGTTTCCTTAAGCTTCTCTTTTTCAAGCTTCTCAATGCGAGCACTTATACCCATGTAATCCTCCTCAGTCTCAGCATCAATGTCGGCAGTATCTAAACCAGCCCTTAATCTCTCATTCTTCTCTCTCAGCCTATCCTTTTCCACCTGCTGAAGAAGGTCATATACTATTCTCGAATCAGAAGTAGTGGAATAGAAACTATTGCCATGAAAACGGGAACAGGAGGGTAATGCAGTCCTTGCACACCCCGACTGCGACCTCACGGAGTTTCTAACCACATTGCTTACACTTGTAAGTCTCAATATCTTCCCAAGACTGTGCCTACCATACTGAATATAACCCATTCAGATTGAAGCTACTCTATTTGTCTCTGTCAAAACTCAATAAATCAGATCAATTGCATTTATGAAACACACTTAAACCAAATTAAATTAAATTACATTAAATCATTTTAAATTACATATATAAATTAGTGTAGTTAATTTTTATATCAATCTTTCCTATGTAAAAATTGTTTTTGGTTTGGTTTCATTTTTGGAGAGGCGAAATTGATTCTACAACTATGTGTTACCAATTGCGTCTCTATAGTGTGGAATCGCAGTGCTTGCGTTTTGCAGGGAAGGGTTTTGAAGCCGCAAATCGCGCTGGAATCGCATTCTCTCGCATACTATGGGAAATGGAAATGAAAATTCGAAAATAAATAGAAAAGGAAAACTCTTACTGTTAGTGGCGGATGAAGACCAACTCCGCCTGAGTTTTCCGGCGAGATTATCGTTTTCCGGCCAGCTTATGCTTTTTACGGGAAGTTCAGTACAGTGCGACTCAAACGAGTGTCTGAGATACAAGGGCAAAGTGGTTGCAGACAGCGGCTGCATTTTTTTTTGTTAAAATGGGCTTTTTGTGAATGGTTATGGGCCTCTTCAAAATTAAATGATGAAAATTACTCTACGCACCCCCCTTGTTTCTCCTTTCCCCCCTAACTACCCATTTTACCCTTACATATGAATTGGGGGGTGTTTAAAACAAGTTCGGATCGCAGAATCCGAATTCTATTTAATCCGTATTCGCCTTTTAAATTGATCAGAATATCTCCATATGTCTCTTTAGTCTTTACCTATCCGGATAGATGGGAATATGGAGTGAATTCTGAAATTAATTTAAGAAAGCAAATAACAATTATTTGGAGAGTTCCACTTGTATATACAAATTCTATAAAAAAAAATTTATACGTATTTCCAATCAAATTATCTTAACATGCCGTATTTTTAACTAGTTCTTAAATTATATCTAAAAATATTTATATGATTAGCATAATCTAATTAAATGCATACGTAAAATAATTACATTATCGAAAAATTTACATAATCTAATTAAATTACATATAAATTAATCTCTAAAATTAAATAGATGCCAAAACTTGATGTGAATCATAGAATTATCTTACTATTTTCATCTGACTCATATATATTAAAAAAGTATAGGATCTTCCCATGATTGATTTATATAGTTTTTATATAGTTTTAGAGCAGTTTTTTAAGTATGAACTGCCAAGAAGGAAAGTAATAATTTAACAAAGAAATTTACAAAAGTGGGTTAGAATAAAAGATTAATGATTGGCAAATTGGATGAGGTCATGACTCATGAGGAAGATAAGATAAAATGTGAGTATCAAACTAAGAGTAAGAGATATTAAAAGCCTCTTGATAAGATAGAAAATGGTGACACCAATAACTTTAAGAGAAGGTTCTCTACTACGTACCCTACACAAATATGAAAACCTTTTTTTTCCTCAAGCTACTTGGAGATTAACGTCCATTAGACATTTTGATAAAATATGAGAAAAAAGATGGATTTAACATGTTATAAGTAAAATACATGTTACTATGTTAGAGTAGAAGGCCAAGTAGAAGAAGATAATATGGACACTTCTCTAATTAAATATAATGAAGAGATGAATTTAATTAAAAAAATAAATTAAAAGAATGAGATATTTATATTAAAATTTGTTTTACTTTTTCAAAAATAAATGAATAAATTGAAAACATGTTAGTAGGAATCTCATTGTATTTTGTTCTCGTTCTCAACAAGTAGGAATACTTCATTCCTATATTGTGTGTTGTTACTTTCGTCTTCAAAGAAAAAATGGTACAAGTTGGGCTGCTATTTATTAGTATTAGTATAGGATAAAATACCCACTGGTTTTGTTGTGTTTGTCGTATATATGGTTGATAAATAATTACTATATTATTAAAAGCACATAAGTATTTTGTCAAAGGCTTTAAAAAAAAAAGTAGTATTAATTTGTCAAAAGGTTTCACATAAAAAAATTCAACAAAAGTTGCTATATGTCTTTTCATGCATTCACAATTTAATTTTTTGTTTAAACATCATTTTTGTCTTTTATATGTATATGAAATTTGAGTTTTAATTTTTGTATCATTTTTTGTTTTAAATAAATTTTGAATCAACTAAACTTTCTATTTTTAGTCCATAAAATTAAAATCTGTATAAAACTTACGAATTTTTCTACGAATTTTAGCTTTAAAAACTAAAAGCAAAATGTTTAGTTTATTCAGGAACTTATTTAAAACAAATTTCGATACAAGGACTAAAACCAAAATTCTATGTAAATACAGAGACAAAAATGATAGTTAAACCTTAATTTTTTTTAGAAATTGAAATGTCTTATCATTTTATTTTTTTGACAATATAATTATATAGGATTAAATTTGTTTTTTGGTCCCTATAAAATATGGATCTTCTGAGTTTAGTTATTATTTAATTTTTATTATATTTTAGTCTCTATAATTTGTTTCTTGCATATAGTTTTATTTTTATCATATTATTTGTAGATATAGATATAGATGTAGATATAGATATAGATATCCGATGACTTTAGTTTTATCATATTATTTGTAGTAGGCAATTTGTCGCTGTATGCTGTTAACTCGAATATTGTGAGTTTTTTTACATATTCATCCTTAATGTTTTTAGCGGTATTGAATATGTGGTTGTATTTAATGTATTGTATTGTCAAAAAAAATTATAACAGTTAAGAAAGAACATAGAGAATATCATTTTATTTTTTGATAATATAAATCCCAACTTGCACCAATCATTTTTATAATATCCATGATCTATATTTTCTTTTGGTGCATGGAAATAAAACATATATTACTATTATTAAGTAAAGTAAAAAAATAGATATTAATTATGAGTCTCACTAACAACTATTTTGGACACTTAAAGCATTCTATTTAAAAAAAAATTATTCAAAAAGTTAAACATTATAGCTTCTAATACATTGACTTTATAAATTTTTATAAATATACTTACTCCGTCTTAAAATAAGTGTCACAGTTAGTTAATAATATATAAATATAAATATTAATATGTAAGATATTATTTGATTTGTCTCGATGAATATTTTTAAGATATATAATTTTTATAATTTTTAAAGATAGATAATTAAATATATTAACAATGCGTTGGCAAACATGAATTGATCAACTGTGATGTTTATTTTGAGATGTGAGGACTACTATTTAAGATTTTAAACAGTATTCTAGAAACACTCATTAGTGTTTGCCATTTAATTAAAGTATGAACATTATGAATTTATGATATAGTTGATGAATTAAGCACGCAGGTAGTTTGGCAAAAATTGTAAAAGCACCGTTGTATATCGAAGAACATTAATTTAGGCGCATAAAAATATCTCAAGTGGATATGATGGGTTGACCTGAGTAGAGTGGTAACGGATTTTTGGCGTTATACAGATTTCAGAAGACATCCAACTTGGTTTGCTAATGACCGCACCTTATGTTGATGTCAATCCTATTTTGTTGTACGGTAAGGTTAAGCCCCATACTTTACGTCTATACTATACATACTAGTATCCCAATTACGCTACGCAACGTCGCAACCTACAAATTGGTACTCTACGAGCTACTTAGTTTAAAATAAATTTTTTAAGTTAAAATGACACTCATTTTAAAATAGATCGAGTATTATTTAATAACCAAAATATATTACAAGTACAACAAGTTACTATTCCGTCTCATATTATAAAAGAAAAAACAAAAATTATATTTATTAAGAAAAAGTAAAATATAATGAATGAAACTATGTTTTTTTGAAAAAAATTATATAAAAAGATGTAAAAACCAATTTTATTGCTTATTAGTTATAAAAAAAGTAAAAAAGAGAAAAAAAAAGTTGAAAAGAGAAATGTTTAAGGTTTTTCTATTATATTTTTGGACAAAAAATATTAGATTTTTTCTTTTATATTATGAAACAAAGATAATACAGTACAACATAGTAACACAAAAATGAATTAAACTATTATCGATTAAAATGAAACCAAATATAAGTGATTGACTAAAGTAGTAACATTATTTTTTAGTAATAAGTTGATTATGGTATCGTCTTCATGAGTCTTGCTCAATTGGTATAGGACATTGCACATTTGTGTAAGAATTGGAGTTGGAATCCAGTATGCCCACTTATTCATTTTTAAGGGTGAATTTCTAGCTGCTAGACTACCTAACAAAAAAATGAGACATAGTCTCTCTATTTATAAGAGAACAACTTTAGTCAGTACTACCCATCTTGCACTCTGGAGGTTGGACCTACACTTTGATTCTATACAAATAAGAATCAGTGTTCAAAACCCAATAATGTTTACCACTTTTGTGATACTCGAGCATTATCAAACTGATCACAACAACATCAACAAATTTTTAATAAAACCAAAAACTCACAATTGATTGAAGCCCACAAAATATTACTTCCTCCATCTCAAAATGATTGTCTCTTAATATTTTTTTTCTGTCTCAAAATAATTGTCACTTTAGAATATCAGTGCACAAATTATTAACTTTTTCCTTTATTATACCCTTATTTATTAAACTTCTTTTAACTTAACTACTCCACTAACTACAATTAATAAGGATATTTTAATAAATTATATTAATTTTATCATTGAAATCAACGCAATCAATCATTTTCTTAAAACTCGTGTAGAAATCTTAAAAAAACAATTATTTTGAGATGAAAGAGAGTACAAACTATTCTAACATTCTCCCACTTAAGCAATATCAACTATATGTTTAATTTAAAGAAAACATTTTGTAAGCGGCTCTCAGGTTGATAACATATTTTAACGTGGCCACAGTGATCCTAAGACGTAACATTTAATTATGATTCCATCAAACAAAAATTAAATGATATCGAATCAAGGCGGTAACTATATCTTTATCGATACAACACCTTCCATTGTAACAAATACCACCAATTCTGTCAACCAGTCATTCATATAAAGTGTAGCAAGAAATAATACGACGACCATACTATTATTTTTTTGTCAGCCCTCAAATTCTCTCAAATGCATCAAAACCGGATAAATTTTATAGTCCATAAGATACTACAATGTATAAGCTCAAAAATAATAATGACTACCACGATAATCAACATTGAATTCCAAAATTTTAGACACAATTTATCTCAATTACCTAATAGCCAAAGAAATTACACGGTTCATAGATACCACAACACCTCAGCTCAAAAATATTATTGAACACCGGCTAAGTGATTCCAACAACATTGACATTTAATTTATTTATGTTCACAAATAACGCCTAGACTTTAAAATGACCACTGACTAAATGGTCCAAACAACACTGAGATTTAATTTTAGAAGGTTAAATTGCACTTTTGGCCGCCTATATTTCAAAAATTTGCGATTTTGGCCCCCTATGTTTAAAAATAGCACTTCTAGCCCCTATGTTTACACCATTTTGCAAAACCCAATTTTGACTCGGTCAACGCTGACGTGGCAAGTCCATGGGTGCCACGTCAAACCCTTATAATTAAAAAAAAAAAGAAACAATGAATTACCAAAAAAAGTTACGTTAACTTGTAGTATTTTTCACGTTGCAATTGGTGTAAATTAGTTATATAACTTGTAGGCAAAAGTGTAAAAGTGAGACATATAATTTGTAGGTAAAAGAAACGTGAAACAACATAAATTTAGTAAATGAGTTATATAAATTGTAATATTTCTCAAGTTGCAAAAGTGCATAGACAAAATATTCCAAAAGGCATAGCAAGCCAATTCATTACATAATCTAAGTTATTAAGTCATTACATCCAAAATGAAACACTAGATGGATAAAAAAGTAAAAACAATATTTTTACATGAGCATAACCTTTTTTTTGGTAATCCATTGTTTTTTCTTTTTTAATTATAAGGGTTTGGCGTGGCACCCATGGACTTGTCACGTCAGCGTTGACCGAGTTAAAATTGGGTTTTGCAAAAGGGGGTAAACATAGGGGGCTAGAAGTGCTATTTTTAAACATAGGAGACCAAAATCGCAAGTTTTTGAAATATAGGAGACCAAAAGTGCAATTTAGCTATTTTAGAAATAATGTCTCAGTTTCAAACTAGTGTTGATTACTGGCTAAATGATTCCTATAACACTGAGTTCTAATTTTTAAAATAACTTAAAACTCCAAACTAATATTGATCACGATAAAAAAAAAAAAACCGATATCACTGAACTATAATAATTTTGCGTTAGTCTAATTTTCCACCAATTCATAAATGGATCCGATATTTAAGAACACATCTCTTTCACCAAGGCTATAAAAAATGACACCTAATTAGAAAATAAATACAAAAGTGACACATAATTAAGAAAGTAAAATAAAAATACGAGTGGTTTATTTGTTGGAGAAAAACGTACGTCACGTTGAGGTGTGTAAGGGATATCAGTGACGGGATAACTGACGTACATGTACATCACATCTAGGCCGACGGACACCCCATGATTGCAACTTTATCAATTAACTACCCAAAATAATTGACAGATGTTATATTTTGCGTTTGACAATGCACAACTTTAATCGTTATTCTCTCCGTCCCAAAATAAATGTTATACTTGTCAAAATTATTTGTCCCAAAATAAATGTCATATACTATTTATAATATTAATTTTTACTATTTTATCCCTTAAAGCATTCATTAGGTAAGAGAAAAAATACACTTAAAAATCTACTTTGTAGCATTCCAATGTCTACTACCAATAAAAATAAAGAGTATTTTAGTAAAAGTCATATTCTCTCTCTCTTTCTTTTACACATTTTTCTTAAAGTGTGTGATTTGGTCAACTGCAACACTTAAAATGAGACGGAGGTAGTAATATATTTAATAAGATTGAATGAAGTTAATAATATGACTCACAAGGGGGCTGGAGACATGTGAGTAGCTGGAGGACGCACGAAGACAATGAGGAGGCATTACGTAATTACACGTGGGTCATGTATTGTTTAACTTTGACATAGATTGAAGTTAGCGATTCTCATATTTAATTATCTATTTTTAATAAAATTATAAAAGTTATGTATCTTAAAAATATTTATCGACAACAATCAATCAAAATCTTATATACTTTTTTTGTATATTAGAAAGATAAATTACTCCCATCATTATGGACTTCTCTCTCCCTAACTCATATGTCACTCAGTTCATACCACTTGAGAATATGGAGACACGACGTCTTATATACTAATATTTACATTTAAATACTAGTAAAATAATACAGTCAAAACTAAATCATATCAATAATCCACCTTTCGAAGTGCCTCCAATCTAACGAGAGAATAATCACTGCGTTCGGCGGTGGATACCCCGATCTCGACAAAAAAATAATACACAGTGATCAATTATATCAATTATTTTAGAATTTAGAATAGATGAAGTAATAATTAAATATATAAAACTCTTGTAACAATACTGTTTAAATATCTGGCGTATCTAGCGAAACAGTATTAAGTAGAATACTTACATCACAGTATTTGTCAAAGGAAGAAGAATACTCATGTTATCTCAGGAGATTTTAATAACATTTTAATTCATATGGAGTACAATGTATCATTAATGTCTTTTAAAAAGGTATCATTAATTTTTGAGGAAATTACACTCACCTCCCTTGATGTTTATGTAAATGTAACATATATCCCCTCTATTTTTTTATTAAACACAAACTTCCCCTACCGTTTGTCCTGTTAAGCTTCCGTCAGTTTCAAAAAAGAAATTCCACATCTCCTCTTTGATATGAAATTGGCACCAGTGCACTACCATTTTGTTTGCTCCTAACAAGCAGTACCCAAAAGCTTTCGTCAAATCTTTTTCCATATTATTATCGGTGTGTTGGTCTGGAATCATTTCCCACCCTCTTTAATTCTATGTACAGTACACATGTATCATAAAATTTACAAATTAAATAATAATTGCTACGATGCAGAGACTATTATTTCTTGTAGTTAATCTTGTCGACTTTACAACTCCCACGCCAGATACACACCAACACCACAATTAAACTCCAAAAAATGCACAAATAAGATGCAGAGCAACATAAAACTAATGGAGAATGAATAGGGTGAATATTTGTTTGAAACGCACGAAAGTTCAGAGCATCTTGCTACGACGGAGAAGGTGGTGTTTTGTCTGTTGCCGTAATAGACATGTGGAAAGAGATGAGTAAGTAATTTGTTGGTTCTGACGGTCAAATTCATTTATGTTTGTAATCTTAACGGAAAGACAACGGATGTTAACAGAGAAGGGTGGTATTAATACATTTAATGAGAACTTAAGGGAGGTCAATATCTATTTTAAAATTAGAGGGGATGTTTATGTTATTTAAAGAAAACTCAGGGGAGGTGAGCGTAATTTACCCTTAATTTTTTTTAACCGTCACTTAGATTCCGTTTAAATTGATGAGTTAGGATGAAATAAAATTTCATCTAACATTAATTATAAGTAAAATCACTTTTTAAATATGTTGAATTAGGTAACATAAAAAAGTGATTTTTTGTTTATAATTAAAAGTCAAAACTTTGTTACCAAAAAAAAAGTCAAAACTAGAGGGAGTATAGTACGATGAAAAGATAAATGAAATTCTTAATCACGATCAAATAATTATTAAATAAGTTTAATTTTATTACATCGACGATCTAACATAAAAGATTATAGTAAAGTAGTAGGTCTGAGATTGTTTAGTGGTGTAAGTATTTTCACACAAATTTACATAAAAATTACTTTTGTAGAAGAATCTTACTAACTAAATTTACATAAAAATTACTTTTGTAGAAGAATCTTACTAAATAAGTTTAATATATTAGTGATCAAAATTGTGCATTGAGAAACATACAGTGATCAAAATGAGTCTTATATTTTGAGTCTGGGGTAATATTTCTAATTAAAATACCCAAATTATTTAACTAATTCTAAATCCAATCTCTTCCTCTATCACTTAAGCATGATGTTGATATATATTTTTTTTATTAGATAGTTAATGACTATAATTTTACTCACTAAAAATAAATAAATAGGTGTATCATAGTTTGAATCCTCATATCTACATTTTACATGAACAAAATTACATGGTTCGGAATTAAATGTTTTGGAATATGAAATAAATGATATTTTTATTTCATCCACTGAAATAAATAAATTGGAATTTTCAAATTAAAATACCAATTTCATCATGTATAATAAAATGTCTCTTTGTCAAAATAAATAAATAAAGAGTTTAATTGTTATGCACTGACAGTGTAAAACATTTTTACACATACATCCAATCAAATCACGCCATGTAAGCATTTATGGAGATATTTAAGGAACTAACTTATAAATGTGGCAATTTGTTGTGTTTTGATTGGATGCATGTGTAAAAATGTTTTACACTGACTGTCAGTGCACAACAATTAAACTCATAAATAAAATGTTTCTATCAAATCAAATAAAGAATAAAAGAGAAATTTTAACAAGAGCAAACATGACACCAAATATGAAAAAAATACGTTTCCATTTTATTCTACTACACTAGTATTCCTCCGTACATATACCTTGAATACGTACGTATCCATCCTGAATTCCTCACGAATCATGTTCCATGTCCCAATAGACACGCTTCGGCCACGACTTGGTTTGCAGCAGCTAACGGTAGTAAAACCAAAAACCAAGTAAATGATCACTAATACTACTACCACCAATCTTAGTTTACATACGTGACTAAATCACATGGATCAAGTCAATAAACCACATAATAATAATAATAATAATAATAATATTAGTATTATTATAGATTCATTTAAAACTACTAGTTAGTAGTAGTACCAAATACTCCCTCCGTCCCAAAATAAGCCGTCTCAAAATAAGCGTCATATTTGTCAAAATTGTTTGTCCCAAAATAAATGTCATATACTATTTATAACAATAGTTTTTACTATTTTATCCTCTAAAACAATCATTAGGTAAGAGAAAAAGTACACTAAAAAATCTACTTTTTAGTATACCAATAAAAATAGAGGGTATTTTAATAAAAGTCATATTTTCTCTCTTTTTTTTACACACTTTTTTTAAAATGTGTGATTTGGTCAACTGCGACACTTAAAATGGGACGAAGGGAGTAAGTAGTTTTAATTTAAAAATGATATTTATAGTACATAAATAAATAAATAAATAAATAAATAAATAAATTGGTTGTGGGTCAAGTGGGTGAGAGACCTGTTCTTAGTGACCATTCCATTCTGGCTCCAGCGCGTGGAATCCGTAATAATTTCAATCAAAATCAATCACCAATGTCTATTTCTATTCTATTCTCATACAACTAAACTAAACCCAACAGCACCACCAAACTAAACCAAACCCATTTTGTTTTCAATAGAGGGACGACAATAAATAAACCACGAGACATACACGGTTGGTTGTTAATTAATTTATACTCACTCATCACTTGTTCATTTCACTTACCATCACTAATTAATTAACTAATACAACAACTAGTATAGTAGTATCACTAATCCATCTCTAATCCAATTCCAACCCCTCCTTATTCTTTCTCTTAGCTAGCTAGCTAGCTGTATGGTCCCTCCATCTTTTGTCGTTTTCTTCACCTTATTACAAAAAAATAAAATTCACCATAACACCATAACATAACCAATTCATTCATCATAATCATCATAATATCTCTCTCTCTCTCTCTCTCATACTACAGACAGACACAGTGGGTTCTGCTGCTATATCATCAGTTTTAGAATGCCGGCGTGGTGGAATAGAAAGTCATCAAAGAACAAACATAACGATAATGATGAAGAAGATGAAGAAGAACAATCACGTGGTGGTGTTCTTCAGTTCAATTTCATGAAATCACCTATTAACGCAATAAGAAACAACAACAACAACAACGGTGATAGTAATAAGAAGAACAACAACACGAAGAAGAAACCGAAGCCGAAGAGTTTTGACGATGTTTTCAATCGGAATTCACCGAGAACTAGCAAAGAATTTGATGGCGGCGCCGCCACTCAAAAGAAAGGACTTCCGTTACCTCTTCCTGCTAACACCGATCAGGGATCTGTCTCCGTTTCCGGCTCTAGCGTCAGTTCATCTACCTCTTTTGATGATCATCCAATTTCTCCTCAATTCAGTTCCAACCACAGCAGGTTCTTTTCAATTCATTGATTAATCGATTTAAAACCTAATTTTTTATCGCTCTTTGTTTTTGATTGTTTCAACTAGTTATTTATTCATTGATCTAGTATTAGGTTAATTAGATATTTGGGGGTTTTACTTTTTTAGTACCTTATGTTAATTTCGTGTTAAATAAAAGT
Source organism: Trifolium dubium (assembly GCA_951804385.1). Classification (NCBI taxonomy): domain Eukaryota; kingdom Viridiplantae; phylum Streptophyta; class Magnoliopsida; order Fabales; family Fabaceae; genus Trifolium; species Trifolium dubium. Next base: position 3,807,491 of record OX638075.1, on the reverse strand, counting down.
TTCAATTAACCTTATCAAACTTATTTGGGGAAATTGAAGATGCTAATTTTGATCATCTTATTATTTGTTAATTTTAGATTAACTCTCCAAACACTGAGTAATTTTTGATTGTTTCCCACTGACTTAAGCGAGTTGTATCCATTTGTTTTTACTGATTTTAGCGAATAATCGCTACAAATTCGAGTGTATACTTAACTCAATATGCTTTTTAACTAATCAATGGAATTTGTTTGTGCAGAGGACAAGATGAATTGAAGTTCAATGCGAGACCAAGAAGTCCAGGTCCTGCATCAAGAGGACCCACCAGTCCTACCTCACCTCTTCATCCAAGGTTGCAGGCTCTGAGTCTTGACTCACCTACGGGAAAGCAAGACGACGGAAGGAGTCAATGTCATCCATTGCCTCTTCCACCAGGATCTCCTACTAGTCCTTCTTCTGCTCTTTCCAATTCACGGTCAAATGGACCATTCGAAAACACTGTCCCTAACCTGTCCAAGTGGAGAAAAGGAAAGCTTCTAGGCCGAGGAACATTTGGGCATGTTTATCTGGGATTTAATAGGTAAGTATATGTGATTATTTCCAGACACTCTTCTAATGATGAGAATTTATTATCAATTTTTATTGAACAATTTTTATTCTACTTTTACGCATCATAGTGAAAATGGACAAATGTGTGCAATAAAAGAAGTCAGGGTTGGCTGTGATGATCAAAATTCAAAAGAGTGCCTCAAACAACTTAGCCAGGTAATTTTAGTATTTTTATGAAGATTTAAACATGATGCTTCAACTTCAACACCCACATATATAGTGTACTTTTGCTGCTTATCTTTGCACAGTTGCATTGAACTTTAATAAGTTCAAATGTAATTTTGTTGTCCCTAAAATAATGACACGTTCTCCATTTGATTGCAGGAGATAAATTTGCTTAATCAGCTTTCGCATCCAAACATTGTTCAATACCTTGGGAGTGAACTGGTATGCTAGAAAATTTCAAGTTTAGAATCGTTAAAGCCTTGCATAATTACCAAACGTTGTTGTTTTGTGCACACCCAAAAGAGAAATTGAATAATGATCATAATCATGTGTTTATCTAATATATATGCAATGTTTTCAGGGAGAGGGGTCACTTTCTGTTTATTTGGAGTATGTCTCTGGTGGTTCTATCCATAAATTACTCCAGGAATATGGCCCGTTCAAGGAGCCTGTTATTCAAAATTACACCAGGCAGATTGTCTCTGGACTTGCTTATCTTCATGGAAGAAATACAGTACACAGGTAATTTGGTTATTCCTACTCAATTTATAATGTGGCCATTTAAGCTACTCTATTCTCATTCAGTTTTTTATCTTGTTTTCATGTTGGCAGGGATATCAAAGGGGCTAACATACTAGTTGATCCTAATGGTGAAATCAAACTAGCAGACTTTGGAATGGCTAAACATGTAAGTTCATCTGATTTTGTAAACAACAAATTGCTTCTAGCTCACTTCAAACTTAACTGGCATTTATTGTTTCTGGCACAGAAAAATAGTCTAACTACAACAATGATGTAGAATTAGTTGAGTTGTTGAACAACACACTCTCTTGCTCAAGGTTAAAAAGTTTCAAATATACTAATTCTTAGTAGAAGATATTTCCTTCTCTCTCTTGGATGCACATGGCTGACATGAGAGCAAGCACACTAACAACTCTCACATATGATGGATTTATTGCAATTACACAAAATCCCGCACTTTCTTCGGTGTTTTATGTTTTAGAATAGAATTTTACTGGTATGAAGAAAATGCAATCTAGGGTGCTTAAGAAAATAATTTATGTTTTCATTTTTGACAGAATAATTTATGTTCAGATTGATTTCTGAGTTATGGTGAATTTTCTGATATTTTATTTTTGCGGAACAGATAACTTCTGCTGCCTCAATGCTTTCATTCAAAGGAAGTCCGTACTGGATGGCACCTGAGGTAAGTTTATTCCCCCTTCTTAAATCACAAATTTTCTTTCAAAATTCAAAGTAAGCATATTCTTCCCTCTTTTAATATTTCACCATAATTTTTGTATTCCAATGTTGTATTTCTTAGGTTGTAATGAACACAAATGGCTACAGCCTTCCAGTTGATATATGGAGCTTGGGATGCACCCTTATTGAAATGGCAGCATCGAAGCCTCCGTGGAGTCAGTATGAAGGGGTAAGATATTGGATCTTTCAGAGCTAGCCCTCATGTGTATGATCCTGTTTGATGAGTTTGAAGGACCTAAATTGTTTTTACGTTGTATTGACAGGTAGCTGCCATATTTAAGATTGGGAACAGCAAAGATATGCCCGAAATTCCTGAGCATCTTTCAAATGATGCGAAGAATTTCATTATGTTATGTTTACAACGGGACCCATCAGCTCGCCCAACAGCCCAGCAATTACTAGAGCATCCATTCATTAGAGATCAATCAGCAACAAAAGCTGCAACCAGAGATGTTTCCTCTTACATGTTTGATGGAAGCAGATTACCGGTAAAGTGTTCGGCGTTATTTGTTTTCTTTGAAAATTTGCATTACTTTTGCACTCAAATCATGGTTATAAATAATCATTATAATTCATGACTGGAACCTGTCAGGATGGCAGCTTTACAGCACCAGGTTGCCCTTTTTTAGCTGTCTTAGGTTTGGTTAACGATGTTATGGATACTTAATACTACTAACATACATGATGAGGATACCATTCATACTGAGGATATACAATGCTTTAAGCATGATACTGAACAAGTAGATAATGCCCCACCGACAATTTGGTTCTATATGTGTATTTGTGTGTGTGATGTCATTTCACTTTCACAGTTGCAAAAGTTTGGGTTTTGTTGCTAATGCTGAGCTGGATTGCACTTTCTCACTATTTGTGTTTGTTTGCAGCCTGTTTTAGAACCCCATTCTAATCGAAGAAGTATAACTTCACTTGATGGAGACTATGCAACAAAGTCAGCTATTGCAGCTCCACGTGCAATAAGGAGTCCAAGGTAAAATATCCACCTGATGTTGAATACAAGGCATTAATTTACATCTCAATACATACTTCATTTTTTACTGTATTCACTTAACATATTCTGTATTTCCCTTGTTTAGAGAACATACAAGAATGATCACCTCTTTACCTGTATCTCCCTCTTCAAGTCCATTGCGACAGTATGGAACGGATCATAGGAGCTGTTTCTATTCTCCTCCTCATCCTTCTTACACAATAATGGCACAAAATAATTACACTTTGAATGACACACCCTCGTATCCAGTGAGATCAAATGCAACATTTACTCTCGATCCTTGGCAGGAAACATCTAGATACAAAGCCCACACACCACCTGGCGGGTCTCCAAGAATGAGATTCATCTGAGTGATTGTAAATACATACAGGTTTTTCCCAGCATGCGCTGTTTTTGTATGTGGTTGCACTTCAATTCGGACTCTGAAGCACAAGCTCGCGATTAACAGATTCTGGTCTATTCTTTATACATTAGAACCAGATCACAGTGCATTGGACTGGGGAGACCTTGTTGTTTGTATCAATTTCTTGATTATTGTAAAGGAAGTGTACTTTGTGTTTGTAGTAACCTTTATGTTGTATATTGCTAGTTAATGACAGTGAAGAAGAAAAGAAAAGAATTTCACACCCACATTTTTCATTTTATATTAGGAAATTCTAGTTGAGATTGGATACATTATACGTGTATGGTTTGGTTCAAAGCCATCATCAAAGGAGTGTGAACAAAATTGACTTGATAGAGCCAGCCAGTGTACCGAATGTCCAAAATAGTTGATGATTTTGTGGTTTTATGCGAAGCAGTATATTAATTGTTCTGTAGTACTAGTATGTATGTAGCAGTTTATGTGGTCCAAATGCTGGTAGGACTTTATTAGTATTATTATTGATTTCATAAAGTTCTTAGAGAAGTCCCACTGTACCTTTCTGCCGACAGAACAAACAATTGTCAAATTTTCTTGTTGCTGTCTAATAAAGACACTTAAAAACATGGTTCTTTACATCCAAAAAAAAAAAAGACTCAAACTACTTTGCCACTTATGGAGTACTACCACTTTGTCAGGTTGCAGCCAATTCAACTTTGAGGAACACATTGGGTTGGTTTTCCCCTAGCATTGCAATGACGCTCCTCAATCCTCATCAGAGTCGCTATGCCTTCCAGCTAGCTGTCTCATACACTCTTTTCCATCTTTAGTCTCCACACCCACTTTTCCTATACGGCCGACTTCAATAGTCTCAAATTAATACCGAGTCCTTAATTATAAGTATTTTTTAAAAAATATATAATTCTTAAATATAAGCCCCAAAACAAATTATTAGTTGTATTTATTATTTTTGTAAAAAAAAAAGGTGTATTTATAATTTTTTTATTTTTTTCCTACACATACGAAATAGTGGCACAAATATTATTCCAATTGATGTAAACAAGTCTATTTTCCCCTTCACATAGATATATATGTCATTTTTGTCAAATACTCATATAATTTCAACAAATATTAAAATATTTTAGAGATTAGAGTGAATAGTAAATTAATAATATAAAAGATGTTTTTAATAAAATAAAATAATATAAAAGGTTGATTTTTTGCAAAGAAAAATAGTTTACTCAATGGAGAGGTTGTTTGTTTATACTCACTGACCTTCACAATTTGAAAATCTAAATATATTGATTCACATAGCTTATCTTTTGTGAGTAGAACAGAACATAGTTGGAGTCCTATATATAATGTGAGTGTGAGAGGTGTCCAAGCTTGGGATAAATATGAAGAAAAAAAAGAAAGAATTGGTGGATGATTAATGATGGAAGTTTGCTTTTATTATGTTAGTAATAGTAGTGGATATAATTATTGAGAGAGAGAGAGAGAGAGAGAGAGAGAGAGAGAGAGAGAGATGCTTGTTGGTTAAGTAAATGCACGTTAGTATGTAGTTTTTCTTTTCTTTTCCTTTCCTTTCCTTATTGAAACATTACATTACATAAGTGAAAGATACTTACACACACACATACATGCTGGATCGCCGACTCGCTTTTTCTCTTCTGAGATTTCATTCCTTTTCATTAGGTACTATTCTATTCTATCTATATATAATACAAATCATTTCAACTTTTACTGTATGATTTTTCGTGAAATGAAATCATCAATGCTTATTAATGTATTCGTTCGTGAGTAACATACAGAATCAATAATCAGACTAATAAGTTGGTTGGTTGCGATGGATTCGAGTTGGGGGCATCAAGAATTCGACTATTTGTTCAAATTGTTAATGATAGGTGATTCTGGTGTTGGTAAAAGTAGTCTTCTTCTCAGGTTTACTTCCGATGATTTTGAACATCTCTCTCCTACCATTGGTACGTTTCATTCCTTTCTTTTTCTAATTCCTCTCTCCTTTCATTCATTTGTATGCATGCATACACTGTGTCTGTGTCTGTGTCTGTGATGATCTGCAGTTAACTTTTTTTCCTGTTTTATGTCTCTCCAATGACAGGCGTTGATTTTAAGGTCAAATATGTGACCATGGGAGGTACAAAGCTTAAGCTTGCAATTTGGGATACTGGTATATATATATGCTATTCACTTTCCATCTATATTAATGCCATTTTCAAATTGTTTTCTACTATTAGATTAGATTTTTTTTTTATATTATGTTATTAGTGCTAAGTATCATGTATCAGTCAACTTTTACCCGTGATTAATCATCTCTGCCGGTGAATATGACTGACTGGCCACCTTTAGTGGGGTCTTGGTTAAGATGGGATTTGAATCCGTTCCACTTGGACCGATGTCATACTGGTATTAGTGCGTGATTGTATATATGGGGATGCCTTTTTAATTCTCTGCCTAATACCGTGTTTAAATGATAGTATTGTACATTTTGTTTTACTAAATAATGCAGCTGGTCAAGAGAGATTTAGAACACTCACAAGTTCATACTACAGAGGGGCACAAGGAATCATCATGGGCAAGTTTCTATTCTCATTTATTTTCCAATTTTACATTTATTTATTGCATTATGTGAAATGCCTTGAATTTTAACGACAACCTAGAAGAGCATTTACTTGGTTGATAGAATATAATTGCTATTCTGGGTTGATGTGTTCTTATTTATTAGAGCACAATTTCTATATCTATTCTTATCAAATTCAGATTTTATTTATTTGATCCTTGTGATAGTTGATATCAGTCACACTGCTCGGTAAGATTATGAGTTGAAAACTAGTATGTATATCAGCATGTAGATCCTGGAATACCTGGTTTCTTAGTCAATTGGTATTCAATGGCCAAATTGGACTTTCTTTGTTAGTTATGAGATTCACTTCCAAAATGACTGCAATATATGTATTACATGCAATCTGTTGAATGCTCTTTGGAGTTGGGAGATGTCCTCTTCTTCAAGTTGATGCATTTTAAACCCAAGTTTTGGATTAGCTGATTACCTAATACTTTGTTCCCAAAACTGATGCAGTTTATGACGTAACCCGGCGAGATACATTTACAGATCTATCTGAAATATGGGCAAAGGAAATAGAGCTTTATTCAACAAATCAAGACTGCATGAAGATGCTTGTTGGAAACAAAGTAGATAAGGTATTCTTTTAAGAAGTTTACTGTCGCATGTTCTCTTAGTGTATATAAGAAGGCCGAAGCCCAAAAACGACTAAACTACATAGAAATCAAACGTTGAGCTAACAGACCAGCATGATCGGCTAACAATAAAAAACTAAGTTTAGCAGGAGCTTGCTCATAATAAATCACCTCAGAACCTCAGTCGCCCCAAGATCAGCGCTCATTTGATATAATGTACATGTCTTTTCTTTCTTTTTTGTTGTGTTTCAGGAGGGTGATAGAGCTGTGACAAAGAAAGAGGGAATAGACTTTGCTCGGGAATATGGTTGCCTTTTTATCGAATGCAGTGCTAAAACTCGAGTAAATGTGCAGCAATGCTTTGAAGAACTTGTTTTGAAGGTATGTTAAGTGACATATATGCCCATTTCCTAACCTAATTTCGGTCATGTTAAGACTTAAGCACACAAGTTGAATGCCCTTTTTTTCATTTGTGATGAACAATAATAGCTGATGGTGACTACTGACTAGGGATTTTTTTACTTTGGTTGTGTGCAGATTCTTGACACACCTAGCCTCTTAGCTGAGGGCTCTAAGGGGGTTAGAAAGAACATTTTTAAGGACAAGCCACCCCGGTCTGATTCATCCACAGGTTGCTGCTGATTTTAAGAATGACAGTCTCCAATAGAAGGGCATTGCATCCATTTTCATGGATTTCTAACATAGCTTGCTGGTTATTTTAGCATAAGTGGAAGCCATTTTCTAGTTTTTAGGTTCCTGTTTTGTCTTGAATATTTAGATGTAATATAGTTGATGATGACGGTTATCTTTAATTTCTCGAGACTTCTCGTTTTTCTTTTAGTCACATTAATTTCATTTGAAGACCTTATTTTTTGTTTTTAAAATCTGAATAGATGATCCTAATCAAAACATTTTGTATATAATGATGTCTGAGCAAAGATGAGCTCCATGATGCTGCAGAGCTTGAGCAGTAGTTTAATAAAAGCAAGCACCGAAGATAATTAAATAATGAGACTTGAAATTGATAAGCTTGATATGAGGATATTTTTATGTTGTCATCTTAAAGTGTTGGAAAGGATCAGATTACATTTGATTTTAAAATTAAACAAATTGAAATGGCAATCCACAAACACCATACAAAATTATAAGCCACAAACACCCTACATTTTAAATCAATACCAAATGCAAATTATAAGCATTGATATTTTATAAGGAGTTACAAAAGAAAATATTTCATTTTGATTAAAAAATTATACTCCCTCTATCCGAAAATATAAGTTAATGTATTTGATGTACAATTTAGATTAGATACATCAACTTATATTAACCTATTTAAGTTTATATTTTGGGACGAAAGAAGTATTTGTTTTTTTATCAAAAAAAGAAAATAAATATCTCATGTGACAAATCTATCAAAGAAAAAGCATCCTTTGAATATTTGGTGACAAAGTAAGAAGTATGGTGGGTGCATGTAGAGCATCACCAGCACCACCCATTTCTCATCTTCCATTGAGAAACCTCAAAACCATCATCAGAATTCAGAATTGTTCTCAGCAGAACAAAGCATCCATTTCCAGAGCTCAACTTCCTAACAGACGCTTGTTCCTTTTCTCTCTTCCACTCTCTAGCTTCCTTTTCCTTCCTCTTACTGCATTTTCTGAAGGTGAAAGTGCCATTTTCACTGAGTATGATCCTGTAACTCGTTCCGAAAGAGATGCCAGTGCTTTAATCTCACAGAGAGTTTCTCAGGGAATTGAGTTGTTGGAGAAAGGGAGGGATTTGCAGGCTCAGGGTGACTTCAATGGTGCTCTTCAATACTTTTCTCAGGTCATTTTTGTTTACTTAGCTATGGAAAAATCTTATGGCTTATTTGAAAATAATAATTTGACTTTATTTTATCTTTTGTTGTGGAAATAGCTTATACATAAGCACTTATATGAATAGCATAAGTACTTATTTAAGTTGCTTATTCAAACTAAGATTGAGTTGTAGAATTTAGCCTTGTAGGCCTGTGCCTGTACTGAGAAATCAATTAAGGGGTGGTTGGACATTCGTCTTAGTCGCTTATCATACAAGTAATGTCTATAATCTGACAGAGAATGAGTTTAAACCTTAAACAACCTATGGTTACAAGTTATTAGGAAACTTATGAATATGGACATTTTATAAGTTATAAGCTATTCCCAACACTTACATAAGTAGTGTTTGTGTCATAAGATGAGCCATGATAAGCTCTTCCAAATACTTCGTAAATCAATGAAAGGTCAATATAATTATAAGCTGAGTACCATTGCAGAGAATAGTATGCACTACAAGTAGATTTCTGGAATTTCGAAAACCACATCGGCAATATTACCCACCAAAATTATGTAGAGGACCATATTTATAATCATAAGCCGAGTGCCATTAAAAGTTTATGCTAAGAATTGGGGACTTATTAGAGTTCAGTTACAAACAAATGTAATATTATTCCACTGATGACTGATGTAAGGGTTGATTCTTTTCTGGAATCACATGAGATAACAAAGATATAAAATTTCACTGAATTTAGAGGCTTCGATATTTGGAAAGCACCATATGTCATACTCTAAGAGTCAATAAGTTTATGCTCATATTCTATGGTTTAATCATCTGACTGATTTGTACTTGAATATACATTCTACCTGTTTTTTCAGGTGATTGAAAGCTACAAAGACTTGGCATTCTCGGAGTATGCAAGGGTAGGGAGAGCACTGGCCCTATACGAAGTTGGTGACAGAGAAGAAGCAATTGCAGAAATGGAAGATGTTTCAATATCACTAAAAGGGTATCCTGGTAAGTTTAATTTCATAGAGTTTTCGTTAAGAATTGGACTAGAAGAAAATTTCTTGCTTTTTTCTAATGCTATTTTTTTTTCTCAAGCAGAAGTACATGCAGCTCTTGCAGCAGCCTTATATGCAGATAAGCACGCCGCATTACTTGCTGAAAACCAGTTTACTATTGCAACTCTTCTTGATCCTCATTTTACAGATCTTTCATATGTTAGAGAGACAAAGCATTGGCCTCCAAGTTTAATTAGTTCTCTGCAGCATTTCATTACGCTATCTTAAGACCTTACATGATATTTTATACCTATTGTTTAACTCATACTTAACAGTGTAAGCTATATGAAAACTTTCTCTCAGGATTGGACCACTTTATTGCATACATACAACTTTAAATGTAATACCCTTGTTTATTTTACATTATTTTCTACTTTAACTCTTGTGATTCTGAAATGTACATCAACTGTGATATAATTTTTTTAGCTGTTGTCTTTGATGTTGTAATGGAATTTGTTTTCCATAATTTATGGTAAAGCATATAAAATGTAGGACTATTGAGTAAGTCACAAGAGAAATCGCTGAACAATTTTGACTGGAATGTTGCTGCAACTTACCTCTGTTTAAAAACTTGATTATCAAATTAGAATGGTCTACGGAAAACTTGATAAGAGAAAAATAGACAGGAAGGAAGAAAATAAACAAAGAAATGAATAATTGAAAGAGTAAATTATATAAATTGAAAAATGCGGTCAAGTATCGATCCCCAAAAAAACAACCAAGCAAGTAACTTTAGATTTTGTTAATAAGTATTCCATTGATTTTGTTAATTCTTTCTTTTCTTAATTTCATTGTACAATGAAAGAAAAATCTTCGCTTCAAACATTTTATGGAATGAAGGGCCATACTGATCTGATCACAAACACATATATGTAACCAAGCCAATTACATATACTTCAAGAAGTGTCAATATAATTAACTCAAACTTGGTTTGCCATCTCAAACAACAAAGTGGTTGCATAAATAACACTAATAAACAAAGAAAAGCATCAAATTTCTAATTTTGCCTGTTTAAGTGGATTTGCATTAAGTTTCCAACCACAAGAGTATAAATAGAGGATGGGTAACAAACAAGTTATCAATTTCAACAAAGTATCAGGATGAGAAAGGGTACAGCATTAAACCATCAAAATCCCTAAATAGATAATTCAAAAAGGCAAAAATCATAGGACTTATACAAAAACTTCAAATTGAAACCCATAAATCTAGGCAGCATATTGCAACTTAGGTAGATTTCACATGCTGAAGAACAACATTATATGCTTCATGTTCCTCACCGAAATCCTGCAAAATACAAAAGGTTTAAGCATATACAGATATAAATAGGGATGAAAAAGACTATAAACATTTCAATTTTGAACGAACATTATACCTTGACAACCACGCAAGAGCAAGCGGTTACCTTCCTAGCTTTTCCTTCTGAATCGATCTTGCACAACTGTAAAAAGACCCCAGAAATAAATATATGAGGACATGAAACAAACAACAATGTGAAAGCATAAACAAAGACCAAAACAATAACTAAAGCAAGGGCACTTACACCAGCCCATTCTCCAAGAGTCTTATTATTTGGAACGGTCAACAAGCTAACATTGTGCTCAGCACAAAGGGCTTTCACCAACTTAACATAATCAGGTTGGTCACAATCTTCAGCTAGAACACAGAGCTGAGCAGCATGCTTCTCAATCACTTTTGCACTTTCATGAAGACCTCGTGCAAGTCCACCATAAGCCCTTGACTTTCTCAGCACAAGCTGTACAGCAGTCATGATGTCCATTGGCTCCCCTGGAACTCCAGCTGCAGCAACAACAGGCTCAGCTGCAACAACCGCTTCTTCACTGTTCAACAAAAAAATCTCAAACACTCAGCAAATCATCAAAGATTCTCAAAAAAAAACTTTTCAAGCGACACACATGAATAATCATTACTCAACAAAAAGTTAATTAATAATAAGCAACTCATCATAGAATCTTAATAGCTAGTAAAGTAAAACATGGATAAATCGCGCAAACGGAAAAATTATCTGCAACTGAGGCTGCATTAGCCACATTTGACCATAATTCTCCTAATAATCAAAGATCACAATGCAACCACAACTTAAAACCTAAATTATCATTAGAAAAATGTAATCAATACTATACTATTAGTTATGTTCTAAATTTCATCTAGTTACAACTGAGTGACATGCTAACAGATTCAACTATTTCAATAGCTCTATCCTTAGAACTTTCTAGCATTTCTCTAAAATTACCATAAATTCTGAATACATAAATCATTAAAAAGCAGAATCTCGCAAAAAAAATGAATCATGAAAAAATTTCAATTGGTAAAAACAAGTAAATTAACATACCCAGACATATTTGCTTGTTGATTTGAAAAAGATAGTTGTTAATTCCTGCACAAAACAAAAATTGAGAAAAGAATGAGATTTTGGTTGTTAGAAACAGCGATTGATGGATGCGGCGGAGATTGAGAGGAGAGAGTAACCTTTGTTGAGACGCCGCCGAAATGTCTAGGTCTGCTGATATGATATCGGTGGTGCCAAAACTGCATAATAAAATGGAATTTATAAGAGAGTGAAACTATAAACCCTAACAATTTTGATGAAAAGTCTCAATTGTCCCTTGTATGTTTTATTTTTGAACTATTGCAATTTTAGTCCCCCAATTATATTAGATTCACGAAATTAGTATCTATATTTTTTTTTTTGCATTTTAAAAATCAAATTTTTTTGTTTCTTAATTGTTTTTCATTTATCGTATTATTATGGAAGCTTAGATTTTATATTAAGATTCCAAAAATGTAGAATATTCAAAAAAAAATCATCTATTTAAATTGTAAATAACGTAAAAACGCAAAATTACTAATTGTCATTGTAAGTACTATTAACATTTGAAGAAAACATATTCTGATCAATAACCTTGTACTCCTTATAATGTCATTTTTGCTTATCTAAAAAATAAGTATTCTGATCAATAATATCAAAATTTAAATTTTCAAGTACAATTTTTTGAAGAACCGTGTTGCAGCAGAGAATAATTTTTCATTGAAGTAGGAATTTAGATTCTCTCCAATTCATCCGCAATCGTCGTTCCTACTGTAATTGGATAAAGAGTAACAAAGATAGCAGAAAAGAGAGGACAACTTGTTAAAAAATACCACATCAATTATTTTATATTATTTCTAACACAAATTCATTTCTCTGAGGAGGCAGTGTTGTAGTTAACTCGTCATACACATCCAATTTACTTAAAAAAACTTACTTCTATTAATTAAATAATAACATTGTACATTGTATGTACATTTTGTACAGAAAGTACGTAATTGTTACACATTGAAGATCCAATTAAAAAAAAAGAAGAAGTTAGTTGAACCTATTTTGTTACAACACCACAGAAATCTTGATCATCTATCATCTATAGTTGTATATGTCCATTAGACCTGGCTAAATTATTATGTATTAAAAACAGTTTGATGACCCCTTGGTGGTGTAACTGATGAATGTTGATTAACATAATCTTCATTTGTTAAACCTGGTGTTCCTAATCCATCTTCTGAACCAGCACCAACATATTGTTGAACTACCAAAACTGAAGCTGTGGTTGCAAAATCAGATGATGCTAACAAATCACCAATAGCTCCTAACTCAGGACACTCACTCCAGTCAGTTAGTCCGGCGGTCAGCGGCGATATGATTCCCTGTCCTCTCCCAACGATAAATAGTCCGAAAACATCGCCCATTGATCTTATCGCCGCAACAGTTTCCTCTCCGTTGTTAACTACTTTCTCAATATATGCAATTGATTCATCATTCACATGAGACATCATAAACCAATGCAAAAACTTCTCATCAAGTTGTTTCTCATTATCTTCATCTGTTTCAACATTCAACACTCTTTCTTTATCTTGATTGTTAGAATTATCATTCATATTTATGTCTTCTCCAGGAACAAATCGCATAACGGTTAGGCTTATTCCGGAATGTTCTGACATTCTCCAACCGTAACTTAACGCTTCTCTATCATCTGGTCCACCAAAAAATAAAATTGCTACATGATGAGACATTTGATCAGCAACTAAACGATTCGAACTATTTAATCCTCTATCTATTAGAATTCCAACGGAACAAGGCGAATTGGCTAATACATTTTGGTTAACAGTTCGAAAGGCCATGTTTGTTGCTTCCATTGCGCCGTCAACTGTTTGTTGTTTGTGAAAAGGGATGATTATAAACGCGACACGCTTTTCCTCGGCTAAATTGCTTATATCTTCATGCATTGTGGAGTAAGGGGAGACTGCTGTTAAAGGTTGGACGGATACATGTTCGGTGTGTTCTTCGTAGTTTTCAAAGGCATTGATTATGTGATCAGATTGAGCTTCAGTTCTGTTGAGAGCAGGATTGTCTGATTTTCTAGAAGTATGAACAATAAGTAATGCCGATGTTCGACCGGTAAGTTCAACTAAATGGAGCACATAGATACAAATTGGTGACTTTTTTGATGGATTAGAGGCTTCAAGGAGATTGATCATTGTTGGAACATTTCTAGGTGTATGAATACACACTAATACTCTAAATTCTGTATCTTTTTTTGACATTTGAATTGTTCTTCTTTTGTAGGTTATCATTCCCCTTGATGGTCTATATATAATTGATAGTCCAGGTACAATTACACTAGTCATAAGTATAGTTATTATCACCATAGTTGCAAATGATCCTTCATCCAAAACCTGCAACAATTAAGAAATTAGTTAGTTAGTTATTTCGTTCGTTCGTTCTGATTAATCATTCATTTGATAATGAAATTAATTAACCTCGTTCGTTGGTACATAATAAATAAATACCTTTTGATCTCTACCGATGTTAAGAACGAGAATTTCAACAAGGCCTTTTGTGTTCATAAGCATGCCAAGTGCAGCACCTTCAGATAATGACATTTGATAACTAAGAGCAACAATTAAAGTTCCAGCAACTTTACCAATACAAGCCAATATAACAAGAATGATTAAAATGAACCATGTAGCAAAACCATTGATTAATCCAATATTAGTCTTTAATCCACTAATTGCGAAAAATAGAGGAAGTAAAAGTCCAGAAATAAAATCCTCAAGCTTTTCAATAAGAGCAAAACCAAGTGGACCATTTGGGATTATCAAACCAAACACAAAAGCTCCAAAAACAGAATGAGTTCCAATAGCATCGGTGATGAAACCGGAGATCATCACACCTGCTAATATCAAACAGATATAGAAATCGCTAAACGATTCACCTTCCGGTGTTTTCTTTATTATCCACATGATTATTGGTCTTACAACATAAGAATTAAAAGCAACAAATGCTGCACTTGATAACACAACCATGAAAGAAGCTATAGATACTTTTTCATTCTCTGCCAAAGCAATTGCTATAGCCAAAAGTACCCATGACAGAACATCATTAATAAGTGCAGATGAAAGAGCTATTCTTCCTAACTCTGTGTTGATTAGTTTTACCTCTGCAAGGATCCTAGCAAGAACAGGAAATGCAGTCACAGAAAGAATAACACCAAGTATTAGGATATAAGCTGCGGTATTCATGTCTCCAGTTGTGTTTTTTATCCAAAACACCGAAAATAATGCTCCTATTCCAAACGGTAATATCATACCAGCAATTGCTATGGTTAATGATTTTTTACCTATGCGTCGTAACGCAGTTGCATCCATTCCTACTCCAACCAAGAACATAAAATATAAAAGACCAACATTCGCCATTGTTTCAATCACCATCACACTTCTTAATGGAAAAACTGCATCTGCAAATGCTTTGTTTCGTCCGAGAACAGAAGGACCTAATACTATCCCTCCCTGCACACACAACATAACGCGCGAATAATCACCATTTAGACACTTATGTAGTTATTATATAAAATAATACTAAGAATACGCTATATAACTTTTCTTTTACATTGACGGTGCATATAAATAAAAAAACTAACCAAAATTTCAGCTATAACGCGCGGTTGGCGAATGGGCTTAAGTATGAAGACGAAGATGCGGGTGGCAATAACAACTAAAATAACTTGTAGGATGAAGAGAGGTAGAGCATAATCCAAAGGGTTATCTCCTTGCCATATTCCATTTGTTGTTATCATAGTTGGTGAATAACACACCATTTCATCTGCTGTTGTGTTTTTTGAATCTGCCATTTTGTACCTTTTTTTTCTTCTCTCAATCCAATCACCTCTTAAATATTTATGTATTTATATATACAGATAGATTTATATTTTGTCACCACTTTCACTTGCTCTTATATTTAATCTAATCCCAATGCATAGATTAGAGACTTTTTTTTTAATATGATTCAAAATACGCATTGCCTTATTTACCAAGGCACAAACAAGTTGAATATTATGCATGCAACATTGTTAAGGAAACAAAATAGAATATGTGATTTGGGTGACATTGATAAAATTGAAAGCTAGAAATTGAGAAGATGCAAAAATGAGAGGAGAATCTTGTGTGTTTTTTTTTCTTGGGGAGGAAAATTTGGAATGAGAGAAAGGGGAACCAAAAAGAAATGAACGTTGGTTTTGTTTTGGTGGTTGTCCACTCCAAGTGGGAACTCTAGTTGATTTTATGGCTTATGTGGTGTATATGGGTCTCTATTTTAAGAACAATTAAATGAATAATGCTAGTTTAATTAATTAGTGGAGGCATAAATGGTTGAAGTGTATCCTAATTGGTAATTCACTAGTTCCTACATGTGGGGTTGTGATCCATTCCATTTGTTTTTGTTGTGTATATTGTATGTATATATTTTTAGGAAAAAAAATGTATGTATTAGCAAACTTACATTTTCTTTTTTAAGTTATTTGGTTCAAAAGTCTGTTCTGGCATTAAGTGATTCAGCTCTTTCTCGAATGTAATCTTCTATCAAATTCAGCATCAATCACCACTGAACCAACTAACTTAATGTTTAGTTATAGTATAACATGGACACTAATTGATACAAATATTGGTTGCAGCATAAACCTAATTCGACCTTGGTTTTGTATTGTATTGATTTCTCTAATTTTATACACATATATATTATTGATTGTACAAAAAAGAAAATACATGTGCTTCAAAAAAAAAAAGAAAATACATATATTACAACTCAAGTGTCCGATTCCATTTTTCTTCTAAAAGCATAATTTCTTGAAATTCAAACCTTAACTCCTTAAGTACAAAGATCCTAATTAACACTAAGTAGTATACACAATATATTGAAGCAAATTAGTGAATTATACTAATTAGGTAGGATTGTTTGATCAAGATCATCATCATCTAAGGACATAAAAACTTCATCTAGCCATGATACATCTGTTCCATTATCATCAATATCATCCTCATCACTATAACTTGCGCCTTGTTGTGACATATTCTTTTCATAAACTTTGCATAAAACCCATTTGCTCCAACTCTCATCCTGCTAATTAATTACACAATCATAAAAATTATACAAATTGAATTTTTATTTAATTTGTACTAATTGTTGAGAAACTCAAGTGTCAAGTGTGAGTAGTGCGGGGAAGTCCCACTTTGGTTAAAAATATGGAGACTTTGACATTTATAAGTAAGAAGACACATACATCCATTGCCTTTAGGTTTTGAGTAAGAGTGTAGTGTCAAACTCACTTATATTAATGCTCTTTGTCATCGTGCGGAACACATTACTTACCTGATTTTGACTTGTAGATTCATATGAGGAAATATGATACTCTTCCATTACCCAATTGGTCTGAGTTTCTTCCTCAAGGTTGAACACAAGGTATTTCTTCATTCCCAAATTATTTATAGGTTTTGTGACCCCAATTTCCTTCCAATATCCATTTTCAGTGATTCTATTCTCATTCACTTCGGTGAAAAAGTAATGCTGATTTCCACTTGACAGCGATTTACCTTGTATATAAAACCATATCATATTTAATTTCGTTATGTTTTTTGGGGTTTTATACACATATATACACAATTATAAAAATTAGTAAGATTTTTCGAATAATATTAAGAAGACATTAAATTCAAATGGTTAATGAGTTTCACCAACAAACAAACTATTAGGCCCTTAATCTATAAACCAGATGATTAACACAAAAAAAATTCAAAAAAATTGAAAGATTTTTTTCGTTACACGTTAATTTTGTTGAAGTTCTAAAATGTATTTTTGAAAATTATATGGTGTGACTCATGAAAAAACAACTAACGAGTTTTATTTTTTAAAGTAAATTTAATAGCTAAAGCCTAATTATCCAAAATTTTCTAGCTAGCTAGTATAAGTATATATGATGAATATGAATGAAATTTCATATGTGCATGCATATATGACTAACTATACGTGACTACAATATTATCATTAATTTGGACATACCATATAGTTGCCAAGGATCATGTTGAGACAAGTGAAGTTGAGGTATGATGTTAGGATGGTATGGTAAAGAAGCCTTGGAATTTAGAAAGTGAAGGATTAGTTCTTCATCTGTTGGAGAAAAATAAAACCCAGGAGGAAGCTTCTTCATCACACTACTTTCATTATTATTAGTACTCCCCATCATGCATATATGAATGAATATATGAACATATATATGATTCTTGTGAATATATATATACTAGAAAAGAAAGAATATTGGTTTGGTTGATTATATTGAGAAAAAAGAATTGAGTTGGCAAAAGAAAAATAAGATAGGCCGGCGTTGCGTGGATTACCACTATAAGAAACAAAGTGGGGCCGCCAAACAAAGCAGCTGTCTATCCAAGGAAGCTAACAATTGAAGTTACATTCTCATTCATCAAATCATTCATTTAAGCTAACATCTCAATTTCATTTTTTTTGTTTTGTCTAAACTTACTATTTAAAGTTAAACAAAGATAAGTATTATTCTATATATTAGTGTGAGAATTTAGCCCAAAATTATGTTAGGTCTAATCTTCTAACATGATTTATCAATTCGGGTCACACACTAAATTATTTATTTGTCTGACTAATTATATACGTTGGGTATGAGGGATGTATATTGTCGTTACATTGAAAATAACTACGTTATATTGTAAAAAAAATTACGTTATGATTAAATCATTAAACACAAAAATATAAAAGCATAAAGACTATTTGGTGAATAAATGGAGCTTAATTGATAAAAACATGGTTTAAAAGTTCTAACTTCTAATTAAATATTGTTTCAAAAAACTTCTAAAGTATAGTGATTGTGTGACTAATAATGAATTGTTCTAAGTGTAAAGTTTTAAGCTCTTTAAGTATGTGGTTATTGTTGGTTTTCAAGCGTGAGCAGTTGAGCCCCACATTAAGTTTAGTTTTGCTTGAATCATGCTATTCGTTTTATGAAATATAATTGATCGGTGTTCTTTTCGTTGGCATATTACTAATATGATACATATGTTGATTGTCATTTCATTTGTCAAGTAAGTGTACAGTATTCTATTTTCATATAATGTTTCGGTTTATTAATTTTAATTCTTACACTTAAGAGTTCAATTTATGATTCATTTTAACTAAAATCAACTTTTATCCCTAAAAATTGGAGCATTGTAGGCTCTATATTTAGTCTAGAATAATGCTCTTACATACAGGCAAACATTGGTTTTCTAGGTTCAATACTCAAATATACTTCATTTGAGTTGCATGTTCTTCTAATTACCTAAAGAAGATGAAATGAAAGCCCTTCCTTTGTGCTTCTTAATTATGACAACGACTTAAAGAAAAGAAGAAGCATGCAACTATAATCTGCAAGGGTACTATGCCAGGCTGCCAGCTGCACACACTAATTATATACTCATATGATCACAAAAAAAGACCAACGTACATTACATTACATAGTTTATACTATATATACTTCATCCTTCTACAAACTTTTTTATCGTTCTTCATCCAAACTACGGATCTATGCTATAACTAACAATTGGTTGGATAATGCATTTCCTAAACAATAAATATTGGTTGGACTATATTATATATATATAGTCACATTCACCAATATAATAATAAACTAGTCGAAATGATAAAATATTTAAACTCTTAAATAAATACTAGTAAGTATTTAATCTAATTTTTTTATGTATGAAAAAAGTTCTATTAAATGATTATTTTTTTTTAAAAAGTTCTATTAAAATGAGTAGATTGTAGATAGAATGTACCCACGTTGAACTGCCTAACATATTCTAACCCTAGTGTCTAGTGATGCTCATTCAGTTGATAGTGGGTCACACACCTTAGTTTGGCCAGCACTAAATATTATTGATGCATAGACAAGTGTTTTGTTTTGTTTTGATAGAACATAGACAAGTGTTTAGCTTCATCATTGATACTTAACAACCGTTGAACACATAGCCAAAAAATCAAAACCACGTACAATAACGTAACAGTGACTGTTCTCCTAGATGGGGAGCACCATTTCAATGTGAAAAATAAAAAAATGCATAATTAGCTATAGCTACATACACTTTAACCTTTTGCAACCGTTTCCATTTTTTACGTTAATTATGGCTTTTGATTGCTTTCATTTTCTTGGTTACAACTATTAATTTCTTTATGTTCCATGAGAATACTTCACAATTCACATCATATGTTCTTTGATATTTTATTAAGCATTTAATTGATATGTATTGTAAAACAATTTAGGCCAAAAGTGCATGCAATTCGCAAATAAATCCCTTTTACATGTGTTAAATACTGGTATGTCTTGTAATATACTACCTTCGTCCCTAATTATAAGACCATTTTTGACCACTGCACGTACGCCAATGTACAATTTTGACCACTAATATCTTTAATTGTCTAATAATAAAAATTATAAAAATTTGATATTTTGAAAATACTCATCAAAACAAATCAAACAAAATCTTATATGCTAATATTTACATTTATGTATTATTAAAAAAATACGGTCAAAACAAGATAAGTGAATAATACAATTTTGTCAAAAAAAAGTCTTATAAAAAGGGACGGAGGGAGTAGTATATATATATGGGGTTACTGGGTTAGAGTACTTACATTTTATACGTATCTACTTCTTTTTTGTTGCTTTGAGAAGAAAAAAAGAAAATAAATCACATGATAGGTAAGTATATGTCACTAATTAACTAAACTATGACAGTTGAAACTTGAAATCATTGCATTAAGATGGTTTGAGTATTGATGAAACTCTTCGTGAAAGGATGAGTCCAAACAATTTTAATTTCTAAACCTTTAGTTTAGATCCCATACATATACATGTCTTGAAACACAACAATCTAACAAGGAGATTCAAAAGACATTCAAATCTATCGAATAAGGATAAACGGTAGCATCTAAATATTTGTCATATCTCTCCTTTTCTTTTATACGATGATTGTTGTTAATAACTAGAATATGTTGTTAATACTGGCATAACTCCCTTTCAACATATGCATAAATCCCTTTCACATTAGTCATCATTATAACAACATATATACAAAAGCATGCATATTCAAACATCTTGTTCAAATACCACAAAAACTCTAGTGCAATGCTCTGGATGGATCAGGGACCCACATAAAATATCAATATTTTAATGGTAGACAAAGTTGATTGCCATTAGTCATTACAGGTTTTGATTTTCAGCATTTCACAGGGAATAAAACGTGTTTTATCTGGATTGATTGTTCACCCTTTATTGTTGGCTCTTCATGCAAAATGGTAGGGTCATGTTCAGTCAGAAGCAAAACTTAAAAACGTGGTTTTCCGTTTTCATAAAGATAAATTGAAATGAACAAAGAATCTAAATGCTGCATTCCCTACCCTATTTTCAAGGAATATAATTACAATACTTGAAACAAACACAAGTAACTTTGGATGTATTAGGTTCAAAGATAAAAAAAAAATGATGCGTTTCAAGTTTACAATTCTCAAGTGTTTTTGGAATAAGAATAACCTTTGACTTTTTTTTTGTTTTTTGAAGAAGCTAAAATAATAACCTTTGACTTAATGGCAACGGAATATAAGAAAATTAGTTTACAGATAAATAATTTGCCATAATCATTTGACAATTAAGTAATTTACTACTAGTATATTGAAAAGTGCTATGACAAGAGTGAAGTTCGCAATCAAGGACCACATCAATCTTGCATGATGGATTTGCTTCTTCTATGTGACAAGACAAGTGGTACGATACCCACTAAAAAATATAGACATTAACTTGGGATGGAAACCACAGCAAAAGAAAAAATATAATGCTAGATAGATGTTGATAATGGCAGGTTTTGGTTTTCAACATCACAGGGAATGAATGCATTTTATCCTCTGAATTGCTTGCTTAACCTTTTCTGTTGGCTCTTCATACAAAATGTTTGGGTTATCAAACTCAGATGCCAAGCTTTTGTCCCCAAGAAGAGCACGGAATGTGTCTGCCACTGAATATGAAAGAGACTCGAGATTATATCCTCCTTCCAAGAAGAATACGCATCGACCACCACATAAGTCTTTTGCTAGTTGTTTAATACTCGACGCAAGCATGTAATACGTCCCCGTTGTTAATTGAAGACTAGCTAGTGGATCCAACACGTGGCCGTCATACCTGGCAAACAAAATGACATGAAATTCCAAATGTAAAACAGCATTGGCGAGAACATTTACGAACTAGTTCCTAAAGGAAAAATCTAATCAAAATTTCATGTAGAATTAAGTTTGTAACTGAGCTTGGGAACCTAAAAAATCAAAAGAGGTGTGCTGTAACACAACTTGCTGAAATTGACGGTAATTTTTTTATTACATCTTGGCTTTGATGATAATGATTCAAAGAAAGACTCACCCAGCAGAAACAAGAATGATGTCTGGCCCAAATCTTTGAGCACAAGGTACAACAACTTCGTCGAACACAGTTCTAATAGCAGTATCACCAGAACCTCCAGGAAGAGGCAGATTTAGTGTGGTTCCTTCACCATCCCCAGCACCTACCTCATCAAATTTTCCTGTACCTGGAAAGCTTCCATCCTGAGCCATTAAATTGAAGTTATTAAATATAACAAGTCTAAGACATACTATTTTTCCCCTTCATAACTAGCACACTAATAACTCATGTATTTCTTCAAATAATCTCCTTCCCTGAGGGACCGTTTTGAAAAAACAGAACTTCCAAATGTATGTGTTGGGTTATAATATTATTTTGTATGTTGGCATGTGCAAGTGCAAATAGGGTGGAGGGGGTAATGTGTCTAATTTTTATCAATTCATCTTCTAATATGCAAGAGTTTGTGCAAGGAATGTAGACACCAAGCTATTTGATTAAGTCTTCTCCTAGCAATGTCATTTAGGAAGTTTATGCTAGTTTATTATGTCCAGCTGCACAAATGTTGTAGGGAGGATTATTATTTTCAAAGTAACTGAGTATATTAGAATATGATATCATTGATATGGTTAAAAATTAACTCAAAGATCAAGGAAAATATTGCAATTACATGGATATAATAAGGGAAAATGAAGATTTTTTTTTTGAAGCAATGAAGAAAATTGTTTGTATGTTGAAAATTGAAGAAAATATGGACGACACGGGTTTGAACGTTTGAGCCTTAACAAAATGCAGAGCTGGCAGAAGGGAGTTCTGCAGAGAAGAGTGAGAATATAGAGGGGGAAAAGGGAAGAATGATGATGAAAATGCTTTAAGTAGAAAGTTTTGTAAAGTAGATACAGACCTCTCAAATATCCAGGATAATGAGTCTCTACCTTCTTTTTTTTTCTTTCTGTTTTCTGTTTGCTATTTTGTTTTTATGAATAGTTTTTAAGAACATCAATGAAGAAAACCAAGAAAATATAATCAGAGCTATGGACCGAACTTGTAGCTTACTTGATGGAAGGAAAGGAAAAATACGTCTGGATCATCATAGAAAGCATCATTTGTTCCATTCCCATGATGAACATCAAAGTCGATTATAAACACACGCTTCAGCCCATGAACACGCTGAGCATGACGAGCCGCAATGGCCACATTTCCAAAAATGCAGAAGCCCATAGGTCCTTGTGGAATAGCGTGATGTCCTGGTGGTCTTATCAAAGCAAAACCAGTAGGTGGATCTTTGTTAATCTTTGAAGCTGCAACCTGAATGTGAAAATCAATAAGAGAAATTTATATAACGAGTACAACCTCTAAAATACAATTTAACTACAAAAGTTTAGACATATACACGACCTTATCCTTGTGCTAAAACACAATTTAATTACGAAGAGGAAGAATAAGGGTAGCAAGAAGCAAACTTTTGACCACTTGGTTATAGAGGCATTGATACCATGTTTCTAAAACTTAAGCTAGAAAGTGCTCAATAACTATTTTAATATCTCCAACATCTTAGAATGCATTGGACATTTAAAAAGCCAAATAGGAACACAATTTCATTTCAAAAATTTGTTACATTTGTGACTCCCCCCACTTCCACCAACCATTGAAAGGTAGATATATGCATTTTCAGTCAATATCTGGTTCTGAGAAACCAAAGACCTAAATTTCCAACAGAGAACAAAATAGTTTCCAATATGCACATTGTTACTAGAAGGCTAAAAGCAGATATGTTGTACATATTCATCTCCACTCAAAACAAATAGACAAATTATCACAAAGAGATGGACATGCCAGGTTGAGAGATCACCACTGAGTCAATTAAGGCTAATCCAGCACCAGCTGCTACTATAGACTCCTGGAAGGTCTGCGCCATAAATACCACAATAAGCATGCAAAAATATGGAAATCAATATGATTTTCTACTGAATATATGTATCTTCTACCACAATGAACTAGAATACGAAGTTTCTAGAATATAATGTCTTGCTGTAGACACTCTGAACTTGGGAAAGCAAGAAAAAGCTTGAGCATAATACTTACAGTAGAAGTAGCATATGTTGGTCCAGTACCATCAATGACAATAAGGCCCTTCTCCAAAGCTTGATCCATAACCTGTGATGATCCAAACCTCAAAACAAAAATTCTGTGTCTGGTAAAATCAGATTATATACAAATTATGAAATGCCTAAGTATCACAAACTATACCAATTGCCAAAAGCCAGTCATGTTAAATTTAGAACTGAAAACAAGGATACTTAAGAACTAACTAGTCAGAACTTGGAAGACACTAGTAGTGTTTAAGCATAAATAAACCAAACAATTCAGTGTGCTGCAGGAATCTGCCTCCCCGCCAAGCAGAATTTATAAGTATAATATAAAATTAAGAAATACCATAATTTTTTTTTTGACAAAATGAAATACCATAATTTAGAAAACACAACCTCTCACATATGAAATAGCTGAAGCAATGGAAAAAAATTAACAAAAAATGTTACCTTTTCAAGCCCAGAAACATAGGCTCTTGCATGCACACTTGCAATATCATCTGTCGAAGCAGGCTTAAAATGTTGAAGTTCAATGACCTCAGAGCCACGAAACTGAATCATGCATAAAAAAAAGGTGTAGAAATGAAAATTCTATATTAATTACTATTTAATGTCACTAAAGCATGGCTAGTCATTATAAACTTGAGGTGCTAGCTCAGTAGTACGAGCTTAGCCTTGTAACCTTGAGGTTCCAAATTCAAATCTCCTTGAGGGCAGTTGTAGAATGGCCATAAATGCCACTTGAATTAATAAAAAATTATCCCTTTCCCAATTGTTAAAAAAAATAAAATAATAAAGTTGCACATATTATCATGTTAAGTTGGTCTTTTTCTAAAACTGGCAGACTTTTTCTTACTGAATTGTGTGCAGAAATCTATAGCAACAGATTGCCATGGAAGTTGATTTGTCTTTCAGCAGATAAGAAATATCTCAAAATTCAAATGAACAAAAGAAAATGGTGATACATTCATTCTAGTTCTAGATAATAAAATAAAATAAAATAGCTTATGTTTGAACTGGGAAAATATGTAGTCTATTTAGTGAACTCTTTCTTTTTGGGTATTCATATTCGAAACCACAATTTGAATGAAACAGTTCTTTCTTTGTGAATTTTAGACATAAATAATTTATCATATGCCAATGCCAATGCCAATATATAATATTAAAACTTAAAAAATAAAGTTGTAATAAGAACAATATACAAATGGCAAAGGTAGTACAAAACCGCATCCGTTGCTCTTATAGTACCTTTGAAGTGAGTTTCTTTTTTTCCAAAGCATTGACAATTGCAGGAACTCTAAAATGTGATTCTGGATGAGACTCCTGTTAATGTGAGAGATTTTATTTCAGACAATAATGTGATTTCAGAGATAGTAAGTAATAGTGGCAAGTGACATCATGTGTATTTTCAGCAAAAATAATCAGCTTATGAACTATGAATCACTCACAGAGACATGACACCGACACATAGACACTGATAATAATTTGAGAAAATATAACCTGATTGTGGCCCATGGAAGGTGCAACGGAATATATAACCTTAGCATCAGCCAATTGCTGAATAGAAGGTATAGAAGAAGCATTCGGAACATCATCGGCGGAACAGTTAATGGACGGTGGTCCAAAACGATTATTGTGATAGAATCTGTTATGGAAGAGTCTAGTTTCCGGTTGAAATACATTACGATTAGTCTCCCACTTTTTTACATGATGAGCAATGAGAAACAACGCGTTCCCTGTTAATAAATCAAATCAATCACATGCAAAATTTTAGGTCTCGTCAGAAATATATATATATATTTTAGGTTTTGATAGTGTTAATAAATTCGTTTAATTAGCACGATCAACAATGCGTGATTTTAATATTTAAATTGTACACGAAATTGGAAAGTTCAAGTTCAGAGGGAGAGAGAGAGTACCAGAGGAGGAAGAAGGAGAAGAGCGAGGAAGTTTGTGGAGGTGCAGCATGGAGAACGGAAGAGATGAGTGAGTTGTTGAGTTAACCACAGACAGAGAAGAGAAGAGAACAGCGCCAAAATATCTTTCTTTCTTTTTCTTCTTAACTTGGATTTTTAGGGCGCGCACAATATTTGTGGATTATCCAAATGCAAATTTTAAGCAAAAATAATCTCATTTCTTGACTTTTAAGTTGACTTTGGATTATGAGATTGATTGGCAAGAAAACACAATCGTGCCGGTAGGGCTGTTAAAAATAGGCTGGACTGATGAGCCGACTCATTAATTTATAGATTTCGGCGGGTTGAATTTCAAAAATGTATTTGAATCTTTTATGCCCAAGCGCATGAAGCCCTTTAGATGATTGGGTAAGGCAGGGCTAGCCCGTCGGGCTTCAGGTGGATCCATTATTTAAAAATCTATCATCGTAAAATGAAAATTTATCGCAGCCCCGATGGAAGAGAAATTTTCTCGTAAAATGGCCTACAATATAGTTAGGTTCGCCGACTTGTTGACACTCCTATTTAATTTGCAAAAAATGTTTGAAGAACATATTTATTCTTGAATATCCCAAAAAAATCAATTTCAACTCAAATAGTGTTAATGAATAAGTTTTGGGCTAGACGAAGTCCATGCACCAAGCATCCAAATTTACTTAAGGCCAAAGTGGCCCAATAAATATTACATGTGAGAAAGTTGTTATTCATCCCCTACATTTCGCACACACAAAAAACACTATTGAAAGATATTTTTTGATAAAATTTATTTATATTACCGGTAACATATGTTCTTATAAAATTTACACTACTGGGAGATGTCTTCCGATAAAATTTCACTTCTCTAAAATATCTCCGAGTGGATGGAGAACATGGAGGGATTTTGATAAAATTAGAGGGGACATGATCAATCATCTACATGTGAATCGACAAATAAATCCGCCTTTGGATTGTCGGAGAAGGCCTTTGCAAGCCATACCACTATCTTGCTACAAATATGATTTGGTATGAAATGATTAAAGCCATACCAATTCCAAAAATCCTTAGTAATTACAATCAAGTCAACTCAAAATTGATACCTAGATCACTAAATCATATGATTCAAAGAGTTAACTCGCGAATCGCGATTGATTAACCATGATTGTGACAAAATATATGCATTAATCTTGAAACAAACGACATCATGCATTAATCTAGAAACATTTGCTTTATAAATTATAATCAAATTCTTCACTAAGCAACAAAAGACATGATGCATTAATCTAGAAATATTTGCCAGTTGCTCTCTTGATTTAGATTGGATCAAGTGTAGAAGAGAAAATCATATATAGTGGATTCATCATAATCGTACATTAGTAAAAGTATGACACATTTCTAAGTAAAGACAAGAGAAGAGGCCAAAACATATTCTCATCCATGGAAGGTGAAGAAGATAAAAAGGAGAGTTTATAAAATAAAAAAAAAGTAAAAATATTAATTAATAATATGTATAAAGACAGTAATTTGGACCATCAAAGCATTACTAAAAAAAAACTTCCTTAATGAATAAAAAAAACAAATAATTCAAATGTTGAATTATTGAATTGTGAAAGAGGAGAGTTCACGGGCTAGCTTAGTATGTGTTTTTTTCTTCAATTACTTTTTTTATCAAGCTAGATTTTGTATCTTATCAATTTTAGTAATACTATACTATATAGTATGTGATAAATGATAATGAGTTGTTGTATAGGTGGTGGGGCAAATGGAAAGTGAGAATTTTGGTGTCTATAACCACATATATAGTTCACGGGTTATTGCTTCATCTATAACACTGAATCAAATATTTGAATCCAGACAAAGTACCTTCAATATAAAGTAATCATCAAATGAGTAGTTTCACTATTATGTTATGAGTTGGAACACCTTCAAAGAATATTATGTAATATGTAGGATCTCTTCAAGAAAACATGTTGACTAATTAGATTTAGGGTATTTTGTTGGGAATAATTATAAGGTTTTGCTGCTTAAGAATTAAGATGTAGTGCTATGAATGATATATCCTCAAAGAAGCTTTCACCCAATTCCAAGGATTAGTCACGGACTTACTTTTCTTAGATATAATAAATAAAAGAAGAAGATTTAGATACGTACACTCAGCTAATGTTTAACGAATTCTGACACAATTCATGCGATTACATGACACCCACAAATTTCACACATACATGCACTTTTTAATTTTAACTTGGAATAATTCATTTGTTTTTCTAGTTTTCATTAATATAGAATATACAATCTATGACATTTTTACGTACAACTTTGTACAAGTGAAGTCATATGCCATCATATATTCATTTGTAACATATTTGAACGCATATTTTAGAAAATAATGTTACGCGCCGATTTTTTTATAGACAAATGCATGTGAATTATGTTAGTTTTTAGAGTTTGAACTATGAATTTCCTGAATAATACTCATGTGTACGTGTTCCTCGGTGATGAAATATGATAGACAGATGTCTGCATGCGCGCTCATCATACCGCACATTGTGAGAATGATTTTATCAAGCAGTCCAAAATAGATTCGGAGAAACATGAGTGTGGCAGAAATATAATTGCAAGTAGTTGATGCTTGAACTTGAAGACAAAGATGATAATTGATGAGCTTGTCAAATTCTAAGTTTAGCAAGAATTTGATTCACTATGGAACATCATGAAATCTCAGCCACAAACTTGAGAACCCGAGGGACCACCACTTTGCAATTTCCCAAACTATACTCTCCACCATACTTGTGACACAAAATGCTATTGTAGTTTGTACTTGCTATACTTTCCGATTCAATAATTACATCATCAATCATCTCTAAAGTCGTAACTCAGTAGTATGAATTGAGACGTCAAAAAAATATTGAGAAAGAGATTCAAAATTTGATATCTACATCTAACAAATTTTCTCACTCTTCTCCTATAGCAATTGTTTTGGGTCTTAAACTTCCGGTTTATAGAGAAATGAGAACATAGTAATTCGTAGTTCAGTTAGGAAATAAATAAAATTTGACCAATATTATTTTAATTTTGAAAATAGTTCAAAGAGTCATGCACTTTAAGTCTCAAGATGTAGATTTTAAGAGAATTGGATTTGCCATTCAAAAAGGGTAACGGCGCAACTTGTTGTCCGTTTGTCTTCAGTGTAATTATTTTGTTTAATTATTTTATTGATATATACATAAATTAGCTACTATTGCCTACATATCAAATATTATTGTTACATCAATAGCCTGTCATAGTTTCCTAATAATATACTGTATGCACTTTAATCAATCTTCATGTGGTAAACACAAAACTTTGTACTTGTAAAATATAAATTTTATGTACTTTGGAAACGTGAAAATGGAGAATAAATATTGTATGTATATTATTGTTAACAGATTTTTATTGCAAGAACAAAGATTTGATTTACCATTTAATTTTTGGATGGGTGTGAGTGTGGACATGCCGACATGGGACTAAAATTGATTAAAAAAATAATGATTCACAATCACCAAGACTAAGGTGAAATAGTTCTAATTAATACTCCCTCTGTCATACCCCAAATTTTACCCTCTAAATTTTTAATACATATTTATTTTAGTCAATTTTACTTATTTTTCTGGCGAGAAACTTTTTGTATTAAAAATATTTTATCACTTTTTTTTGTTTGTCCAGAATTATAAAAATAAAGCATATATATAAAAAGAAGGAAAATATATAAACTTATATAGAAAGAAAATAAGAAAAGACACAAAAATATAAAAAAAGAAGTAAATTAAACAAAATAAAACCAAATCTTTGGTCTTGAAGAACAAGCAAGAGAATTAACACTAAAATATAAAATGAGAGCAAATCAATCATTAAAAACAAACAAAATCTCTCAAATTAATTTACAAACCAAATCTCTCAAGATTCATTCAAGTTTTAAAAAGCCTAATTCAAAACTATAAATAGGGGTCCTTTCTACACAATAATTCACACACCAATTCTTCATTCATACCACAAAATTCTTCATAAACCACAATCAATTCTCCCTTACACAACCACTAATTTCCTTCAAATCCAAAACAACTATCATCAATACATCACTACCATCACCGCCGGATTCCGACATCCGTGTGAAGCCTCCGACCAGAAAGAGGAAGGAGATCGCAAAGAATTTCAGGTTTTGTTCTTCATGTTTCTTTTTCTTTTTTCTTTCTTTGTTTTGTTTTGCACCTTTTCATGTTATCTATTGCCTTGTTAATTGCTATATAATTCAAAGATGGATGCCACATGTAGAGAACTGATTGGCTCTGTGTGCTTCAGACTTGAAATGCAACACGGTTTAGGCATGTCTAGTTCACATGTTAATTCATCTAAGTCATATAAACTAATTTTGTCAAAAAGTCATATACCCAATTTAATCCTTCAATTTATTTAGTTTGTTATTTAGATTATTTAATTTAGACATGATGTAAATATCAAAAAAATAGTACATAAAAATACAATTTTAATTTTGTTATTATACACAAAATATACTAAAAATATATTTAAAATATAGTGGATTAAAAAAGAGGAGGCGGATGCACATCCGTTCGCTTCTCGATTAATTGGGGGCTTAGTGCACACTTTGTCCGACTTTTAGTCGTCTTCCACTCAAACCCATGAAAAGACACTAAAAAATATCAACCAATCAAAAATCTAATTTTTCGCCTTCGGGTCAATTCTTAAAAAACACCTTAAGAGGTAAAAATAAAATCTTTTTCATAAAAAACACAAACCAACACAATACCCAGAACTACGTAGCTTTGATTTCCTCATCGCACCGGAGGATACGTAGGAGCAAGAGTCATCTTGTCAAGCATAATAATAAAAAACTTAATTTTTTCCCTCTTGCAAATAATAAAGAATTCAATCTTTTTTCTCTTTTATTTTGTAAATATCTTCAATAAAATAAAACAATATAAAAAGTAAGTAAACAAACTCAAAAAAACCTTAGAATTAATTAGGAGGTTCCCGTTGAGTACAACGGATGTGAGGGGTGCTAATACCTTCCCCTTGCATAACCAACTCCCGAACCCTAAGATGGTTGCGACGACCGTCCCTTTTTAGGTTTTATCAATATTTCCCTTTAAAATAAAATTTGATGGCGACTCTGTGTCATTCCGAGTGTCCTAAACGCTCGGGCGATTTTCGCGGCGCAACAGCTGGCGACTCTGCTGGGGACTTTAAGAATTAGAGAGTTAAGCCTATCCTCTAGTTTTAGGGTTATTTGTTTTGTTTGTTTACTTTGTTTTTTTCCTTGTTTTATTTTATTTTTTATTATTATATTTCTTTTTATGTATTGTGGGTGGGTTTATTTTTGAATAAAATTTGAGAAAAACCCTAAGTTAAGTTAGGAGTTGGTAGTATGGACCTATGGGATGAACATCCCAATGGGTGATGTACGAAGACTCCGCCTAGAGTAGACTGGTTCAAAAGGATTTGTCAGGAATGGGCTAGCCCCTCCGCTTGGCAAAACTTTGGATTCGGTCAGCGACTCTAGGACCCCCTTTAGAACCCAAAGACTCCATTTAAGGGAGATCCTTTGAAATTTCACCATGTATCATGTGGAAAAATCAAAGGAATCTACCACCTTAAATGGAGCCTTCAAAAAAAATAAATAAAGAAATCAATCAAAATCCCGTAGGAGCCGTCCTTGTGAGGGGTTGGGTAATTGAAACATAGAACCATCATATGTAGGGAAGCCTGCCTATTAGGTCATCCAACCTTCACCATCTTGCATCTATCATGCATATCATACATTCTCATGCACTTGCATCGTCAAAATAAATAGTCATATCTTTTCTTTCCTCACCGTCCTCAAACTATAATACCGCAAGCAGGTATCCCGATACCCATGAATGGATTTGGAAGAATGTCTCAACAAAGTGTGGAAGAGCTCAAGAAAGAACATGAGTTATTGAAGGTAGAGGTTGCCCAGTTGAAGACTCAGATTCAACTGATCATTCAAATCTTGTTGGAGAAAAATGAAAACCTGTTACCTTATCAGTCACAAGGTCATCCAGCGCCTCAAACCCTACAACCATGGGTGATACCCTTGCCTCGGCAGCATTTACTACAACAGCCGTTCATGGCACCTCAACAAAATCAACAACGACGAAAGGGGTATCCACTTGGGAATCAGTCCGGTCCTTGGAATAATTATGGGAAGAGCCGTGTGCAGTTCGATCCTGTTCCCGTACCATATGGTCAGATCCTACCATACTTACTCCAACAAGGGTGGGTAGAGACGAGACCTCTCAAGCCCATGGTACCGCCATATCCGCCAGGTTATGATGTAAATACCAAATGTGACTTTCATCAAGGGGCACCAGGTCACACCATTGAAAATTGCAAAGCTTTCAAGTACAAGGTTCAAGAACTCATCGACAACAAGAAGTTAAGTTTCAAAGAAGGAGTCCCATTCATCAATGGTCACCCTTTTCTTCAACAAAGTGCAAGAACCCCAAGTAACATCCCTTAGAGTTGGCCAATCATCAAGAAAGCTCCCTTCCAAGGGTCATCAAGCTTTGAATTTCCAGTCTTAATTTAATTCTTTGCTTTTAAAGTTGTAACTTTTGACTAGTATTCCTAATATAATAAACATGCATGTCTTTGGAATTAATCCATTCGTGTCCACTCTTTTATTGTTTTATTACTTGCAAACTTGGAGCGAGGATGATGAAAATAAATAACTGATTATTGCTGATATATGCTTTCAATGGTAAAAAAAACCTGGTTGACGATGTAAGGCGTTTTCAAAATAAAAATTAGTTAGTTCATGCTAAGTTGAGTCATTCTTGGATATGTTTTCATTGTTATCTGATTCTCCCAGTTTCTTGAGATATATCAAATTTTTAAGAAAAGCAAGCAGTTTTGGTTTTGATACTTGACATGACACTTTAAGAGTATATAGGTTGTTTTGGTACTTTTGGCTACATTATGAAGGTTTAGTAATAATTCAATAAAATCGGTACCGTCTTAACACCTTAGACGCCCAGAAATATGTAAGATTAATTTGAGTAATAACTTTGACAAGGACTTGAATTTAAACTTTGTAACCCTTAGTAGTCTATCTTAGCAGTCGGCACCATCTTAAGCACAAACTAAGTGGGAAATCAATGAACATAAGTGAATGATCCAGAAATAAAAGTTTACATACATTGGTTGATTTTAAAAGTGGGAATGCATTTGTTGAGTTAGATGACCATCACTCGGTTGTGTAATTCAACAATCATTGAACATACAAAGTAAAACCATGGTAAATAAACCCTTTTAGTAGTTGGTTCAGAGGTGTCTGATTCTGAACTTGGAAGGGCGGGTTACGATCCGATCCCCCACAGCTGCATTTGGGAGAAAAAAAGGGGTTTGCCAAACTTTCGTTATCAGCACCCCTCGATACATGATCATAATCACTAATAGATTTTCCTACCATGGGCGTGTACAAGATAACGGGCTTAATGTGATTGCACTTGAATGAAAAGGGTAAATAAAATTTAAGCAAAAGTTAGAGTCATAATAAAACACTTCAGATTTGTCTTCATATGATGGGAATCTTTGACCACAATGAGTGATTTTGTGTTACTACGGTGCTCTTAGTATTTGATGTCTATTACTTGATTTTCCTATCTAGCCGGCAACCACGTACGATTACAGTCATCGTGTCCTGTTTCAAACATGTGCTAAAAAGAGATATTATTTTTATGCTTGAGGGCAAACAAAGGTTCAAGTATGGGGGAATCTGATAACACAAATTTATATCATTTCTGGCTTGGTTTACATGAATTTAATTTATATGAATAATTCTCAAAAGACCTAATTGAAGGCAGGTTCACCAGGAAAGCATATTCGGCAAATTTATTGTTAAGCTGACTCATCCTATTTGTTATGTAATCAATGATTATCTTTTGTACATACCATATGTGCTTCCAAAAAATATTCAATTTCAAAAACCCGCATGTGCATTGTGTTAAAAATACTTGGCAAAAGAAACAATTTTACTTGCAAATCAATACTCGGCATCTGGTTAATTCAGCAAACGGCTCGATCAAAGAATCAAGACGCTCTTAATTAGGGGCAAGGCATCTAAGAAGCCTACCAATCAGTGGCAAATTCCTTCTAATCAGGGGCAGGTCCTCTAAACTCCTGCTACTCAAAGTCAAAAGTGGTCAAGAATTGGCCAGCCTAGAGGCACTATCCCTAAGACGCCAATTAATTAGGGGGCATACTCCTCAAGAATTCAAATGATGGGGCAGTTCGCAGCAATGTCATATCAGACTTAATCTCAAGCAGCTTCATTTGCTCCAGTATTCAACATTGAATGTAGCGCTCCTCTCGAATGGTCATCCTACACCAGGGAATGAAAGGAACCTCTGCTCATAGGGCTCCGATAAAGTCAAAAAACCATGCCTAAAAAAAAAATGTATAAAAACTCGCTAAGTCGAAAACCCGTCAGGGCGGCTTAAGCAATAAAGAGTGTCCCGCTGGATTGAAAACCTGAAAAGGCGGTCCAGGCAAAAATTAGGGACACCAAAAAAGGAAAATATTCCCGGTGGACTGAAAACTCGAAAGAGCGGTCCAGGCAAAAGTTAGGGATTTCAAAAATAAAAAACAAAAAGGCAAAATGAGCTGCAGCAGAGGCCATCCCTCCCCATACTTTCAGGTCATTCAAGTGAATCATGTCAGACATTAGCTACTGTTGAGTTCATAATGGGTGTCGGGAGATCATGCCGGCAAAACTCATGGGTTTTTGGACAAGGAAACTTTGCTGCGGAACGCATTCTCAGGCCTGAAACCATCCAAAAAACTCTTTCATACACTTTCAAATCATATTCATGCATCATTCATGTTCGCATTCATTTAGCATCAAAACATGCATTGCATTAGAAAACTATAATTCATTCGTCAAATTCAAAATTCAATATATGTTGGCAGTGACAACCCTTAAAATCAATCCTGATTCAACCTCAATCGGTTATCCAAAAACATTGATTCTTCTTGGCCTTTCCCATCAAAAGAAAACCGAGAGCCACTTAACACCCATCTTGAAGCCCAATTATCATGGACACGCATTCAATACATACATCAATAATGCATTTCATTTCATGCATAGCATACACTACACGTGATCACAAATGCATCTGCATCACAATGCATTCATAGCATAATTAATATTCTCCAATCTAAAAGTCTGATCTTATGCGGTCAAACAAAAGTCTAATCGCCACCGACAAATTCAAATCAAGCTCAGCCTCCCCCAATTTTGCATCATGCATCATTCACGATTAACATCATCATGCACAAAACCATGGGCAACATAACCAGAAATAAATCTAGAGTCTCCTCAGCATGGAATGTTAGGCGGGTACTTCATATCCCCAGCAAATCAGGTTAGCCCGGCCACAGGCTGATAGCAACTACTCACACTTATTCTTAGGATCAAAGCACCCTGAGGGGAGAAGATCTAATTATGTTAGCACCCTGCGGGGCAATAACCAGTTATCTTTAAGATATAAGCACCCTGAGGGGAGAAGATCTAATTATGTTAGCACCCTGCGGGGCAATAACCAGTTATCTTTAAGATATAAGCACCCTGAGGGGAGAAGATCTAATTATGTTAGCACCCTGCGGGGCAATAACCAGATATCTTTAGGATAAGCACCCTGAGGGGAGAAGATCTAATTATGTTAGCACCCTGCGGGGCAGCAACTATTTACCTTTAGGATCTAAGCACCCTGAGGGGAGATGACCTAACGCTGTTGGCACCCTAAGGGGTGACGACTATCTTTTAACGGAAACACTCTGCGGAGTGACGATTTCCTTTAAGCACCCTAAGGGGTGACGACTATCTTTTAACGGAAACACTCTGCGGAGTGACGATTTCCTTTAAGCACCCTAAGGGGTGACGACTATCCTTTAACGGAAACACTTTGCGGAGTGACGATTTCCTTTAAGCACCCTGAGGGGTGACGACTATCTTTTAACGGAAACACTCTGCGGAGTGACGATTTCCTTTTAGTTTGAGTACCCTGAGGGGTGACGACTATCTTTTAACGGAAACACTCTGCGGAGTGACGATTTCCTTTTAGTTTGAGTACCCTGAGGGGTGACGACTATCCTTTAACGGAAACACTCTGCGGAGTGACGATTTCCTTTAAGCACCCTGAGGGGTGACGACTATCCTTTAACGGAAACACTCTGCGGAGTGACGATTTCCTTTAAGCACCCTGAGGGGTGACGACTATCTTTGACGGAAACACTCTGCGGAGTGACGATTTCCTTTAAGCACCCTGAGGGGTGACGACCATCCTTTATCGGAAACACTCTGCGGAGTGACGATTTCCTTTTAGTTTGAGTACCCTGAGGGGTGACGACTATCCTTTAACGGAAACACTCTGCGGAGTGACGATTTCCTTTAAGCACCCTGAGGGGTGACGACCATCCTTTATCGGAAACACTCTGCGGAGTGACGATTTCCTTTTAGTTTGAGTACCCTGAGGGGTGACGACTATCCTTTAACGGAAACACTCTGCGGAGTGACGATTTCCTTTAAGCACCCTGAGGGGTGACGACTATCTTTTAACGGAAACACTCTGCGGAGTGACGATTTCCTTTAAGCACCCTAAGGGGTGACGACTATCTTTTAACGGAAACACTCTGCGGAGTGACGATTTCCTTTAAGCACCCTGAGGGGTGACGACTATCTTTTAACGGAAACACTCTGCGGAGTGACGATTTCCTTTTAGTTTGAGTACCCTGAGGGGTGACGACTATCCTTTGACGGAAACACTCTGCGGAGTGACGATTTCCTTTTAGTTTGAGTACCCTGAGGGGTGACGACTATCCTTTGACGGAAACACTCTGCGGAGTGACGATTTCCTTTAAGCACCCTGAGGGGTGACGACTATCTTTTAACGGAAACACTCTGCGGAGTGACGATTTCCTTTAAGCACCCTAAGGGGTGACGACTATCTTTTAACGGAAACACTCTGCGGAGTGACGATTTCCTTTAAGCACCCTGAGGGGTGACGACTATCTTTTAACGGAAACACTCTGCGGAGTGACGATTTCCTTTTAGTTTGAGTACCCTGAGGGGTGACGACTATCCTTTGACGGAAACACTCTGCGGAGTGACGATTTCCTTTAAGCACCCTGAGGGGTGACGACTATCTTTTAACGGAAACACTCTGCGGAGTGACGATTTCCTTTAAGCACCCTGAGGGGTGACGACGGAAACACTCTGCGGAGTGACGATTTCCTTTAAGCACCCTGAGGGGTGACGACTATCTTTTAACGGAAACACTCTGCGGAGTGACGATTTCCTTTTAGTTTGAGTACCCTGAGGGGTGACGACTATCTTTTAACGGAAACACTCTGCGGAGTGACGATTTCCTTTTAGTTTGAGTACCCTGAGGGGTGACGACTATCCTTTGACGGAAACACTCTGCGGAGTGACGATTTCCTTTAAGCACCTTGAGGGGTGACGACTATCCTTTGACGGAAACACTCTGCGGAGTGACGATTTCCTTTAAACGCCTGAGGGGCGACAGCTATCTTTTAGCGGAAACACTCTGCGGAGCGACGATTTCCTTTCAATTTAGCACCTTGTGAGGTGACGACTACCTTTTAACTCAAGAACCCTGCGGGGCAGCGATTATCCTTTTTAGTTGAAGTACCCCGCGGGGTGATGACTTCTTCTTGGTTCAACTACATATGGGAAATGGTTATCTTTCAAAAGATTTAGGCACCCTACGGGACAACGCCTATTTTTGGTTTAAACACCCTTCGGGGCAGGGACTATCCTTAAGATCTAAACATCGTCAAGGCGATAATCGATCATTTACTTTCATAAGGCAAAATTATGGGTATTCTTATATTTAATTATCTTTCAAAGACATTTAAAGATATTTAAATAGGGGCAGCTGTCATACCCCAAATTTTACCCTCTAAATTTTTAGTACATATTTATTTTAGTCAATTTTACTTATTTTTCTGGCGAGAAACTTTTTGTATTAAAAATATTTTATCACTTTTTTTTGTTTGTCCAGAATTATAAAAATAAAGCATATATATAAAAAGAAGGAAAATATATAAACTTATATAGAAAGAAAATAAGAAAAGACACAAAAATATAAAAAAAGAAGTAAATTAAACAAAATAAAACCAAATCTTTGGTCTTGAAGAACAAGCAAGAGAATTAACACTAAAATATAAAATGAGAGCAAATCAATCATTAAAAACAAACAAAATCTCTCAAATTAATTTACAAACCAAATCTCTCAAGATTCATTCAAGTTTTAAAAAGCCTAATTCAAAACTATAAATAGGGGTCCTTTCTACACAATAATTCACACACCAATTCTTCATTCATACCACAAAATTCTTCATAAACCACAATCAATTCTCCCTTACACAACCACTAATTTCCTTCAAATCCAAAACAACTATCATCAATACATCACTACCATCACCGCCGGATTCCGACATCCGTGTGAAGCCTCCGACCAGAAAGAGGAAGGAGATCGCAAAGAATTTCAGGTTTTGTTCTTCATGTTTCTTTTTCTTTTTTCTTTCTTTGTTTTGTTTTGCACCTTTTCATGTTATCTATTGCCTTGTTAATTGCTATATAATTCAAAGATGGATGCCACATGTAGAGAACTGATTGGCTCTGTGTGCTTCAGACTTGAAATGCAACACGGTTTAGGCATGTCTAGTTCACATGTTAATTCATCTAAGTCATATAAACTAATTTTGTCAAAAAGTCATATACCCAATTTAATCCTTCAATTTATTTAGTTTGTTATTTAGATTATTTAATTTAGACATGATGTAAATATCAAAAAAATAGTACATAAAAATACAATTTTAATTTTGTTATTATACACAAAATATACTAAAAATATATTTAAAATATAGTGGATTAAAAAAGAGGAGGCGGATGCACATCCGTTCGCTTCTCGATTAATTGGGGGCTTAGTGCACACTTTGTCCGACTTTTAGTCGTCTTCCACTCAAACCCATGAAAAGACACTAAAAAATATCAACCAATCAAAAATCTAATTTTTCGCCTTCGGGTCAATTCTTAAAAAACACCTTAAGAGGTAAAAATAAAATCTTTTTCATAAAAAACACAAACCAACACAATACCCAGAACTACGTAGCTTTGATTTCCTCATCGCACCGGAGGATACGTAGGAGCAAGAGTCATCTTGTCAAGCATAATAATAAAAAACTTAATTTTTTCCCTCTTGCAAATAATAAAGAATTCAATCTTTTTTCTCTTTTATTTTGTAAATATCTTCAATAAAATAAAACAATATAAAAAGTAAGTAAACAAACTCAAAAAAACCTTAGAATTAATTAGGAGGTTCCCGTTGAGTACAACGGATGTGAGGGGTGCTAATACCTTCCCCTTGCATAACCAACTCCCGAACCCTAAGATGGTTGCGACGACCGTCCCTTTTTAGGTTTTATCAATATTTCCCTTTAAAATAAAATTTGATGGCGACTCTGTGTCATTCCGAGTGTCCTAAACGCTCGGGCGATTTTCGCGGCGCAACACCCTCCATCCCATTATATAAGCACCTTTGACTAAAAATACGCTTATTAAGAAATGTTGGTAGTGTAATTATTATGTCTAGTTTTTGTGTAAATTTTACCAAATTGTCCTTTGTTTGTATGTGTAAAAATTTGACTTTTTGTATTTCAATGCAAGTTAATAGTAATAATTAGGGGTATATGTAGAGAAAAAAGTAATAAATGCACCTAGTAATTTGCAAAGGAGCTTATATTTTGGGACTAGACTTTTTTTGAAAGGGTGCTTATATAATGGGACGGAGGGAGTACTATCAAACACTTGGATGAGTAAGTCCTAACTTCACTTCAATGTCTACTGTTACTGTTAGTATCTCATAAGATGAAAACATTTACAGTGTATCCTCAAACTGTTTTATAGATACAATTGGTGACCACAGTGAAGTTGTGCTTAATGCAAAGCTGTCCATTAAACAACAAAAAACCAACAAGACAAAACATCAACTTGTAGTATTCTATGTTCTACTTTAAAAAAACAGATAGATTCATGTCTAAACCAGTGTTTTAAAAACCAAAGAGAATTAGATGGATCAACTAGTTGAATCTTGAATCGGGATTTACTACGGACAAATTATTTTTACAGCTCGACCGTGGTTTTGTCTCAATTTGAGTGATCTAAAGCGGTTGAACTATGATTCAGATATCTCATTGGTTCGATGTCCGGTTCAATTTTTAAAACATTGGTCTAAATAGCCTTGCTACTTATAATTTATTATGTTAGTCAATATAGTATTTAAGGACTTCATTTTAATAGAATTTTTTTTAGGAGAGTTAGCTGCTATAGGGACTCATCAGCATAAGAAAAATCTTAAGCTCAAATGGTGATGAGTGTTGATAGAGATACTTACATATTATCTACCAACGAAGTCCTCACATCGACAACAGAATTCGAACTTAGGTTTTTGTGAGATTTGAGCCGAATCCATACAAACTACACCAACCTACATTGGCTAGTATATATATTTAAGGATTATTAATTATTACCATTAACACACACGTATAAATTTACCAACATTAGTAATTTATAGTATCAATTATTATTGATATTAGATTTTCACAAGCATCCTTGATAGAGAAACAGCAAGAAGTGCACGTGAACCTTTGTATATACAAACTTCGAGGACCTCAGTGTCATTGCAAACCACCCATTGTTTCCTTGTCAGTAGCTGAGTCCAAAATCTTTCATTTAAAACAGAGAAAACAACAGAGAGAGAGGGGAAGAAGAAAACCAAATAATGGGTTTAGCAACTAGAAGAGAGTAGAAGAATCAGAGAGAGATAGGGGAAAAAAGGCTAAAACAAAAAACAAACTATGCAACAAATGAAGATGCAAGGTTGTGAGGTTGAAGCCATTGGCATAAACTACAAAATCCACACAAACAAAACAGAACACCCTTTTAAAATCTTCAGCAAATCTCCACAACTAGATCATGTTAATGGTCAAGAAACAGAAGAGGAAGAAGCAAGAGTTGAAAAAAGTTACAGTGGAGTTAGACATGTGCTCAAGAATGTGAGTTTTCAAGCCAGACCATGGGAAATCCTCGCAATTGTTGGACCAAGTGGAGCTGGAAAATCATCACTACTTGAGATCTTAGCAGGTAAACACAGTCCACAAAAAGGGTCAGTGTTGTTGAACCAAAAGCCAGTGGACAAATCTCGGTTCAGAAAGCTTTCAGGTTATGTTACTCAAAAGGACACTTTGTTTCCCTTACTTACGGTTGAAGAAACCATGATGTTCA
This sequence comes from Trifolium dubium, assembly GCA_951804385.1. Taxonomy (NCBI): domain Eukaryota; kingdom Viridiplantae; phylum Streptophyta; class Magnoliopsida; order Fabales; family Fabaceae; genus Trifolium; species Trifolium dubium. The sequence continues at coordinate 3,765,855 of OX638075.1, read as the reverse complement.
GTGCAAAACTAAGACTAAAGCTTCCTCAACAACAACTATGTTCAAGGGTCAAGTCACTGATTCAAGAGCTTGGACTTGATCATGTTGCTGGTACTAGAATTGGTGATGATCGAGTCCGAGGTATATCAGGTGGTGAAAGGCGAAGAGTTTCTATTGGTGTTGAAGTCATACATGATCCAAAAGTTTTGATTCTTGATGAACCAACTTCAGGACTTGATAGTACCTCAGCTTTACAAATAATTGATATGCTTAAGGTTATGGCTGAAACTAGGGGAAGAACTATAATACTAAGTATTCATCAACCTGGTTTCAGAATTGTGAAGTTGTTCAATTCATTATTGTTGTTAGCCAATGGTTCAGTGTTACATCATGGAACTTCTGATTTACTTAGTTTGAATTTGAGATTAATGGGACTAGAGCTTCCACTACATGTTAATGTAGTTGAATTTGCTATTGATTCCATTGATATCATTCAGCAACAACAATGTCAGGTGGAAACCGATACACCTAGTCAACTGCAAGGAACAATGCAACAGAAGAAAGGTGGTGGTGGTGGTGATGAACAACAGCAACAACAATCAGGAGATTCTAAAAGTGGTAAGTTCACTTTGCAACAGCTATTTCAACAATCTAAAGTAATTGATGAAGATATCATCAATAATACTGGAATGGATTTCTCTTATGATTTTGCAAATTCTAGATTGAGAGAAACTATGATTCTAACTCATAGATTCTCCAAAAACATATTTCGAACAAAAGAGCTATTTGCATGTAGGACAATTCAGATGCTGATTTCAGGACTAGTTTTAGGATCAATCTTTTGTAACCTCAAAGATGATCTAAGAGGAACACAAGAAAGGGTTGGTCTATTTGCTTTCATATTAACTTTTCTGTTATCAAGCAGCATAGAAGCTCTACCAATTTTTCTACAAGAAAGGGAGATTCTAATGAAGGAAACATCTTGTGGAAGCTACCGCGTATCGTCTTATGCTATTGCAAATGGCTTAGTTTATTTGCCATTTCTTCTAATCCTAGCCATTTTGTTCACAGTTCCATTATACTGGCTAGTTGGACTCAACAGTAACTTCACTGCTTTTTTGCACTTTCTGTTACTGATATGGCTTGTTCTTTACACAGCCAATTCAGTTGTGGTGTGTTTCAGTGCTCTTGTGCCTAATTTCATTGTTGGGAATTCAGTGATTAATGGTGTTATAGGTTCATTCTTCTTGTTCTCTGGTTACTTCATATCAAACCGTGAGATTCCTGGTTACTGGATTTTCATGCATTATATATCACTTTTTAAGTATCCCTTTGAAGGGTTTCTGATCAATGAGTTTTCCAACTCAAAAAAGTGTTTGGAGTACATGTTTGGTGCATGTGTGATGAAGGGAGAGGATGTGCTTAAAGAAGAAGGGTATGGAGGAGAAGGTAGTAGATGGAAAAATGTTGGTGTCACTGTTTGCTTCATCATGTTTTACAGATTCATTTCTTATGTTATTCTCAGATACAAATGTTCAGAGAGGTGTTAAAAGTGGTAATTCTGTCATTTTGATAAAGTCTATGGTGAGTTTGTGTATTGTTGTTACTCTCTCTCTTTTCTCTGAGGTTCACATGTCTTGGATTTTACTTGTGATAGCAACCAAAGAAGATAATATCAACCCAAAAAAAAGTGTAAAGAATTACAGATTCAAGCAGTGTCAACAAATTGTACTAACATGATATTATGTTGGATTTTTTGTTGTTATATGATTATTTTAATTCACAGCACTGTCTTTCTCTTCTCAATCAAGATTCCTTCATTTCATTTCATCCCTCCTTATTTTCTTTTTCATTTCAGGCAATTCATCAGCTTTGTTCTAAAAATGGTATAAAAGTGTAATTTATTTTTAAAATTTTTTGACTAATTTTTAAAGATTTTATATAAAATAGAATTATTTTGTTGGGTTATAATTAGATTAATATTCTATTTACAAATTAATTGGAAATATTTTTATTTTTAATTCTGATTTATTAAAAGTTTAGTTGGACTACTTATCAGAGATTTCTTCTACCTTCACCAATAATTTAAGAAACAAGATTTATCATATACTCAAGATTTAGAAAGCGTTAATGTTTAATTGAAAATATTATGTATCCATAACTTCAGCATTAACAAGCTCATCATAATAATGTAAGATTAGTTTACACTTTACATTTACCAACAAGGCTCGAGTCTAGTTGAAGGGATCAATCCATCTAATCGTAGCAAACTATAATTTGAATCTTTGGTGAAAGAGACGCCTATATTTAGTGTCCAACGACTCCACAAACAAAATTGTCTTCGGTTGTAGGAGACATGCAGGAATCAGGGAATGGGATTACCCAGAAAGAAAGGAAAAATGGCATGGAGACGAACATGCATCAAATGAGCAATTTTCATTTGCATAGTTAACAAAAAGCGAATGAATCATTGAAACTTAACGTTACTGGCCTAACTAGTAATATATGTTTTCCATGCTATATTGCTGTACAATAAATAAGGTAAAATAGAGTGAAAAGGAAGTAAACTTGAATTAAGGGCTAAGACTCAGAATCGCTATCACGCAAGACGGCCCCTCTTACTTTGGTTCTGCCAAGAAGAAAAAAAGGTGAATGAGCCTACTATCACAATAGTTGCAAGAACATTAGCCTTCAGGAATCTGAATCTGTACTACCATAGTATACATTTGTAAGATAGTAAGAACACTAACCTGCGATATACTGGCACTGCACGATTCTTAACTTTTGTAGCAGCTTTATCCATAGCTGTTTTCTTATCTGTAAGTCAACAGGAACGTGAATAAATAAAAATTCATTAGCCCTTGAAATTATTAGCCCAACTGATGAAGCAAAATGTTCAACATATACAAGAGCGTCGTGTACAAGTAACAACACTAAAATATAAGCAGAAGCTCCAACATTATTCTTCACATTCCAGTGTATTCAAAATGGTGCTAGTCTGCTAGAAGTAGCATTTCTTCTCTTTTCTTTTCTTTACAGGTTATTGTTTTCTTCACGCATGAAAAAATAAACCTAATGCAGTTACCATTTTCCTAGACGGATAAATAGTTGCAGATCTAGTAAATGGTAGACAAATTTAACAATTCAAATATTTTACGTTGTTTTGAGAAAAAAATTCATAGTATAGATTCACCACATATACCACACAGTAGTCGGTAAAACCTTAAACCCTGCTAAAAACTTTTGAATTACTTTATCAGCAAAAGACCAAACCTTCATAATGACAGAATACATAACACACCTGGAGAGTTTCGCACTCCATTATTAGAACCACCTGCTTTCTCCGAGTTGCTAATTTTTTGAAACTTTTGCCATCGATCCAGTTGTATGGTTTCATTTATTTCCTGATAGGCAGAAAAAGAGTGCTCATAATAAGATAAGAACAGTGTGTGTTGGGAAGAATAACTGATCTATATAATTATGACTAAATTTCAAGAGTCGCTTAAAAGAAGTAAAATAGCCTAAGTTTTCACAGACTTGGAAATTATTCAGGCACAATTGCATTTTGAACAAATAAAAACCCGTGATTACCCTATAAAAAGAGAAAGGAACAATTGCATACTTCAAAATTTGTGAGGCTTTCAGAATAGGTCAACAAATCGCACACAAAAAGAATGAGAACCCTATAATTTTCTGCAATTGTTAATTTTGTTACTGCTGTAGAGTAAGAATGTCAAATCAATTCCAAGGAATCCCAACCAATAAATTATGATCTGAGAAATCAACCAAAAAAGTTATAAATAAATACACCAAGCTGTAATAGTTCAACTCAATTTGGATAGTGTACCTTCTCAGCTGCTGTCATGTTTGTCAACTGGACAGAGCGTTCTTGCACTGGCACGACAACAAAAAAAGTAACAGTTAATTCCGGCACAAGCCGTATAAATCCAAATGAAGTTATATATTAGTTGCACACATCTTTGGAAGGCGCGGTTAAAGATAGAGCTTAATAATTCAAATTAATATATTTTTGCACATAATCAGAAAGAGCCAAACATAAATCAAGACCTTTTGTAAGTTTCAAAAGATAGATACAGTATAAGGAGGATGAACATACCATCTACAAGAGAATGTTTGATACTTTTGAATGCCTTAAAGAGGCTCAAGGATAAATTTGACACAGCTTCACTAGCACTGGAGTCCACAAGTTTGGTGAGAGGAATGGTGATTAGAGCCATTCCTTTTGATTTTTGAGCAATTAATTTAGCAGAACTAACACCTGAAATATAAGCAACAAAAAACACATGAGAAGGCACAAATAGTATGATGCCTCAAAACATGGCATTCTTTATCACATGCATCTGAGAATTTCTAAATTGCGGCATATTAAAGAGAGGCCCGCATAAGATATTTATACAAAGAAGAGAGAGTCACAATATCAAGGGCAAGTCAACAAGTACAATCGTCTCCATGCATTCGACAAAGGTTACAAACCAAATTTTAATTAATTCAAATCTCAACTCATTCTGTTCATGATTCCTATTCAAAACTTCACAGAAGAAATTTAGTTCATTCATTCTTACATACAAAGCAAATAGTTTTGACTATAAAATTTTCATCAGAAAGAAGCAAAATAGTAGACTTTGTAAGCATACAGCTTACCATCAGAGTTTGAATTCGCCTCTAAAACAAGCTTTAGATCTTCGGACTTGAGAGAATTTACAAAATAATCAGCAAACTCTGACCAAGAGCCCCCTATTCCAGTAATATCCCTCTGCACAAAAGGTTACAAGATGACAATTACTATAAATAAAAATCACATCTTTCACAAATTCAAGCCAATATACTTATATACATAATACTACAACTTCACAAGCATAAAAAATAATAAGTCAAATTCAGGATCATAAACTCTGATAGTGTGATTCATGACACGAATGTTTCAGTTTTTGCAATTAAGCCCCAAATCAAAAACTTGCAACAAAAAGCAACTTTTCAGCTTAACTTTTGCCACTTAATCAAATAATATCATAAGGGTGCAACATTTTTGGCAATTGTAACATTATTTTTATCCTTATTCACCATTATTGTTCGAGTGAGTTTGGTATCGCTTTCACAGTAAGCACAACCAAAACTGATTCCGAAGTCCAGACATGTTTGGATTATGTCGATTGGAATTGATTTTACCTCTGAAATTGATTCTAACTTAAAGCTCGGATATGTAGCTTTTGACTCCGAACGTGATTTTTACACTTAAATTTATTGCGCAACTTAAAGTAAATATATCGAAACATAAATCACTTCATTCAAAAAACACAATACTCACAATGTCCTCCAGCAATGAAACTGACAATTGAGCTTCCCAAGTATCAGATTGGAAATCAGAGACATGAATGATGAGGTGAGAAGAATCAGGAGCATAAGCATGGAACAAAAAAGGACGCAAAGAAGAAGAAGTATGAGGTTTCCACTCCAATTTAGGTTCAGCAAAGATTGGTTCAAAGTCTTGAAATGCCATTGTGAATCAAATTGATGCAGATAGATTCTTCAACTGTAACAAAACAAAGAAAATTGAGCAACAATCACACACGATATAGAAAAATATATTCTAGAGTTTTTTCAAATCCCTCAGAATTAAAAAAAATTGAGTGGGTGTGGCAAAAGAGCGTTGTTTGAGTTTGAGTTGAGTGTGTAGCAAACTTTGGAATTTGGATTGAGCTAGCTCGTACCGTAACTTAATTTTCCCGCTACCGTTTATAATGCTGCTGCGTCCATTTTGACGGTATGAATGTTCAAGCACTATTGACGTTAAAAATTACAAAAGCTTTTTTTATTTTATTTTATTTTCTTTTCTGAACAAATATCATCATGATAGCTCAGACGAGGGTGGGTTATGAACCAAGAGACATATGAGGGGAAGGTTAAGTGATCAATTTTTAGAGGGGATAGTTTATATTTTTGATATACCAAAAAAAACAAAAAATAAATACTATTACTAAAATTTCAACTCTTTAAACTAACAATATTGGTATTGTTGGTTGAATTAAGACTTATTAATAATTCAATCTTATACACCAATTATTTTATCGATTATTTCATAAATTTTAAAAGTAAATTTTCTTTTTTTATAATAAGGAATAGAGAAAGTATTTAATTGTTCAATGTAAAAAATGTATATAAGTGGAAGATTAAAAATATCAATAATATATAATCATGGTGAATTTGACAAAGTTATGCTGAGTCATTGTGACATTTCCTTTTTTTGAAGCAAACAAGTGTGATTTTGAATTTTGTTCAAATTCACTATACAAAACACGTATTGTATTTTTTTTATTATTATTATCAAATAGTTTAATGGTTAAAATTTCACCCTTAAAATTGAATAAATGGATCAAGATAACTTTGGTTGCTGCAATTACGTGTATAAATGTCTAACCAACTGAATTAAACTCACAGAACATGTATTTATTTATTTTTATGCACCAGAATATTATCCAAATCATACCTAAATACTTATTTGGTTTTGACTTTTGATGGATATTTACAAAAGAGAATGACTAAATTTATGGTACTAATTTTCTATTTCAAAATGTTATCAATTGATGATTTTTTTGTTACTATAATACTGGTACAAAGTTTCTACCGCCATTAGCGATAATTAATCTACGTCGAGAAATCTGTGTTTTCTGCATACACATGAGATAAAAATCAAACCCTCGACCACATGCTTAAGCAGACCAAGACAAATTTATTGTTGGTAAAAGAATGTTGATATAATCACTATAATAATTCTATTGTTCCAACCAGAAATACGACCGTCATTGTAGGAGATACCAATGTTTACAACTTGCAGTTAAGTAGAAGATCTATATACTACATAATATGTGAGGGTGAGGTTATCATAGTTCTCATCGGGACAGAGATATCATACAAGGTGAAAACGTTGTAGCAGTTTTGTAATTATTAATAATACTACATTGACTACAAAAGAACTTTAAACCCGAATATGTATTTCACCACAAGCAAAACCAAAATGTTTCACTAACAAGTCAGCTTCCTGGGAATCCACAAAATTGTTGATAGTTCCATAACTAACATTTATGTACGGAAAGCTATCAAGGTCCAGATAAAGCAACACATGAATTAGAAATTTTCCATATCTCAACCTGAAGTTTTCCATGAAAGTATTAAATAGTACAGCATGATTAAACTTAAACTGAACTAACTGTAGGTGACACCATTTCCACTTATAACTTCACCGATACGGTAGGCTTTCCCGGTATCAACTACGTTTTCAAGGATTCCATTTGCTGCCTCTGGACTAACTACAAGGACCATCCCAATGCCCATATTAAAAGTTCGCATCATCTCAGAATCTTTGATCTTCCCAGCCTAATTGTGACAGGTTATTACTATTAGTACAGTGCACTTTTATCTCCAAAATATATGAAGATCAAATTATAGCATATTATTGTTGATAAAAATATTTAAAACAAAGTCTTTGCTGCTAACTTGTCATTTTCAGGCAAAATCAGAAACATGAATTACCTCCTGAAGCCATTTGAACACTGCAGGTATATCCCATGAGTCTTCATATATAAGAGCACCAAGGCCTTCTGGAAAAACTCGGGGTATGTTATCTGTAAAACCACCACCAGTGATGTGGGCAATTCCTTTTACCCCTCCCTTGCTGATTATGTCAAGCACCTGTTTCAAGAATAAAAGTTGTAATCCATCAAAAGGGGGCGGAGTTTTCAAAAAAGACAATAAAGAATGTCAAGAGAATGATAAATGACCTGTTTAACATAAATTGTAGTTGGAGCCAGCAGAGCTTTAGCGATTGTAACATCACCCCTTGGAAGTTTATCATTCAATTGAAGCCCACTTTGATCAACCACTCTGCCAAGATATTAGTTTAGTACATTTCAAAAACGAAGAATTTTATAAAATCTGAAAGATCCAATACTAGAAAACCAACCTTCTAACAAGTGAGAAGCCATTAGAATGAACTCCACTGGATGGCAAACCAATAATAATGTCACCAACGGTAATGTTCTTTCCATCAATTAAATCCTCCTTCTTTACACTGCCAACAGCAGAGCCGCTAAGATCATAGTCGCCTTCTTTATATAGACCAGGCATCTCTGCGGTCTGGAAAGTGTACAAAATTAATAAAAGACAAGAGGAGACGAGTAACAATTACATTCTATCTTATTCCATATTTATACTAAGAGGTAGTTGAGCATGTGTGAGAAATGAGATTGTGTATTTTAGTATAGAGATTGGCAGTAATATCTAACTATGTTCATGTGCATAGTCTATTTTAATGCAACGTAAGATCGCAATAAATAATCTAACGTAAGATTTCAAGAATCCATACACAACATGACCAGTGGTACTCAAAAGTCAAGACATTTAAAACATCAAATAAAACAACAACAAGAAGAAATAGAACGGGTCTTATCCTCATAAGTAATGTTCAATAAAAGAAGAAGCATCCAATTAGATTGCTTGCAAGACACAAGAACCTTGAATGGTTAGAGACTATAACTTGGCAAAACTACACTAAAGAGCATCCAATTATATACTGATATAAAAAAAACACAAATATTTCAATACCTCTCCACCTAGAAGAACGCATTCAGATAACTTGCAACCCTCAACAATTCCTTTTATGACCTGCAAAGGTAGAATAAGCATTTTTGTGAGTTGTTGTGACACAGTGAAACTTCAAACCGAACCAAAACAAACCACGTAAAAGCAGATCCATTACCTTTTCAGCAACATCCACATCAAGGTGGCCGGTAGCAAAGTAATCAAGGAAAAACAAAGGCTTTGCCCCTGAAGTAACAATGTCATTAACGCTCATCGCAACCTAAACAAAAAACAACAGTTAAAACCCATACCCTATTACCCAAAGCAACAGAAACACAGTTTCATGATCAACAATCCAAAAAGTTTACCAGATCAATCCCGATAGTATCATGAATACCAGTTTCAATTGCAAGCATCAACTTAGTCCCCACACCATCCGTACCAGCAACAAGATACGAATCACCTGCTCAAAAATTAAATAAATTTTGGTTAATTCAAATAAGCTCAAATAAGTTAAAAAAAAAAATTATACTTATAGAATCAGTTTCGTATCCCAAAATCAAATCCAAATAAGTGATTAAAAAAAAGCGCTTACCAAAAGGGAACAAACCACCGAAGCCTCCAATTCCAGGAGTCATCTTGGCTATTCTTCGAACAAGTTCAGAACCAGCATCAATGTCAACGCCAGCATCCTTATAAGTAAGACCTTCGCTTTCACCTTCACTTCCACTATCACTATCACTATCACTTTCGCTTTCACTTTCAACTTTACCAGCAGCTTTAACGGAAACAACTAAGTTATCTTTTCTCTTCAACATCGACATTGATAATCCGCCGTTGTAACCTCCGGTAGCATTGTGCAAAGTGTAGCTGATTCCGGAGGCGCATTTACAGTTACGAGAATTAGGTCTAATTGGTGCTAGTGCAAGATAATGAGATAGCTCAGTGCAAGCTCCTAAACTCATTGCTAAAGGAAGAGAGAACTTGAAAGGATGGACGGTGGTGCAGTGGAAACGCGGCGGCGAGTTGATAAGTTGGATGGAAAAAGTGTTGCTTAATGGTAGCGTTTATGGAACGGAGAGAAATGAATTCGAATGTCACTTGAGCATCAAATTATAAACCCCTAATTTTTTTTTTAACAAATTATAAACCTCTAAATTTTTACCAAAAAAAAATTCCTAAATTAGTGTCTCCTTTTTTTGTATCACTAGGATTTTGTTTTTGGTACATGTATCACTAGGATTTATATGTATACAAAAAAAATAAAATCATTCTCTTGGTATAAATGTCTTGATTTTAATTTTTGTGGTCAAACATTTTTAATATTTCATAGGTAAGAAAAATTCATGTTAAAATCAAGTCACACGGCCAAGTAGTTTTGATGTAAATTTTATGCGGGTGCGTATGTTAAGATTTAAAAAAAAATGATTCTTTTATATTCTTAAATATGATTTTTATGATAATTTAATTAAAAATAATAAAAGTTATTTTAAATTAATTTTTATATAAAGTAAAAGAGTGATTTTGACATTCAATAATTTAAATATTTATGTTAGAGATTTTAATTTAATAAAAACCACAGTTTTTATGAAAAGCTATATTTAAAATATATTTTTTTTAGAAATTTTATGATCCAAAAAATTTTGTAACAAAATGATAAAATACTTAAAACGATATTTTAAGATGAACTATTTAAACGGATTTTTCATTTAAAACTTTTATAAAAAAGAATTAACGAAAAAACAATGCACTTTAAAAATCATTTTTAAAAAATTCCAAAACCGACGCACCCTATGATGGATAATTATAACTAAACCATATTATGAACACGGTTTTTTTAGGAACATATTATGAACACTTGCAATGTATAAGTTCATGGAGACACAATTCTGATAATCAAACCAGATCACACAGAAAATTTGTGTAGACCAATATATTTACTTAATGAAACCAGTTATCATACTCATACCTCGATACAAAATCATTTCAAATTGATGATAAAGGACAAGTAATATCTCGGACAATGCAGATGGTATTTAGCTCATGCCTCACTGATTAATGTCCTTTGACTCCTTACTATTCTCTCTTGGGTCAAAACATATCAAAATTCACCTAAATGTCTGGACTGAAAATGAGAAATAATATTATCTCCCAATAATCCTATTCACTATTCAGTGAGAGTAACTTGTGAAATACATTTGACACTGGAATACTTGGTCAGGTCTTGCCAGACCACAAAGAATAGACAGATTCTGATCCCCAAAAAACACTATTAGAAAGAGGGAAGGGGTTGGTTATACTGTGAAAGACACTATATCTGAGCAACTAAGATTTCATTCCATGTATCTGGAATTCCAGGCAGGCACCAATGCAAACAATCGCTAGAGTTTAGAGTTCCTCTAAGAGTGTAACGAGACATGTGAGCCTCATCCCTCAATTGCGAAAGCGGGGTTATATCGAGTATCTTAATCTTTGTACCCTTCAGTGCACCCTCAATAACTGGATCACTAGATCCTTCCTGTGAGACCTCACTACCATTTGATAACGGGACAGTGTTATCACAACTCCCACCGGTATTCCAATCTCCATTGAAGAAATGCCTAGGCGATAAAGTACGGAAGAAAACTTTGAGCTGGGGATGCAAAACAAGTTGCAAATCAAGCCATCTGACTACACTGTAGATTGCTAAGTTTTTGGCTTTTGCAATTTCTTCAGTCTTTTTGTCTTCACTTGGCTTTCCATTAACATGCATTATCCACCTGTTTGCATTGAGTTTCCCACGGTTCCAGTGGTGTCCTGTATTGAGAACCAAAACATCAAAGCGATGAAGAAACTGTCTCATGAAAGCGGGTGGGCGGTCTAAATGCATGGCAACGTTGCTATGTTTGTCTGTGATGTTGAATGGCACAAGATCACATAAGCTAGCTGACCAATAGTATAAGATGGTGGTATTTGTCTTGGGAAATCTGTAAGCCCAGCCGTCAGGACGTATAGCTCCACGATGTTTTACAAGACCGTACTCCCATCCCACGTTTTCAACCTCTGGGCTCGCTTCTCCGCCAGTGGCCATACACATCAGAGATTGAAATTGTTGCCGGCCCAATGAATCACCTATGAATGCAATTGTTTTGTCCTTCATCCTACATTCAACGTTAAATAAATACACATTTGGCAGAAGAAAACGAAGATGAAAAGATTAGAAGTACTGATTTGACAAAATACAAATGTACCGATTATCAAATTCTAGGTTCATTAATAAGAATAATATATAAGCAAAAAAATGTTTAAAATTTAAAATCATGCAACATTATTTATTTATTTCAACAACAATTATGAATTGTAGAAGACAAATTATTGGATGAATTGCTTGAGTCAGGAAAGGACTGGCATAATTCAATTAAATACACTGAGAAATAAATGCATTCTTCTTATTTACAAGAAATAAATGTGCCAAAGCAGGTTAAAACTTCCTAACACAGTACCACACAAAAGACGAATAAATATAGCAACCAGAAAATAATGATGTTGAGATGTGTTACTAAAAACCAGATCAAATAAAAAGAAAGATTTATACCTACTTTGTCAAGAACTTAGACCGGTCAAACTCTTGCATATAACAACTTTTTGGCTGCCAGCGGTATCTCTCAAATGAGAAATCTGGTCGTTCTGTCATTCTACATGACCACATTGATGATAACCACTGCTTACAGCTGAAACCAGAATAGAGCGGTCTCCTGCTATCTGCAACCCACTTACCATTGGCATAATCACAAGCTGCAAAGCATAAAACGAATCAACATTAAACCTGCCCAGCAAACTTATTGAAGAATGAAGAAACAAGGTTTAACCAAATGCAAGCAGGGAAAAAACATATAACATGCCGAATATTTGCTAATATTCTGGCACAGTAGTAGCTTGAGCACTGTGGCCATTTTCCATGCACAGGGTCACTTGTTAGATAGTCTAGACTCCAGATTGTACTGATGGACATACTGCTAGTAAGTGGAGCTCTCAACAGGAACTCCTAATTATATTTTAACACCTTCAGAACTTACTGTATAAATTTCTATTAAATAGTTGAACGATTAATAACAAACCTCTACTTCTAGGCTAAAGGTTGCATGAATAGTGGAAATAGTACCTCTTAGTTCTTACATAGTTTGAGAAAGGGAAAGATGAGAAACAAATTGGTCCGGATAGTAAACTTGTGATTCACGAGGAAACAGTTAATTTAAAACAGTCAACTAAAATAGAATACATAGTCAAGACTTCAGAATGATTGAAGAGAAATTATCTTGTATTTTAATTGTTAGGCACGAGACAGCCAGTGAACCTGGTTTGGAGGGTTATACTAGGAGAAAATAGTAGAAAGCTAGAGGTTAGTTATCGGTTTCATAAAGGGTGTTGGAATGTTAGGGAGTTAAGGGTCTGTTTAAGGGCACAGGTGGTTATATCTGTGTGAGCATGAATGAGAAAAATCAATTGTATGGGACAACCCTTGTAAGATGTTTTACCGCCTTGTACCATTCAATCACATAATGATAAAGATTCTTACGTTCTTTAATTTTTTCTTCTTCTTTGGTTCCTGATGTGTCTCCCATTTGAATGATATGTAAACAAGTAATAATAGTGAAATATGGCTATTCAGCCAGAAATAGTTTGACAAAATGCGAAGTGGAATCAATCAGCATGCTTATTGACTCTAAGATGGATGAGTGTGCCAAAAAACTAGTTGCAGAAAAACTATGTTGATAGAGGTGCACTTATAGAGTAGCAAAAATAGTTGGTTGTGATGAAATTAAGAACAAAAATTAAAACCTACCTTCATCTCTGGAAGAAGAATTTAAATCTTGATTGTATAGAATATCTGGAGATTCTGGATGTATAAAATTTATAGCAGCTGCACCCTCGATACCAAGTTGTGGTTTCGTTCCATTTTTGGTGAAGGGGGTTAATGATATTTCCACACCTTTTTCTGGCTTTGTAGTTCGCACTGAGTCATTTGGGACATGTGCAGAAAATTCTGAGCAGAAGCGTTGACAGAAGAAAAAAATCCTTAGCATAGTTGATGACAGAATTATATCACGTTAATGAAAAAGTAATCAGAAAACACAAACATAAAATGGTTTAGAAACCAACAAAAAGTAAGAATCAATCAATTATACGCCAATTGAACTGTAAGAATCAGATCCCACACGAGAGGTTGGACATTTATAGACATAGTGACATACATATTCAGTCAGCGTATATTTTTTACAGCAGAAAATCTATAAGCATCTTTGAATGATACGTGGCCAAAAGCATTTATTATTTTGAAAACTTAAGTTTCATTATATGGATATCTAGATGCCTATGGCTTTAGTCCAAGTTCAAAAAGCACGTATTTGAATTCCATATCAATATCTAGATGACCATATCAAATTCCAAAACACTAAGGTATTAATATCAATATTCAGATATGTCTGCAAAGTCTGCAAATAAAATTATCAATATTAAAATCCCCAATGACTCCTAAAGGAATTCCAAAAATGGATATCCAAAGAGATATTTGGGGGTTGAAGCAAGGTTTTTTTTATTTTTTATTTCTTTTATTGAAGATTACTCATCCGTGTAAATATGTTTACCATATTCCAAGTAAGATCTTCCTTTTCAATCAAAATCTTTTTATCTAATGACCGGGTATATTTTAGCTTTTTGAACAGTAATTAAAATAGAGCATAAAATGTTTTCAAAGCAACAAGTTGTAACAGAAAGAGGAAGGTGGTAAATGATTTATATAATTAATATATTTCTGACTGGAATACAAACCTAAAGGTAATTTGTACCATTCTTGAGCTGATTTTAAAGTTGTGGCAAATGGGTTTCTTTCCGATGTCCACACTAATGTGCTAAAAAGAACAAGAGCAACTAGGGCCACTGCTACGGAAACATGCCTCCCTTTGATGTTGCAAATATTTCCTCCTTTCATCTGCGCTTACACATTACATAAAATACAGATCTTTGACTTGTCGTCTGTACGTTCAGGACAAGTCCGTCACATAATATCACTGGTGATTACTTCTTATTGTTGAGGCTTTATCTGCGCTGGTGTAAGAATGAATGAATCAAAGACACAGATAAAGATATGCAAAATAAAAATGACATACTGAAACTTATTGAGCTGAACTTGAGTATCCTAGAAAAGAAGTCTATACGCCTGGTCATTCATTCTAGGTTTAAATGCCGATACTTATATGAACAACCATGTTACGATGATCTACTAACCCGAGACCCAGACACCAATAATTCACTAAAATCCCTAAAATGTAATAATTATTGATTATTGATTTCTTTCAAAGTTTAAAAATCATTATTTAATCTTCCACTAACACAACACAATCACCTTGAAAATCACAATCCCATACACACACCTCTGTAATGCATATTCAACTTAAGCAACAAACTAACAGCTGCTTATTGAGCTGAGTCTAAATTTCCCATTGAAACAGAATTCTTCTGTCCTACACAACACGCTTTATTCTGTTTTCACATATCATACAAGACTACATTGCACTCACATTTATTCCATTGACAAAATCAGATAGCGAACACAGTAATTGATGCGGAGTCTGGTAGAACAGAGTTTAACTCACGCGGAACACATTTTATTCGGTTATCACATATCATACAAGCCTAAATTTCACACAAAATTATTCCATTGACAAAATTAGATAGTAGACAGGCTAAAAAACAAAACTACCAAGAGACTTCGACGCCGCAACTCAACCCAAAATCTTAAGACATTTATCATATGACTCGTATCTCTTATATATCTGTGTGAATAATCAAACGCAATATCTTTGTTAACAGGTTCACAGATTCTACCATTCTATTAAGATCTCCAATAGTCCTATATATCTATACATGCATATCCAAATTCCACAACATTTATGCGGCCATATATAATATAAGCACGTATATGCATAATCGCAATTGAAAATTTCAAACAACAATGGTCCACTTGAATTCAGACAGAAAATTGAAGCTGAAAGTTAAAACAGAAAAAACAATAATTATATGATAATTGCATAATTAAGAACCTTGATTTGAAGCCCATTGTGGTAATTCGTTGGTGTGTGTAGAGCTTAATCTGGATGTGTCTGTTTGTTAGGAATTGTAGATCCAGTGCATTCAGAGAAGGAAATGACGGAGTTGGCCCTGTGGTTTGAAGGAGAGGAGTTGAGTTGATGACGATGGTTTTTTTTTGTTTTGTTGTGCTGTTGCTGCCTTTTCACTCCACTGTTACGGATCCAATTAGAGAACAACACGTTCCACCGACAACGGGTATTTTGGTCATTAGTTAACCTTTGGTTTTTAAAAAAATAAAAATAAATATTTTTAAATATAAAAAAAATTAGCAAACAACTTTTACTTTTATTTTTGTAAACATTTTATATTACTTTTGAACTTAAAATAATTTGTATTCTTCAAGCAAGCTGGGCCAAACGAAACATAAGTGTACTATAATAATTTTTGTTAATCAAAATCACTTTTAACTTTAATTTTGCTGAATTGATAGTTAAAATAGAAATGAGAATTTAGATTTTAAACGAGCATGTTTTTTTATAGGTAGTATTAACAGTAGATGGACAAAATATCAATATCATTTTGAAACTTCGAAGTAGGGTTGGGAATAGAGCCGTCAAAATGGGTCGGGCCGCTAAGCCCGAAAAAATACCATGTTTGGGCTTAAGGATTTATACTAAAATTGTCATCTAGGCTTTTTAGCCCGGCCCAAATTTGTCCGTTGAACATATGGGCTTACCCGCATGACCCATGGACGGCCCGTTAGCCCGCATATATGTATTTTTTTTGTTTTTTTATACACAACTCAAGTCCAAGTATTGCAAAATAGTCACAAAATTGTAATTATGTTTGATTATGCTCATTTATGTTTTTTTGTATGATATTTTGATTGTAAATTATAATTGTATTGTTTGATTATTCATGAACCTAGTTTGTTTTGAAAAATTATTTGAATTTATCTTATGTTATTTGGTTGATTGATAACTTATTTTGAATAATGTAAACACATTTGTAATATATTTGGAATGTTTAATATTTTTCCTCCATAAAATTGTTTTTTAATAGTAAAAAAAAAAGAAAAATAAATAGTCAAAGTTGGGACGGGCTTATTCGAAAGCCCGTTAGCCCGTAAAGGTCGGGCTTGATCACTTGTTTTCTAGGTTATTTTTTATCCCGGGCTTTTTAGCCTGGCCCGATGAAACCCGCCGCCTGTTCGGGCTGGGCCGCCCACTTTGACAGCTCTAGTTGGGAATAGGTCAGGTCAAGTCAGGCTTTAGCAGGCCTGAGCTTGACATACGAAATTTTTTTAGGCCGATCTATGACTCATTTAAAGTTAGTTTTTTTTGCTTGACCTGACCTATTTAAAAGTCAGGTTTTATAGTCTATGTAAAAGTCTACATCACATAAAAATATCAATTTTTTTTATATTATAGTTTATATATATTTTTTTAATTCCAATATAGCCTATTTAAAAGCCTACTTTACATAAAAACTTTTTAAATATTATATCTAACCTTTTTTTTAAAACAGGTTAAAACATAATCACAATCAACTTTACATGTCTTAAATTATTTTTTATTTTATCTTTATAAATTACTATTATAACTATAAGATATAAAAGTGAGTTTTAATATATGTAAAAAAAC
Organism: Trifolium dubium; assembly: GCA_951804385.1. NCBI lineage: Eukaryota > Viridiplantae > Streptophyta > Magnoliopsida > Fabales > Fabaceae > Trifolium > Trifolium dubium. The sequence continues at coordinate 3,748,570 of OX638075.1, read as the reverse complement.
AATTATGTATACATAGGTTAACCTATTAAATTTTATAGACCTTTTTAAAAGTCTAAGCCTAACTAATTTAAATAAAATAGACTATGTTTAAAGCATGAATTTAACTTTTTTAATAAATAAACCGACTTAAGTAAACGGCCTAACATATTCCCAACCTTACTTTCAAAGCTTAAAAAACAAAACAGCAGCATGTGACTTTCCTGGAGCGCGGCTATAATATAGTAGTTGGTCTCTACGACTCCAAGCCAAGCCAAGCCAGCATCAGACTGTCACGTTCATTCAAAATTGACCTGCCACCGATCCGCGATGTGCGACATCATGCATGCATTCCCCTTCATTTATTAATGTATATTATTCCTTTGTTCTCTGTTTCACTTAATAGAAAACAATAATTAAGGAGGAATACTTAGATCACAAACATCCCCATAAATGTGGTGGTGGGTGCCACGTTTTAGATCATATATTCTCAGCTCAGATTCATGTACAAAACTTACATCTACAAGGAATATTATTTTTCAACAAAGTAAAACATGGTAGCATGTTTCTACTTTTCGTGTTAAAGAGAAATTGTACTACCATATCTGCATTCTGTCTTTATGTTAGCATTGTTTCTCTACGAAATGGTTTAGAAAAAAGGAAGTCTGTTTAGGATTTGCATTATTGCACATTTACTATTCGGTACAATTACATTAGAATTATCAAAATCATTGTAATTTATATTATTTCTTTATAATATCAATCATGCACTTGATCCCAAAATTGAAAACAGATATTAGTGTCATGTAAATCCAGTTTGAATTAATGATCAAATATAACGAACTAGAACATATATATTTATTCTGTCAAAAAAAACATATATATTTATCTTTTTTATATTTAATCGGTGAGTTTTGCCCTAAAAAATAACTCAAAGCATGTCAAAACCATTTATCTATAAGGTTAACTATAATCAACTATTCTTAATTACTTTGTCAGCTACTCCGTAATTAATAAGTTAGCAGTATTAAAGATCTTTAAGAGAAATATCACCTATAAATTACTAATAGTGTGAGGGAGGAACCGGCCCGCGGCGGTGACCGGCAAACTTTGTGATGGCCGCAAGTATATAATGTGACCAATATCATGCATATCCATAAAATAATGAAAGTGGCCATTATTGGGGTAACAAAGTTTAAGAGAAAAGTTCACGATAACAAACATGATCAATTAATAAAAATACCAAAATATATGTTACTTAAGATAGATATTCAAGTTTCATTGTTAGAGCGACACTCTACAACTTTATTATCGAAAAGACCTCAATTAGACCTAAAGATATGTCACTAGATACTAACTCTCAAACTCGAATAAAAAATCTTCGGCACATCACAATTCAAAGAACAATTCTTTGGGTTAAAAATTAAGGGGCGCTGGTAGAATGAACACCTGAGTAGATAAATTTCAGCTTGCAAACTTCATCCAAAAAGTCAACGTCATGCGGTATAGGTCAAACCACATACATAGAAACTCTCAACGAATTTGAAAACCATGAGAGACTAAAAAAAATCATACAAATCTTAACATATTTGAAAGTGGTCAAGAATCAAATAATTTAAAAAAATAATCCCACACGACATTAACCATACCCCAACAACACTAGATCCAAACACCTCACTATCGCAACACACACTCGTCACCTCCAATCACCTCCACGTCACAACTCCAGCCAAACACCTCACCACAATATCACCCTCCTAAACACTTGAAACCACAACCACCTTCCCAACACAACACCCACATACCACAACAAAATAACCAAAATCAAAACCTCCTAACACCAGCAAAACACAAATAAATTCAAATAGCTCCAAACCCATACCTTCTAAACCAACAAAAAAACACAAACAAAAAACACTCTGTAGTCGGAGAGCGAGCGACCACCACCACCAGATTTACTATCAATACGTAGAGACAAGGACGCCGCCTCAAGCACGACCACAACCATTAAGGGACGTCGCCAAAAATTTAACGAAACAGCCGGATCTAGATCTATACCACCACTAGAAACAAGCATCAAAAGCACAACAACCGAAACCACCATCACGAAACCACCACCACAACGACAAAACAGAGATACATAGACGCCGGAAAAGAAACACCATTACTGGAAAAAGTATTCCAGCGAACCATAGGTGATACTTTAAAAATTTAGAAACTAATAAATAAACGAGTTGCTTGAACAAACTCCTAAACTATTTGAGTTAACTTGTCTCCTACATGGTCTCATAATTCAGGCTCAAATTTAACTGTCTACGACATAACTCGATCAAACTTACTATTATTGAAAAAGTAAAATCGTTATTTTAATTTCATTAGTTTTTATTTTTTTAACAAATTTCATTAGTCTTTCTAGAAAATAAATCATTATTTTCACGAACAAAAGCCCTTGTTAAGCTTTTTGGAATTTTACTAAGAAAAAAAAGAATAAAAAGACCCTTGTGTTAATTTAGTTGAGAGATATTTTGATGATCTTAAGAGGAAAAAGGCAAGCGAAATTAAAGGTAACAATAGAGGAGTCTTTAAATAGCTCGTTTCACATGCTATAGCTAAATCACACACACCGGTTTCACGGATTTGTTGCGGCCGTCACTCTCTCGTAGTCTCTGTTTTTTCATATCCCATCCTTTGGTCTCTGTTTATTCATTTCACTCTCTCTTTTTCTTTCTTTCTTTCATTCTTTTTCCATTTCCCTTAACCCATCCCATTCATTTTTTTTATTCTTTCATTATCAACTCTCTACCCCACCATTTTCATATATAATACCTCAACATTTCACTTTTTCTTTCTTCATTCTTCATGCGTTGTATCAACACAATGCCGAGATAGCAATTCTCTCTCAGATCTGCTTCTTTCTCAATAGGTAACGTGTAACCAATTTCTTTCTATTTCCACTTTTTCAGTTATACTCACACATTCATCCAATTCACGTGATTTTCATTATTAATTTCACTTCTTTTTACGTTAGCGTTTGTTGATTCATCGTTGAATCTGTATTTTCTTCCGTTTTTCAATTGTTGAATCTGTTCCAATTTGTGGCGGTTCCTAATTTGGCGGTAATAGTTGTATACGTTAGAGTTTCACTGATTCCTTTTGCTCATTTGATGCAGAAAACTTTCTCATTCGTTCTTTATGTTTGTTATTTTGATTTACTAGCTCATTCGTATTTGAAGAATGAATCTGTTAGATCTGGTAGTTTTCTTTAATAATGCGATAATCTCATGTTACGACAGAGAGAGAATTCATGTATTAATTATTATGTATGTAGGATTTATTAATTAATAATATAATAACGTTGAAATGTTACTACAAATTAAGAGAATTCAAAATATGTACGACGAGCGAATCCTCCAAATTTTATATGATCTGCGTGTTGGAAATTGAATATTGCTATTGCTGATACAAGTTTAACAATGTGGATGCTTGGATGGTGTTTAATTTGTTGTTTATTTCATGAGCAGGTCTAAACTATCTGTGAAAAATTCCACCATTTGACAAGTGAAAACATGGCTCAAGCGAAATATACTAGAATAGACAATAAACGGTCTCCGGCGAGTTACTGTTCAACGGTGACTATTGTTGTGTTTGTTGCTCTATGTTTGGTTGGGTTATGGATGATGACATCGTCTGTAGCTCCCGTGCAAAATGTAGATGAGTCTCAGGGGAATAAGAGTGAGGTGAAAGAACAGACTCAACAGAGTGAGGTGAAGGAACAACCAACCGTCACCACAAACAGCGACACCACTAATAACAATGTTCAGCAGTTTGAAGATAAGCAAGGAGATCTGCCTGAGGATGCAAAAAAGGACAGCAGTGTCACATCTGAAAACAATGCTGTTACGACAGAAAAACAGGAACCAAAATTGGATGATAAGTCTCCTGAAGATACCAAGATGGAATATACTGATCCAAATCAGAACCAGAAGAGATCTGATTCGTATGAGAGCAATGACAAATCTGGTTCTGATGTGAGTGAGAAGAAGTCTGATTCTGTCGAGAGCGAAAAGAAGTCTGATTCTGTTGAGAGCGAAAAGAAGTCCGATTCTGATGAGAGTGATAAGAAACTGGATTCCAATGAGAGTGAAAAACAATCTGAATCAAATGGTAATAATGAACAATCTGATTCAAATGCTAATACATCTGGTTCAAATGAAAGCGAAAATAAAACTGATGGTTCAAGTGAAACAACTGATAATAAGACAAATGAAAATACCCAAGGTTCGGATGCAAGCTCTAATGAGAAGAAAACAGATGAAAATACCAACAACCAGGGCTCTAATGAGGTATTCCCTTCTGCAGCCCAGTCAGAGCTTCTGAATGAGAGTACAACCCAAACTGGTTCTTTTTCAACTCAGGCAGCAGAGTCAAAGACGGAAACTGAGTCTCAAAAATCCTCCAAGCAATCTTCCGGGTTCAATTGGAAACTCTGCAATGTAACTGCTGGCCCTGATTACATTCCATGCCTTGACAACTTGAAGGCAATTCGGAACCTTCGAAGTACTAAACACTATGAACACAGAGAAAGGCAATGTCCTGAAGAGCCTCCTACCTGCCTTGTCCCAATTCCTGAAGGATACAAACGTCCAATTGAATGGCCTAAAAGCAGAGAGAAGGTAAAAATAAACTAGAATACTTGTCAATTCCATTCTTGGTTTAAAGTTTTACAGCAACAACAAAGCCTTATCCCACTAAGTGATTTAACATATTAATAATTAAAAAATGATATTGTTTTCTTTCAGATATGGTATTCCAATGTACCACACACTAAGCTTGCTGAATATAAGGGGCACCAGAATTGGGTGAAAGTTACAGGAGAGTACCTTACTTTTCCTGGTGGTGGAACCCAATTCAAACACGGCGCACTTCATTACATTGACACTATACAACAGGTAAATATATTTTCATTATTTTGTTTTACTGTCAAGGTTGAACTTGAATGTCTGTGATTAGTTATTTCCAGTAGGAGAAAGAGATAGACTAGAATTGGATAAAATGACATTTTCTTATGCCTATATTAGGAAAATCAGGTAGTCAGGAACTATACACTTATGGTGCACTAGCCACTAGGAGATAACCAAAATTTAACAAATGCAGGGATATCATCTTCATTTGAACTTCGACGAATAAATTCCATATAGGTTGTTGGAGGACACAGTAATGATAAATCTTTATGTTTTTCATCCTAGAATTGTGGATACTTAATATATTTTCTTGATGTTTCTGAGCATTTTACATTTTTACTTAATTATAACAAGCTTTAACGATGCAGTCTGTGCCTGATATTGCTTGGGGCAAACAAACACGTGTGATATTAGATGTTGGATGTGGTGTTGCCAGCTTTGGTGGCTTTCTCTTTGAAAAAGATGTACTTGCAATGTCATTCGCACCAAAAGATGAACATGAAGCGCAGGTACAATTTGCACTTGAAAGGGGAATTCCTGCTATATCTGCTGTGATGGGCACAAAGAGGCTTCCCTTCCCTGCTAGAGTATTTGATGCAGTCCATTGTGCACGCTGTAGAGTTCCATGGCATATAGAAGGTATTTCAATACGTCAATTACTAACTTTTATGAATTTTCACCCATACAAGCTTGAAATTTTAATGCTGCATTTTAGTATTTCACCTGCACCATTTGCCATTTAGACTTGTGTATAAACTGTCTTTTATTTTAGAAGCTCACTATTTGTGCATGTGTAGGTGGCAAACTTCTCTTGGAGCTGAATAGAGTATTGCGACCTGGTGGTTTCTTTGTATGGTCTGCTACTCCTATTTATCAGAAGCTTCCCGAGGATGTAGAAATATGGAATGGTAAATGATAGTATATTGTCGTCTTCATCTTTTAAGCATTTCAATTTCGGTATATTAAGTTTGACATTTTATGAGATCATTTACAGAAATGAAGGCACTAACAAAAGCAATGTGCTGGGAGGTAGTGAATATCAGCAAGGATAAAGTTAATGGAGTTGGTATAGCTGTATACAAGAAGCCAACTTCTAATGAGTGTTATGAGAAACGTTCGAAGAATGAGCCTTCTTTATGTCAAGACTCTGATGATCCTAATGCTGCGTGGTATTTCTTCCTTAACTGAGCCATTAGAATGTTTTAAATAACAAAAAAAACCGAAAATAGGAGTTTTTGATTGAGTTAATCGTTGATATTCATCTTTGTCCGTAATATATTGCTGCTGGCCTTTTTCGTCACAGGAACATTCCATTACAATCTTGCATGCACAAAGCACCAGTGAGTTCGACAGAGCGTGGGTCACAATGGCCAGAGCAGTGGCCAGCAAGACTGAGCAAATCACCTTACTGGTTATCAAATTCTGAAGTTGGAGTATATGGAAAGCCTGCTCCTGAAGATTTTACTACTGATTATGAACACTGGAAACGTGTAGTGTCCAAGTCTTACCTAAATGGGTTGGGCATTCAGTGGGCCAATGTGCGCAATGTCATGGACATGAGATCAGTTTATGGAGGGTAAGCGAAAACCGGTGTTTCCAATGTTTCTCTGAATTATGTTGAGACATGCAATTATTGCCACCTGTGGCTGACACCTTCCTCTGTTTTTTTTATTCTAGGTTTGCAGCAGCTTTCAGGGATTTGAATATTTGGGTAATGAATGTGGTTCCAGTAGACTCACCAGACACACTTCCTATTATTTTTGAACGGGGTCTGTTTGGTATATACCATGATTGGTGTGAATCATTTAGCACATATCCCAGGTCCTATGATCTACTTCATGCAGATCATCTGTTTTCAAAGCTTAAGAAAAGGTGCTAATTTCTATCTCGTTTGTCGTTCATTACCAGCAAAATCTTGGTTTTCGTAAAAGAAACAATCTGTATGTTTATCTCATTTTGAAATGTTTATTGGTCAAACAGGTGTAAGTTTGAAGCTGTAGTGGCCGAGGTTGATAGGATTCTCAGGCCCGAGGGAAAGCTTATTGTCCGAGACACTGCTGAGGCCATTAACGAGCTTGAGGGCTTGGTGAAGTCTATGAAGTGGGAGGTTCGCATGACTTTCTCTAAAGATTCAGAGGGCATTATATGTGTCCAGAAGTCCACGTGGCGGCCTACAGAATTGGAGACACTAGAATATGCTATTGCTTAAGAATGGATGAGATGCCAACAAGAGTTAGACTATTTTTGGGGTTTTGGTTGCTCAAAATTCTTGTGTAAGTGTGTTTCCGCCGTTATTCATGTATCATTAAATTAGGCATTTGTTTTTTTCTTCTTTATTTCCTTTGGTAATTTATTTTGATCTCCACTGTTTGGAGGCTTGTTTGTTTTGCTGTAACATGGTGCCATAGTTAAAGAATTCTGATCGCATTCTTGTAGAGAGACATTGGATAATTGATAGTTGAAATTCTGGAAAGCTATAGTGAGATGTCCACCAAAATTTGGTATTAGTTTTGTAATTGAATATTTAGATAAGATCAATATATTATTGATTTAAATATCAAATACTGGTATTTAATTGCTTACAATACTAGGTGTCTTGTACACTTTTTATTTGAAAAAAAAAAGAGGTGGAGAGAACCAGAGAAGTTGTGTCCGTTTATGCTCTCTACTAAATTGACACGTCTTGTATATTTGATTACAATAATTTATTCTTGCTTGATGCATTGAAGTGCAGCAAGATAGAGCTCCTACCTATGGACTATGGTTAATGTCAGTCTAACAAAGTAGTAGTTTATAAAACAAACTAAACAGATTAAATTGAGCTGAAGTACTCTGTACTTAAGCATGTGAAAAAATTCAATACTACAATCAACATATTAGATTAGATGGTTCATAATCAGTTAAACATGAAAAAATACATTTCTTTTTTATGTCTACCAGTAAACATACTCATTTCATTACGTATTAACCAAGTATTAATCGAAGCTTTTATCTGGCTAGATACAACAGTAAAGCATACTCCTCCTTCTGTCCTAAAATTTCAATTATTGTTGCAATTGACAATTAAATGCAGATAAAAGATAATTATAAATGAGATGAATAGAATGACAATTTGATTAAATTATCCTTATTAGTTACTGATGGCTTTTCATTATCATAAATTCAAATGAGAATTATTAACTTAGGTGGTATGTTTGAAGAAATAAGGTTGAAATTAAAATAAACTATTAGGGAGAGTTTGCCGTCCATTTCGGTTCTACAAGGTTTATGGAGATACTAGTCCCTGTATTTGCGCGCAGTCGCACAAGAATGCATGATTTATGCGGAAAAAAAATCATATTGAAAATTAAGAAAACGAGTGAAAACAAGTTGCTTTGATTTAGTTCAATTGACTAACATTTTTAAAAATTAAGAAATTTATTGGATAAAATATAATTTTTTTTTTAAATACTATATATTTTTAAACTATTCAAATAAGTACATAAGTTGTAACCAAAATAAAAATTAAGTACATGGCTACAATGAGAAAATTAACACACACACACACACATCAATACAGCATATTTGGGTGATCAATATTGAATGTCTCAAAATCATAATTCAAACCAATAAAAATCACATTTGGACCCAAACATGAAGCGAAAAAACACTAAACAAAATTAATTGGTTTAAATTAAATATATTCAAATTCATCAAGTCATTTCTCTTATACCTTTACTCTTCCTCTCTTAAGCATATAAAGAGCAAAAATTATGTACCAAAAAAAAGAGCAAAAGAAGTTCAAATAACATGGAAGCAAAGAACTTGTCATTGTATCTCATTTTCACATGGCCAATTCTTAGATTTTATGTGTATACAACATTACATATCACCCGAGATCAGAACTTTGTTTTATGACTTACTCAAAATTCAATGATTAAGAGGAGTGCTATATATACTATCATTTTTCAATTCACTGAAAAAATAATAATAAGTTTAAAAAAAATTAACAAGTGTGACAATAACAATAGGTCAACAAAATATAATTAAGTGTGACAATAACAATAGGTCAATAATAGTGTTATCTAAGTTGGAATTGGATCGGGTCCTTGCAGTTACACGAAGCACTCCACATGTAGAACGAGTCCGAGGGATTTTGTCTATTTTTACTTTTTTTACTTTTACTTCTCTTAACTAATTACCCTTCTTACTTGCCTATTTTCATGCCTCACTTTCTGTTTATCTATCTATACAATACAATAATGTAAAACATAAATGTAATATTGTAATCTAAGGTCATGTAATAATATCCTAAATCATCATTACTTAATTCCAATGGATGATGGGAGTCATAGTAATTTGCCAAATGGATTCAACACAGAAACTTCTGAATCTCATTGTTTAAAAACAAACACAAACACAAACACAAACACTAGCAATAATCAACATCATCACCATCATAATAGCAATAAAGAACAAGACCGTTTTCTCCCTATAGCAAATGTTGGTAGAATAATGAAAAAAGTGATTCCAGCAAATGGAAAAATCTCAAAAGATGCAAAAGAAACAGTTCAAGAATGTGTGTCAGAGTTTATAAGTTTTGTGACAGGAGAAGCATCAGATAAATGTCAAAGAGAAAAAAGAAAAACTATCAATGGTGATGATATCATTTGGGCTATTACAACTTTAGGATTTGAAGATTATGTGGAACCATTAAAATCTTACCTTCAAAAATATAGAGATATTGAGGGTGAGAAAGTTAATGTTCCAAAACAACAAAGATCTGAACAAAGGTTACATCAACATAACCAAGATGAATTTAATAATCAACATTTCAACAATAGTGTATATACTTCAACAAATCTCATGTCTCAACCTTCTTATGTCACAAATGATCAACAATTTCCATTACCTTTCACACCAAATTCAATTCAAAAACAGTTACGGCCGCAAGATCAGATTGATTCAATAGGTCATTGGTATGAATGAGTAAGACCAAGCTTATTATTTTTTTCTTTTCTTTTTTTGATACAACATATATATATATATATATATATGTATGTATTGTAATTTTAGATATAGAGTTTCATATATATGCGTATGAGAATTTATATATATACACATATACATCAATGTAACGTTTTGTGTCATCTTTTCAAAATAAAATGATCTTGAAGTTTTTTTTAATTTTTATAATTGTGATGTAATTTAGACTAGGAAAATGATAATTTGCATGAAAATCACACCAAGTGAAAATCTGCACAATGTGATTTGTTGCTTTTTTCACTTTTAAAACAATTTCATATGAGCATGTTTTGGGTTGCGATACTCATAATGGCCACTGGCTCATGACTCATGAGGGGATTCTTGGCTACATTCATACTATTTGGATACATTGGATTTTATTATGAGCTACATTAGATGTATGTACGTAAATACATTACTCTTTCTATCCATCTCCTTGTTAGCCAATACCCTATGGAGACAACTCTTGTATATTCCATTAGTCAATGCCTAAGACAAAAAAAAAAAAATCAATATCACATTTAGTTCCACAAAAATACTACTATCATCTTATACATGATCAGATTCTCACATGTGCAGTACTTCTCATTGATGGACACAACTCAAACACTAAAACATTTTTAATTTTGACAACAGCTCAAAAAGAATGACCAAAACTCAAAATATAAGCTCCATTGTAAATTATTAGGTGCAATTATTTTTTTTTCTCTACCATGTCCTTAATTATTACTACTAACTTATATTGAAATATAAAAAGTCCAATTTCTCATACAAACAAAAAACAATTTGGTAAAATTTACACACAAATTAGACACAATAATTACACTATCAACTTTGTTGATAATTGCTTAAAGAGTGTTTTACCAAACAAAGGACATTTTGATATTTCAAACAAAGCTAAAGAGTGTTTTAGATATTTCAAACATAAAATTAAAGGATATTTTTGAAAAATCCCTCTCTTCTTCCATCAACTCTCTCTCCATTGAAAATTCCAACTCTCTCCCTCTCTCTACTCACCACGATCGTCATATATTGTCCTTTATGTTCATACCATACGTCCTTAGTGCAAGTCACGGTGGCCAGCAAGAGAGGAGATGCAGGTCACAAAGAGATAGAGTTCATCCGGCGAAATAGAGAAGGTGAAATTGAGTGAGGATCAGTAGAGGGGGTTGTGGTGACTGGCGAGGACATATAATTAAAGCTTGATCAGTGTTGTGGTGTGATGTCGTGAAGCAATTAGTGATTCAAATAAAAAAAATTGTATTGTAATTTGTGTATTTAATTCACTTTTTAATTTTTTTTTTCATAATTTAAGTGCATGAACTTTGAGGAAATGTTTTTATTTTTAGTTTCTTAACATGTGTATTTAAGACACGTATTAATTATGTACTATATAGAACACATGAAGTGAGGTCCTTACCCAGCTTGTTGAAAGTCTTGACCTAAGAGAGAATGAAGAGCATCAACAACTTGTGTGTCATTTTTTATGTTATGTTTGTACATGAAAGTAAATGTCTCTTTCCATGGCAAAACAGTTGTATACCTCTCTGCATGAGCAACTGAAAAGCCAGAGTCTTTTGTCATAGCACTAATTTTCTTGCTCAATGGAAGCTTAAAAATATTGTGAGTTTCTTGAAGAACAAGATTGATGAAATCTATGTCCACACCAATGTTAGTGACTTCAAGTGCACCATGTTCTATGCATGCATTCCTCACAATCTTTGCAGCATTGGACATTGCAGCCTCATCATTCTTGATGGCTTCTATGTCAATAAGTGGTAGTTCAATATTTTCTCCACTACTTTTGACCCAATGATCATTAGGCCAAATGAATTGTTTTGGTACATTTTCTTCCTTTTGTAGTAATGTGTAGTCAAAAAATTGGATCTTATCTTGACCTTGTTGATCCTTTGGTGGAGGGCAAAATGGAAGACTATGAATGTTACTTGATTCCATTAGAATTAGTTGAGGAGATATGTTTGCAAACCAAAGTAATGATTTTGGATACAAGTGCAACTCACAAGACATGCTATATAGTGAAGGTTTGAGTCAATAAATAAATTACAAAAATAAAGGGAATGAAGGTCGACCCAATATTCATTTTTAGAAAATATTACATATATTTATTTATTTTTAGTCAAACAAATATATTTTTATTTAAGGAAAAATACTTTTTTATTTTAGGAAAAATACTTAAGTTCAATGGATATGAACAACACAAATAATCCAATGAATCAAATGAGAATTTTGAAAAATAAATACCTTTTTTGAAAATTATTTAGAATGTTTCGCATATTCAATAAAAGTATTTGTTAGAACATTGAGGATGACGAAAATTCTAAAAGTTATTGAGTGGAAGAGACTATCTTCTAAACGGTTTGAAATGTGTCCTTTAAAGGTAATTTGATTATTTTTGGAGGGTATGTGAATATAGGAGGTTGAAAGAGCACTTTCCCACCCGCTTTGTATGCCCCACAATCACATGTTCTTCGAAGGAGATAAGTGATCGCTAACGACAGTGTAAACTTCGTACTAATATCATGGTAATCTAAAAGACAAAAATAACACTTTCCCAAAATTATGAACAATTTCTCAACCCTCCTACATTCTCTTTCCTTCCTTAACTACCGTTTTTGCCCTTATGAGGTTTTAATCAAAATTCGGGACGTAGATTCCGAACTAAGGTCCGGAATGTAAAACCCGAAGTTTATGTGGAGCTTTGGGAGGTACAGGCATAAGTTCGGGATCTAGATCCCCGAACCTTAGTTCGGGTTTGGGATCTACGTCCCGAAGTTTGTGCAGAGTTTTGGGAATATAGATGTCAGTTCGAGATCTAAAACCTGAACGGACGCTTATACTCCCAAAACTCCGCATAAATTTCGGGTGGGTATAAGCACAAATTCGGAATCAAGAACTCAAACTGATGCCTATACCCCCTAAAATTCCGTACAAACTTTGGGTTCTACTCCCCGAACCTTAATTAGGGATATACGCCTCGAATTGTAGGGCAATTTAAGGTTTTATGGGGTTGTAGAGAACCATATGGGGGATATAAATTTTTTCCAAAATTATTGCAATATGCATGGGCCTGCTCATGTAGCCCAAAATCTCATAGTGTCATTAATTTTGCTAAACTACGTCTACATCCCAAGTTTGACAAAAAAAACTTGTAACAAAAAACTGACATAAACACGAACCCTGCTGTTGGATGAGGCAGCTTTGGATGACTATGAAATGAAACACTTCGCTGTTCTTCTGCAACTGTCTCCAAAAACCACAGTGACACTTCTAAATTTGAAATATCACAAATTTGCATTTCAATTTCTTCTTCTTCTTCTCTATAATAACCAAATGCCAACATGGCAACGGTGTCGTTTACTCTCCATCTCTGTCGTTTTGGCCTTAATTTACGCAACACGCTATATGATGAAGGTTTGAGTCAATACAAAAAAAAAGGGAATGAAGGTTGACCCTATTAGAAATAATATAAAACACCTTTTCTAACATGGATAATTAATCGTTTGACATGGTATTAGAGGCTCTATAATTAAGTGGTTAAGAGTTCGATTCTCTCACTTTTTAATTAAATAGTAGAATTTTAAGCATATGAAGGTGAATCTATGTATTATTCACACTTCAAAATAATCGGTCATTTGACAAATCCGATATTCATTTTTAGAAAATATTAAATATATTTCTTAATTTTTAGTCAGACGAATATATTTTAATTTAAGGAATAATATTTAAGTTCAATGAATATGAACAACACAAATAATTCACTGAATCAAATGAGAATTTTGAAAAATAAATACATTTTTTAAAAAAGTTACTTAGAATGTTTCAACATATTCAATAAAAATATTTTTTAGAACGTCGGAGATGAAAAAAATTCTAAAAAGTTATCAAGTGGACGATATCATTTTTTAAACGGTTTGATTGTGTCCTATAAGGTAATTCGATTATTTTTGGAAGGTATGCGAACATAGGAGGTTTAAAGAGCATTTCCCACCCATTTTGTTTGTGATCCCCACGTGTTTTTTGACGGAGATTAATGATTGTTAACGGCAGTAGAAATTTTGTACCAATATCATAATTTAAAAGAAAAAAACGAATATGTGCCCGCTCATTTAGCTCAAAACGTCATAGTCTCGTTATTTTATTTTTTGCTAAACTACATCACAAGTTTGACGAGTGAAATACTAAAATCCCCCTTAAAATTTTAAAATTTGTCAAATACTCTTGAAATTTAGAAATAGGCAAATAATCCTTTGAAATTGTAAAACGTCAATCAAATTGCCTCTACTCCGTTTATTGTGTTTATTTTGATGACATGATCGTTAACTGCATAGCCGACACATGTCAACGCATCACCACATCACACGAGAGAGGGGTAATAGACTAAAGTTTGCAAAATCAGGAGGTTAATTGACTTGAATACCGTTAAATTTAACCCCATAATTTTGCAAATTTTAGTCAACTACTCCTTGTAGATGTGTATTGTGATCGATTCTCCTTTTCGTATATCATGTGGTGCCACGACGATAGTAAGACGGAGTAAATTAAGCCGGGAGCAATTTTTTTTGGGTGCATAAACTAAAAAAAGAAAAAGACAACTAAAAAAAAAGTTATTTACGATGGAAGAGGGTCACCATTGCGTCATTCCTAAAAAAAAAACATAAAACAATTTGATTGATTGACAAAAAAAAAAAGAAAACTTGGGGCGTGTTTGCTTCGGTGACAGAAAGAGTCATTCCTGGGAATAAGGGATAGGAAACAAATATTACTATGTTTGGTAGAAATGAAACAAAAAAAATACCCAGGAACAAAAAATACCCAGGAACCCTAATATACCCACGTTTCCCCCACGTTCTCCTCCATTCTATTCCCATGAGATGGGGGTGGGAAAATTTTATTCCCAGGAACCATGAAGCCATCTTCTATGATGAAAACCCATTTTTACCCCTTAATTTTCCCGCTGAATCTTCCCTCCAATTCGATTTCTTACTTCCACAAACTGCCTTATATTCTTCTCAACTACTAGTTCATCACCTACATACCATTCTCTCTTTGTGTGGGTTTTCAATTTCACTTTGCTATTGAAGGTATTGCCTCACTTCTTTTCAATTTATGAACTCTGTTTATATTACTTCTTTTTAATTCACGTTTCCTGCATCATTGGTTTGAATTTCTCAAAAATTATTATCTTTATGTTTGTATGGAACTTGATTTGCTTCAAATGATTATGATGGAATTAATTCAATCAATAAAAAAAAAGGATTATATAACCAGTGTTTTCAAGGAACTAATTTTCTAATTAATTCGATTGTATGATAAGATGAATGTGTGGTTTTCTAATTATTATTGAATGTTCTGGTTTTTCATTCCTATGTAATCCTTGTACTTATATTAGCCTTTTAATTTGTGGTGTTCAAAAAAAAAAAAAAACTTGTTTGTTTCATGCTAATTCTAAAAATCTATGTTTCTTTTCTTCGTTGAAAAACATCAACATATATGCAAATGTACATATTCTTCATTAATCACAATAACAAGATAGACTTAGATCTATTAGTACTTTATTCTTTTGTTAGGAGCTCTTGTTCTCCTCTCTTTTTTCTTTAATTTCTCTTTGAGATACATTTGTAATTTAGCAATATCTTCCTAATAAGATTTGTTAAATTTGAAACCACTATATAGTTACATGTTTGTGCTAGATTTAGTATGTTTTATATGGTGTCACTTCTATGTTTCTAAGATAGTATTATGATATGTGCAGTCAATAAAAACTTATTTTTGATCATGACACATTTGATGGAAGTGCGTCAAAGGAAGAAAAGGATTATAGCAATGCTTATCATATATATGGACATGTTGAATTACTTTTTGTTGATGACCATTATGTTATGCTACCTTGTTTTAAGTAAGCGCTCGAAAAAGCGAAAAAGGTCATGGGATTGTTATGAAAGAAGTTTAATTAGAGACGTTCATTTTCGTAGAATTATTTACATGAGTGATTTAGCTTGTATTGAGAATACAAGAATGGATAGGGCTGCTTTTCATAAACTATGTGACATGTTGCAAGTTACCGGTGGATTACTTCCTACTCGACATATGTGTGTTGAGGAATTGGTGGCCATGTTTTTACACATATTGGCACATCACGTTAAGAATAGAATGATTAGAAGACAATTTGTTAGGTCCGGTGAAACGATCAGTAGGCATTTCATAAATGTATTACTATCTGTCTTAAGGTGTCACAAAGAATTATTAAAACAACCTAAACCAATTTTGGAGGGCAACACAGATGAAAGATGGAAATACTTTACAAATTGTTTAGGAGCCCTTGATGGCACTTACATTAAGGTCAATGTGCCTGAAGCTGATAATAGTAGATACAGAACAAGGAAAGGCGAGATAGCTACAAATGTGTTAGGTGTATGTTCCCCAGATTTACAATTCATATATGTTTTGCCTGGTTGGGAGGGATCAGCAGCTGACTCTAGAGTCCTTAGAGATGCTATTTCTCGACCAAATGGTTTAAAAGTTCCTCAAGGTATAAAAGTATAAATTCATAAAAAAATAAAACATGTCTTGTATAGTTTATGGATATTAACTTTAGTTTTATTTATGATAGGGTATTACTATTTATGTGATGCTGGATACATGAATGGACAAGGATTTCTTACTCCTTATAGAGATCAAAGGTATCACCTCAGTGAGTGGAGGCATGGGTTACAACCAGCCACTGCTAAAGAGTTTTTTAATATGAAACATTCTTCAGCCAGAAATGTAATAGAAAGATGTTTTGGACTTTTGAAAGGACGTTGGGCTATATTGAGAGAGAAGTCATTTTATCCCTTAAAAACTCAAGGAAGAATAATAACAGCTTGCTGTCTTTTACATAACCATATTCGTAAAGAAATGGCATTGGATCCTCTGGAGAGGAATTTAGGATATGATCAGGTTTCCGATGAAGTCATGTCTGGCGACATGATAACTACGGTGGAGCCAAGTACTACATGGAGTCAATGGAGAGATAATTTTGCATTAGAAATATTTAATAGGTGGAGAGGGGGAAATCAGTGAAAATTTTAGTGTTTGTTATTTGACATTTATCATTTCATTTCATTGTAATTTTAATTTTAAATGTGCTATTGACTTTGATTATAAGAGTTTTAGTAATCAAATTTATTTATGTGTATGAGTTTTTATTTGTAAAATATGAGTTCATATACGATTTGATTTATTATATATAATGTGTTCAATTTTGACATGTACATACTTGTTGAGTTGTTGAATAGATGGACGTGTCATCTGAAAATCAAAATATAAAAAGCACAAAGCGACAATGGACACCTGAAGAAGATGCAGTATTAGTGCAAGGTTTGTTGAAATTGGTAGATGAAGGTTGAAAGGCTGATGCAGGCTCGTTTAAACCAGGGTATACTAAAGTATTGGAGAAATATATTCAAAGCAAAGTTCCAGGCTGCACATTAAGAGCTAACCCACATATTGAATCAAGAGTGAAACGTCTAAAAACACAATATTTTGCAATCAAAGATATGTTGGATCCAAGTGCTAGTGGTTTTGGGTGGGATGATAATCGGAAGATGATCTTAGTAGAGAAGGAGATCTATAGTCAATGGTGCAAGGTAAAACACGGCATATATTATTTCTCATTTTATTATAACATTTATTATTGCATTAAATTTATATTTGTACACATTTTTCCTTAAAACGCAGTCTCATCCTACTGCAATTGGCTTGTATGGAAAACCATTTCCACACTTTGATGCTTTGGATAATGCATTTGGAAAAGATAAAGCATCTGGTAATGGAGCAGAAGATACAACTGATATGGCTGCTGAAATGGAGAAGGAATATTTTCCTTCAACACAAGAGGGTGGGTCAGCAATTAATTTGAATGACGATGACGAGAGTTTTGAGTCACAGATACCAGAAACACCCACTTCTAACACTATTACTCCAGGATCAAATCCAACAAACCAAGCACAACGGGATTCTACTAATTATAGGACTGGAAAACGTGCTGGAAAAAGGGTGAAGCATAATGATGAGGCTTCTGATAACTTTTTAACTTCATTGAACAAGTTAGGTGAGTTTTATGCAAGCGACGTTGAGAATATGAAACAACTCTCCTCTTGTTTTTTGTTCGAGAAAATCACTGCTGAAAGAAGGGGTCAAATTTTTTCCATATTAAATGAAATAGGACTACCTGATAAAGATGTTGTGAGGGCTGCTATGCTTATCACCAAAGACAACAACTTGTGCGACTGTTTTTTCGCTGTGACTACTCCTACATTGAGAAAGGAATTCGTGGAAATGATTTTAAGTAACAATGGTTTTCAGTAGAATTTAGAATATTTACTACTTTGAATTTAGTATTAAAAAAACTCATGTAGGGATTGATTGTCTTTGTTGGTTTAAGTTGTTTTTATCATTATTTGCTAAAAAATTCATGTATGGATTGTCTTTGATTTTTTTTCCCTTATTGAAATGTTGGTTTTGCTTTGGTTAATAGTGATGTGATTGTTATTCACATATATTTTTATTTAACACCTTGCTTATTGTATGAATGGTGTTGGAATTCGAGTGATTATATACTTCGGTGATTTGTGGTTCCGCTGTCTAGGTGTTGTAGTAGATGTGCATGTTTTGGTTGCTACATGTGGTGTTTGTGGGCGTGTTGCTATGCTGCTGCTACTGTGTGTTCAGTGTTTGTTTTTTGTGGGTTTTTTCCCTTGTCCGTCGTTCTTCTTGTAATGATTGTATTTGGCTTAGGTGTGGTGTGTTTATGCTTTCTTTCCTTTGCCTCTATATGTGTATGGGAGATGTTGTAGTGTTTTGTTGATCATAGGATTTCTTCCTCTATATGTGTATTGGAGATGTTGTGGGTTTTTGGAGAGCTCATATAGCACGGGATATGTTCCTTATGAAGATTCAGAGTTGTATTCTGGCAATATGGAATTGAAAATGTCAAAGAAAGTTGTCTCTAACTCCTTCCCCACAAATGTCAAAAAGCTATATATATATATATATATATATATATATATATATTTTGACAGCATTTTTTATTTTGACGAAATTTTTGTTTGACAACATTGTTATTAACATTGTTATCTTTTTGTTGACATAATTGTTATTAACATTGTTGTTTTTGCTAGATGTTACTTTTTCATTTCTATTTAATATTGGTTGAATGGAATATGTAATTACATATGTGTTGTTTCCAAAAAAAAAAAAACGGTGTTGATGGTTTTCAATGAAACGAGTGAATGAATTTGAATGAACATATCAGATTGGTACATATATGTTACAATGAGTAATGATTATAGAAATTAACTTTTATGAAAATATTATGAGAGAATTTATGGATTTTCTTGAATAGATTTTGTAAATTTCAAAAATAATATTGTTGGATTTCATTGTTTATACATTAGGGGTATTTTGATAATTATTACGCTCATTCCCAGGAACATACATTAGAAACCAAACATAGTTTAGTTATTCCTAGGAATTTTTTTAAAAAAAGTTCCCAGGAATAAATTTAATAACCAAACACTTTTTTGCATATTTTCCTAGGAATAAGGTTCCCACTTATTTGTTCCTAGGAAAATTAATCCCGGGAATGAATTGTGTATCCGGCAAACAAATTTAAAAGAAAAAAACGACCACTTTCCCCAAAATTATTGCAATATGTGCCCGCTCATTTAGCTCAAAACGTCATAGTCTCGTTATTTTATTTTTTGCTAAACTACATCACAAGTTTGACGAGTGAAATACTAAAATCCCCCTTAAAATTTTAAAATTTGTCAAATACTCTTGAAATTTAGAAATAGGCAAATAATCCTTTGAAATTGTAAAACGTCAATCAAATTGCCTCTACTCCGTTTATTGTGTTTATTTTGATGACATGATCGTTAACTGCATAGCCGACACATGTCAACGCATCACCACATCACACGAGAGAGGGGTAATAGACTAAAGTTTGCAAAATCAGGAGGTTAATTGACTTGAATACCGTTAAATTTAACCCCATAATTTTGCAAATTTTAGTCAACTACTCCCTGTAGATGTGTATTGTGATCGATTCTCCTTTCCGTATATCATGTGGTGCCACGACGATAGTAAGACGGAGTAAATTAAGGCAGGAGCAATTTTTTTTGGGTGCATAAACTAAAAAAAGAAAAAAACAACTAAAAAAAAATTTATTTAAGATGGAAGAAGTTCACCATTGCGTCATTCCTAAAAAAAAAACATAAAACAATTTGATTGATTGACAAAAAAAAAAAGAAAACTTGTAAGTTGTAACAAAAAAATGACATGAAACTCGAACCCTGCTGTTGGATGAGGCAGCTTTGGATGGCTATGAAACACTTCGCTGTTCTTCTGCAACTCTCCAAAAACCACAGTGACACTTCTAAATTTGTAATATCACAAATTTGCATTTCAATTTCTTCTTCTTCTCTATAATGCCAGCATGGCAACGGTGTCGTTTACTCTCCATCTCTGTCGTTTTGGCCTAAATTTACGCAACACGCTCTTTCCTACTTCTTCTATCACTCTTCTAAACCCCCGTCTCGTCAATTTCCGACGCAAAACCCGCCGGAGTATCTCCTTCTCCACCGTCACAGCAAGTTCCTCTTCCCGCGGTATGATAATTTCGTTTTGCACTAGCTTCTTTGGCGTTAATTTGTAAATTCTTTCTCCAAATTGAAATTGTCTATTTATTTGTGTTTTTTTTTTTTTGCAGATTTAGGTTATGAATTTGGAACGGTGGATGAAAAATATGATGTGATTGTAGTTGGAGGAGGTCATGCTGGTTGTGAAGCTGCTCTTGCTTCTGCACGTTTGGGTGCAAGAACTCTCCTTCTTACTCTCAATATTGACCGGATTGCGTGGCAGGTTTGACCTAATTTTCTACTTATTAGCAAATCTATGCATGATGTTTTCTTTTGTGATTTCAATTTCATCAATGTGTTTAATTCAGCAATATTGCAGCATGTATTTGTCTATTTTTACTTGTTGGAGTTTTTGTAATTTGAGATAAGGTGTTGTTGCGTGGTTGAATGTGTTTTTTTAATTTCGTCAAAGTACTATTTGCGTTGACAATTTGTTTTAACCGCATGATACATGGAGTGTGGTTTTAAAGTAAAGTAAAGCATGAACAGTTTTTGACTGAGATTGAATTTCGATACAGCCTTGCAATCCAGCAGTTGGTGCGCCTGCAAAGTCCCAACTCGTTCATGAAGTGGATGCACTAGGTGGTGAAATAGGGAAAATTGCTGATAGGTAACATGGAAGACTCATGCTCTTTACTTCTTGTTTCTGGCAACTTGATTCCTCTAGATTAGCCTTTTTTCCCTTTTTGTTTTACATACATGTTTATGTGTGTTATACGTCCCTTTTTGTTCAGATGTTACTTACAAAAGCGTGTACTCAATACCTCAAAAGGTCCTGCAGTTCGTGCTTTGCGTGCTCAGACTGATAAAAGGGAATATGCCTTCGTAATGAAAAATGTAGTAGAAAGGCAAGTTCATTTTCATAAATTTCCCCTTTGTGTTTTTTGAGACTCTTGTATCTATTTTTTGCTGTACTCAGCTTTAACATGTGATCTCGATAAAAGCCACGCACTGGTGGAAGTTGAACCAAAATTTTGACCATGATAAGCTAATGGTAGTAAGATAAAAATATGATTGATAGATTTATTGCATTACAATTCCCTAGACTAACACTCATATCATATGTATGGTCAACTGCTAATACTGTAGTAGTACAAGTCCAAGGCCACCAATTATAAGACTTATTCTGTAATAGACTCAATATCTTTAATTTGAACATGCATGATGAGAGATATCACCTTATAACTTTGAAAGTTGGTAACAAGGATCAAGGCTAGCGGGGAAAGTTGCAGTTTGAATTATAAGTCCCTGATCTCTTAAAAAATAAATTGGTACTGAGCATTATTTTAACTTACATAATTTATCCATCTTGTCTTGTACGTAACTTCCCATGATGTTTTGTTTTGACTTTGTTTTCTGCAGTACTCCAAACCTTTCTATTCGAGAGGCTATGGTCACAGATATCATACTGGGGAAGAATGATAACGTGGAAGGTGTTTGTACATTTTTTGGAATGAAATTCTATGCTCCATCTGTCATTCTCACCACCGGAACTTTTATGAGCGGTAAAATTTGGGTTGGTAGAACTTCTATGCCAGCAGGAAGAGCTGGTGAGTCTGCTTCACATGGATTAACTGAGAACTTACAGCAACTTGGTTTTGAAACTGATCGGCTGAAAACCGGAACACCAGCCCGAGTGGACATTCGCACTGTAGATTTCTCTGGATTAGAAGCTCAACCTGGAGATGAAGAGGTTCTTCCATTTAATTTTAGATGTAGGTTCATTAGATTTAATTATCTTCTATTCAGATCAAGTTTATGATTTTATGTTTTAAGTGGTTTTGTTTAAGCTTATTGTATGAGCCATTGTCATTTTTCTATTTATGCCAGTCTCTTAGGAATTTTGCTACAACTAAAAGGCTGTAGTAATATGCCACCTGGACTGGAGAACTATGTCAACCTACCATTATTTGTGCAAGTTCAAAGATGTTTCTTTAGCCAATTCTCTCATTGCCTTGTTTGATAATACTGTTCAATCGTTTTGTTTCTGATAATCCAAACAAATTATGATGCGATGGATAGAATATATGTTTGCTTTTGCTCCAGTCTGTAACGATGATGTTGTTTTGCATATAGTCTGTTAGTAAAAGCTTTTACCCTGTAACACAGAGATCGTGTTTCCTCAGTATATCTTCATAATTGGCAGGTCAGCTGGTTTAGTTTTGATCCTGATGTCCATATTGAAAGAGAACAGATGTGCTGCTACCTAACTCGTACTACTAGTACTACTCACCAGATAATTAGAGATAACTTGCATGAAACACCCACTTATGGAGGATGGGTTGAAGCCAAAGGACCTAGATACTGCCCTTCCATAGAAGATAAGGTGTGTTTCAACAATATTTACACGTCATATTTTAAAAAATTAACTTGCTTTAATGTTTAGGGGTCATTTGAAGAGTTTATTTGGGATTATCTCATGACATAAACACGTGTTTAAGTGTTCACAAGAGTTTAAATTGCTTATGATATGTTCAGAACTCAGAAGTGTTTTTTAGCTTCTTTCAGTAAGTTCTTCAAGATAGCTTTTTTTTTGTTGACAAATTCAAGATAGCTTTTTGAAACAACTTATGTGGGGTTTTACCCTCTAGCCCTTCAATTTCCATCCATCCT
This sequence comes from Trifolium dubium, assembly GCA_951804385.1. Classification (NCBI taxonomy): domain Eukaryota; kingdom Viridiplantae; phylum Streptophyta; class Magnoliopsida; order Fabales; family Fabaceae; genus Trifolium; species Trifolium dubium. The sequence continues at coordinate 3,725,316 of OX638075.1, read as the reverse complement.
AAATTCTCTTTACAGTAAAAACTAAAGTTGAAAATGCAAATACATATGTTTTCCCCATGCATAATCATTGTCTAAATGCAAATAGCATATTGAATTTAAGTGATCGCTATCGTATGATAAACAAGGTTAAGCTATATACTCAAAAGCCCCCTTGTAGAATCAAGAATACTTGGTCTAAACCTGAACCTTTTATAAAAAGTTTGATCTGAAGCATGTGATCAATTATATTGAAATTGTGCTTTATTTTATGATGACATGACGTATATTGTTCACTTTTAGATTGTTAGATTCAAAGATAAAGAGTCTCATCAAATATTTCTTGAACCGGAGGGTCGAGACGTGCCTGAGCTCTATGTCCAAGTAAGCTATATATGTTTTTTTTCTTTCTTGTCTGAAATCCAAATGAAACTTATTGATAATTTTTCATTTTTTCCCCTTGTGGGGTGGGATGAGTCAAATACGATATTATGATGAGATCACGGCTTACAGTTATAATGTATTATCTCCTTTTCATCTTGATAAGGAGAGGATGCCATATCTTCTAACTTCTTAGTCTTCCATCGTGTAGGGGTTCTCAACCGGTTTACCTGAGAGACTACAGTTGCCTTTGCTGAGAACTTTGCCTGGACTTGAGAATTGTTCAATGTTGAGGCCTGCATATGCTGTGGAGTATGATTATTTACCTGCTCATCAGTGCTCTAGGTCTCTTATGACTAAGAAAGTACAAGGATTGTTCTTCTCTGGTCAGATAAATGGAACTACAGGCTATGAAGAAGCTGCAGCACAGGTATTCTGTCAACTTTCATTGGTGCCTGTACAAATTAAAAACCTGGTTCATTTTTTCTTTTGATGTGTTGTATAACGGGGGAATTAATTAAGCTCTTATTATTTATGTTGGCTTCCTGCTAATCTAGTAAGCCTCTGTTCTTCATTCTCTAGGGCATTATTTCTGGTATCAATGCTGCTAGACATGCAGATGGTAAATCGCTCATTGTTCTTGAGAGGGAGAGCAGTTACATAGGAACATTAATTGATGATCTTGTCACGAAGGATCTGCGAGAGCCTTACCGGATGTTAACAAGGTAAACTCACTTTGATTGCAACAATTCTTCTCATAGATGCACGTATGCTTCTTCATTCCATTTTTCGTTTCTTGACAATAACAACTTAAAAAATATGTTTCTGATATGTAGTCGGTCAGAGCATCGGTTACTCTTACGATCTGATAATGCTGATAGCCGTCTCACTCCTTTGGGTCGTGAAATTGGGTTGATAGATGATAGGCGTTGGAAGTTGTACCAGGAGAAGCAGGCTCGGATTTCTGAGGAAAAGAAGCGATTGAAAATTGTCAAGATTTCAGGTTTGCTTGTCTACCATGCTTGTGTAGCAACTAATTTTAGGAGCTGTTTCTTTTAAAGGAAATAAAAATAAGTATCCTTTGGGGAAAGCAATTCGGCGCCTGTTTTAGTCAAATACGATTGTTGCCATTGATTTTGTTGACTCCAGTTGTTTTAACAATTACTTTCGTTAATACAGCAAAACTAAAACTTTTGTTAAATACAGTTGTTTTAAAATATTTTAAATAATTAACACAACAGTTGCCCTTCCACCCTCCCCAGGGTCCCCTGTTTTCCCTATAGTCTGTAGCTAACAGATAATAAAATAATGTGGTAAGTAGTAGATTATTAAAATTTTGTAATGCGAGAATGTGAGAGCAAGTGATGGAAAGTCGCGGAAAAGTTGTTAATATTTTTCTGTATTCTGATTAGAAATTTAGAATGAAGAAAAAGTGTACAAGTATTTATACTCCTAGACTAGACTCAGTTGTAATTGTGACAGAAAGCTGAGACTGCTAGTAACAGAATTTAACTAACTGATAAGGTAGTTGAAGCTTCTAGATTATCTAGAATTGGCTAGTTTATGTCACATATACATATACTCATACTCAACACAATTCAGTACAAAAGTTAAGCAAGGCTACTGAATTGTGAATACAAAGGAACACATAATAATAAAATATACTGCAGAATAGAGAAGCATTACACTAAATACAACCTTAAGGCATAAGCTACATGTCACCAATACAGATTACTTTTATATGCACAATGGAAACATGGTAGTACTTAAAGATTACAGTGGAAACTACCAATATATTTAGCCTAGTGGATCCTTGCTAGTGTGTAGTAGAAATCTAAAATATTTGTGATTATTGTTATTCATTCTCTTGGCAACATGTCTTTTTTTCCAAAAAAAAAAGTTTATTTGATTTTGTATGATTTATTGCTATTCACCCAAATTATCTCATCAGGAGGGGATTTGGCTGCTGAAGTTACCCGTATGTCTGGTCAGCCCGTGAAGAACTCTTCAACATTGGAAAGTCTTCTTAAGAAACCGCACATACAATATGGAACTCTTGATAAGCATGGTTTCGGTGACAATAATTTATCAAGAATGGAAAAAGAATGTGTAGAAATTGATATTAAGTATGAAGGTTTCATCTTACGTCAGCAAAGCCAACTTCAACAGGTATGTGTCTAGTAAACATGTCAATGGGAGCACGTGCTCATTGCTCTGCGTCCATAACACTATCCTATATCGTTCTAATTTTTGCACATTGTAGAATTTCAGAGGTGTTTTTAATGTCAAATCTCATTGTTGTGTTGGATTTCTTATAGATGGTTACTCAACAACATAAACCACTTCCTGAAGACTTGGATTACTATACAATGCTAAATTTGTCTATTGAAGCTCGTGAAAAACTTTCCAAGGTATGTAATGTATTTAGTCATTACAACTTACAAGTAGGGATGGTAAAAACCGAAATGCAACCTTTGGATCCACTAGTTCACTGTACAAATTTAGTAATAACGAAAAAAAAGGTACTGACAAGTTCTTTCAATGATTTTAGGTTAGGCCTCAAACCATTGGTCAGGCGACCAGAGTAGGTGGGGTTAGCCCTGCCGATATCACTGCTCTACTCATTGAGCTCGAGGCCAAGAGGAGGATAGCTCAAGGACAGAGGATGTACAAAACGATAAATGCCATTCAAGCTAATGCCCTAGACGAGGAGCCTGAAGTTTCTATGACTGAAACAAGTAGATCTGGATAAATTTTTGCGACCATTCTATCGATTTTGATATTTATCTGTGCCTATGAATCACAATGATATAAAAGCTACAAAATCGTAGATGAAGTATATTGACAGAGAGAATGGAGAAGAAAATGAACTGTTATAGTGATTTGTTTACTTTATTTGTAATTATTTAAAAACATTAATAATTGTTTAGTAAAAAATAAATAAATTAATGTTTGTATTTGATTGGTGTTACCTCCACCACACTAGATTTATTAAGCACCACGCCTGTCCTGTAAAATATTCTAGAGTACCTTGATTTTAATAACTTAAATTTATCTATTTTCCTCATTTATCTTCTTCCATATGTTATTGGAATTGTCTTTGAATATTGAGGGCAAATTTGGAGTTTTGAAAAATACATTTAAGTTAGGAGGCGTATGCATTATTGAGGTGTCGTGTATGTCACCAATCTTTAAGTTTTGGTCTGATAATTTTAAGATATGCGCTTACATTTTCTTTTATTTAGATTTTAGTTCTTGTCTATAGGTATAGATCACATAATATTTTTCACTTTACTTCGATTTCAATTTTGATAATATATACTAATACTTATTAATGTTTTGGTCTTTTTAGTTTTTCCCAAGTAAATTTTGGTTAGTTAAAAATTATAAAAGTATATGAACTAAAAAAATTGATACTACTGTAATTGATACGGACACACTACTATCAAAACATCAAAATTAATTAAATCCAAAGGGGTGTGGTTGAGCGGTTGATGCTCATCCTCCCTTAACCAAGAGTTGATGGTTCGATTATCGCCTTAAGTACGAAGTAGCTTTAAATATCTAGGTCAGTTATACCACATTTTGAAGTACCTTCAATCTAGCGAAGAGAATAATCACTGCGTTCGGCGGTGGGTATTTTAGTCTCGGCCAAAAAAAACATCAAAATTAAAAAGCAAATAAAAGTGTAGGTATTATGCTTATGGGGGGAGGATCACACCTATAAAAAAACTGTGTGAATTTTTTATTTTTTTATTTGATAAAATGATTCAATGCGAATTAGTATCGTATATATTGTCAGATGAATAAACTCAAACCTCAACTTAGATAACCATAAATGGAAAACGCTTTTCTTTCTCTTTCTAAGCATCATATGTTTGTCCTAAGATTAGCCCTTTTCATGTTAACAAACTTTTGAACATGTCTTCCACCACCATTTGAAGTTTTTATTTTCCCATTTTCAGCCTTCATTATTGCAACAACACCATCAAAATCAAACAAAACAAAATTCTACCTCCATTTGGAACCTTCTTCACCATATTCCAAACCAATATCATTAACCCCCTCAAATTCATATATGTTACCTTAAAAAAATGGATGATGAGAAAGACAGATTATTCTTGATCCAATTTTCATATATTTAATTATTATTCTAAATTTCTACAAAACTTATGTTGTGACAGAAACAAATGTCTGTGTCTGATTCAAGTTCTGGGCGCACATTCATATGGCTTATAACATGTCTTTTGTTCATCTCTGTAATAACAGGAGGTGTGTGCCTTGGTGTATATATGTTCCTTCCTGAATCTGAAACTTCACCATGGATGCCTGTTGTTGGTGTCACATTAGTTTGTCTACCATGGATTTTTTGGTTTTTCACATGTTTATATAGAATTTTCTCAAGGTGTTGTGGATGTAGAGTTAGATTGGGAATTGGTAACGCCGGTGGAGGCAGTAATGGAGGACAATGGGGTGGTTCAAATGCACCGAAGAATACAGATGTTGAAGTTGCAAATCAATCAGCAAAAGGTGGCAGTGAGTTGAATAGGATGTCTTCTGTTGCATCACATGAAAGTGAAATGGCATTGGCGAAATCTATGGGATCGTGACATGATATAAGACATTATTTGTATCGGAATTTGGCTCCTTCTTGTAGATGTTTTCATCTTTTGAGGTGCACTGTGTCTGTGTGATACATATTGATCATCTTAAATATTGGTGATGGATCTGTTTCAAAATGCTTGAACTATTCTATAATCCTCACCATGCATGCATCTGCATCTTATAAATGTTCTATAATCCTTGTTGAGGGGTACATGCATGTTCTATGTATATTCAATGACATAATATGTCTTGTTCTCTGAAACTTCCATTCTCTATGAATTTTAAGAGACATTTCATATGAGATTGTATAAAGAGAAATGAGATTTTTGATTATTCAACTCCCATTGGCTTTAGATTTGTAGTTTTCTCCTTTTAAAATATGTCTTGGTAATTATTTATGTATATTTTTTAGCACATGTGTATTTTTTTATTCCTCTTTCTCTTTTTCTCTTGCTTGTTTGCATTTCTTCCCTTGATTTTGAAAGCAAATACAATCAATTGATATTTTTGAACATCTCATGTCAAAAACTTGTCGGATTTGCTTTAGTTACATTAAGGCAACATCAATGTGTTGATTTGATTCACACAATCTTTAAAGTTGGTCCGAGCAATGTTGGTAAGTACTATGTCATACAAAAAGTGTACTAAGCACTATTGAGACCTCCAACATGATTTATTAGTAAATCCCTATTGATAAATATATCATCACTGCCACCTCCATCAATTAGACTCGATATCTTTACTTATTTAATATCAGTTATGTGTAACTTTTAGTTATATTTGTCTTTTCATTTATAGACAAAAGAACATCGTCAATTAATTGTTTATCAAAATGAAGCTTAAAAGAAACATCATCATAAAGGCTAAAAGAGAACATAAGTATAAAACATAACATTTTTTTATCCATCATAACATCTTTTTCTATATAATACTTTAACCCATAGTCAAATTCACAAACAAAAAAAAGAGTAAAATGTTTTTTAAAGTTCTATTTTTCGGAGAAAAAATATATCAAATAGTTCAACAAAATAATTCAATTTTAATGGGAGTTCGTTAGCCACTTGATTATACTGAGTATGTTGTTGACATGATCCTATTTTAAAATATATTATTTGCATCTTATTTTAATTATTGAAATATGTTTTTGAAATATTAAAGATTGAAAAAAAGAAAAGAAATAGAAAAAATATTTTTGTCAAACCAAACCAAACAGTTGTCATTTATTTTTATTTTTATTTTTTTGATAACGTCATTTATATTTTTCTAATCCTTATATAAATGTTTCTTTTATCTTAAATTAAGACATCATTCTATTCTCTTGCTCTAATGTTTATTTATTACAAAGAAGAAAAAGAAAAAAAAACCTAGTGAAATAGAAATTGAACCGTTTAATTTAACTTGATGTTTACCAGCCCAAGTTCCCAAACCCTAGACACAGGAGTAGAACTGATATGGCCTTTTTCACTCCCAACAAACTTTGAATCCAAAATTCAAATTTAGTAGCACACAGAGCGGGAATATAAATACTCACTAACATCCCGTTAAAAAAATCCCATTTCATTTTCACACACTTTTCAATGGCAAACAAAAGCGTGAAGAAACCACAGTCTCTCAACGATAGTCACTATCGTTTCCTTCAAGATCTATCTGCTCCTCCTAAACCCTCTTCCAAACCAATCGATCAATACGATACTCCGATTCAACCTCGAAGCATCATGTATCAAGACGATGTTAATGATTCTATTCCTCAGTTTTCTGCTATTACTGACTTCGATTCTCCGATCGGTAATCCATTTCTATTCTGTTTTTATTATCTCGTTATTGTTATTTATATCTTAATCGTTTAATTTCTGATTTATATACGTTAATCGATTATTAGGTGAATATTCACCGGAGAATGAACATGCAGAAGAAGAAGCTCCTCTTCGTAACGAGGTTCCACAGTTTTTTGATAATTTTTCGATTAGTAAGTGTTTACTTCTATGCTTCACTTGAATTGATTGAGCTCACATTAAATTATTGTTTATATCTTCTTTGCATTTCATTTTGTTTCATTACTCAGTTACATATGGTTATTGATTTTTTAGGTCAAAATTCTCGGGAGAATCGCAAACCGGCTAAGGCAGTAGAAGCTCCTCTTAGTAAGTGTTTTCTTCACTGCTTCACTTGAATTGATTTCATGAATCATGATTGTCGCATGAATTATGTATTGAAAATATGCATTTCATTTCAACTCTTTGTTACATAAGTTGATATATTATCAGGTCAAAATTATGCAGAGAATCGCCAACCAGTTAAGGTAGAAGAAACTCGTCTACCAAAGGAGGTTCCACATGGTTTGGATAACACTTCTATTAGTAAGTGTTTTCATCTATGTTTTAACTCTACTTGAATTGATTGATCTCACGACTGTCTCGCATTAAATTATTGTTTGTATCTTCTTTGCATTTCGTTTTATTTCATTACTCAGTTTCGTATGGTTGTTGATTGTTAGGTCAAAATTCTCGGGAGAATCGCAAACCAGCTAAGGCAGTAGAAGCTCCTTTTAGTGAGTGTTTTATTCTCTGTTTCACTTGAATTGATTTCATGAATCATGATCGTCACGTGAATTATTTATTGAAAATATTCATTTCATTTCAACTATTGGTTACATAACTTGATGTATTATCAGGTCAAAATTATGCAGAGAATCGCCAATCAGTTGTTAAGGTAGAAGAAAGTTTTCTACCAAAGGAGGTTCCACATGGTTTGGATAACAACTCTCTTAGTAAGTGTTTCTTCTCTGCTTAACTTCACTTGAATTGATTGATTTCATGATCATTGCATTAATCGTTTATGGGGTATTTATAGAGGAGGAAAAGAAGACTAAGGTTAAGGTGCAAGGGCGCCGCCGCCTTTGCAAGGCTGCGGATAAAGAGGCTGGTAAAAGCGTGGTGGTTGATGAACCTAAGCTTGATGATCTTGTTGACTTTGATTCGCCTATTCCGGTGCAGAAAAATGTGATTGAGATTCAGGAAAGTAAGGCTAAGAAGAGTGATATTAGGGATATTTTGAATGACCTAACCTCCATGTTTGATGTGCTATCGGTTGAGAAGAAGCCGCAGCCCAAGCCAACGCCAAAGCCTGTTGAGCGTTTTCTGGGAGGGAAAGAAATTTTTGAAGATGAGGGTTTGGAGTTTGGGAGTGCCGGATCTTCATTTTCTCCGAAACAGGAGCTCAATGACACCTCATCAAAGGATACTAAGAATGATAGTAGTGATGTTGAATATGAATCAGATGATTCAGTTCAGGTGTTGGATCAGGAGCCTGAGAATGATGGCTCTATAACATTGAATGACCCGCGGTCTACATATAAGTTGCAGCCTAAGATTGCGAAAATGTTGTATCCACATCAGCGGGAAGGACTGAAGTGGCTCTGGTCGTTGCATGTTCGGGGTAAAGGAGGAATTTTGGGAGATGACATGGGTTTGGGAAAAACCATGCAGGTAAGGAAATAAAATGAGAAGATATTTACAGTTTGTAGTTTGCAATTAAACAATACTGTTTTTCTTGCAGATTTGTGGCTTTCTGGCTGGACTGTTTTATTCACGTTTAATTAGAAGGGTATTAGTTGTTGCCCCAAAAACACTATTGCCACATTGGATCAAAGAGTTATCGGCTGTTGGTCTATCTGAGAAGACAAAAGAGTATGACTGCATTATTTTATGCATCACAATAGTTTATTTAAAATGTTTATTAAACATTTATTCTTTAAAAACAACAATCGCCAATTTATACTATTTTGCAGATATTTTGGAGCCTGTGCAAAAGCCAGAGAATATGAACTTCAGTACATACTTCAGGTGCTTGATCTTTTTTTTCTTTTTCTTTCTTCCCCTCATAATTGAATGTATCTAGGAATTAAGTTCATGCTCATGCCTTCTAGCATGCAAGATACATATATATCTAATATTTTTTATTTTTTATGTGGACTTAAAAATCAATCTTAAGATTTGGAAGGGAACCTATTTTGCGCAGCAGCATCATTTATATCAATGAACATTTATTTAAAATTGGTTCCCTGTTGGACATTTAATTGATTGCCGAAGAATTGGGAGCATATGCGTGATTTAGATTTCGTTGTTTTTATCAATCTTAAGACTTAAACAGCATTTTCTCTTGTCTCTTTTCTTCCTTTAGGACAAAGGTGTTCTTCTCACCACATACGATATTGTCCGCAACAATACAAAGTCCTTACAGGGGCATAGATATGTGGATGATGAAGATGGCCCTACGTGGGACTACATGATACTTGATGAGGTAATAATGGTGTTGTTTTATGTAAAATTCATCTAATGTTAGTATTTATACACATACACATAGTATATTCACCTTTTCCTCAGTTTTTGTATCTTGTTGTTCTTAGATCATCTAAGTAATAGACAACTTTATAAAAGTTGGAAGTGTGTACAGTTGGTTGAATACCACTTGGGAGAAAATGTTTTATATTGAAAAAGTTTGATGGTTTATTTTTCTTCCCTTTAAGTACTGAATTGTGCGACAGTATTGTGTGACAGACTGAATTTTGCCAATTGAATGAAACACAGTGTCGGTGGTCTGAAATTTTATCTTGCGCATTTTACCTTTATTTATTTCTTCAACTTCTTTACTGATACTAATTAATAATAAAAACTACAAAAGAATGTAGAATCATGTAAGTTAAAATACAAATTGTGTTGCTTAAAATTACTTGACATATGGATCACTGTGTCATTGATAATGGATTCAAAGACACAAAGCATGAACTTCGACATGGACTGGCTTTGTAGAAACCAACATTGCAGGTAGTTGTGGGACAACCCAAGAATATTTTATCATGTCTCATATAAATGTGCGGAAATTTAAACTGCATGACATTGAATACAAAATAGAAATGCTTATATTTACTGTGTAATATATTAGAAAAAGTTGTAGTTTTTTATTTGGTTCAAAATGTTCTTAACTTCAGGGGCACCTTATAAAGAACCCAAGCACTCAGAGAGCTAAAAGTTTGCTCGAGATACCCAGTGCTCATCGCATTATCATTAGTGGCACACCATTGCAAAATAATCTCAAGGTATTTTGATGAAAACTGTCAATCACTTACAAGTGCATTTTATAACATGGTTGTGTATATGCTTTGTTTTGAAATTTAAATTACACAATCTTGTTTATTTGCTATAACAGGAATTGTGGGCATTGTTCAATTTCTGCTGCCCTGAGTTGCTTGGTGACAAAAAATGGTAATAGTAATTTTCATGCAATATTTTTTTAGCTAAGGTTCTGATGACTTAGAAATTATAATTTTACAGGTTCAAAGATAAATATGAAACACCTATACTTCGTGGAAATGATAAAAATGCTTCTGACAGAGATAAGCGCATTGGTTCAGCTATAGCAAAGGTAATCATTTATGTTTTGAAATATGGCTTTGGATGGCATAAGAGTACACTCTAGGTTGGAGGGGTTGAGTTTTGTAGTAGTTTATTTGAATAACTCGTTTGAGGAAGCTATTACAGAACAAATTTTAGTTTGTAATTAATGAATCCTAGACTATAAACCTTCATAGAAAACCTTTGAAATGTTTTCGAGTTGAATCCCATAATTAAGAAATTTTATGAAATTTTACTTTGACTTGAGCATTAATCCTCCTCCTTTCTTAATAGGAGCTAAGGGATCATATTCAGCCTTACTTTTTGAGACGTTTAAAGAGTGAGGTTTTCAATCAAGATACAGAAAAAACAACAGCAAAGCTTTCTCAGAAACGAGAAATCATTGTGTGGCTTCGGTTGACCAATATTCAGGTTAGATACATAATTCTTTGTTGTTTTACATATTATCTTTTGAGATGCCAGTTGTTTTGTTGACTTTTTATTTCTATTTGGTGCAGCGGCATCTTTATGAAGCATTTTTGAAGAGTGAGATTGTTCTTTCAGCATTTGATGGTTCACCATTGGCTGCCCTTACGGTAATTTTCATTATGTTATTTGCACTATTCTCTTTCTTTGCTGTGTTTTTTTACTTTATTACTTTATATTCGTATGTAATCTTGTCTGGCTACGGCTTACTTTTCTAAATTGTATTTGGTAAATCTTTAAATGGGTCAGATTTTGAAGAAAATATGTGATCATCCACTTCTGTTGACAAAACGGGCAGCTGAGGATGTTTTGGAAGGGATGGACTCCATGCTAAAGCCAGATGAGGTTAGTGTTGCAGAGAAATTGGCGATGCATATTGCAGATGTTGCAGAAACAGATAAGTTTAAAGATGATCATGATGTATCATGCAAAATATCTTTCATCATGTCATTACTGGTAAGTGCCGATGTCCTGTTGATGCAATATATGCTTGTAGTTTACTTGTTTGCATAAAATTATAGTCAGTGTCATCTTCTGTAGGATAATTTAATCCCTGAAGGGCATAGAGTGCTTATCTTTTCTCAGACTCGCAAGATGCTTAATCTTATTCAGGTGAGTTCAGAAGTAATTTCTTTAATTTATATTTTACAATTACAAGTATTTTGTCTGCATGCCGTCGAGTGTCGACCATTCAATAATTTGTTCAACTGTTCTTGTATGCCGGCAAATTATTGTAATTGAACTTTTGATTTGCGTAAATTTTTATTGATATGTGTTTCAGTATGGAGTTGACTCAGGTTTCTGTTAATTTATTATAGGAATGCATAACATCCAAAGGTTATGACTTTTTACGAATAGATGGCACAACAAAAGCCTGTGACAGGATAAAAGTTGTTGATGTAAGTATTTTGTATATTCAATAACCTTTTTAAATCCTTCAAGTGTTATTTTTCCTTGTCTAACTGTTACATTGATTTCAGGATTTCCAAGATGGTGTTGGAGCTCCGATATTTCTGTTGACATCTCAGGTTGGTGGTTTAGGACTGACACTTACAAGAGCAGATCGTGTGATTGTTGTTGATCCTGCTTGGAACCCAAGGTACATCTTGAAGTATTCCTTTACCTTGGCTTTATTTTAGATCTAGTTTTATCAGAAAATATTGCAAAGTGGTATGCAAAAGTGTTTCTAAATTAGGAACTATTTATGATTTTATTTGCTTATTTAGTCAAGAACTTCTAAATATTGCTTATTTAGTTTTAACAACGGGAGTCATTATTATTATTATTGTTAGTATTATGTTAGGGTAAAAATAAAATTTTGGGCTTCCTTAACCCTTATCACTCCAATCCCACACTCCCAACTACCAAGCCAAACTTTTATCCACTCTATATAATCAATAACTACCATTATTTTAGCGGTGTAAAAAGTGTTGCTAACCTGTTAGGGTGAAATCAAATTTTGGACCTCCTTATCACCCCACTGTCACACTCCCAACAACCAAGCCAACCTTCTATCCACTCAATATAATCCTTTATGAAATGGGGTTTTGTGTTCTTTCATCTTGTTTAGTAATTAATAAATATTATTTTCATTTTGTTGCTTGAGAGTAAAATTGGCTGGAATTCTAAATATGACCTCCTTCCTCTCTTAAGGTTTTTTTGTTCCTTTCTGTCCCCATTTTCTTCAGCAAAATTTGTTACTCATTGTCATCAGTGGCTTTTGTGTCCTACAAATAATACTTTGATAATATTCATATTGATCATTCTAGAAGTTTTTTACTGTTGATTGTACACATCTATTGTGTTGCTTGCTGTCTTTTAATTTCCAAATTCCAATAACATCCCTTCCTTTAGAGTGTAATTTGATCACGTTGCATGTAAAGTGACATTATTTTCTGTTTAAAACAGTACTGATAATCAAAGTGTTGACCGAGCATATCGTATTGGTCAAAAGAAAGATGTTATTGTCTATAGACTGATGACATGCGGAACTGTTGAAGAAAAGATCTACAGGAAGCAGGTAATTTTATCTGTTTCAAATGTTTTGGACATCAATTGACTTTTTTGATACTCAAATTTTATGATGTTTAGGTATATAAAGGAGGATTATTCAAAACAGTTTCTGAAAAGAAAGAACAAACTCGGTACTTTTGCCAGCAGGTACAAGTTTGTTGAGGGGTAGTATTTTTTTGTTGAGGTATACATTTGTCATATCTGCAGTCGAACTTACTATTTGTTATACTAACCTGTATCTTTCATTCTTCACTTGCAGGATCTTAAGGAGCTTTTCAGCCTCCCAAGAGAAGGATTTGATGTGTCTGTTACCCAACGGCAATTGGCTGAGAAACATGATCATCAACATATAGTGTAATGTGTCCATGACTTTGAAATATCTGTTTTGTCATATACTTTATCTTTTAATTTAAAACTTGGCACTTGTTTTGGTGATTTTTATATCAATGATATACATCAATTGCTCCTACACATTATTTTGGTCACTTGATACAACTCTCACATGTTCATCTATCTCAAAATTTAAATTTGAAATTCAGAAAATATGATTAAGTAACTCATTGTGCTTGATGTGCTATTTTTTTATCTCAAAAAAGTAAATTTTTTTTGGATAGGGATGGCTCTTTCCGTGAACATATAGAGTTCCTAAAAAGTCGGGGCATAGCAGGAATTAGTCACCACAGTTTACTGTTTTCCAAGACAGAGCCAGTTCAAGATGCTCCTGAGGATGAAGTAACAAGGTAATGCTTCATTAACATGGTTTATACCAAATTAATAGTGGTAATTTGTTTAAGTTAATGCGACTCTTTTAGTTCCCTTGTGTCATTTTTGTTTTGTACCAAAGTTGTTGCTGTCATTTTCATATTGCATTTGATGTCAGTAACTGAATATTGAACTTTTGCATTTAATTTGTGAGAAAGCTCCTCCGTACATATTTTTTTTTTGGAGTATGCGCTTACTAAAAAAATATGCTGAAATTTGAAAGGTTTAATGATGGGAACTAAACTTGACTATAGAAGATAAAGAAATGGCCACCCCCATAATTACTCAAATGATTGCCTCGTCCCACTCTCCACTATTATCTTTCTTTTTCCATCTCTCCAATCTCTTTCTGTTGCACCTCCATTTCCATTCTATTAGAGACTTGCATAACAAACTCAACCTCAATTGCATGATTATTGTTTGAATGTTTGCAATGTCTTTCTGTTATGCTATTGTTTTTTCAAACTAAAGCTGCTGAACTGATACAATGTTGCAGGATTCATTATCCTAAATATATTGGAACTTCGTTGTCATCATCATCTTCACATGAGCAAATTGTTGACGGGTAATGATGCTCTATCATTGGACAAAGAATTTATAGAAGCTAAAGAATATATTTGGTTTTGATTTTTTCCGATTTTGTTTTACACCAGAGCTGCTTTTGCTTTTAATCCTAAGGATGTGACTTCACATAAAAAAGACTCTTCTCCAATCAGTGTTGGTAAATTGACTGAGCTAGAAATCAAGGATAGAATTTATCGGCTCTCCCAGATGCTCTCAGATACGGTATGCTTTTTCGTCTGAATGTGGCCCTTTAGATTAGATATTATCATTCTCTTGTGATCATGATAAAATAATTCGACTTTTAGAATATATTTTGGCAGACAAGGATTAAATCACGACAAAATGAAAGCAGGAACTCTGGTTATTAGCCAAAATATACTCATTTCAAGAACTGACTGAAAAATTACAACAGTTCTGTTATGTCTGTTTCATTCCTTATAGGCTTATGCTGTAATTAAAATGCAATGAACTAATTTTAGTATCTCCATTTAAACCTATGCAGGTTATGATTTCTAAATTACCTGACAAAGGAGAGAAACTTAAAAATAAGATTGTGGAGCTGAATCGAGAGCTTACTAAACTGAAGATGGAACAAACAAACGTGGTTGATTTGGATGAAATTACTGAGGAATTTGAAAGGGTTTTAAACGTATAGCTTAGGTTATGTACCCCAAAAAATGAATTATCTATAAGAAACAATGTTAATAGAACTATTCCTAGGTTATGTACCCCAAAAAACGGAACTATTTCCTCGGTTGTGGTATAAAATGGTTGTCAACTTACTGGTTGAATGTTTTGTAAATCGAAAATTCTTTTTGCGCTTACAATCTGGTTGTTGCGCAGGATTAAAAAGAAAAAAAGGTACGTTGAATTGAATTTATTTGCATGAGAATCGATACTGCAGGATTTATTTGGTTAATGACTACGAGTATGTTAATTGTTAAGCATACTATAAGTACGTCCAATGTCCATTATATATTTATGTCAAATTAATAAATAAAAACTTTATTCATTGCATTGTACTTGGATATCAAAAATTCAAATTGATAGAAATGCATTGAATAATACAAATTCAAAATCATGAAAAATTGAAAATGATGAATTTACGAACAAATTCTCAAATTAATAATTTTTATTCATTGAAATAAATTAACATTTGAATAACGATCCATTGTTTAATGATGTTTTAAAAATTATAAAATTCATTATTAGATTGAAAATTTATAGTAATATACAATAAAATTTAAATTTACTCAAATAATTTTTTTTTTAATGAGGTAGGAAGATTGTAAATTAAAAAAATATATTACAATGAATTTAATTTATTAAATAGGAATAGAGGTAGTATTTTATATCCCTTTGATTTCTTAGTGTAAGAAGAACACTTCATAAACTCAATTTGGAGTCTTACCTCCGATGTTGGAATTTGGTGTGGGGATATTAGATCGTAACCCTCCCTTTGAACTATGGTATTGACTTGCGAATTAGGTCTAATCCGTATCAATTGGTGTAAGAGTCTGATTTGATCTTCGAAATGGAAAGTAAATTGTCAAATCGCCAATTGTTTAGGAGGCAGATCCATTACTGGTTTCCATATACAATGAGGACTTCATAAACCTAACTTAAAATCCTAAGAGCAGAGATATGTTTTAATCCCTCACAATTTTTTACTGTCTAATCTAGTCCCCTTAGACAAATTAAACTTAAATTAGTCTTCTTTTTTTTGTACATATATGAAATAATAAAGCTATCACAAGTTCAGACACACAAAATGGTATGACTTGGTATCGAATCTAAGTCAACTAAGTTTCGGTATTTTCTATCAGTCAAATATAGATCAACTAGGTTTTGGTAATTTATGTTTGTACTTTGTACAGTGAGAAAATTGTGAAGAAAGAGTGTGCGTGACTCTATAGGATCGCATTTGAGTCATGGTTTGACGTGAAGTTAATTTCAATCTGTGTCATCTTGTCGACAGTCGACACAATCTGAAAAAAAGAAAGTGTCATGAAATTCAAAACTCCAAATTTTAACGCAATAATGTCTTGACTCTTGTCCTGTAGGCAATGGACAGACACAGAACGACGTAGTCAAAGTGACAGATAGATTGATCCAGATTATGCAAATTGCAATCTCTTTTATCTTCAATCATGCAAAGTTTAGAGTTTGAGACAGTGATTTCACTTGACTTGACTCCACTACTTCACTTTTTTATCCTTAACTTTCTCAGATTCATTTTCAGCAACAAAACGCGTTACACTATTTTCCATTCCTCAAAAATCTGCTTTATTAAACGACCCAATTCTCTTCTACTAGGTATGTGTATATTTTTTGAGTAAACAAAGACATCAAACCTCAAAAGTTTGTTTTTTTATTATTAAATTTCAGTTGGGTTGGTTAGATTGGATCAATTATGGTGTTACCTAACTTACCTTATTATACCCATGATTCAAGTTTGCTTCTTTATTTACCAGATGATGTATTTGCCACAGTTTCAAAGTTTCTTATTCCTAGAGAAATTTTCAATCTTAGTCTTTGTTGCAAGAGTCTCTATGCTGTTGCAAACTCTGAGAAAGTTTGGCTTACTCAATGTGACATTATAGGCATAGTGTCACATAAAGATCTTGTTGAGTGGAGAGAGTGTGTTTCATCTTATAAAGCACTTTGTCGTTTTCTTTTGAGCGTTAAACCATTGATTGGTATATGGGTTCAACAGAATCCTGAACTTGGTAACCTTGTTTATGTAATGCCAGGTTTTGTTTCTGTTGTTGCGTGTCGAATAATTCCTCAGGAGGTTTCTCCATTGGGGATTCAAGATGGTCCTATTCTTTGGTCAGTTGTGTTTGAAATTGTTTGTGATTTCGATGGTTCGAATATGTTTTTTCTTCATGGAAGGGAAGAAAAGGGAATAGATTGTGTTTATCATGGTTCACTTAAGTGTGTTAATAGATTTTGTAATTTATTGTTGCTTGAGGTTGAATCTGTGAAACAAGATAATGAAGCAATAGTTCCTTTTAGAAAGTTGGGGTTTAGGGATAGAAAAAAGTTGCTTGAGATCACTACTGGCCAAGTTAGATTAGAGATTCCTAATATAGTAAGTGAACCATTGTTTCCTAGATTAAGAGACGATTATGTTAATTTTCAGAAAGATTTGGTGCTATTGAAGGAAAGAAGAGCATTCCTCAATGAAATGACTCAAATGTATAAGCTTGGTAATAATCAGATTGAAAATAAGGACAAATCTCAAGGTGAAGAAATTGGTTCAATGCAATTAGAGGCTGATGAGATAAGAAAGAGTCATGACTATTCAAAAGTTCTCTCTTTTCCTCCAAGCAATGAGAACGGTCACACACAATACATGAAGATAAGAGGTCTTGGTGGTTATTTTTGGGGTGGCTTCAAACATATCCTTGGAACAAGAGGCCATCGAAGATCTAGCTCAATTGACGGTTGTGTTGTCAATGTTGATCAGCAACACAACACGATCACAGGAACAAGAAACCACGAAAGATCTAGTTCAATTGATGGCTGTGTTGTTAATACTGATCAACAAAACAACACAAACACAAGAACAAGAGACGATCAAAGAACTAGTACAGTCGATGGCAGTGTTATCAATGTTGATCAGCAATACAACACGGTTGCAGGAACAAGAGACGATGGAAGATCTAGTACAATCGGTAGCAGTGTTGTCAATGTTGATCAACAACACAACACGATTGTGGGAGCAAGAGAAAATCACATGGTGCCTAGTTCAAGCCATGAAATAAAGTATGATAGGCTTCAAGACTTTCTTAGATCAAGTGATACATTGAAGTTAACATTAAGTGCCTTAACTGTAAAGGTATCATCTTTTCGAGGTTGGCCGAATATGAACAAAAGTTGGTTTGCACTTTACAAGATGCCTATGCAAGTTCCTAAAGTAGACCAAGTGTATGCTGGTTTATGGGGAGGAACTTTCGGTTGGCCTCATGAAAAACTTTCTCAAGACAAGCCTAGAAAGCCTCTTTTCTTTCTTTTGCTCTCTTACTCGGAGTCCAACGGACAACAACTTCTCATCGGAACAAAAATATTGGAAGGCACTCGCTACGCCTTGCATCCTAATGGTTCAGCAATGTTTATAGTGAATATCAATGAGCCTTCATCTGATCCATTTCCTTGGAAAACTGATAGGGACTCATTATCAATGAATGTCGAACACACATTTGCGGGAGAAGGTATTGCTTGTGGTTATGGATTCAAATACCCTGGATCACAGTCTGGTTCCCTCTTTGTATTTCAAAATGGTAATCTTGCCTTTGTTTGGAAGGAATCAAGAGATGTTTTGACCCTGCAAAGAGTTGACTTGCAAGAACTTTTGAAGAAAGGAAAAAGGACACCTTCTTTGCCTCCCATTAACAATTTTTCATATTTGATGAAGTCCTGCTTAAATGTGTTTACAAGCTAAAAATGTTCTGTATTATTATATATAGCTTAATACCTCCGGTCCTAAATATAAGAGAACTTTTGCTTTTTAGGTTTATGGAATGATTCATGTATTTGGTGCATAATATAGACTAAATACATCAATCATTCCATGAATCTAAAAAGTAAAAAGTTTCTTATATTTAGGACCGGAGGTATTAAGCTATATATAATAATACATAACATTTTTAGCTTGTAAACACATTTAAGCAGGACTTCATCAAATATGAAAAATTGTTAATGGGAGGCAAAGAAGGTGTCCTTTTTCCTTTCTTCAAAAGTTCTTTGCAGTTATCACAATTTGTACCTATTTTTTTTCCTTATGATTACCCCAAACATTTTGCATGGAAGTTGATATTTGGACATTTTAGTCTATAATTTTGAGGAATAACAAATATTTACTATTGCTATGTGTCTCTCTTATAAGTGTCACTCTTTTTCTATTTTGCAACTTAAATATAAATTTTTGCATAAACTAGCTCTTTTTTAAGGTTATGATATTAAAAAGTTAGTATGATTGTGAAGCTTATAAAAAGCAAAGTTTATTCATAACTTTGGGAGAACAAATTAGAAAGGCTGTCATGACAAGAACTGTAAGCTTCTTTTCATAGAAACAATTATTGTAATAATGTCCTGCCAATGAAAAAGGGCCACAATTTAAGTGGATCATTTTTTATGCTATTGTAGATGTTATATTAGTTGAAAATTTTCTACTGTATTGCTTAGTATATATAATGACAACAACCTTAACATACTAAGGAAACTTGCATTTAAGAAATCATATAACTCAGCTAAAATGAGTTATTCAGCAGAAGGAGCATTTTTTTTATACATACATACATACAATGCTCACAATAAGTTAAGCTTATTGATTACAAATTAAGTACTAAGGAACAACTTCTCCATCCAGAAAACGTGTAAACTGTTGAGGATACCTCTGCACATTTGCTCTCAATTGTTTCATTTCTTTTAAATCTTCCACCCATGTACTATAACTTGAATTCTTAGCCAAAACATCACAAGACACTTCCTTATTCTGAATCAATTCAATGGCATATTTCTCAAAATTTTCAATTTTTTCCCACAACATAGCCAACTTGTTAGTGTCTCTTTCACTTCTCATACCATTCAACCAGTCCCTTGCTTCTTCAACTTTAGCCCAAAAACATGAATCTTGAGTTGAACTTGCAAATTTGCTTCTCTGTTTATTTTCTTCACCACTAGTAACTTTTCTGTTCTTCCACCACTTATCAAATATCTCGTACCTTCTCTCTCTACCATGTTCTATGTAATGACCATTTTTTCTATGCGTTCCTTTTCCATAATATTCTGCTATATCAAGTGGTTCAACCAAGAGTTTGTAGAATTGTGAAGCATTGACCCATTTAGCTCTTTGGTCAAAGTCATGAGGAAGTTCATTTTTTTCTAACATGTCAATTATATCGTTCCAAAATCTAGCGAGTTTGTGTCGGTTAATGTTGACTTTCATGTCTCTTTTCGCAGCACCTCTGGTTTTGAAGAAGTCATAATAACCCATTTCATTATCTTGTTCATCACACCATGATTTGTACCATTCTATTTGAGCTCTATAAGGTACAACCTTGGATAATTTTAATGCTAGGCTTGCAGCATTTAGAGCTGGTGATGGACCCATTCTCCTTGCTGATTTCAGACATTCTTTGGCTGGTATCACAGAAGATTCCTGTTGGTTCCATCATAGCAATTTATTCAGTGAAAAATTGTTTGGATATACTTAAACGCTTATAGTATCCGACTTTTTTTATATATAGGACTGAAGGTATAGTAATAATTACCTGGTTTGCTATACCGGAAGATTGGATGGCCAATTCAAGTCCTGCCTCATAGCTTGAATTAGGAATGTTCCTCAGCAAAGAATTTTTCTGATTCAACATTTCCAAAGACAATCTGTTAACATATTCTCCATACTTAAGATGATCCTCAATACTCCCAGATGGAGAACTAGTTGAAAGCAACAAATGCATCATCTTAATAATTGTAACCGGACTATCGACACATAAAGCTCCTTCTTCTGAAACAAACAAGTAGTTTCCAAAAGGATGAAACAAAATCGACCCTGAAACTTCACCATTTTGTGTTGCAGCTTCCACATAATCCATCACAGCAGTAAACAACTCTGATTTCTCTTTATCAGAAACTTGCACTACAAGCTTTCCAAATTTTGGTGAAGTCATTGACAAGTGCCAAAACTGAAGCAGGAAATTGAGCTGAGAAGTCAGAGGTGTGATAGGTGCAAATAGCAATCTTGGCATTATGTCATGTTTTGATACAACATGAATGAAATTCCCACCCCATCTTTCTTTGGAAATGGCTTGTGAAAATGATTTGTTACCAAGTAATGGTGAGCCAAAAGTGATGCACATTACTGATAATGATGAAGAGATTGATTGAAGGTAAGAGAGAAGCCATAGAGTACATAGAGAAGCTGTAGCTCCTCCAATGGAATGGCCAGTGATTACAACTGATTTTATGTTTGTACTTTCCAATACAGCCAACACCTACATAATAGGTAACATTAAATTTTCATTAATTAGTTGTGAATGATAAACATTCTAGAAAGCAATTAACGATCAATCAACTTTTTAACTAAAATCAATTAAGAAAACTATTGATTCAAAATGAATTTAGTCACCTAAAACCAAACCCTTTGTATGGTTGATGTATGGCTTAAAAAGACTTATAGTAAAGCGGTCGGCTTATAAGGACTTGTATGACAACTATGATAATTGAATCGATATTGGACGAAATTTCAAGTCTGTATTTAGAAGAAAATTAATTGATTTCGATATTTAAATCTGAAACATTCAATATTAATCTAACAAAGTTGTCCTGAATAGTGAATACATCAAATGCAGTAAGAATGTGATTACAATAATTGGATTTATGTTTACTTCATAAATTGGACAAGTCAAATTTTTTGTGTTGATTTTGCTAAGATACATACATAATTGTGTGGCCGGCCGTTATATCAGGACTTGAGTTTTGTATTCATGCTCCTGAATCATTGAATAAGGACTGTTATTTTCCACAACTTTGTCTTAAGCTGGTGTGAACAAGGTTAATTTGGGATGTGACAATTCTAGCATGTCTCACTATTTTTTATAAGGTCTCTAAAAAAAACTAATTTATCTTCTCACAAAAAGAAAAAAATAGTCATTTCAAATCTCATCAGATATGAGGCAAAAGACAGAATCTTTATAGACCCTTTTCACACTCACTCCAAGGACGATAATGTCCTCACCACAATCCATGATTTAAAAGGATATTTTTCAGATTCTATTTCACCAGTCAACTAGTGCTGGTCAATGGCCATCACTGTTTATTAAAATAAATCATTTATTTAATAAATTTACAAAATATAAATCTATATATAGTAGTACAGGGAGTATAAAATTAGAAGAAATAACTACCTGATGAAAGAGGCGTCTACTAGAGTACTACTAATTAATCATTTTGATATTGAAATCTAGGACCCTTTGAGTGGGTCTAACGGCATGTTTTATGCACTAATCAAGGTGGCTAATTGATTGTTAGCACTTCTATGAAAAATGAAAAATGGTGATGGTGGGTTTGATTGGGTTCATTCATGTTCACACCACTAATAATACTAGTAATTCTATATTATTATTATTATTATTGATATGATGAAAAAGAAAAGCTATCACAGTCCAATCACTATGAAACTTTTTTCTTTGGTTACACTATCACTATGAAACTTTAGAGGCATATGAAATAGGTGAGTTTATCTACTACTACATTTTTTTAGAAAAAATAGTGAATTATAACTACATGTCGAATATGTAAATATGGACTCACAGTCCCACAACTCTGAGATGATCTAAGTCGTCCGATGTTGATTAAACAGTTCAAAAGTATCATTTGGTTTTAGTTGATCGCTAATGGACTTGTTAATTACTCCATGTATCATCATGATGGATTTTGCCGACATTCCAAGGATTTTTCAAAAATAGTAAACAAGATACTTTAGGCCTTAGGGTGGCCCAGATGGGATACTGTTGTAGAAATTGTTGCATACATAACATTAAAATAATGTAACACTAAACATAATTGCATGATATTTTAATGGTATATTTGATGGAAAATGTATGAAGTTGTAAAAGAAGAAGAAGAAAAAAACATTAACTTAACTTTCAAATTGTAACATGACTGAGTCATCTAAATATTTCCTTTTCTTTCCCCTGTCCAAAATATTTTGACAGGTTCATGAACAAATACTGATAAGTTTGAAAATGAAAGAGAATGATGATGGAGGAGATGATGTTATTTACACTTTCACTTTCAACCTTTTTCTTTTTCTCAATTTTACTTTATTATTATAAATTTAATTTGATGTTTTGTCTTCTATTCTTGCTCGCTTTATTTGATAAATTATCAAGTACTACAAGTAGCACGCACACCACTAACACTAACACATGACCCATCCCTCAAGCATATGTATACCCCAATAAGAGAATATCCCTAAAATTATCCAAACAAAAAGACAAATGCAAATTAATGGAGTAATGACTATGGTGCACATTTGTTTATTTACTATTTCCTCTACCTTTCCCTCCTCAAACCTCAATTTAGCTTCAATTAAGTTTCTATAATGAGATATAAAATATAAAATTAAGTTTCTACACGCACACACACAAATTTTCACAACAAATTAAAAGACTAATATGACAGATCAAATATCACAACTCATTAGTTATTCACTTAGTACAATTAACCACAACTTTAAAATAATTCACCTTGAATTTTCACTATTTTTTTTAACATGCTAATTTGGTCCAATTCTACTATAATACTTCATTGTTGATCAAACTTTAAATTATTGAGACATTTTCTACTAATTTAATATAGTGTATGTATAATAATAATAATATGACGAATACAAGACAAAAAAAATTGTAATATTACTACTAATTTAATAGTACCAAAAAAATATGACACACATCAACCTCATAAACTTGATATTAAATATGTGTAAATTAATAAGTAACAAATTAAAAATATGAATTTGCTTCAAAAAAATAATTAAAAATATGAATTAAAAAATGTGAAAACAAACCTGAGTTTGGATTGAGTTGAAGATAGAAGAAAAGAGATTCAACATCCCTTCATGAACCATCACCGGTTCCTCCGCTTCCTTATTCCGACGCGACGAAAACAGCGGCAAACCACCGATGCTTTCCAACGGCACCAAAGTTCTCCAGCTCGGATCCGATCCGCCGGCCATTCGAACGCCGGAGAAAGCAACATACACGACGGAACCAACACGCTCCACCACAAAACTGCGGAGGTTGGCGGCGGCCGCGTTAGCTTGACTGCATAGCTTCCATGACTCCGGCAACAGAGGTGTAGAAATCAAGAACGTTGCTAGCATCTCGCTGCTCTCAAACCTAACATAGAAAAAAGAAGAAAAAAAAAAACAACTATGTCATAAATTCCAAACAACGTTAGTTGTGAAATTGGTTAGAGTTTCGTGGAAATTAAGGTTTAGAAATTTGTATGATGTTTTGTTTGAAAAAGGAAATAGTGAGTGGAAATGGATTAGTGAGTACTTACGGTGAAGCTTCGTTAGCAGCCATGGAATGAATGAGAAAGAAAATAGTAGTTATAATTGATTATGTTTCTTTATTTGGTGTCTTGTGTTGTGTTGTGTTGTGGAGAGGAAGAATGAGTAAAGGGTTCAAAGTTTGAAAGAACAACTTTGAATTGAATCACCTTTGAATTATGCACATATATACGCGTTCTTTTTGTTTTTTTATTAAGCTTTGTAATAGGTCCTTTTAATGCTTGTTCTAGAATATGAGGCATAATGAATCTTTAAAAATTCATTATAGTATCTCACAAAAATTCATCAATGAATCTTTAAAATTTAATGTTCCTATTAGATTAGTTTTTTTAGTTTTTTAAACATTAAATTTGTTCATTTAATTTTTCTAAATATTAAATTGATATTTTAATTATAATTATAATGGTCTGTTTGGTGCGCCTGATAGATAGAGACAAGATATGATAAGAAACTTAATAATAATATGATATGATAGTGACATGATTAACACATATCATGTCATGTGTTTGGTATACACATGATAAGAAAAATAATATCATTAATTTATCATATCATGTGTTTGATGCACATTTGATATTGACATGATAAGATATATCGATAAAACTTAAAATTGATACATGCATAAATAACACTAAAATAAAATAAAAAAATATAAAAAAAATATGATCATGAAATAAGGATTAACATAAGTAATTGGATAGACTTAATGATAAGTTAAATTTATCTTTTTCTATTGGTGTACCAAACAACAGATTAAAACAAGATTGAAAAATTTTAACATATCTTATTTCCCTAACCTGCGCATCAAACAAACCCTAAAAAGATTACAATATTGTTACATTTTTAATGACCATATGTTACAAAAAAAATGGTTATGTGGTAGTTACGCTTCAACAAATTATCACTACCGTCTACCGCACTATTTGATCAACTAGTATGTGACCCGTGCCAAGCACGGAAAAAAAATAACAGAAAAATTTAACTAAATGAAACAATTAGTATAAATAAAGTTTTTATTCAATTTGTAGAAAAATAAACATCTTACACAGTAGTAAATATTTTAACATATAATTAAGTTAGCATAATTTTATTTATATTATCAATGTAAAATCTCATTTAAAAATGTGAAAAATACACAACAATAATTTGTATAAAAATAGAAATCAAAGATTTAGGGATCAAAAGGTGCCAAAAATAAATTTAAAATTTCAAACAATTGTAAAGACAAAAAAATTATTTAACCTTACAAGCAACTATAAAAATTCCTCTCAAATGTTTACCAAAAAAAAATAATTTTAAAAGATACGCAACAATTTTAGTTTTGCTTAATTTTTTTGTTGGTTACTGTTTTTGGTTTTGCTTAATGATTTCAAATGATAATTAGTATGACCGTAAAAAAATGAATATAAAAGAATATGCTTTAGTACTAACCATTTAAAGAGTAATATTCTTCTAAATTTTATAAAAAAAAGAATAATTCAAAATATTTTAAAATTAATTCTTTTTTGCCTAGTTTAAACATCATTTCATATTTTGCCTAGAAATATGGACGTTTCTATTGTGTGCTAAACAAAATAAGTATATAGAAAATTTTTATTTATTTATAAAAGAAAGTGATGAAGAAAATTCGTTTTTTTTTAAAATATATTTAATCAGTATTAGCAAAAAGTATATATATAAGGGAGGGACCAAATTAAACTAATGTAACTTTAAAATAGTTAGACTCATTAATATCCATGAAAAAAGAGCATTGGCCAAATAGTTGAGGTTGTGTCTTTTTCTACATGTTGCTTGTTTTGTTAGAAGAACGGGATAAGCACAAGTCCTTGTATGTGAAAAATCATTGGCAACTCAAGTTAAAAGCATGAGAGAGAGTATTTAGGTGAAAATCATTCACAACGCAAGTCCCTGAATATTTTCTGACATTATTTCTTGTAGATTCATTTAAAAATAACAATAAAAATGAAAGGCAAAATAAATTAATTTTGAATTAAACACAAATAAAATTAGAAGAGTAGATCTCATCTAGTATATAAAACTAAACAAACATCCCCTTAGAACGTAACTTAGGAGAAAAATTAATTGTTATGATCTTTCTCCTACGACCATCTAAAAATAACATCAAAATAAAAAGAATGATTAATTAACTTTGAATTAAAATTAAAATAATGTTTAAAACATGGAACCTATACATACCATGATATAATCTATCATGTATATATATGAAAAATACAATATTCTTCCATGGAATGACGACCCGATCATTGTATGTAGAACCAATCCAATACAAAAGGTTTGTTTTACTTAAAAACAAACACATGTTGATCTGCATAAGATGGAAAGGAAAATCAAATTAGAATAATCTAGTGTCATGGCAATAGAAAAAGAAAATAAGTAATACAAACAAAACAAATGTAACACAATGAAGAGTGTATTCATCATATATAAAATGGCAAGAATTGTATCATTGTATATTTTGATTTTGAGAGAATACATCGTACACTTATATAGCACCTTGTTGCTTCAATTTCGGAGCAGATTAAGACTATCATTTACTTAAGTTGTGACCCAAATAATATTATATGATTTTAAATATTTACTTTTTGCCTTTAAATATTGTCATTTGGTAGGAATAAAAATTAAAAATTAATTATGTTTATTGCAATTGATATTGATATGAAATATGAAATTAAAGAGGGAAAAAATGCATGAGAAGTTTTTTTTTTGGAAAAAAAAAGCAAATTGTATTAAAGCTCTTAATGACTTACTATATACATACTATATAGAATATTTGAATTGTTTATTCCTTATATATATTTTTTGTACGTATTGTTTTTGTGGTATAGCGTATAGCGTATGTATTATTTGAGAATCATCTATCATCAAAGGAATTAAATATTTGTCGTAAAAAAAAAAATATATTTATTCAGCAAATAAAAATAATTAAATATCTTAATATTTTAATTTCTTAATTTTTTAATATAGTTTTCCTGCTGCCTAATATATTATAGGTGCAATTAAAATGTGTTGTAACAAAAAAAAAATGTATATGATAAAATTGCGTACATGTGTTGTTGTACTTATTTCTATAAGAATATTTGAATTCAATGGAAAAAACTATTTTCCTTATATATAATATATATAAGAATCATATCATAATGAATCATAATAACCGTATTCTAATACTGTACAAAAAAGATGTATGCTAATAATAACATTTAAGGGTAAATCATTGAGAGGAGAGATAAATGAATAAATGAATTAATTGCCAAATGCACCACAAGAGAGAATGCATGAGAGGAGAATTTTGGTGAGGAGAGAAACTTGTAAAGAGTTCTGGCTTATTATATATAAAGATAAAGATGTGATCACTATCACAACTACAAATGTCGTACCACTATAATATATTTTTAAAAAGTATTCTTCAAATTTTTTTCCCTAAAAAGTAAATAATATGCTTTTTAGGGAAAAAAATTTCATAGTCTTCATGACACAGATTCTTCAGCATAACAATTATGTAAATATTTTTGTAACAGTGACGTAAACATACAATATAATGTCACGTCACTTAATAAACGACCACATGAACTTTTTTTGGCAAATAATAAGGACAACAATATAATATGTTACAAAGTTAAAGGATCAATTGAATACTTAAAAAATTAAAAAGACTAATTTAGCACAAATATTAAATTTAAAAGACATCTAAATATATTTGGCCTAAGTTATAAGAGTGAGGTGACCTGTTAGAGTGATAGATTCATGTTGTTTATGAGGTGTTTTATGACGCTTGTGAACACTATTGATCTATATCAATCGAATTCAACGATATAATGAGACTACTCCTACTTAGGTTTAACATATTCGAAAGCTTTTGACTTAGACAATTCGAATTAGCCATATCCGATCAGAAGATGGTAGTAAAAATTAGGATTAACAACCTGCTAACCTTATCATTTTGATGGATTTTTACATTTCTTCTTTTGTTTTCATCCTCTCATCTTGTTTCTAAATGAAGGAGACCTTAACGACAGTTCAGAGTTTGGGACAAATTCTAGTATCAAGTAGTTATAATCTTCTCATAAACATAGTTGTGAGATTCAACCGTGGTTCTCTCTACTAAGACTCCGTCTAATGAGATTCAAAGTCTTCTTCTTGATGATATTTTCATAAATGTCATAATGTCATTTTAGTCTCGTGGTTATTTTTTTGGACTTTTTATTCTAATATACAATAAAAAAGTAATAAAAACAAATTAAAAGATGCAGAACATGTATGATTGATTTTCTAAAAATATAAATTGATCCTATTAAATAAAATTATGAAATAATGTTTCTAAAATATTATTATTTTCATTTAAAGATAAGAACACTAAATAATATCCTATTGTATTGCTTCAAATGAAGTGATGATATAATGAAGTTGAATAATTGCTTTAATTTAAAAGTTGAAAATAAGTCTCACATTAATACAAGGAACACCAGTGACTTCATACTTAGAAAAATAGTATGCTGTATATGTATGCATGACTTCATGAAAAAATGTATTTATATATCAATAATGCTACCATATTCAGAATTAAAAACTTCAATTTGATAATTGTTCCATCATAGTTTGGATGGTACAATGTAAACGGGAGACTTGCAGAACAAAAAAGAATAATTTGTGATGAAACTTAAGTAGAGGAGTAACTATATTCAATAAATATGCAATTTATCAAAGTGAAATTAAATCCAATAGTGGACTCTAATAATACCGCGTGAAATAGAGCGAAAGAGACACTGCTCTTGCTTGACCGGTCCTTCTCATTTGACTCCATTAAAACGCGTTAACGTTTCATTAGGAGAACATAAAAATAGGACAAAGATATATAAGAGTAGATTTATAAATAATTAAGAAGAATAAACACTAACAAAATATTGATGCAATATAAGCCACTAAGGCTTTGTTTGCGAGTTTGGAGGGGAGGGGAGGGAATGATTTTGAAAAGAAGGAAGAAATAAGTGGAAGGAATAGAGGAGTTTGGGAGGGGAGGAGTTTGAAGGGTTATTTTTTCTTCATAACACAAAAACCCCCTAATTTGGTGTGGAACTAAAAAATTATATTGGATGGGGGTTTGGAGGGTTTATATGAATTCTTCAAATTTAATTAATGTTGTTATAATATTCTTAAATTCATAATATATTAATCATAAGTATTTATTTGTTATTCTCTATAAAAAATACTTTCTCAAAAAATATAAAATATTTCTCTATTTTTCTCTATATTTCCCTCCCTCCAAAGTCTTCCCCTCCCCTCCCCTCCAAACTCGCAAACAAAGCCTAAGTTTGATACAGTGGTAAAGGTTTTGGATAGTATGTATGAGGTACTGAGTTCAATCATCTGCTTTTTTGTAAACCTAAAAAAATATTGATGCAATATTGAAATTAATTTCTATGTACCCTATACTTGTTTATACGCACATATGTATTTAATCAAATTATACCATACTAAAAGTCAATTTTCTAAATATCTTGACAGGTATTTATATAGTGTGATTTGATTTGATTAAATACATGAATAAAAAAAACTTTGATTTGAATAAGAAACCATGAGCTTAAGCTTTACGTTTGGAAACAAATCCAACAATACAAATTTGCTATTTTACGATCTAACCGTTCCTCCATCGCATGGGCCATTCCCCGGCTCTTGACTTTGAAATTAATATCCGTGAGTTCACAATCATTAACGACACTATGAAAACATGAACAAGTCACTTATTGTCAAAACAAAAGTCACTTAAGATGAGAATGCAATATATTATTGTGTATTTCAAGTGTGAGTAAGAGTTTTACATTGAATTGAATAAAATAATAGCTAATGAACATTATATAAGTGATATTTTCATTACACTAGAGTTAAAAATATGTGTTGCATATATAATTTTTTCTTTATCATTATATATTAGTTTATTTATCATTTCATGCTGCCAACATTTAACTCTTATTTTCAACATAGTTGGGAGGTTTATTCACGCCTGGATATCTAGATGCTCTTAATTTATCCAACAAAACTTATAATATAAAAAATTACAGCGGTTGAAACATATATTTAAATTTTTTTGAAAAAAATATAGTAAGTTTCTTTATTTCAAAAAGTATAAACTTAATTAAACGAATCTTGATTCAAATTTGGTGAAAAAAATGTTGTAAAAATTGAACTAAATCAAATCAAATAAAAATTGCATACTCACACTAAAGTTTCTTTTTCTCGTGACCATACAAAATTAATTCATGGATTGAATTGAAATTGAGAATTATGAGATATTATTACAATGAATAATCCTAATTAAGGCAGTGAAGCCAAGTGAGAAGGAAGTCAATAACACTTAGTTGTGAAGGGACAAAGCTGGGAAATGGTAAGAATTTGTTTTGCAGACTCTTATGTAATATTTTATACGCTTATAAATCATAATCACTCTCTTTAATATGTATGGTAATTCAATTTTTGATTGGTCAAATCCCCTAATTTTATGGATTCTTCTCTTTATTGCACAAATATTTCTTACTAATAGCAATGCTCTTAATTAATTCATATACAATATCACAGTAGAAAGTTTTTACACAATCAATCATAGTCATCATAAAAAAAAAATCTAACTTATTTTTTAAGCAGAAAATATTTTCCAATGTTTGTAATATGTGAAATTAAATTAAATATTTCATGGTTTTATGAATCATTAGAGGTATATGTGACTTGGTTTTTGATGCTTTAATTTCTTTAGAGTAATGAATATGACACGTGATAAAATTAAACAAGAAACAAAGAAAAAATGGTGAAACTTGTCGGCACATGCCCAACCCAGAAAATTGTACGTACAAGTTGAAAATGCTACGGATCGTTACTCCTAGTGTGCCAAAATGAGTGTGCATTTACCAACCTTTCTTTAATTTCTAGATCCCAACATTACAACAACATATGTAGTCCCTGCCTGACTGTACCGGATTGGTGAAATAAGTATAGTTCACCTACCGCAGATCCACTCACTCTCCACAAACAATTTCTGCTCATCAACTCTTTCATTTTACTCTCAACATTTATGCATGGGGTTACTTTGTTCTCAAATCATTCGTTTTATTTTAGTACCATGACTATATATATGATCTTGTCCGAGCATGATTGTTGAAGTGGAGGGAGGACCCCGACACTCAAGTCAACAGAGTGCGTGATAAGTAAGTAAAAGTTAGAATGATAGATCTCTGTATCATAAAATGACAATATTTATAGTCCTCAACGCTGGACCAAAACTATTAATGATGAGACTAAAACAATATATATGTTCATCATCACTCTCTAACCAACTTCTCACCTACTCAATAATCACTCTATTAGTTTTTTGTCTTCCTCTCACGGCACTAATTTATCACGTCTATCATATTCAGATATGTCCACAAAATATTTTTCTTATAACATTGTACATTGCATGTATTTTTTTTATAGGTATACCTTTAATTTCAACTCTTTTTAGATTATATTTGGATAAACAGTAACACTGCAATTTTGTTAAATTTTTAACATGTAGCTTCTATAAAAATCACGCTAACTCGCCATAAATTCTCTATTTACGTAACAAATTCAAACATAGATGTACCAATTCAATCAATTGAACTACTCCTTGAGGCTAAAGCATTTATTATAGATTGTATTTGGATCTAGAGTTATAAAAAAAAATACATTAAAGTTACCAAAATAGAAAGAGAATCCATTCCGGTCCAAACAATGTCTAGACTAAAAAATTGTTAATATCAAAATCAAACATTAATAAGATGGGTTTTTTAATATAGTTTCTTGAATGATCTAATTGAATTTCACCTACTCATTAACCTTTTAAGACTTTTATGAACTAAAACAGACAAAATTTTGTTTTCTTGTATCATTATATTCATTTGTTTATTGTCTTGTTGATGTTCCACTTTCTAGCTCTTTAATATAAAAAGAGCACGTTCATCTGTCAACTTTTCCCACAAAGAAATATGATGGTCATCATGGATGATGAACAAGTGATGATTAGTACTGAAGTCAGTGCTTCTTCACCTCCTCGTGTTCTTCTCATATCTGCTGGTGCCAGCCACACTGTGGCACTTCTCTGTAAGCACTAATTTCACCTCCTTCTTTTATAGTCAAATGGTAGAGTTTAGTTATTATGTTAGGATTTTCTCCTTCATTCATCAGTGTTTGAATTTCAATCCTTTAACTCGTTCAACTCTTTAACTTTTAGCTCAAACCAGTTGAGTTCTTTTGTTTTGATATCACTATATATATATATTAGTATTACTTTAACTAGTGTGAAATCTTACATTTGAGTTCTTCAAAGAGTGATGGAGTTTACATTGCAAAAAAATTGCATTTGAAGCTGAAGGCCCCCACCACACCTCAACTCTTCATTCATTTGTTACTGGAGTCTCTGTGGTCCCTAACAATGACCCTTTTTATATTTTGGTTTTTTTATGTTATGCTTTGTGTCTACCTGCATTTGTATGATCCAGAATTTGATATATTGTCATTTTCTTTTAATTGAATTCCTTGCAAATTAACCAATCATTGACACTGCATTTTGACATTTGCATCTAAGTCTCTGTTATGAGTCCCATATTGAGTATTTCAAGTGGTTAATGAGGTTTAGTTAAGGATGAATCGATCGGGAATAAATGAATTCAATTTCTGACTAGAACAATGTTTGGTCAGACTTTACTTACAATTTGACCAACTCTGAATTACTAAGGTCCCTTTCTCGTAGAAATCAAAGAGTTAAGACCAAATAAACTGTATTTTTTACTTCAATTCATTTTCTTTGCCTCCAAATCAGAGAATTTGACCAAATAAATTTTACTGTTATTAATTTTACTCGTTCATCAATCTTGTTAAGTTCAGTGACTTTCACATTTTGCTTTGCTGAAGAAAGATCTTCATATAATCTAGATATGAATCTACTTATAACTTCTGTGATTTTTCTGTTTGTTTCAATTTTGATTCTTTAACAGCTGGAAATGTTGTTTGTTCTTGGGGGCGTGGAGAAGACGGGCAATTAGGCCATGGCGATACTGATGACCGACTCTTACCAACAAAACTGAGTGTGTTCGATGGTCAAGACATCGTATCTGTTACTTGTGGAGCAGATTATACAGTGGCACGTTCGGAGTCCGGGAGAGATGTATATAGTTGGGGATGGTCTGCTCTTTACCTTAATTCTATTTGGCTAGTGTATTTTTTTTCCTATCATAATTAGAATCTTATTCGAAAGGCTTACACGTTATATATGCTCTAACAATGTAGTACTAGATTCAGCTTAAACTAAGTAACAGCTAGTTTTATGACCATTAGTTACTACTACTTCTACTATGCTTTTATCAATGATATCTAAAAATGTTTTGTTCATTATATCTTAGTTACTATGTTATGATTTTCCAGGGGTGATTTTGGAAGATTAGGTCATGGCGATCACAGTGACTTGTTCATTCCTCATCCCATTAGAGCATTACATGATCTAAGGATAAAGCAAATTGCTTGTGGGGACTGTCATTGTTTGGCAGTTACTATAGAAAACAAGGTGTTGAGGTTTGTAGTTCTTTGTAGCACAAATTTTAATCTGTCTTTGATTTGTTTGCTTAGATCTTTTTTCCCCGTTTCTTAATGGCGATTCATTGTATTGTTTCGGTGTCATGGTTATAGTTGGGGGCGGAATCAAAATGGCGAACTTGGACTTGGTACCACAAAGGACTCTCTTGTGCCTCAAAAAGTTCTAGCATTTGAGGTACTTTTCCAGAGGTGAATCTAGGTTATCTGTTATGATCATTGCTCTGTGAATTCTAACTAAGACACATGAATTTTTCAACTGTTAAAGGGAATGCATATCAAAATGGTTGCTGCTGGTGCTGAACATAGTGTGGCAATTACCGAAGACGGGGACTTGTATGGATGGGGTTGGGGACGATATGGAAACTTGGGATTAGGAGACACAAATGATCGCTTGATCCCCGAGAAAGTGAACATTGAAGTATGTCCTGTCCTCAAACTTAAATCTATTATAATTTAGAGAGAAAAAAAGTTTAAGAGAATATTTATTGTTTGATTCCTGAAAATGTTAACTTAAACAGAAAAGGCAGCATTTCAAGTTGTTAACTTCTGATATCATAAGTGTCTATTTTTGCAGGGTGACAAGATAGCTACGGTTTCTTGTGGTTGGAGGCATACAATATCGATTTCGTCTTCTGGTGGATTATACACGCATGGATGGAGTAAATATGGTCAGCTAGGACATGGAGATTTCAAGGACCGTCTTGTGCCTCACAAGGTCCAAGCATTGAGTGATAAATTCATTTCTCAGGTGATTCATTAAATTCATACAAATTTGGTAACAATTAGTCTTATTTAGATGTCTCGTTCTTGCCCTTCTAATTGTTCATACTTTATAGTATGTTTGGTATTGTGGCGTGAACATATCAACGCACGCTCAGATAGAAGCTAATAGGCCAAGCTTCAAATTTGACTCAAGTCAGTACCGTGAAAACATAGGAAATCAAACTTTATGTGCAAAAAATTTCAGGTATCAGGTGGATGGAGGCATAGTATGGCACTCACGTCTACTGGACAACTTTTCGGCTGGGGTTGGAATAAGGTTGGCACTTGGCAGTTTCTTCTATTTTCAATAATGAAATACTCGTGAACACGATACATAGGAATAGAAGTTTATGGTTTCTTAAATAATGCACTTGATACAATTTTAACATGTGTTTGGTAAATTGTAACCTGTTTCTCTCTTTCAATTTCAGTTTGGACAGATTGGAATTGGTCACAATTTTGATTGCTCCTCTCCCATGCTAGTGAACTTTCCTCGTGCTCAGGTATACTCGAAATTTCTAGAACCTTCTTCCCTTTTTCTATAAACATATTTTCTATGTATAATCATGACCATTACTTTTTTTTCTGCAAACCTTTGTTTTGTTTGGTAGAAAGTAGTTCAGATCTCATGTGGATGGAGACACACAGTTGCTGTTACTGATCACGCAAATGTATATTCTTGGGGAAGAGGCGCAAACGGACAACTTGGGCATGGAGACACCATAGACCGGTAACTTCATGTTCAAGAAACCATATATTGAGTATAGTTTTACATAATTGTTACAATTCATTACAGTGCTTGAATATTAATATGATCTCTTTGGGATTTTCAGGAATGTTCCAAAGATTATTGATGCCTTCAGTGTTGATGGATCTAGTGAACATCACATAGAATCCTCAAAGTATCCATCATCAGGTTCTCTGATTGGTCTCATTTGTGATGTGTTTATTCATTTTTTGTACCTAGTACTGATTTATTACCATTTGGCGGTTTAATTTAGAATCAATTTTCCGGCTTTTAAAATTAAGCATGATTTTGGATGTTTCATTTTTCCTTGAACAGGGAAATCATTTGCTTCTTTATCAGAGAGATATGCAGTTGTTCCAAATGAAACTGTAAGTTTCTTGTATTAGTTTTAACAATTTATAAAATAAACCACTTTTTAAAAATATAATGAGTGACTTTATATTTAGTTCTAAAATTACTAAGATGACTTCATACTTAAGATTAAGAACAAGTTCTATTTTTGTGATTCTTAAGAATAAGGATTTGTGTACTCATAATGTTGTACACATACTTTATTCAAAAATAAAGAATGTGTAACTTATGAAAGGCTGTGATAATATTCATGAGAAACTTAATTAAGAAAAACATATGGTTGTTAGCTTGGCACATAGTTGATACAGTATTTGCTTAATTTTTACACCAAAACAGCTTTTCAACAGTATATTGAAATCAAACTCTTGTAAACATAAATAAGTTGATACAGTGACACAATTTGGAATGATATGGCAGGCCTTGGGATCACAAGCCAGTACTTCAGACAAGGGTGATAAGTTTGATGCCAGTGTCCCTGAAAATGATGTCTCATTTGATGGTAGCCTAATAATTAATCAGTTCTAGACAATGATGTAGGAGACCTACCCACACAAGGAGGAGCTGGGGACAAGTTTGTTTTTTATTGTCAAGTAGTCTGGTGGCTAGAATTTCACCTCTCAAATAAATAAGTGGAAAACTCTGAGTTAAATTTGAGCTCCGACTCCAACATATTGCAATTCTATATATGCTCACATGGTGACAAGTTTTTTTTATTTTTATGTGATTGTATGATAGTATGGCTAGGGAATAATATATTTCTCTGTAGTAGTAGTAGTAGTTGTAGTGTTGTACATAATCACTCCTTAATTTATTGCTTAATATGAGGATGTAGCATTCAAACAAGATTTCCCTTTCCTTTGTAAAATGTCCACTCTTTTGGAAACATGATATTGAACAGTTGGACCAAGTATTTGTTTGTTTTCATGGGCCTTCATAATCTGAGTTTGTAGCTTCTTTCAGTATAAAGTTTTTCTTCATACCCCCTCAATTGTATCTCTACCCCTACAATTCAAGTTTAATCCAATTTGCTCCTAACACTTTTAAAAAACCACTTTCAAATTCAGTATTTAAAATCGTCGTAGTAGATATTCACATCGACACTTTCAAAATTCAGTATTCAAAATTGTTGTAATAAATATTCACACCGGTACTTTCAAAATTGTAAGTGTCGATGTGAAAATTTTGCTTTAGAAGTTAGAAGTGAGCATTAGAACAACTTTTTTGTAAAAAATTAACGATGGTTTTGTAGTTCTCTAATCAATGTAACACAATCAAGTTGGTTTATGGAATTGTATTCGATATACGAATTTGGTAGCTTTGTCTTTGTTTGTTAAGATATAGCGGTTTTTTCCCATGCAGTTCGGCGAATGAAAAAGTTTGTGATTATCTTCTATTAATTAATTGGGCTCATGAACTCCAATTCGATTATGTAAATTTTGAACTTAATTCAAAGCATGTGATGGATAGTTTTATTTATTTTCTCGATAATTTTGTGGTGGATTTCTTTCATCATTATAAGGATGGTATTCTAACTTTGAATCTATAATAAAATCAAAGAATGTGGGTATCTTTATTCATTTTCTCTTCAAAACTCTTGTGCTGAGTTCAGCGATATGTCTTATCGACGTCAACCAATGTGAAAAAACCTAAAAGACAGTAAATGAAGTCATCCTAAATTATTTACTCTCTTAATTATTCTCAAATTCTTAACATATGTGTCCCTTCCATCTTCTAATTTTTTTTTTTCTCTATATGCCTATCTTTCATTTCAAAATAAGTGTCACTTTAACAAAAAAAAATTGTTTTAAATGAATGTCACTTGCATTTTTTAATTTAGAATTATTAGTTTACTTTCAAATATATCATCTAATTATTTATATATAAAAAAATTCTTAAAGAACATTAATTTTAAATAGGAGGTGTAATTAAATCCATGAAGAGAATGCTCTTCTTTTTATCTCTTATAAAAAATAAGGTAATTACTAAATGTTAGTTTGTCCAATGACGATTATGCTGGACTTGATAAGAAAGACCATAATTTTATCCATCAGAACTTCACTTGAGAAAAAACTAAAATCATAAAATTTGTCCGAATTAGATTAATAAGTCTAGTTGGTCGAATATGTACTAGCAGTAAAAACAAATAAAATAAAATAATTTAACTATCAAATATGATGATCAGCAATTAGCAACGAATGAATCTACTACTAGTAAAAAGCAAAAGGGAAAGAGGAAGGAAAAGGCCAAAGGAAGAAAGGGTAATTTGTTTGCTACTATGTCTTATCAAAAATCAAATAATAATAATAATAATGATGATGTTGCATGAATACCTTCATGATTGACTATTGAGAAAAATTAAAGAATTTATTTATGCAAGTGTTCACCCCATAATAAAATAAAAAAATAAAATAGGAGTATAAGAAAATAAAATGAAATTTGAACAAGTTTGATTGATATTGATATATTCGTTCGTGTTGGCAAATTGTTGAAGAAGACAACAAAAGAAAAGAAAAGAAAAGAAAAGAAAAAGAAAAGGAAGGAAGAAAGAGGAATCATCATCCATCATCCTCACCGAATGCTCTCTCCACTCTCACACACACCTGATCCCTTCTCCTCTCCATCTTCTTCATTCATTTTCCCTCTATTCACCGATTGATTGATTTCATCGCTAATTCACCATGAACGATTTCAATGGCCTTTTGGCTTCCGATTTCGGTCTCAAACCTCAAGGTAAATCCGCTCCAATGGCTCCTCCACCTAAATCTTCTTCTTCTTCCTCCAATTCCACTTCTCTCAACTTCGATTTCGGATCGCGATCCGTTCG
Source organism: Trifolium dubium (assembly GCA_951804385.1). NCBI lineage: Eukaryota > Viridiplantae > Streptophyta > Magnoliopsida > Fabales > Fabaceae > Trifolium > Trifolium dubium. The sequence goes on along the minus strand of OX638075.1, from coordinate 3,686,755 downwards.
TACATCCGAATCTCCATACGGATCCTCTACCTCCCGTCACAACCACGCCGCCAGTTTCGACGATCTATTCACCTCCACCACTACGGGATCCAAGCCACGTGGACCCGATGCACCCTTCGATTTGGACTCTATGTTTCCAGGATCCTCTAGGTCAGGGAATTCGTCTCCGCCGCCGGTTTATGATAAACCGGTTTATGATGACGATGTTTTTGACGGTGTGCCTGGGTTGAAGACCACGTCCAAGGTTAATTTTGAAAACGTTTTTGCTTCTCCGAAATCGGAAAGTGGTGCGTTTGATGATCTTTTAGGTGGATTTGGTAAGGAGGCGAAAAGCTCCGGTAGGAAAGGATCGGAGAAAGATGATAAAGTTGGTTCTGATTTTGATGATTTATTACCTGGATTTGGAAGTAGTAGATCATCGTCTAGTGACAGGTAAAAACATATATAGTATATTTTATCAGTGTATTGTGTTGTTTTAGCAACTCAGATTCTTTTGTAATCATTGCCATTACTCGGTAATGGTAGTGGAAGTGGCGTTTGTCGTTATGCTTACCGTGCAAGAAAGAAGTATATGCATGTTTTGGAAGCTCTTTTCCTCTAATATATGGTAGTTTATTATGCATGTCTAAAATTATTCTTAGTTGTTTTGGTTTTGGACTTGGATGGAGCTATTATGGAATATGTCTGTGGGATTGATTTGGAGGTGGTGGTGTTTTATGCATTTTGTATGTCATTGATGTGTTCTATATATTTCAAGCATCAATGTATTGCAAACTGTTGGTGAGTGAACATTCGAGTTTGTATTTTCTAGGAGCTCTTTAGGGTAGACTATGCGTGTTAGTTAAGTCTTTGAAACACATTTTTGGATGTCCTATGCATTTTGTAATTACGATCGTAGATAATTGTTCATGTGATATCAGCCTCTGAAGTCATCAATGTGATAGATATTTAAGCGGCCATAACCCATAGCATAGCACAGTTGAAAGATAAGGTTTAGCGGCTTTGGTTATACTTTTCTGTAGTGTTGCTGATTGAACAATGTTGAACGAGTTTGATAGGTACCATTTAGTATTGTATAAAATAGTGTTTATTGGTTGAAAATATGTATTGCTACCCAGGTATTCGAATTTCCTTCCAACCAAATTATTTCAGAAAACACATCCTCCTGCTATCTTTTATCGCTTCCTATTTATTCCCTCGTCTGCCACTATCAAATTTCTATCTTTTAGTGCACTTTGACACTTTGTGATTTAGAAAGAGTAAGAAATGCAATCAAATCTCGAGGCTATATTAGTTTGAGGGTTTGAGAATGTCTCACATCCTGCAAATTATGAAAATTAAGCTTAACATTGTTATTTCTAGCTCAAGGTGGTTGTAGCATGCACCCACCCAGATAAATGGAATAAATAACTTGATATTTTTCCATGTTATCTTTGATGGGCAATTCATAGTTATTGTTTATTTCATAATTGTTTTTTTTTTTGGTAAGTTATTTCATAATTGTTTGATGTGTCATGATCATTTTTACATGTTAATAACAGGCATGCTCCTGATATTGGTTTGTCCTCAGAACCAACTGTCAGTGCATCTAAAGCAACCTCCACTGCAGCAGAAGACCCTTTCAAAGTATTTGAATCAACTTCATCCCCAATGGATTCATCCACAGGAAACTTTACAGACCCTTTGGAAGGAATTAGTAAATTTAGTAGTCCTAGAAGCACAAAAAATAACAGTTCATCAACTTCAAATGGCAAATTATATGAAGACATTGACCCTTTCGACGGGCTCGGAAAATCTGTACCAGCATTCTCATCTGAGAGAAATAGCAGCAAGGATAACAGTTCACCAGGGTTCAACACAAGCACAAGTTGGACTAGAGATAAAGATCCAGTTGATAAGTTGTCCGGGTCGAGTCCTGAGAGGCACTCACAAAAAGACATTCCCCCATTTTACATGCCTACATTTTCATCTGATTCTAATAAACCAGTTGGCCAAAGGTCTACTTCCCCTCCAAATAATAATATTGGTTTTGGACAAGCCAATGTTCAGGCAGATATGTCTCCAAAATATGAAGAAAACTTGGAATCAAGTGAAGATGTGTGGCTGACTGTGTCAGAGATTCCTCTTTTTACACAACCAACTGCTGCTCCGCCACCTTCAAGACCTCCTCCTCCAAGGCCAGTGAATATTCACAGGTCAGGGTCAGGTTCACCGGCTTCTACCAATACTGGAAACAAGTCTAATGAGTATTCTCCTTTCCCGGGTTCCACTCGATTCTCTCATGCTCCTATGTCTGCTCCACCTGTAGCAGTGGCATCCCCAACATCTCAGTTTGACGAACTTGATCATTTTGCCATGGGCAGTCATGGTAACAATGTTGAGAGTCCCGATGAGGAGTTGGAGATGAACTCGGCTGCTGCTGCCATGAAGGAAGCAATGGATAAAGCTGAGGCTAAATTTAGGCATGCAAAGGAAGTTAGGGAGAGAGAGTATACGAAGGCTGCTAAAAGCAAAGAACCTGTGCAATCAGAAAAAGATGACAGATCTATACTAGAGGAGAGAGAGAAAGAAGAAAGGTTAGAACGTGATCGGCAGCAAAAGGAGAGAGAGGAAAAGGAGCAAAGAAGATTAATGAAAGAAAGGGAGGAGAGAGATAAGGCTAGACAGGCCGTAGAAAGAGCTACAAGAGAAGCTCGTGAAAGAGCAGCTGCTGAAGCACGCCAGAGAGCTGAGAGGGCTGCAGTTGGGAAAGCTAATGCTGAAGCTCGAGAGCGTGCTGAAAGAGCTTCAGTGCAAAGAGCACATGCTGAGGCCCGAGAAAGGGCTGCTGCAGAAGCAAAGGAAAGAGCTGAAAAGGCTGCTGCAGAGGCAAAGGAGAGGGAAGCACGGGAAAGAGCTACAGCTGCGAGGGCTGAAGCTGAAGCACGAGTTAAAGCCGAACGTGCTGCAGAACGTGCCGCTGCTGAGGCCAGAGAGAGGGCTGCAGCTGCTGCAAGGAAGAATCAACAAAAGAATGAAAATGATCTTGAATCCTTCTTTGGCATGGGTGCAAGACCCAACAGTGCTCCAAGGCCCCCTAGGACTAACTCTAATGTGAGGATATCTTTTTTCCTTTTCTTTTTCTTCTTTACATGTGTTGTTCTATACATACTAACATATAATGGCCAAACTCAGTTTCAGCGTTTGGTGTCTTCCCATCTTTCAACAATAATCCTGAAAAGTCAAAAGTTGTAGTTATACCTTTTTATTTCTATTCTAAAAGAAAAACTTATTTTTGATAAAATGACAAGTAAATATTTTGTAGTTATTTAAAAGATTAAAATTATTGTTTAAACTAAAACAAAAAGGTTGACAATCATGTTTACTCTTATGATTCTATTGAAAACTTGGTTGTTAAGTTTCTGAATCTGTTATGTTTTCAGGAGTCAGTATTTGAAAACCAATTCCAGTCAGATGCAACAAGAAAACCTCCAAGTGTATCCTCAAATATGAAGAAAGCAAATTCATCTACTAATATTGTTGATGATCTTACCTCAATCTTTGGAGGTAGGTTTACATTTTCAATGTGTTACTTATTGATGCAATAGTGGTTTGTGTCTGTTAAGACTTGCAAGGCTAACATAGAGATGGAGAAGAAAAATCCGGAGAGAGCAGAGAGCTGATGCCGGGGTTCATTATGGCAATATATAAATATCTAACATCTGTGTTTTTGTTGTTGCTTACGGCTAGGCCTACTATTAAGGGGGAGGGGATAGATTATATAATGGATAATATATAGGGGGGATTGGTCACTGTAAAAGCCATGAGAAGGTTAGCAAATCTTGCGAGGAAAAACTGAGAGTAGGATTGGGTTATACTCAATACAGGGGCCTTTTCTTTTTCTGTTTTTCGCCATTTTCCCTATTTTCAGGAGTTTGCCTCCCATTTCTTATTGTTAGAAGTCCCACATCGGATATGAGATGGCCTGAATAAGTGTTTATAAAGTAGAGGCAATCCTCGGTTTTGTGAGGTTGAGTTAAGCCCAACACTCAATTTTAAGATGGCATCAGAGCCTCTCCACGATCCGCTGGGCCGCCTGCTAACGGGTATCCGACCAGGTCATCCACCATTTATATCTATGCACCAAGCCCAATAGTGCTGGGCGTGAGGGGGTGTGTTAGAAGTCCCACATCGGATATGAGATGGCTTGAATAAGTGTTTATAAAGTAGAGGCAAATCCTCACCTTACAAGCCGGTTTTGTGAGGTTGAGTTAGGCCCAACACTCAATTTTAAGACTTATTACTCTCTTCGTACAGTTTATATATCTATACTGTACCTACCAGAGGTTTCCTTCCTCTGAATTCAATGGTTACTTTAATAAATATCACATAGTACTACAATTTTCTAAGTTCAATTCAGTTCTTATCATTCACTTACCTGTTTTGTCTTTTCCTCTCTCTTTTATGTTTTGAAGCTGCTCCATCATCTGGAGAGTTTCAAGAAGTTGAAGGGGAAAGTGAAGAAAGGCGAAAAGCTAGATTGGAACGCCACCAGAGGTCTCAGGAGCGTGTGGTATGTGTTATTGTATCACTGCATTTGTCTTCTTAATTTGATTTCTTTATTATTTCTGACCATGATGATTTGTACTAGGCTAAAGCTTTGGCTGAGAAGAATCAGCGGGACTTGCAAACTCAAAGAGAGCAAGCTGAAAGAAATGTAAGTAGTGTTGTTTTTCTTTATATTTATGAGTGAGGGATTTTCTGTTTTTATACTTGCAATAACTGCATTTACAATACCTATCACTTCATCCTTGTTCTATCCAATTACTGTTTTGTGGAATCTTCTGATAAATTTTTGCAGTTTATATTGTAATATGGTTTTGTTGTCTAATTTTATCTGTGCAATGATTTCAGAGAATTGGTGAAACACTGGATTTTGAAATTAAGCGGTGGTCTGCAGGAAAAGAAGGGAACTTACGAGCTTTGCTCTCCACCTTACAATATGTATGTTTTTAGTAAGAGCACCGGATAATATCTCTGAATGTTTTCAATTACTGATCCTTATAGTGCATGCATGGCAGTTTCTAGGCATGAATCATCTCTTTTTTCTTCTCCTTTTTCAATTCTTAGGGTCAAAAGTTTAACATATTCTATGGGGAATTCTTTTACTGTGGGATATATTTTCTCACGTGTCTTGTCTGATCGGCAATTCACCTTCTAGGGCTAGAAGTGAATGTCTGTGCTTACTTTAAAATTGTCCCACTGGTTGTGTATATATTTGGGACTTTGAGTTCTCTGCTTAATAAAGGTGCGACTGATATTTCTATTTCCTGCAAAAGATATCATCCATAGTTGTAATTTCTAGTCAGATATTAGTTAACAGAAGACCACATCCTTATGACTCATCATTCAATTACAATCAAGTCAAGGGAAGGCGAGAGTGTCAAAGCAGCTTGTTTCCATTTCTTATACCATGGACTTTACGGTGGGACACAACACATGGTCCATTGACGGACGCTTGGACAGCCAAGTTTACTGCCTACAATATGTTTCTCAATATAGCAAATTCGGATCGGTCCTTTGTATAAGATACTTGCATTTGCAATGTGAGGTATTAAAGAATTAAATATTGCAAGCAGACAAGGAGGTGCACTCCTTAAGTTGAATTGGTGTGTGAAGGGTGAATCTATCATTTTCGATTTTTGCTCACTATTTCTAACCTGTGAAAGGGTAGGGAATTGATGATGGAAGTGCCACCAACCTGGACTTTACTTTTTTTGTCATTTGCCAGTCGGAAGAGAAAAAGTAAATGAATGATTACTGATTGCTGGAAAGATTTCCAGTTTTTGTTTGGATTGCTGAATTGAGAGTGTGTTTTTGCTTTTAATATTGGAGAGAGAGAATTGAAGATGGTAGAGTATCAAGAGGATTGTTTTGGTGGTCTACTGACTACACCCCATGTGCACACACTCACGTTGGTTTTGGGAAACAAAAGAACCTAAGGCACAATTAACATAAATTCTCAACATCCAAGTAACCAGATAGAGATCTTAACCATTGAATAAAATAGGAACGTAATCTTCATGGTCCACACAGACATTCTTGATTCTTCTTTATGCACTCAAAAAGGTTCATGCATTTGAATGAGCCAAAACAGTGTCTTAATTGTCTATTTAAGGTGTTACTGTTTTTGTTACATAAATTGTATGAACTATTTTTTTTACTGAAGAATGCATAAATGATGTTAAATTGTTTCCTTCATGAATGGTGATCAGGTGCTTTGGCCTGAATGTGGTTGGCAGCCAGTCGGTTTAACTGATTTGATTACGGCCGCTGCTGTTAAAAAAGCTTATAGGAAAGCTACATTGTGTATTCATCCTGATAAAGTACAGCAGAAGGGGGCCACTCTTCAGCAGAAATATATTGCAGAGAAGGTGTTTGACCTACTCAAGGTATTTCTGGCCATATTGCGTGCTTTATAATCAAGAGATTTTTATAAATTGTTTATGGTAGTCAGTGGGAGTCGATGTGTTTCTGAATCTAGATTATGCTACCATTATTATTTTAGTCGGGTGCATCGTGTTGCACACTTATTTCTTTTTTCAAAGTTAGATTTGAAGTGACTAGGTGACTCATCTTTGATGAATTTATTACAGGAAGCATGGAATAAATTCAATTCTGAGGAGCTGTTCTAATCTTTGATGAATTTATATATTTCAAGGTAATTATTTCAACAGTTCTGTTAAAAGGAGACCACAACCCTTTTTCTGCTGCGTCCCCAATCACATAATTGTTTTGATTGAAGTTATGATGCGATGTTGGTAACATATTGCTTCCCTGTCTGGCTTTCTTGGTTGTCATTTGATGTTCTTCCCAGGGGTTGTTGTGTTTCTACAGATGTTTTATAATGTAGCATGTTTTGTTGATGTAAAATATATTTTTGTGCTATTCAATTTTATTATTCATTATCCTTGTCTAGTGAGGGCTCACAAGCCGACAAGCGATCTCTTTTTTCTTTCTTCTCTTAATTTTGGTTCAAAAGATGGCCTGCCACGATGTGTTCGTGGGATGCTCTTCTTTTCTATTTGTGATATATAGCACGATGTCTTGAATATATACCATTTTGTGGATTTACATCAAAAACCGACAATATACATGAATATTTGTTCTCAACTTTCTGTATTTTATTTATTGAAAATTGGTGTCGTCAAATAGCATATATATTGTTGCCTCTATATCATAGCAGAATATGAATAAACTGATGTTGTTCCGTGATAGGTTATTTGGTACAAATTATTGTCCAATAGCCAGCTATATTGGTCCTATAGTGCTGTAGAATAGTTGAATTTTAACAAACCTCTATTTTTCTGTAATCCATGATTGAGGATATTGTTAAAAATTGTTCATCACCAGTGGTATTCTGTTGAGCTTGTTCAACTTTTTATGGAGAAAATTTGGTTACAGGGGAGAATCTAGATTGTGTGTTCAATAGATTCTTCGAAATATATTAATCATTGTTAAATATCGGGGGAATCCCATATATGTAATTAAGTAAAAAAAAAATAAAAAGGAAAAAGCAAATAAGAGTATTATAAAATAAAAAACAAATAAGAGTTAGATTTTTGAGTGAGATTTAAGAATTTATTGTAAGACCGTCTATATTACTACCTTTGTTCTAAAATTATAAATTGGTTTAGTCCAAAAATAAAATAAAATAATACTCTCGTCAAAAATAAAATAATATTGACTATTTTAGAAAGAAAAGAAAATTAATAATTGTGGAAAAGAAAAATTATATATTATTTTATAAAATTATTCTTCGTTAAAGTTATGATAAAACTAAATTGAAGAATTTAAAAAGATAGAGTAAGAAATAATTTAGGATATAATAGAAAAAATTACAATTAATATTTCGTTGATATTGTAAAATAACTTATGACTTATAATTTATAAAAAAAAAATTCATTTCAAAATAACTTATAATTTGAGACAGAAAATATGTTTGAACTATGTGGTCTTCTGACCTTTTGTGCTGAATAAATTTGTTTTTTATTTTTGTTGACGGTGTGCTGAATAAATTTGTTTGATTAAACATATACAATTTTTGTTGGATTAAATATTCATGTAATTCATTATCGAAAAAAAATTGATTTATTTTTACTTTTAGACCTGAAGAAAATAATCAAAATTCATATAATAATAAACAATATTAGTATGCTTTCTTGAAAAGGATTAAAACGAAAAATAAACTACTTTTGTTTAATTGAAGGACAAGTGAAAGTCATATTTTGTCAATTTTAAAGAGAGATAAGAAATATTTAATAAAGTTTGAACTTTTTTTTTGACAAAATTTGAGTTTGAACTTAGATCGAGTGTTTACCTCCAACTACTTAAAAAAAATTTAACCGATATAAATTTTTATAATATTCACCGTTGGATTAAAAGTTTATATCATATAGACCATTTGTGTAAAATTTCAGACAAATTTAAAATCATTTGATATGTTATTGAGACGCATCAAAATTAACAGTTTCTGTGATTTTTTAAACACTGTTAATCTTTATGTGTCTCAATAACATATCAAATGATTTTAGATTTGTCCGAAATTTTACACAGATGATCTATATGATATAAACTTACAATCCAACAGTGTATTTTATAAAAAATTATATCGCTTAAAACTTTTTGAAGTGGTTGGGAGTAAATACTTCCGAATCTTAAAGGGTATACAAGTTGTCACCCAAAAAAAAATATATCATCTGTATTTATGAACATAAGGAGACTAGTTCCCAATTCCCATATCTCCCTATTGAAGTCATTATCTGTAATTAAGCTTCTATAGATCGATAAATAGATTGTTGTAAGTGACAAATTGGGGAAGTTTGGCAGAAATAGTAAGTTAATTTGTTTTATTAGATTGAAAAATGGCATGTGGTATTCTAGACCTCAATGTTAAATTCAAAAATTGATTGAACAAGATAATGAGTTATAATACAATTGATTTATAACATAATAGTACACACAAACCAAAACCATAGCCATCATATTCATACAATTCATTAGTTTCTTACATATAGCCTCAAGAAAATGAAGCTTAATAATTTGATTGGAATGGCTTATACTTCTTTAGATCAAGCAAAACACCAGCAATTGATCCAACAGCAGCAGCAACTGATACTACAAGGCAAGCCCCACTAAATATTTGTAGACAAATCCATCTATTACTCCATTTTGGTATTTTCTTCTGTGAAATATACATCTCCACAGGAAAATAAACAGTTAAAGGCCAAAATCCTAATGCACCTATAACTCCAACAATGTCATTGAAAAATGGAAGTAACATTGATATAACAGTGGTTAAGATAACAAACACTGTCCTCCAAATCAATCTAAACAAGTTCAATTTGCAAAGTGGAAGACAAGGAATTTCAATTTTGAATTCTTTGTCAATGTTGGGCCATCTTTGTGTTGAAGTTTTCTCCACAAAAGCAAAGATGGGTTGGGAGAAAACTTGGTATGCTCCTACAAGATGAATTACTATAGCTGCATTTGCTATGTCTATTAGCCAATATGGATTGTAGAAACCAAAACCAGTTAGAAGATTCCCTGGTGCTGCATCTCCAAATGCAGCATATCCCATGCAACCACATAGCATGTAAAATGTTGTGGTCACTGCAATGCTTATCTTTGTTGCTTTTTTCATTGATTTTGCCTCAGATGGTGGTGATTTCAATGTGTCCTGCATTAAGAATTTGAGAAGAACTCAATTATTAGTTTTTGACGAGCTACACTTGCAACTCCACACCAATGTTTTAAAAACGGAATCAAACATCAAACTAGTTAGACTTCTGAATCATGGTTCAACCGAACCATACTAAAGGTTGGTTCAAGGTTCAACCGATTGAGCCATCTAGTTCAAATAAGTTTTTAAAACACTAGTTCACATAGTCGTTATAGTCAATAGATCTTGATTTTTGGATGAAGATTAGACGATTCTTATTTTAGCTTCACTAACTACATCAAGTCGGTGTGAAAATATAAACTCGAATATAAATTGTCTAATCTTCATCGAACGACTAATATCTGATATCAAAAGGTATACCTGAATTTCAATGAGAACAACGGCATACGAATATGCAAAGGCTATGTCACCAAGAGCTTGAGAAGTCCTCCATATCTTTTGAGTCTCTGACACAGCTCCAATGCTGATTCCTGTAAGGCTACCCATGATAGTACCATTTTCTGTTTCATGAATTAAACATACAAATATCAGTGTATGTTACTAGAAGAAAATTGCTATGATACAAAATTGTATTTAGAGGGTCTCAAAAGAAAATATATAACCTGCAACTTTGGCAATTCCAAGAGCTAGACCAATTGTGGAATATGTGAAAGACATTACTGCAGCAACTGATGAGAGCCACCATATTTGATCAAAATCTGGAATTTGTGAAAGGAAAATTTCTGTTACACCAAACATGATCATGTATTGGTTACTTGACATGTGACATGGGTTTTTGTCCTTAGATTGATGGAAACAGTTTGATCTTTTGATTGCCCTGTTAACAAAAAAATCAATGAAATTAAAATAAAACCATCAAATATGAAGACCTAAACATAAACAACAAGTCTGTGTTATTATAAAACAGTATAATTAATAAATGTGAACTCACGTCATGCTAATAGAAGCAGCAATTGTGTATCCTATTACAATTCCAAATAGATTCAAGTACTGAAATATCCCACAAAATGTAACATTCACTCCACCTGCAAAATACATTTAAGGGAAAAAAGATTCTTCACTATATGAATCATAGAGTATGAATTTTTTTTATGAGAATCATATAAACTTTTTTAGATGTGTCTCTCACTTGTTTTATTCTTTAATTTAGTTTTACCTATTCTTAGGTCAGGTAATTACATGTACATCCCTTATTTTAGACTTTTAGAGTTAGTATCATAGCCATCCAAACATACTATTTAAAAATTAAAAGTGACTATATTATTCATACTAAAATATTGTAGCACGTGTATGATTAGACCATGATAGTAATAAAAAAAAAATTGCAAATTGCATTGATAATCCTTTCTTTTCTTTTTTTGACTAGACAAAATTCCTTTCTTTTAACTACAATATAAATATCTAATCTTTTTTTGGTGCTAAAGAATATAAATATCTAATCTAATATTATTAAATTTTTGAATCTGGACAACTATACACTATGTGCATGCTTTGAGTCCCCTTTGACTAGTAGTCAACTCTCTCCCTATAAAAAAGTACCAAACTCTCTCCTCATATTATTAACTAGTAATAACTAAGAACCTAATGAGACCTTAACAAGTTAACATGGAATATTATAATGAAAGAGCATACACTTTTTTATTTCTCTGATTTCTCTTTTACTTGAAGTAATCATATTTGACATACTGGAAGACACTATAATATAGACACTTCTTTAAACCTTATCTTAGTATTGTTTCACTTATGAACTGAACATCATTTGTCAAAAAATGAAAATATAATTAAGGAGAAGAGTGTTACCAAGAATGGAGCGAACCGCGTCCATGTAAGTATAGTTTCTTTTGCCGGAGTTGAGATCGCCAGCGCGATAACAATCAGCAAGAAAGGAAGAAGTATAGATAGTAACCAAAGAGAATAAAATCATAACAGCAGGACCAGCAATCCAACCTAACTGAGCTATAGCCCAAGCTAAAGACAACACTCCGGATCCTATCACAGCTGTTATTATGTGTGAACTTGCAGTCCAAACACTTCCTGCATATAAGTTCAATTAATCATGTCACATATACATATATTGATTATTTCATATTATATATATCCGTTGAATCAGAGCTGTATTATTTTGTATCCAACTTTAGTAAGATTTATAGAAGTAATAGAACAATTGTGATATAGTGACCAATTTGGTGACGGAAAATGTCAACCGATCGCTAACACTAGCGACATATTTCAAAATAGTTTCTAATTAAATTGGACATAAACTTATTTAATGCATAATTTTGTACCAGTTCTTTTGAGGCGTCCATCATCATCAAAGCATTTAGAGACACTATTTGGGTGTAAAACCACATCACCTTCGATGTCGAAAGCTTGATGGTGGCTAAGGCTAGTTGTTATGTTTCCAGTCATTTTTGGTGAAATGAAACAGATATATAAAAGCAGAGCAAATATATATATACTATAAATTTGTGTGTGAATATTGTTGATAGTTGTTTAGACAAAGTACAACATACACATGAAAGAAAAAAGACTAGAATTATGAGAATGAAAAAGATGGTTTTGGAACAATTGTGTGTATGCACCACATAAGTTATGAGATGTTGTTATAATACTTATGAGGAGAATTGAGGGTATTTATAGGGGATTTGATTTTGAAAAAGTGAAGTTTATACAGCCTTGGAATAAAGTAAATGAGATCACAAAGTTGAAAGTGATTCAAATGGAAGAAAAAAATAGCAAAAGGTTAAAAAGTATATTACACTTTTTATTGGCAACTGTAACAAATAATACTTCACATTTAGTTAATTTTTATTTGTGAGTATATGTTACATACATATTACATATATTAAGTGTATGTTTGGTTTTGCGGTTAGAAAATATGATTTTGGCATTATGTAAAATTGATATTGATAAAAATTGATTTGAAGATAGAGTCATTTATGTTTAGATATATTCATGCCAAAGTGAATTGAAATAAAAATTTGAGTGTAAAAAGCAATTATAGAACTAGAAGTTAGGATTTATAGCTTTAAGTAGAATTAATTGGCAAGAATCAATTATACTTTTGAGAAAAACAAACAAGTCAAAATCAATTCTACTTCTCTATATGATTGAATCCACCCATAATTTTGAATAGCGATGAATCTTTGACAAAGCTAGTAAATACTTCACATTAATAACATAATATTGATGCCAAAAAAAGAAAGAAATATAATACTTGTGGAAATTGGATTGCAATGGTTTAAGAATCTATTTCCTCTTGATCCTCCTTCAATTCATATATATTTAGCTTTGATCTATCATCTGTAGCTTCTCGTTAACTAAAGCTAAATTTTGTTAAACAAAGCTAAATTGTGAGAATAAAACACCACATTGTTTTCCCTTTTTCTCTGCTTTTAAAGTAAAGTGAGATAATTGGCAACCTTATGTATATTTGTTACATTTATTTTCTAGGAATATCAATTTGGCTGGATTTTAACTCCCAATTGATTTGTCAAAAGAAAAAAAAAAAACTCCCAATTGATAAAATTGGAGAAGATAATGTTAAAACATTTAATGTGTTACAAAATTGGATTCAAAGTATGTGCCTACATTGCATTTTCCTAGCAGTTCAAAAGCTTCAAACTTATTTGAATCCGAAAGCTGATTATAATTAAATATATGAAAATCGAGTTACCTTCCAACTAAGCTAAAGTAGTGTATTTTTCATCTTATGACATAATCTTTCAATCTAACAAAACTGAGCTTTAAATTGTATTATTGTAACACATGTAAACCAGTAAAAATTATTTGAATATTACACCGGTGTTATATTTTGGCGTCAATGCGGAATGGTAGAGTATATGGAATAAACATATTTAATTTCTTGCTGTAATTGGGTCGACGCAGTTATAGCACCAACCGTCCAATTTCATTCAACAGTCTGAATATAACTTCAACTGTTTGTATGAAATAAATGATCAAGATTGATTATAGCGGGAAAATATATACGTGTATCTCTACTGCAACAAATCTTGATAAGGGGCATACATGATATAAGTATGGTGGTAAAGAAGTCGTACAAAGAAAAAGTAATTAGGTGGAACTGTTTATTGGGAGAATGTAGAACAAATGGCCAGATTTTCATTTGATTGTGACAGTTGAAGTTCAAAGTATTCATGATTGAAGATTTGTATGAAATGAGTGAAAGGAAAGAAGAACCACTGAATGTGGAAGTCAGGAAGATTTTTTTGACCTTTAAATTTAGGGTATAGTGGTGGTGATAGTAATATTGGATAAGTCAAGCTTATATATATGTCCAGTCTCTCATGATCATATGTGGTTTTTTGCTAGATTCATTGATTTGGTTGATCATTCTACACCATATAAATCAATATGAATATATTATATGGTTGCAATTCTCTCTACTCAATATATGTGCATAAACCACCTTAATTAGAGATTTAGATCCTCTCAAGTGTCTCAAAAGTTATCTTAATTATGCTATTGATGAGTCGTAGAGAAAGTTCAGAGTCTGGCCGACTAATCTTTTTTAGACGAAAATCACATCTACACAGTATATAAATTGGATCTAGTGTACGTTCGAAATCTACATGCATTCAAACATTTACGTAATTTACATATTAAAATTGTTTAATTAAGAACTAAAGACTCAAACTTTAGCTTAAGGAAATCACATTTTAAAAACAAATTCAATATTTATATATTGTGAGTTTGATGTTGATTGGATTAAGATTACTAAGATTTAATTGATTTCAAAATTTTCAACTCCACGAAATCCAAATCCATAAAGTATTGGTGGTAATGAGCAATCGACATAGGTTTATGGGCATGGCTTGAGTTCATGAGCTTCTACTTTATAAAGTAGTAGTAGAAAATATATAAGCACTATATATTCATTTTTGGTATAAAGCACTGTATATATAAATGGCAACAACCTCAAAAGGTGATATATCACATGCATGGTTTTCAATTATTTTTCATCTTGCAGACATGTTGAATTCCTTCCAACACTAAAGTACTCAATTATATATGAGATGGTTCTCAAAGAATATATGCATATATACAATTTTAAACAATATTACAACCGGCCTATACAAATGGGTGTATAAAAATTAAATTGTATCTTTAAAAGCATAATTCAAGATTACGAAAGATTTTGTCATGGAAGAGTGCATTGCATTGGATTCAAACGCACATTTGGTATTTCAATTAATATTGTGAGTCATTTATAGGGCCGACACAAAAGTAATAAGCAGTAAGCCCTAAAGTATTATGAGTTTATTTGAAAATTTATATCTTTGTCTAAATAAAATTTAATGTTATGTTATATTTTTATATTAAAATAAGTTAAAGTTTTAAACTTTGTACTAAAAAAAATTAAAATTTGAAATTTTTTTGCCTAGAGATACAATATCCACATAAGTTGAGTATTTAAGAATTCTCCAAAATGTTATTGCATGTCTCTTCTCTTGTGTATTTTTTTTTATAATGATTTTTCTAATCACCTTTAATAGGGCTTATTCTAAAAAGGATATCAATTTGATACTATTAAAACTCAAAATTGATCATATAAGTGTAGTTCAATTAATAACGACTAAAGTATATGAGTGTAGGCGCTAAATTACTAAAAAAAACTCAAAATTGGCCTAGTCGATATATACTCCTATATGATAAAGGTGTCGTATAAAGATCAACTTTGTAATTATGCGCATACTTCATAAAGAAAGAGAAGGGAAAAAAAAATTTGGAGTATAATATAAGCTCAAGTGGTAACAAAGCATGATATGGTCATAATACTCATACTATATGCCTATCTTAGTTTCTCCTCGTATCACTTTTTCCGTCAAAAAAGAGCCAAAAAGTGATTCTTCTACAGTTGTTTTTCCTTTCAATTTGAGAAGTATACTAGTAATATAAATTTGCACGATGCTATAATTTTATTTCTTTTTGAAATATCATGATGATGGTAATGGTGCAGTGTTAAAGTAAGAGATATATAGATTAACAAGTTGCTAAATATCATGCATTTAAGAGATGTTAGAACTCTTGAGAAAATATCCGAACATGTTTTATAATGTTATCTTCCTACTAAGCCTTATCTTAGTTAATCTTTGTTGGAGAGTCTGAAAGAGATGAAAGTGACAAGTAACTAATGATCAATGTTTATGATATTATATTTTTATTTTTATCTAAAATTTTAAGATATTAATTTTAATTATTCACTAAATTGAATTCTTTGCAATCACTAAAATCTTATATTCGCGTCTAGAAGTCTTAACTCAAATGATAAATGCATAAAATGCTAGGCCAGATGTCGTGACTCGGGTTCGAACCCGAGACCTCACAATTATGTGAGTTGTTTAATTTCAGTGGATTACCACTTCATTTAAGACAAAAAAAAAATCTCATATTCGCATTAATGATCAATAAATTAAGATTGAACAATACAACTTTCAAACAATTTTTATTTTAGAATCCTGAACCTTTTTACTTGTATTATATTGTTCAATCTCAGAGTGATGGGTGTGATTACAATTTTTTATTTTATTTTGTTATCAAGTAGTTTAGAATTGATCATTTTAAAAGTGGATGAACGTGCGTACTCAAATTTAAACACAAATCCATATGCATATAATGTCTCTATCAGATTGAACTAAATTCACATAAACTAATTATTAACACTCAAATCCTAAAAATATCCAAATTCAAACTCAAATTATTTTTTACAATATACTTAAATTTCTAGTAAGTGTGAGGTCAGTGGACATCAATTCTTGATTACTTTTGGTAAAAATAATGACTCAATGGTGAATACGGGATTGGATATTTTCCTCCACTACCTTTTCGGATAACTATATGTACCAAACTAAATCATTATTAACTTGTAGCTCCATTGGTCTCCATGAAAAAAGTGCACTTTTTAACTAGTTTATGGTACCGCATTTGCGATTTTGCGTATCATTTTTTAAGTGGTTCTTTCTTTTCTGTACATGGTAGTTTTTCTCCCGATCAAATAAGAATATATTGGTAAGACTGAAATGATGATAGTTGTTAACTTGTTATGCTTTGGCTGATTTGGATGATTTAGAGAACTAGGAACTATACAATGCGCATAAAGTTTTAGATATTAATCAAATACGGTTGAGAGAATTAAACGTTTTTTTTTAGAATGGTTGTTGGTTAAGAAATTTTGTTCTCCTTGTTTATTTTATGAATAAAATGTAAACCTTCTTTATTGTTTAATTAGCTAACAGAGTTTATTAGTTGTGCTCTTTTTTGACGGGAGTGTTTTTGATTCAGTAAAGTACTATTTGTATTTAATTGTCTTCGTTAGGTTGAATATCATTTGTACTTCATTTCAATATTTTTATAATATAATCTCTATTTGGCCGTTCAAAAAAAGAAATGATGATAGTTGGAGCAAAAGATCATCTAGTTGTAAAAATCATCCATATAATCATAAAAAGTGTTCCAAAAGATAATGACAATGTCATCATTTTGGCAATATATGCAGCTTAAACGTGTGTTTTGGTTGAGTAGTGTAGCTATACTACTATATACAGTTGTGAATTCGATAAGAAAATCACGCCAATAAAATCTTTAGTGTGTACAAATAAACAAGTAACAAATAAAATGAAATAAGCAATAATAATCAACACAAACAAAAATTATGAAAATGATGAAAAACGTAAATGTAATTTGTTTATCTAATTCGCCCAAGACAGAAGCGTGCGCCCAATTTGAGCCAAACAATGCGTACCACAGAGAGGTACGGCGTGCCACACACTTCCTGCTTCAAAAATCCAACATATATGACAAAAAATATTTTAATTATAATTTAAATAAGCTTGATTAATACTATAATCATCTTTGATTAGAGTTGACAAAAAATATTTTTTATTAATCCTTTTTTTTATAGTAAGAATCTTTTGTTAAAAATGTCCTAACTCCAAACAATGTCCAAACTTAGCATTATAGTGAGAAGATTTTATATACCTATCTTCTATGAAGAATCGTAGAACTCGTACAATATTATATATTTAAAAATCACATTAATCCTAATCAACTATCTACTATGCTTAATAGATTAGTTCATTATCCAATCAGTTAGCCTAAACTCCTTAATTGATAATCTCTGAATTTTTTTCCAATTTTTCACACATACATCTAATGAATTACCTAGTAAAACAGCTACTAGATATTTTAAACTGTCATACATTCATGTATAAACATTCAAACCGTAGAAGCCACCATAATTTTAACTCATTTTCTTTCTTAGTTTTTTGGCCAGGGTACCATGATTACTATGTAAATTATAAACAATAAGTCATAAATTCTAAATTTAACAATGCTAAAGAGAGACTTAATAAATTTGAATTTGTTAAAAAAAGTTGGTTTAACAATAATAATACTATCAATTATACTTAAGTGCATTTTGATTTTAATTCTACGGTAGCTAAAATTGATTTTCGACAAATAGAATTGATTCTTACATGTTTAGTTTTATTAAAGTAAAATTAATTATGAGTTTAGAATTGATTTTACTTGAAATTATAAAATTTAATTTCTAATTAAAAAATTAACTTTTTCATCGATATATTCAAACTTAAATCACTTTATTTTTACATAATTTTTTGTCAAAATCAATTTTATATAACCAATTCTTACAAAATCAATTGTATATAGTAGGAGAAAATGTTTCTCAGCCGTTGATATAAACAAAAATAGCGAGATATAAATTATATAAAAAAAAAGTAAACAGTGTTGTCGCAGAAAGATAGATAGTGCGTAGATTAGATTACAGAGAAAAGCTAATGGCGCTACATTGTTCCTCCGTAGTAGTTGCAATTTTCAAGTCTTGTTCTGTTTCTCTCAAACCACCTTCGTTCCCAATCTCACTTTCATTTCAAAACCCTAATTCTTATTCCACTTCTAGAATCTTCTGTTCTGCACCACCTAAATCACAAACTGACCCTATCGACAATAACAAAACCTCTTCTTCTAAGAAGAAGAAGAAAAAGAAGAAGAAGAATAATAATAATCATCATTCTGAAACAACTTTGAATCCCATCAATGATTTTGAACTTTTGGGTGAATTTTCTGTGGATGGTGATGGCCAAAATGTAGTTATTGGTTCTGATTCGTCTTTATATGATTTCCCTGATGATGTACCGTTGCCGGAACCACCTACTGGTTTCTCTGTGGATGATAATGGCGATGTTATCCTCACTTCCACAAATCGACTTGTCACTATAGTAAGTAAGCCTTGTTTTGTTTTGTTTTTTTCATTTTGAGTTTCCTTTGATGATTAATTGGTATCGTAAAATGACTTATATTTTGGTACGGAAGGAGTAATTGTGTTAAAATGTGTCTATGTGTGTGTGGATCATTGCATTGGGGTTTGAGTAATTATTCAAATTTTAAATAAGTTGTTAACAGGTTGATCCTTTGGACAACCTTCCATTGGAATGTGTGGTACGGAGAGTGTTCAAAAGTTCTGATAGAGATCAATGTATGTTGCTCTGCCCTGTTGACACGTAAGTAATAACAAATAGTTTCTCGAGTCATCTTCTAATCTTCCCATAAACCCTAAATTTTAGTATCTATTAATTTTTATGGATTACTATTGAATAAGGATATGGAATTTTTTTTTTACTGCAGGCCTGTGCTGGTGTTGAAGAGCACACTTGATGGATGGTCAGCTGTAAGTTTCTGCCATTAAATCTAAGCTTCCATTTTTCTGTATATATCTGTTTGATTTTCCTACTTGTTGGTACTGCTGCTACATCTAAGTTTTATTTAGGACTAATGTTTCTCAATATTAATTTGAATGGATTTGTATTACAATGAGTTTTCACATACATACCACTATTTTTTTTAACCTTATGGGAAAATACACATTTCCTTTCCTTTCGTTTCTTCCCTTTAGTGAATCTTCTTACCCAAATTCATGTCGCCCTTATGTGTTTTAGATCAGTGATGAGGAAGTTGAATCTGTTCTGCCTTCTGTAGCTTTTGCGCTCGCTAAGATTCAAATGCATCTTGTTTATAGTGGGTATGTTTCTGATTTCTTGTTGTCTAGAAAGTCATTCATGACATTAACGTTGTGCTTGATCTTTACAAAATATTTGTCTCTCCGTATCAGGTACTGTTACACAGCACGTGGCGGTTTCTGCTACACCGAGCAAGATATAATTGACTTCCACACAGGCAAGGATGTCTTTACTTCCCCATTCTCTAAAGTACTAATGTTGAATGTTTCTGTTATTTGAGTATACTATAGTGAACTTGGAGTTTTGAGATAACTAACTTCTTACTTTTCTTGCTTATTCTATTTTCATGTGCAAGTAAAGTGGACCGTGAATTGTTGCACAGTTAAAATTATATCTTACATGTCTTTTCTATTCATCATAAAGGAAATCTTTGTTTGATTCCTAGCTTTCATTTTTCCATCGGCCATGTCTGATTGTGATTTCATTTAACAATTTATATAAAATGTTAGTACTTTGGGAAGTTATTATCAATTTAATGCCAGGGTCGTGATAAACACATTCAAATTGGGGTTTACTTCTAGAGTGATATTCTAATGTTCAACTATTTGAATTTTATGCTCTAAATATAATGCAAGCTGTTATTACTTATTACCATTTTGCAGATGATGGTAAAGAAGTGGATGGCTTGCCAAGTGAAGGTGTAGAAATTACATATTTTGATCTGGTAATTTTATTACCTTTAATTAGACATTTACATTTTACACAAATAGGTTTATGAATTTTTGTCTCCTTTCAAATGGTTTATTTTAACCGAAGAATTTCATGAAGTGTTTTCAAGTAAGTAAGGAAGCAAAATTGTGTTGAATTTGTCTGACTGCTTGTGTTTTATTTTTCACTTCACTGGTATGCACATTGTAATGACCAAATTCATTGAAATGAATTTATTGTTTATTTCATTTTTATAGTGTGTTCTTGTTGTCCACTGTCTGTATTACCATATTGTCATCTGTTTTGATTATGTTTTTTGGAAGATCTTGGCTCATAGTTCATACTTCATATATATTCATTGTTCTTGTTTGATGGTCATTTTGGTTCTTGAAAGTGTCATACACTATTGCTGTATTCTGTGAATTAATCCAAATACAAAAACTTCATTGAATATTCCTTAAGAACAATCATCGTATTTGTCTCTCGTTAGTTAATTTGGTTGACGAATATTTACCATCATCATCAAATATGGACATTAAGATTCAGTGTGTGCTAATTTATAGTCCTTTTATGCAGGATGGTACTCGCTACCTGATTTATACACCATCTGAACCACAACTTTTTGTTGTTGTGAAGGTAAACTTCTACTTAAGCTTCTGAAAATTACTATCTATGTTGAACCTTCATTTTAAACTAAAACATGTTAGGAATTAAGATGATTAATTTGGTCTTTCTTGTGCAGGGTGAAAATGGGATGTTTCAAATGGCTGATGATGTAAGTAGGCAATTAGCCAATCACAAATTCACTACAAAATTTGTCCATAATTTCCAATCTTACATATTAGGGCCATTTGTTACATTTAGAGATTATTTTTGTCAAAAAATTATCTGACAAGGCAACATTTATGAATAGGACTTGCTTGATGATCCTGCTGTCATTGATGCCTTAGACGAGGAGACTGAATTTAATGCCTTGGTGGTATGTGACTTCATTCTTTGAGTTAACATGTTTTGTTGAAATTAAGTTTTTGACACTATCATTTCTGTTGTCTTCCCTGTAGGAAGAAGAAGCTGCACTTATTGAAGCAATGATGGCTGAAAATGAAGACTAACCTGATACTTTTTTGGCTGTAGAAACTGCTCCATGTTTAGTTAGTATTTGTTATTTGGAAAATAGGGATAGATTACTCCACCTTTGTGTATATGATCAATTTTGTAAGGACTGCAACAATATAGGGAATGTAGTTAACTATGCTCATGAACATTGCAAAGCCAAACTTTTTCTTAGGAATTTCCTCATTGACTTTACACAATTGATTTTACCAATTTCATCTTTTTTTTCTTCTTTTTCAGTTTTGGTTAATGGCAGTTAATCACAGTTTAATAACCATTGTTTAGCAGTTGCTTGATTGCTTCCAAAACAAAGTAAACTTGTTATTGTTGTAACAGAAAGCTATATATGTCTTACATGCAACTGTATATACAATACACATCTTAGTTTTCAAGAGAAAGAAAATTTGCTAGTAAGAGATGTTGGACAAATTAAAGACATAGATTTGTTGTTTTATTCTGTGGTACATGTGATTTGTGGATGATCCCATGTGGTTTGTCCTCAGCAGCTTTAGCATAAATCTCACCCCTCTCTAGGAAATACCTCTTGAAAGCTCTTGGAAGAAACCTTGGAATCAAAAACCCAAAAAGATTGATGGAAAAATAAACCAGATTAGCCACAGCCAAAACCCTCCCAAACCAAAACCATGCCTTGTCCTGCACAAAACAAAATGCACCAAAATTACATTTCATACTCTTCCTAAGTCCTATAACAAAAACAAAAATGTCTACATAATAATACTAAAATAGAAATAACCTTAAAATGTGCATTTGCTGACAAAGTTACATTGAGCCAAACAGCATGTATCCAATTAATGTCCACAAAGATTCTCCTTACTGTGTAAATCAATGGCACCAATGCTCTAACAGGAGGTGAAAACACTGACAACCCACTTATTATATTTTCTGTAAGTATTTGAAAAGAGATCAAAAACAAGTGTGGACTTGCAGATTGAACTGCAAGTTTATCTCCTCTGCCAAATCCACCCAACACATAAGCCAAAGGCAAGAACAATCCAAGTATTGTTCCAACAATAACATAGACTTGAAAAGGCTTGCTTCCATGGAAAATGGTTTGAGACACACCACGATGGTATGAAGGAAAAGCAAAACGTGAAAGTGCTAATAGATATATAGAAACAAAGACAGGGAAGAGTAGATCAAAAAGAGGGACAAGACCACTTGCTGAGAAAACCAATACAAAAGCTACAAGTTGTAGCTCTATTACACGTAATGAACCCATCATTGTCAAGCTTCCATGTTCTTGCCTTTTCTCTGTTTCATTTCCAGTCCCAGTCACAGCTAGAGACACACCAGACATAGCTTTTACCTTAATTAATGTTCCTCTTAATCACACCTTAATTAACGGAAAATCTAAGAACAGAAGATACAGACGTAATTATCAAGATAATACAACATGCATGACTCAACTATTTAACTTATAAAATATGTATTCTACACAAAATTATTAGAAATATGACACCTGCTGCATGAATCATTATATAGTGATGTTAAAATACATGGATAAGTGAAAGTACATACATACCTAGTAGCTGAACATGAAAATGACGAGTTGAAAGGAAATATGGAATTGAACTATACTAGTAGTTATCATCAATACTGGATAATTGAATTGAAGTGATCGGAACAAAGAAAAAGACAGAATTATGGATTTCCAATAAAGCATACAAAAAAACGTGTAGAGTAGCATGTGTGACACTTGTTTCTCCTACACGTGTGTTGGGATATTGCTGCACGTGTCATGTTCTACATGATAGATAACTATCATTTTCTCTTAGTTGACGACAAGTTAGTATTTTCCATGATAGATAACATATATAGCTGCATGTTAAGATGATCACATAATCACATTTGATTGCCTAAGAAGCCCTACTAAGTTTGCAAACAATGTGAATAGTGACATTATAGATATCAGTAATAGTAATAGTAATATTATTAATAGTATTAAACTATTAATTGTTTGATGTCTTTATTTGAATTTGAATTTATCCGAAATTATTGGATTGAGGTTTTTTTTACTAAAGGATTAAGGGTTGAATGGTGAATTAATGAGGAAAAATAATTAAATAAAAATGTAGTAAACTTTAATTTAATGATTAAAATAGGAAAAAGAAACAAGGGAGGCGTTAGTACAAGAGGTGGAGGTGTTTTTTTTTTATAAGCAAAGAATGGTATTATAAGGAGTACAAGGAGTATACAACTTACATATCATCAGAAAAGACTAGACATGACATAATAAAATAGCGAATTCAAAGGGTTACAACACCAATCAGAAAACGATACATCATAGCTAAGATACAACCGTCCTACAATCCAAAACCAAGAAATATATTTAATTCGTTCAAATAAAGCTAGAACATCAAAAGTTATCCCCCTGAATATAAAGTTATTCCTCATGCGCCAAAAACTCCAAGTAGTTGCTAACCAAATAACATGGTGAAATTTCTTACGATTCATCCTTTTCACAGAATTACCAAAAGCAAGAAAATGGGTAATGACATCAATATCTTTAAAAGTCCCAAAAGCTTGTCCCAAACCACTGAAAGATTAAAGTTCATACTTGACGGATAAAGCTACAGGAGAAGAACACATGATACAAATCCTCTACCTCCGTGTTACAAAAAACACAAGCTTGATCTCGAGCATTAAGGAGAATACCGCGCCAGTGCAACACTACTTTAGTTGGTAAATTAGCTAAAAGTAACCACCAACCAAAAATACTGATTTTTGATGGAACGTTATTCCCCCAAAGTTGGTTCAACGCCTTCTGAAGAGGCGAAGCAATGTCATGGGATGGCAAAAAATCCAACAAAACAGAATAAGCTGATTGGACCGAAAACAATCCAATGGTACTAGGTAACCATTTCCACTGATCCTCCCTATCTTGGCACGGGATAACCTGGTCTAAAATCAACAAAAGCTCCCTCTCCAGACAAACTTCAGCTTTCGATAAAGGAACCGACCACCCCAACAACCACTGCCAAGAACCAGCCCTCCACACTATATAATGATACAAGAGGTGGAGGTATAGTTAGTGACAAAAAAATATTAGAATTTTAGAGAAAACAGTATTAGTAACAAATCTGTTTTTTATGAGAAAATAAGTAACAAAAGATTAGATATTTTTGGGAAATAATTATTGTAATAATTTTTTTTTGGTTGAGACCAGGGTATCCACCTCCGAACGCAGTGACTATTCCCTCGTTAAATTGTAAGCACCTCAAAGGTGGGATAGCTGGCCTAGAGATTTAGGCCCTGTTTGGTTCAATCGAGGGGGAGGGGAGGGGAGGTGAGGGGAGGGATTTTAATGGAGGTGAAGTGAGAGAAAATATAATTTATTATATTGACAAAATTACCCACACACTTTTTAATTAAAATCCTAAATTATCCTCGTTGAAATATTAAAAATGTAGGTTTTATTTTTTTTGACAACAAAATAAAAAATTAGGTTTTCTACTCATTAGATTATTTTTTGGTTATATATATTCATTATAATTTAATTCTTATTTTTTTTGTTAAGATAAATAAGTAAATTAATCATTCCCTCCCCTCCCCTCCCCTCCCCTCCAAAAACCTCGAACCAAACAGGGCCTTAAAGTTGTTCCGTACCTAAGGCGAGGATCAAACCCTCGACCCTTGGTTAAGGGATGATGAGCCACAACCATTCAACCGCATCCTCTGGATTAATTATTGAAATAAATTCGTTTATGATTATCTTTTAGAAAAATAAAAATAAATAACATAACTAATTCCTTATAAATAGAAGGAAAATAAAAGGAATTAAGATTTAGTCACATAAAAATACAAACTTTCAATCTAGCGAGGGATTAGTCACTGCGTTCGGCAGTGGATACCCCGGTTTCGACCAAAAATAAAAATACAAACTTTGAGAAAAAGAACTTGGAATATTAAGATTGAGAGCTAGACCATAATCAACTCTTGATGGAAGCAGTTTATTTTTTTGATGTATCAAAAAATAAGATATAATAATTGAAATTTACTATTAAATATTAAAAAAAATTACTCAATTAATAATCTAAAATAAAATAAATTCTAAATTTTGTATAATTTTTTTTGTTGAAACAATTTAATATTTTTATTGTAAACAATTTTTTTTTGTTTTTAAATAAAGTTTGTTACAATTTTTTAGGAATAGATAATGTTTGTGAAAAAAATAGAAAATTATTGGTGAATTAAAAATATGATATATATATATATATATATATATATATATATTTAAAAAATGGCATAATAGAAAAATAAGATGCAAAAATACACTCTTTTATTTTGGGTTTTTTTTTCTTCTAAAACGATAAGTAAAAAAAAAAACGGATGTAATAATATTTTTGGAGGTTGTTTTTCCAGCAAGTTTTGTTTGTTTAAATTAAAAAAAAGGCAAATGTTAACATGTCCTCTAAAAAGCACATGTTAAAGAATTAAAAGTAGAAATACTTGTCTTAAAATCCGTGCATTCATTTTTTTTAAGTTAATACTTGCCGACAGAGTAATTCTTTTTCAGGGTACACCTGATATTATCTGTAGTGCTGATATTCCGCAATACTTCTTTTGGGTAAGTTTCTTCTTTCTATTCATGAATGATTGTTTAAAAAAAATTTAAATTAATTTTGTGATATATGGTGCCTGCTTATCTGTGCTGTTGCAGGATCTTAGTGATGAACAGTGGTTGAAGCAGAGAAGGATACCGAAAGGAAAGATCATGAAGCTCACATTTTAGTTACTCTGCATTACAAGTTCTTATTCTTGTTTGGATAAGTTTTGGGTTCTTACATATGTGTAAGCTGTTTCTTTTTCTTTATAAGTTGTATTCTTATGACTTATGTTTGGATATTTTTCATGTATTGGATCTTGAAGAGCAAAGTAGAGCATAATTTGTTTATGTTGGCAGTGTTGATGACTATGACAGTGATGAACAGAACTGTATTGTTCTTTTTGTTATAGATATGTTTTGGAATGAATATATGCATTCTGGTGTTTAAAAAATATCATTTGGTTCAAACTTTAAACTCTGATCTTGTTGACACTAGCACCGCTATTACACTTCACACTTTTGGTAACATTGATGCTCTTCACGTGTTAAGATATTACTAGAAAGTCCAGTAATGGTGCTATGGTGACAATGACTCGCAGAAGCTTTAGTTACGAAAACTTAGATAAGGTACATAGATCAAAATTTCTGAGAGTTTGAAGCTATGTTTGGCTAGTTACAAGTACAGTCCAAGTAAGATTTTTAGTAAAAAAATTATGTAAGATAAAGCATGTAACTTACCCGTCTGTCTTTACTAATTTACTTATCAACGTTTTTGTAAGATAAAGTAGTATTGAGTTTGTGACAACATTTTCACGGTGTGCAGCACCATTTTGATAGTTTTGTCATTTGTTTCAAGGTTAGCATTTTCTTTGTCCTCTTTTTATGTTTATTCATTACATCATACGTAAATATGTCCCATTCATCCTTAGTTTACTTGTTAGTTTGAGTGAAGCCCTTATTTTATAGGCTTGTTCGATTAGAAGTATATACTATAGCCAATTCGTGGACTTGAGAAAGCTAGAGAAGGTTGTTTCAACAGGGATGCAAATTACTGAGGTTGGAGTCAAATTAAAGATCAGTATGCTTTTGATAAAATTTTAGCCAATGCCACTTTTGAAAACGAATCCATACAAAATTGTACCCTGATTGCAAATAATTCCACCACGGATCTTGCAGATGTGTGTCCAACTGTGGATGCAGTTAGGGCATTCCTTGAACACTTGGTTGATCCAATGCTGCCAGCATAGCCTTCTACTCGTGATGATCCTCCACTATCTCAACAGCAGAAACTTGCAAAAGGTTTTTCTCCATTCATCTTGATTCTTGACACCTTTGTTATAGCAACACAAAGATTAACACCTAGGTCATTATTTGAAATTGGTTTGATTCGATCTTTTTTGTTCAATGTTCTTCTTATTCTCAGCTTGGAGTGTTAAGGATTATGGAGTGTTAAGGATTCGACCTTTAAACAATTTTTGCTTGTTCTTTATATCCATTTAGTACTCTTTTTATCGTTTACACCGAATGAAAATGTTCAAGCCCCGACTTGGGAGTTGGGATTGATTATTATTAGCTTAAATAGAACAAAATTTGAACAGAAGAAAATGAATATTAATATACTTTCTTAAGAATGTTATTTCATCCTCATTTTCAATGGTTTTGGTAGACCATGTGTGGTTCTCATTTTAATTGGCTTCATCTCTAAGCAATTAAGCTCGTGGACTATATTAAATCCTTAGTCCAAGCCTTACACCTCCTGCTTGTTGCATGTTGGATGTGTCACTTGAATCCTTGATTTCGTCATTCCTAAGCATTGGTTTCTTGCCTATAAATATGGCATAGCATGAAGGCTAGCTCATTCATTCATACACGAGTTTTCAGTTTCACTATAACATAGTGCTGAGTGATGCAAGCTGTTTTTGGGAAGATCCCGGCTCATAGTTCATATATATTCATTGTTCTTGCATTGTGTGATGGTCATTTTGGTTCTTGAAAGTGTCATACACTATTGCTGTATTCTATGAATTAATCAAAATACAAAAAATTCATTGAATATTCCTTAAGAACAATCATCGTATTTGTCTCTCGTTAGTTAAATTGGTTGAAGAGTATTTGAAGGGCAAAGTAGAGCATAATTTGTTGATGTTGGCAATGTTGATGGCTATGACAGTGATAAACCGTACCGTTCTTTTTTGTTATAGATATGTTTTGGAATGTTTTAAACGATGATATGCATTTTGGTGTGGTGTTTAAAAAATATCATTTGGTTCAAATTTTGAACTCCTATCTTGTTGACACTGTCAGCACTACTACACTTCACACTGTTGGTAGTAATTGATGCTCTACATGTGTTAAGATATTACTAGAAAGTCTAGTAAACGGGGCTATGGGGTGACAATGACTTGCAAAAGCTGAAGTTACCACAACTGAGATAACGTATAGAGGTCAAAATTTCCGAGAGTTTGTGTCTCACTAAGAACTGAAGCTATGTTTGGCTAGTTACAAGTACAATCCAAATAAGATTTTCAGGCAATTATGTTTGGTTATATTGTATCAGATATTTTTTGCAGTTGGCCTTTCACAGAAGATATCTACTGTTTGATACACCAAGGTTTTCAAATCTAGCAAAGTTTCCATTCAGTCTAGTAAAAAATTATGTAACTTAAAGCACGTAATTAACTCACCCGTGTGTCTTTAGTAATTTGCTTATCAACATCTTTGTAAGTTGAAGTATTGAGTCTGTGACAACATTTTCACCATTTTGATAGTTTTGTCATTGGTTTCATGGTTAGCATTTTCTTTGTCCTCTTTTTATGTTTTTTCATTACATCATACATAAATATGTCCCGTTCATCATTAGTTTACTTGTTAATTTGAGTGACTTGAGAAAGCTAGAGCTAAGCATAGCCTTCCAAGCTTTAGATGAAACTCTGGCACTTGTAATATCGTGCACGTTTTTCTGCATCAAACTACAGTGCACAATACATGCTTACCTGGTAATAGCTATTAGATGAAAATTTATTTCCCCTTTGCACAAATTTTACATATCTAAAAGAAAAAAGTTGATCCAATTATCTTTTTGGTTTATTTTCATTTAAGGAGGGAAAATTTCATCGAAGTTGAAATGAAATCCTCTACAATATTTCTCATAAATAAAATAGGGGGCTTCATTTGGACAGGTAATTTTAACTCAAAGTTGAAATTCATGTTTAAAAATAATTTAAACATTGAATGTCATTAATCTTCTCTTTAATTTGTATTATATTGCATAAATTATTTTAGAAATAAAGAGGACTCTAACTCTTTTTAATGTGGGTTTTTCCATATTGATTATTTTTTGGTATTTTCTTGTGTACCCCCACAAAATTTGGTGGTATATACCCCCAACGACTATTTTTTTTTTAAATCGATATAAATTTCTGTAAAATAAACCGTTGGATTAAAAGTTTATATCATATAGATCATTTGTGTAAAATTTTAGACAAATCTAAAATCATTTGATATGTTATTTAGATGCATCAAAATTAACAATTTTTGTGATTTCTTAAACACCGTTAATCTTTATGTGTCTCAATAGCATATCAAATGATTTTAGATTTGTCTGAAATTTTACACAAATGATCTATATGATATAAACTTTCAATCCAACGGTGTACTTTATAAAAAAATGTATCGCTCAAAACTTTTTATAGTAGATGGGGGTAAATACCCCCAAATCTTATGGGGGTACACAAGTTGGCACCTTATTTTTTTCTTACTTCCAATTTTCTTTTAACAATTAATTAAAATCAAGGCTTACATATCCACATCCACATGGCCTATCTATTTGGCCTCATTCAGAATAAGATGAGATTTAATTTAAATTTTTTTAAATATAGAGAAATAATTTGAAGTTTCAAATAAATATATGAGATCAAACCTCTCATTTAGTGGATTATATATCTTTACACAGACAAAAACTTGCTTGCTGAACAATGTTAAACCGATGGAGACAGTAATTAGTTGAAGTCAATGTTGTCAGCTAGTGTTAAAAGGTGAAGAAACTACCCAGAAGGTGGCAAAATTAGTAAAATAACAAATATTCATTCCTCTTGGACCTCCAAATGGGGTTCACTGCTCATGACAAAGATGTTTTGTATCCATGTTCATTAAACTATAACTATGTATTTCTTTTACATCTTAATTAATCAAAATCATTATTTCACAGACAATGAAATCAAAGAAGATGGCGGCAAATATATTTATATGTAGTAAGTAGAAGAGTCAAGGAGCTAGTAAACTTGGTGCTCAAGCCTTAGATTTCTTTTTATAATAATTTTGAAGAAAACATATATTTCATTGACCAATATGCAAGTAGAGAAATATTCATAAAATCATATTTTAATGTCATAAATATAAAACATTTATCTATGTTTAATAGTGGTTGATTTCTAAATGTGAGAGTTGAGATCAAACTCTTGAATCATGGCTATTTTATTCAAAATATTCACATTTTTTATCATTTGTCAATCTATCGGTTGTAATTATTCTTTCTTCCGATCGATCAAAATTGTAAAATCATTCCGATCATTTGACAATATTTAAGCTAAAAAATTATCTATACTTTAGTTAGTACTCCATTTCTTTAATTTTTAAATCTGATTAATAAAAAGTTAATTAGAAGTCAAAGTAGTTTCAAGGGGGGATTAATGGATATCCAAGGTGGCCAAGTTGAAAAAGAAGAGACAAGAACTTGACCATAGAGAAACCAAAAGGTTACAATTCATCAATACCGAAAGGCTTAAAAATCGTGACCAAGTCCTAACTTTAACCTTTGGTCCTATTGGAGAATCATTTCTCAACTGGCCAACATTGATCATTTGCTTTAGCAAGGTAACATCCTGGTAGTTTCCACCTATGGCCAGAAATATTTTTTTGTCCTCATACGCTATATGTCATGCTCCACGTCACATATAGGTTTCAAATTAACTATACTATTAGTATTACTAGTACTACTATTTTGTGATTTGTGAATCTATTATCTAATCCTTTACTATAGATGAGACAATTAAGAATGTTCGGGTTTGATAAAAAGGACATAAGTAAAGAATAGGCAAATTGGTGGTGGCACAAGTACAATCCAAATGCAAAATGTTGTTAATTAAAAAGGTGACTGTTTACTCTGTTTAACTTATCCATTAATATTTTTCACTACATATATAGTTTCATTATGAACTGGAGGCCATGGATTAGGCCACTAGATATTATATTTTTACTGCATAGACAATTGTTAATGGGACTGTACTATTAGTGCCATATAGCTTTTCATTAGAGTAAAATTAGTTACAGCTGAATTGATTATATTATAGCTAGAGGATGGCACGAAAACTAGTTGGGCATGTGTGCGTGTGTGTTGTATCTTGTTTTGGCTATCTGAGGAAAATTGTTAGTTCATCAAATGAGTGTGATCACAATTAAATTTGAGACGAATATTAAGTAGCGACATGTTTTCAAACAAATAATGAGTATGGGTATTATATATATGCACACCACCCAAAATATAGTATATAAAATATGATTCTAGTATTCTCTTGTGATTTTTTTCATATTTTTTGTTATGAGTTAATTTTATTCGTCTATTCATTATTTTATTGTTGGCTTCTTTTGAGGTGCGTCCAATCCAGCAAATGAATAGTCAATGCGATCGGCGGTGGATATTTCGGTCTCGACCAAAAAAAATTATTTTATTGTTTGTGAAAATTTAAATCGATATTTGTGCAGGATCTTCAAGTTAATGGAGAGCATCTATATTTTTTTTAAAGTTAGAAGTCTCTCCATTTTATAAAAATAGTGGAAAAATCTATTTGAAAATATAAATACAAAAAAAGTGAGACTCATTTATTAATAGCGCGACTGTCATTCACGCTTTTGTTTGGTTGGAGATAAATAGAAAAAATAGAAATTGAAACACGGAAACTAATACATGTAAAATAAATCAACTACATACTTTGATTTTCGTATTTTAATTTATCTCTTTTATATTTCTCTTCATCCAAACAAACCCCTAGTAATAGGATTCACTATCTATTTTGTGTGTATATCTGTTTTCAAATGGAATTTTATGTTGATTTTAAGAAAATGAGCGATCATAATATAATTCTAAGGCACATGTTAAAAAAACAAATGTAAAAATTATTTTTTAGAACATGTACATTTCAACTTTTCAAGCATTAAATTTCTTACAATATTAAATGCATAATTACTATATTAAGATATTTTAATATGTGCCTTTAGGACAAATATTAATATCACCCTATCTTTTTTAAATATTTTATATCAATAAACTAGTTAAAACAACTAATTTTATCGAACAATGCATTTAATAAGCTAGTTTTTTCTCTATAAAATTACTTGATAAATTATAAATTTATCGACTATCTATTAGTAGTATTATTTTTTGGTATTGCCATAAATAGTGGTGGAGTTAGAAATGTTATAAAGCATGGGCAAAAAAATTGGGTCTTTAGTTAAAATGAACGATCAAAATGTGGTACATGTGCTAAAAAATGAAGTATTTGGGCAAAAACAGAGATCCATAGCATAAGGTGAGATGTGTTGTGTTGTGTTGTGTCGACCCCAAAAACAGAGCCGCTACGACAACAGTCAACCTTTTTACCAAAACGGTCTATGGTAGTGACGCAAGCCATGACACATAAAAGGGTCCCTCGCACGTGTCCTATCCTATCCTCCATTCACGTAACGCCACGTGATGTCTGCGTTCAAGCTTGCTAGCTAGCTAGGTTCGAAGTTCCAGGACCGTCTCTTGTTTTTTTGTGTCTGTGTCACACACACACACACTATATACACCTTCCCCCAACCCAACATCACTAAATCCCACGTGTATTATTTTTTATTCAACCTTTTTGACTCTTCTTTCATTCATCCTATAAAACCACACCTTATTCCTCTCTCACAACTTCGAACTTCAAAATCAAATACTACCAACCAGCCAAACCAAAGAAAGAATAATACTCTACTATCTATCAAGAACACACAACAAACAAATGCAAGGTGGATTAGATTTCCCACCTGGCTTCAGATTTCATCCCACTGATGATGAACTTGTCAATCACTACTTGTGTAGAAAGTGTGCTTCACTACCTATTGCTGTTCCTATCATCAAAGAAATTGATTTGTACAAGTTTGATCCATGGCACCTTCCAGGTACCTACTTTTTCATTTTTCTTTTATTAATTACTCCGTATGTTAGTACTATATATATTTTATGGTGTGAAATAAAATTTGAATGTCACATCATCAAATATCATCTTTATTCAATTGACTAAAATAGGAACAAAATGTGAATTAGGCCAATAAAATTTTAAATTTTTAATTCCAATTTAATTTTATTTTTTTTTGTTTATATAGAAATGGCTCTTTATGGTGAAAAAGAATGGTATTTTTTCTCGCCAAGGGACAGAAAATATCCAAACGGTTCAAGACCGAACCGGGCTGCAGGAACCGGATACTGGAAAGCCACCGGAGCTGATAAGCCGATTGGAAAGCCGAAGGCGCTTGGGATAAAGAAAGCACTTGTGTTTTATGCTGGTAAAGCTCCTAAAGGAGTTAAAACCAATTGGATCATGCATGAGTATCGCCTTGCAAATGTTGATAGATCCGCATCAAAAAATAATCACAATTTAAGAGTATGTAGTAGTACATTATCAAATCAACTTTATATTATTTGTTTAGTGTGTCATGCTGCACATCACAATCAATTACTAGAATATGTGTAATTTTAGAAGATATTTTTAATGATCTGACGATTATGATTAAATGCAGCTTGACGATTGGGTTTTATGTCGAATTTACAACAAGAAAGGGAAGATTGAGAAATACAATGACACAAAACCATCAACATTTTCTGAGGAAATTCAATTTGATGAGAATGAAATGAAGCCTAAGATTGAAACGAACGGCCAGGATGATTTCAGGATAAATAATGATCAATTATACACGGACACGTCAGATTCGGTGCCACGGTTTCACACGGATTCAAGCTGTTCGGAGCACGTGGTTTCGCCGGATGTCACGTGCGATAAAGAGGTTCAAAGTGAGCCCAAATGGAACGAATTTGTTCTAGGCCCAGACCCAGTTTCAGCCTTTGATTTTCAGTTGAATTTTATGGATGATGGTGAAGATGACATTTTTGCCCCTCAAGTTCAGTACCAAATGAATAATAATAATACTAATCAGCTTTCGGGTTGGCAAGATGTGTTTATGTACCTACCTAAGTAATTTTGAATTGTTATTTTCAATAGTGATAGAAAAAATAGGTCATGGTCATGGGGTTTGAAAATGAAAATGACCCTTTGGGAGGATCCTAAAAAGAAAGGGGTCCCATTGGTATTTTAAATTGGTTGTAGACAAAAATTATGTTCACACCTGCCAAACAAACAACTACTGACTGCAAGTGCAAGTGGAGGTTCTAGTGGTGCATGCATGTGTGTTCTTCTTGGGTAGGTAATTACTAGGGATTATTGTTGAATTTTGTTGGCTGATATTGATTATAGTGTGGTTGAAGTTGAAGAAAAATGGGATCATTTTATTTGTAACTAAATAACAATAAGCAAAATGATTTCAATTCTCAACTAGGTGGAGATTGATTCAATTAATTAGTCATGTTATATGGTAGTGTTAACATGTAATTCATGTAGAAAATTCTTGTTCCATTCCTATTATTATTGTATTATTATTGTAGTAGGATTTTTTAAATATATTTATATTTATTTATATATAATCTAGTAGTTCTGAGTTCTATTATGTGGACAAAGTTAAATAGTTCATTTATAATCAAAGTTAGACTATTTCATTGGTACACCTAAAATAAGCGATTCTATACAAATAACTCATAACTTGAAGTATTGATTTCATATAGTTCAACATTAAGCGCATTAACTAGACAATTCAATCATCAATGAAATGCTTTGACTTTTGTAATATTGACTAATATCAGACAATTCAATCTTAAGTGCATCAATCAGGTGATTTGACTTTTGAGACGTTGACCGCTAAACATTAGAATATTCCGTTTCATCTATATAAATGAATTGGTTTCAGAGACATATAACTAAGATGTTTTTATTCAGAGGCGTATGTTGATATGAATGTTGTATGTAAAATGTTTAAGACATGGCTTTTGTACTAGAGGCTTCAATGCATGGCTTGGCATGGATTAGTCCTATTTAATTTATTTTAGAAATTTTAATCCAGCATCAACTTGATTGTCTTAATCTTAGCCTGTAATGAATAATGATTAAGTATAAGATTAAGTATTATGATGAGTCATGCTTTCTAGATTGATCCTATTTGATGACTCATCATTAGTTTGTTAGGATACTAATTCTTTATGCTCTTATTTATAGATTAGTATCCTAACAAACTAATGATGAGTCATCAAATATGATCAATCTAGATCATTCTAGAAAGCATGACTCATCATAATACTTAAACTACTTAATCTTATACTTAATCATTATTCATTACATAGCCCTTCTAATTCTAAATAAGTTCCTCAAGTTAATGCAGTCATACTAGTGTAATATGATTAATATAATTATCAGATGCTAATACTATATATACAGACTACATAATACCCTCCCTGCTCCAATAACTAACTATACACAATGCTGTATTCACAAGTCATAGTTTATAACCATGAAGATAATACATTAGTAATAGTTTACCATAACCCTGCTCTATAAACTGCATTAATCTATTTTCTACTCTCTCAATCATACATCAGTCGTATGCAGCATGCTTGAATTAGGAACTTTTTGTGATCATAAACTGACATCTCTGGATTTTGGAACACCGTTGCAATCTGCAGGTCCCCATCCAATCAACTGTTTCTCGTTGTCGAATACCATCACTTTGTCTAGCATAGATATGT
The DNA here is from genome assembly GCA_951804385.1 of Trifolium dubium. NCBI lineage: Eukaryota > Viridiplantae > Streptophyta > Magnoliopsida > Fabales > Fabaceae > Trifolium > Trifolium dubium. The sequence goes on along the minus strand of OX638075.1, from coordinate 3,650,720 downwards.
CTGCATAAACAATATCAACACTTTACATAACATAACATAACAATGTAGAATGCCGTTAAAAAAAAAACAATGTAGCGTTCATGAATAATTTTTCTGAAAACTGATGAACAAAGCGGTGATGATATTATTTTTATCTATGTAGCACCGACATTTCAAATTAAAGACGTGCCTGATGTCTGACGCATGTTAATGTCAAACATCAACATGACACTGACAAATGTGCAATATCGTCAGTGTCGATGTTTTTTAGATTATTATCCAAAATTCAAAATGATATAGTAAAATTGTAACTAAATTCCCACCTCCAATAAGGTTCAGTTCACCCAACCCTACTTCAGGGCCATTTAGAATGCCTAGACAAACATTTCCCAAGTTCTGGCAAAAAACAAAATTGTTAGAATTCACACATGAAACGTGTCTGTTATTATAACAGTTAACAAACACAGAAAAGTTTGATAAGTTATAGAACTAACTGATATTATAAGATAAGCTTCAGGAGGGATCTCAAACTGAGGTTTAACTCTTCCACCATTTGTGAAACTAAGTGTTAGTGGTTTGAAGTATTTCTTCACTTCATTTAAGCTTCTGAAAGGTCTTTTACCATGCCAACACATAGGTAAAGTCTGGTCATCAGGTGCTGCTTTTATTGGCTTTCTATTTAATTCCTTATGCACCTGCATTTGAAAAATTGAACAAAATCTCATTTTTAGTAACCAGCCAAATCACCAAAATTTCTTGTATAAACAAAAAACATATTCGATGACCAAACTAACTAACGAGAGACATAGAAGAATGTTTTTGTAATTTTGGTTTATTTGAGAACTATAGCGTTAGTGCCTAAAACATTCAAGGGCCAAAATGACTGAGTATAGTGAAAAGTATTTTTAACTTACCGAAGAAATCAATGCTTGGTAAGCCTGAGAGTTGAAGTAAGTATAGGAACTTCCAGTATCAAAAATAATATTCAGATTTCCCACACCAGTCTTTCTTCCTCCAAAAACAAGTTCAGCAGGTCCAGCTGAGTAATGTTTTCCCCTGACACAAATAACAAAGAAGATTTAAATCAAGATATATCGTAAAATTATGATTCACTATAGCTCACGTAGATCAATTAAAATGAGAATGGTGTACTAACGAATCTATAGATGAAATTGGTGTCCAACTCATTTTCAAAGAATCATAAGCATTTCCAAAGAAGATATATCCTCCTCCTCGTGAGCTTAAACAATGTCCGATCACATTTCGCACCAAGCCCTGACTATTCAGCTGTGATACCAAGCTAGCTTTTCCCCTTCCAAGTCCAAGTATTCCATCTAAGGGGTGGTAAGAAGAAGGTGAAAAAATCTGATCATATCCACATCTGTATAATGGAATTAAGAGCATTAGACAAAAAACTTATAACAATATCTTAACAAAAGTACATGTGCTAAATAGTAGATCATGCAACAGAATTTGTGGAAGGATAAAAGATAGATAATTCTACTGTTCTCAACTAGAATATAGCATAGTTGTCGTGAACAACTTGTAAAGTAAACTAATTACCCGAGCGCCATTCGGACTTTAAGTTGGACACCGTTGGTGAAGTTGAGAAGGTAGACATCATTTACAAGTACACCAAGAGTTGAGTATTGATCAGCATACTTAATTTCATAGTCACATTGATTAGGGTCTTCACATGTGTAGTCATCAGTAGGCTGCAAGGATGCACAGAGTTGATCTTTGCAGGGCACAAAGTCATGGCTAGGCTTGTAGAGTGGATGTGGTGTCTGAAAGATTTCATCAGCAAATTCAAATCAACATGGCACACATTATATGCAGATTATAGGATATAATTGATATACACTATCAGTGTAACAAGAGTTTACATACATTGTCAATCAATTATAACCGTCAGATCATTAAAAAAATTTTACTTCAACTATAATTCATAATATATTCAAAGTCACACTCACACATATGATTGGTGGACAGTGTATCGAAACTAAACTCATTTATGTACTTCACTTTTGTTTTTGTCAATTAAGAGCTTAACAAAGAAACAATTCTTGTGAGATTTTTCACATAGTGTAATTGATATTACCTCAGAACATTGTGAACAAGGGGCATCACATTGGAGCCATGTGAGTTCACTACCAGTGTCAACATCAAGATAATAAGGCCTTGGTGGTTGGCCTATGTTGAGAGTAACATTGTAGAACCTGCGAAAATTAAAATTTATGATTAGCAAATATTTAAAATCAATTTCATTCCCACCTTCAATATCAAAAGAGGTTTTCTTTTAATTAATTATGAAAAAAAAAACTCCTGTTCTTTCTATTCTATATAACAGATTTCAGAAAAGGCCTAATAATAGAAAAATAAGAAAGAAATATTTCAGTCCAGCTATGAGTTTGGATGCTAACATCTTTCAAAAAAATGAAAATGTCACACAAAATATTAGTTTTGCACAGAACCAAAAGAAAAAACAAGAATTTTTATTCATAAAAGGTTACTACTAAACAGTTGAGAAAAGTGCTATGCTTCTAGAACAGAAAAACATTATTAACATGAACATCAAAGCATGCAACAAAATAAAAAACATAGAAATAGTGAAATATCATCATACCCAACAGGATAAACATTGCCATAAATGGGGAAAACAATCGAGGAACCAGCAGCTGCATGGTTCATGAGACTTGGTCTTGAAGACATGGCTTCATCTGGTAGAATTGTGTTTCTTCCACTTTTGCGTTTATTACCAAACCAAGCTGAACAAGATGACAAGTTGAACATCATCATTGTAACCACAAATATCACCCCCAATCCCACCTTACCCATCTTCATCTTCTTCTTCTTCTTCTCTGATCTCTAGTAATGAAGAAAAAGAAGAAAAAAAAACTATTCTTTAATTTGTTTTATTTTTTATAATGTATGGATGAAAGAAATTGAAGAATGGTGGGGTTGAGTTTAAATATTTAAATTAATGATTCTTGTTGGGAAGAATTGGTTGTGTTAGTTCATGAAGAAAAGGAGAGAATAATTCAATATTAGAAATGGGATTGCTTCTTTTGCTATGTTTTTTATATCCCTTTCTTATGAATCTTGCAAAGATTCTTTATGTTATGAGCACTCTTTGAATTCATATACTAGTAGAAAAGAAAAAGAAAAATAATTGGGAGAGTGTGTGAAGAAGAAAAATGTATGTTGAAGCAAATGGCTAATGAGCAAGTGTTGAATTTTTAGTATGTCATTGTTTATTTCCTGGAAAGTTCTCCACTGCTCCTTCTATGGCCCTTGTGAAAATGATTGCAGCACAAAACAACAAAAGTAGCAATAAAAAATGGAAAAAGTTTAATGAAATTTATGTTGCCTTTGACTTTTGTTAATGTCAGTTTGTGGTTTTATATTCTTGAGCACATTTTTCTTCTTAAATTTTACTACTTCTAAACCTTTTTTTTTAAAGTCATAAACCTTTTAAGCTGTTATAATTAGCTTTTTTTTTATTGATCAATCCAATAAATTTGGATTGCATACAATTGGAATATTATGCATTCATATACCATTTGATCTGAATCAAATGGCACTGATATGATACCATTACTGTTAAGCTCATTTTAGTGTTATAACTCATTTGAGTTTGAGTGTGTGACACATTGTGTCAACTCATTTTTAAGAACAATTATCATTTTTTCTACAACGCTAAAAAATAACAATAACACAAAGTTGATTCCTCATTAGTCTCGGCAGTTGCACACAGAGGATATCCAATAAATAAATTTGATTATAAAAATATTAAGATGAAATTGCTAATTTTTTTTAATAACATATAATTATTGTAAAGTTCTTTTAATTATTTTTACAAGTAATTGTTGATATATTTATTTACAGTAATTGGGCTTCTAGCCATCTACCTTACCAAAAAAATGCAGAAAACAAATGCCTAGAGAAAAACACCACCCCATCTAAGAGACTGGGAGAAACAAGAAGATTATATTTATATGTCCCTTGCACTTGCACATCATCCTTTACTTAGACCATCCTAACAAAGCAAGAATTATGGCAAAAATATTGCCATCTAAAATGGCCCTCAACAGTTTTGCCTTCTCAGGTGTATATGGTGGGTACCTTATGGATGGATCTGAATCAAAACCTTTATACAAAACTGCTTTCTTATGACTGAAACTATCAAAAGAGAACTTTCCATGGTAACAACCCATTCCACTCTCTTCAACTCCTCCAAAAGGCAAACCACGAGTTGCAACCTGAATCAACATTGTTGTACATAAGTCAGTATAATATGTACATTGATTTAATGAATGGAAGCAGTTACGTGTAGCATTGACACTTCAAATTGAAGATGTCTCAGATATCTAACATGTATCGATGTCGAACACCAACATTGAGACACGGATGCATGCATGTGATAACATTCAATTACTTCTCTTTTCTCAAATTATCATTAGTGTTGACATATTTGTGTTTATCACAGTGTCGTGTGCAGTGTTTGTGCTTCATTGCTTGCCTATTCAAAATTTAGCTGGTAAAGTCTTGAGCATCTAACATTCATAACATGCCTAAAAGTACTTAATACTGATTCAAGTCAACATTATATCAGCCAACAACCAGAAAATATATTAAGCAAAGTTAAGTCGTTTTATGTATGTGCCAATGAAAGATGCCAAAGAAAGAATATAAAATTTTCTTTTGTCTACTGATGCACTACCAGAGAACAATAGATTTATGAAAATAAGATCATATTTATAAAATAAAAAGTTATTTGATAAATTTTCATGTATAAGTTTCAAAATTAGAATAACTACATGCACGACAGCGTCGTTGATGAGCATCCCTCCGGAAGATATTTTATCCACATAATCCTTCTTCAGCTGCTCATTGTTTGTAAAGAGATATGCAGCGAGAGGTTTTGGCCTTGATTTTATTATACTATAGCTATCTTCTAAGTTGTCTACCTGAAAAAATGTGAAGAAAAGATACAAAGACTTAGATTTATGTGAAATATAAATTAAAAAAAAAAAAAACATAACATGTATTTTCATCATTTATGATCTAGTACTAGCACTCACAGTGATAATTGGCAATATTGGCCCGAATATCTCCTCTTGCATAACCAAAGCTTCTTCTGGAACATCCAATAAGATAGTTGGAGCAATCTTTCTGCAATATAGAGGAAGAATCGATCTTATGGTAATGTTATAAATGATTAATTCCGATCTTAATAACTAGGACACGCATGCTAACTCACAATTTCTTCTCATCCCTCTGACCTCCTAGAACAATTTTGTCAGATGCCTTATCCTCATCCAGGAGTTTTATGAGTCGTGCAAATTGAGTTGGAGACACAATACGAGACATGTCTTTGGAATCGATCGGATCTTTCCCAAAAAAATTCTCCAATTCTTCTTTTAAAGCAGCTATCTGTTTAATTTAATGAGAATATGTCAAAGAGTAATATAACAAAACAAATTTTGTACTATAGTCTATAGAGCAAATCTTACAAGCTTAGGAGCAAAGTCTTTTCTTGTGATGATATAGTCAACAGATATGCATGCTTGTCCACTATTACAAGCCCATTTGCCAGCTACTATCCTCCGAGCAGTGACCTGAAATTTCAATGATTATTATAGATGAAAATTTTATTATTAAATGCATAAATAACAAGCTCAAAGAGATTATGTTACTTGTAAGTTGACATTTGAATCAACAACAGCTGGACACTTTCCTCCAAGCTCCAGAATCACTGGAGTAAGATGCTTTGCAGCCGCAGCCATAACAATGCGACCTACTCTAGCACTACCTGAGTAAATTTCATCTATTATGCATAAAACCTTATAGCGGAGTTGGCATGCTAATTAAACAACATATATTTTATTATAAATTTTCAAGCTGCGAATGAGTAAATGATGACAAGTTTCTTAGGGTCTTGATACAATATCATTGGGAAAAATTTAATTACCTGTGTAAAGAATCTTATCCCACTTTTGGTCCAGGAGTGCAGTTGTTTCAAGAACAGCACCTTCAACAACTCTTACTGCAGAGTTGTCTAGATAACTTTTTAACAAATTTGCAAGCAGGGATGATGTTGCAGGAGATATTTCTGATGGTTTCAAAACCACTGTGTTGCCCGCTGAAATGGCTCCAATGACTGGATCCAATGATAATGCTGAAGGTAGGAGATAAAACCTTTATCAGTGGAAAGGAAAGGACACAGACAGAAGATGAAAAACCAATCCACTGGATTGTGTAAAAAAGACACATGTTCTACATACAGAAAGGAAAGTTCCATGTTGATATGATCAACACAACTCCTAGTGGTTCTGAGACGATCTCTGCTGATGATGGAAATGTTGTGATTGAAGTATTCACCTAAAAGAAGGGGAAAAAGAAAGTGTATTACTAATGAAGTCAAATTGAGTCATAGTCATTCTTATTCTTTGTTATTACCTTTTCAGGCTTCATCCAATGTTTCAGTTCTTGAAGTGCTTCATTACATGCAGATTTCGCCTGAAAAATCTGCATTTAAAATTATGGTAAGGTTAAGACGATTACCATACAAATTGAAACATTAACTAAATGCCATCATGACAACAAAGAATGGAGATAATTCTTATGCTACTTATGATTCTATTAACAATAACTTCAATAGAATTATTACCATTAACTACAAATGGAAAGAATTCTTCAAAATAAGATAAATGATTCCATTAAATATTAATTGCCATTTGGCAATAAGTTTGGTTTCTATTAAGGTTGGTTTTAAATTGCGGTTGCTGTTAAGTGCGAACATTTATATTGCGGTAAACTGTTATATCAATGGCAGTTGTAGGCGGCAACTCAGTACAAAATATAGAAACAAAATAGGAAATTGATCGAAGACCTCAGTTATATATGCTTCTAGTCTAGGTTTAGAAACGTCCTTATGAAGAGCATCAATAATTTCATCCTCTTTCTCTTCTAACATCTTAGCTATGGCCTCTAATTGTGAAATCCGCCATTCGTAACTCTTTGTCTTGCCTGTATCAAAATTCTTTCTGAGCTCTCTAACAAGCAAAGCAGCCTTGTCTCCATCAAATACTTCATTATTTTCTACTTCTGATTCCACATATAGAGTTGCAGAAGAACTCCTTCACAACATAAAAAAAACATTATTATTCTTAAGCAAATACAATTAAATCACCATGATCAAAATGTGAAGAGAAAAAGATAGAGAGTTTACGACGAGCGTGAAGAGAAAACAACACGGCGCGAGTTGAAATGAAGTTGCTTGGGAAAGCACTTTGTGGTTAAATTGTTTGCAAAGAGTCTGCTACCAACTAAAGCACTGTTACAAATCATGAAGAACTGAATAAGACACTCTCCAATTATGATGAAATTATAGCATTCTTAGCAACATATTTTTGGTAAACAATCATTGGTTTTATGTATGAAATATGAATTGAATTGAAGATATAAGTAATAAAGAAACAAAAAGATGTACCTAGGAGCAGGCAGTGGTTGAAGGCAGAGGCTTTTCATGGTGAAACAAGGATGAGAAATAACAAAGATATTGTCGGTTTAGGATCATAAAATTGTTGTCTTCAATTCAACTAGGAATTGGTAATAACAAACACAATGTAACATAGAATTTGCATTTAACTTTGTTGGTGAAAATGAGGTGAGCCTTGACAACCTACCCTTAAACTGAGTGAGTCGGTGGAATATGTATTGAATCTAATCTAAAATTTAGAATACCAAAAGTGGTTAAGTTAAGAGAGGAAAAGTAAAGTATATAGTTGGTGATTGGTGGGTTATGGAATTTGAAAGGAGTGAGTGGCTATAATTATTCTGTTACGTGGGATAATAAATAAAATATCCTAATGAAACGATAGTCCTAATAGAGTGGGACGGCTCATACAAAATGTTAGAAAGGGACAATTACATAGATGTCAAAAAGGGATCTGCATGTGGCGGCACCTCGACATAGGAAAATTAAATTTTCCACCTCTATACTTAACTTAACCTCTCACCCTACAAATTATTTGAAAATTCTATTTTGTCCTTTTTATTATTAAATTTTTTATGATATTAAAATTTATCATTTGTTTCACCTCTACAATATATTATTCTGATAATTTTAATTTTTTTTTAGTTTGATGTGTTTACCGGAACAATTTTTCAATGTGTTCTGATGTGATAATTTTATCAATTTTTTTAAACATTCATACCATGACACTTGAAAATTTTGTTCCAATTTATTAAAATTTATATCGAAACACTTGAATATCTATACAGAAAAACTTTTAAAACTGTTCCAGTATTGGGATTTAAAGAATGATATAGTATAAAGCTCAATGCCAATACCGGAACCGGAACAATTCAGCGGGGTTAGAATGATATAGTATACAGCAAGGTTAAATCTCAATACCGATACCGGAACAATTTCTAATTAGAAATTATTAGCAATACCTTGAAAAATTTGATAAAATTATCATACCGGAACACATTGAAAAATCGTTCCAGTAAGCACATCAATCTGGAAAAAAATTAAAATTATCGGAACAATATATTGTAGGGGTGAAATAAATGATAAAATATAATATTATAAAAATTTAATAATAGAAAGGGCAAAATAGGATTTTCAAATAATTAGTAGGGGTGAGGGGTTAAGTGTAGGGGTGAAAGGTTTAATTTTCGCGACATAGTTACTAATCTGTCTTATTAAATCTATTTAAAAAAATGGCATAGATCATTTAAAACTCAGTAAGATTCTATGCTTGTAGTATTTGTATATAAAGATGTATTAAGTTTTGATGTAATAATTTATTATTCTGATTTTTTTTAATGGAATATAAATTATTGGTAAGTGAATTTTTCCTCTTCCAATCGAATTTTTCGGCTTTCCATTTACAAAATGTAAGGATTAAACTTTTGATCACTTGTTTAAGAGATCTAAAGTCTGTATCACATTGATCAATTCATTATTGATAATTTTATTCTAATTTTAAAAAATTTATTCTAATTTTAGTCTTTAAATATTTTATTTTTGTACAAACTTTTTGACAAAGTGGAACTTTTCATATAAATTAAATTTAGACTAGAGAAAATGAAATGAAATATAGAAAAACATGGGCCAATGTAGCCACGACAGTAGTGATTAAATGTGATTAAATAGTCAACTGTAACACTTATAATATTATAAAAACTACCCTTTAGTTGCCTTCCATTGGATATCAGATATCATTGAATGCCATCAAATTTGTCATTGTAATTGGTCTCTCTAATCCACTGATCCCAGCCACAGTATCATGATGCTGTTCAATTTGCAAGTGAGACATTGCTACTTATTTGGCCAATAGTTAGCAATAATTTTCAATTCAAGCTCGTACTTACGGAGTATACACATGTTTGATCATTTTTGGTGTACGTTCTGAAATCTAACTAAGGAACACAATTGTTATTATACGTCCATAAATATGAGAATCTACCAACTATACTCTATAGTAGTTTCATAGTAAATATCTATAATCATACTAAAATTTAAGATAGGAAATAAAACAAAAGTTGAAAAAAAAAAATGGGGGCAGCGAGGAGGGCCAAGGGCAGATAGGACTAAACAAATATGGTAAAGCTCTATACCAAGGGTCGTGATCATGTTGTATGGGCACTGTGCGTCCGAGAAGCCCAGATTCCAAAGACAAGAAACCAGAAAACAAACAATATTGCCCAATAACGTGCAGGTCCATACTTGATTCTGGTAAGCACAAACTGCAATAACCAATTACATGAAAGAAATAATTAGATTTTCATTGGCACCAGAGTTGAAAGAAAAATAATTGCAGATAAAATATGTAAATGCCTTTAAGATCAAGCATCTTCTGTATTGTTTTCCTATTTCCTGCTGTCGTAATTTTGAAAATGATTTGTTCAATTATTAAAAGTTCCGGGCTGGTTGAAATTGAACAGTGAACCAACACATACAATCATGGTCTTCTGTTAATTGAATTATTTCTAAAAGCATAGTCAGGTTTTAGTCCCGCCAAACAACAACAAAATCCGAACCAAGTTTCTTTAAAAAAAGTACAGCCAAGGAAATACTTACGAAGCGGAAAAAAATCACCAATGTTAAAGCACAAACACTTCCAAGTAGGAAATGAAGACCACTTCTTGCAGCTTTCTGGACAACAAATATAGTCAGCAATAGTATTAGGCACGTGCTTCTGACCAAAATCTAAGGGAATAAGCAGCCAATAACAACAACAACAACCAAGCCTTATCCCACTAAGTGGGGTCAGTTACATGGATCAAACGACACCATAATGTTCTATCAAATACCAATACATATAACCGCAATTCCCTAATACAAACTACTGTATTTCAAAAAAATACCAAAAAAACAAACATATAATTATACATAAGGAAGTGTAAGGCACAAAATAAAAAATACAATAAGGGTTTCATCACACTGCCCGTCCAAAACAGAAACTATGCTCCAACAACACCAACTGAAGGATAGCCAAACAGCGCACATAAGATTTTATCCTTTGCAATCTTACCAAAACAACTATAAATGACAAGGTTTATTGTTAACTATAGAAAACTGTTCTAGCCTTCTGGGGTTAAGGCACACATCATCTTCTCTGCAAAGCTTAGAAAAGGTTGCTCTAAAGAAAAGTGACGCAGAGACAAGTGACATGCTTTTTCTTAGTTAGATTTGCACATATCAGATATAAAAAATTGATATGTGGACTTCCAAATAGGTTTGTTAATATTCAAGAAAGAAAATCGTGGAAAAGTAACTCTACATTATAAGACCAAAGTCTAAGTCTCCTATCATAATTGATCGATAGATATAAAATCTAGCATGAACAAAGAGGATTGTAGTTTATGACTTTTCCTGTCATTCAAATATCATTAGAAAAGGATACCATGAATAAAATAGAATAGAACAGAAGCAGCTAATGGTGACTTATGCAAAGTAGATGGGGGAAAAGGAAAGGCCTGCAGAGAATAAATATTCCCTGCCCAAATGTTCTCCCAAAAATTAATCAAGTCTCACCGATTTACTCCGAAAGAAATGAATATTCAAGATTTAGAGTAAGTTAATGATTGCTACATTGGCATGGCACCAATTTACTCCATCTCATTCTTGCTAGTTACAATGCATAAATCAAGACCAATTTTACTAGATATTCATAAAAGAATGCCTTATAGTAGCAAGGATTAAAAATGAACAATTTCATATTTTACACCAGACATAATCTGACCATTCAATTTATATAATTGACGCTTTCATAGTATACATAAATAAGATTCTCAGATAAATCTTAAGGGTATGCTTAGATGGAGGAAAATGTTGAGTTAATCGACCCTTGTTAAGGAGATTATTGAAATAGATATGAAAATGAAGGATTGTCATCATGCCTCACTCAATGCCTGTATCACTATCAGAATGTTTGAAAATTTAAGATGCTATGGATCCATGCATCCATATAATATAATGGCATATTTAAGCAGAGAAAGAACATCTAAGCAAAACCTTCCATATAAACATATTAGCAAGTTTGGTTACATATCCCTATTGACATTCAATTTTACATACCTTCCCAACACGAGGAGCTATAAGCCAGACAAGGGTTATGGTAAGCAGTCCTGTAGCAAGCAGGATCCCTGTACATTCTACGGCCCACTTAGTAGCAGGATTCTGTACGGGGCCAGCTTCTTCGACAACAATATTCAAAGGTTGCTCAGAGACAAGCAGTGAAACTGAATCCACATTGCTATTGTTGTTAAAGTTACTGCTATTGTGAGGACAAAACCATAGTGCAATTTCACTTAACCGTTGCCTCCGGATTGCAGCCACAGCATCAGGATCCACGCCAGTATTTGGATGATCTTGTGTAGGACCAGGATCTCCATTGACAGTTCTTTCCCTCAATGCTTCATACTCTTTTAAAGAACCAACAACCTTGTTGAAGTCAGATATTTGGATATTTTTTGCTACATGTCCACATATTTCACAAATGGTAGATCCGTGGTTGATAAACCATTTGAGCGCACAAGCATAATGTACTAAAGCAAGGTCATTTTTACAACAACAACCGAGTTCAATTAATGTATCTTCATGAGACAAACCAAGTTCCAAATCATTCTTACATATAAAAACCTCCCCATTAGGGCCTACGAATTCCATCATCCCAGATTTGCTTTCAAAGCTACTGTTAAGAGTCGTATCTTTTGTAACTCCCTTGTCATCAGACTTTACTACCCCCTTGTTTTTTTCTATAACTGGGGCGATACCCAAAAATTGTAGGGCAGCATCACCCCGTTTATCAGACTCAGCACACTGACACACGCGACAACTTGGCAACCCCGTTTCCCTCTCCAAACTAAGTCGAGAATGAGATTCAAAATCCCCATTCTCGACACACGAGGAACCATCATCATCATCGCTAACTTGTTTTTTTGTAGGTGAGTCGTTTTCCTTGCCCATCTATCTGATCAGTTCTTTATTTAGATTCAAACACACAATGCTATCTTCCACATTTAGAAGTATGAAACCAAAAACCGGCGCGCCTTTCAACAAGTGAAAAAGGTGGATGCAAACATTGTCCAGCAGAATACAGAATTTACAACGCTGCAGTGCAGATTAAGTTGTTAAAGCTGAAACATGAATGTTAATTCCATTTTAATATAATCCTTTACTGAATCACAAAAAAAAACTAACAAGTAGAAGATAAATTATTGTGTAACATCCAATAAAAAGACCTAAATTAAGATATTATTTATTATAAAGTAAAATTGACGGAACGGATTGAACAAGTAAAATAATAATAAAATAAAATAGTAATATGTAATGGAGGAGAATGGTAAACAGGTAAAGTCAAAGAAATTTCAAAGTAAAATCCCATCACTGTCAGCGCGCGCATACTCGAATGAGTCAGTCAAAAAAAGAGTTGATGATAGTTGAACAAGTTATTGAACTTGAATGAATGAAATTGATAATGGGAAAACGAAAACGGAAAAGCTTTACGATTCCTAAAAAGAAAAAAGAAACGGTTGAGATAGAGTTGATAATAATAAGAAGAAATAATGAGATTGAATTGAAAACGGTTAGATAGAGAGTCAGTCTTACAGTGAATTGGAAGAAGGAAGATGAGAAGAGATAACGGAGAAGCAGCAGAATTGAATTGAGTTCCGTTCCGTTTGTTTACACGGTTTTGTTGGTTGTGTATTATTGCAATTGCAATGCTAATAACTCATTCACTCACTCACGTACGTCACACATCTAACCACCACTGCTTCCGTGTCTATAGTAATTGATCAAATGACACACTTTAAGAAAAAATGTATAAAAGAAAGAGAGAGAATATGACTTTTACTAAAATATATTCTATTTTTATTGGTAGTAGACATTGGAATACTAAAAAATATATTTTAGTGTACTTTTTCTCTTATCTACTGATTGCTTTAAAAAATAAAATAGTAAAAACTAATGTTATAAATAGTACTATATGACACTTTTTTTAGGACAAATAATTTTGAAAAGTATGACATTTATTTTAGGACGAAGAAAGTACTAATTAGTAATAGTTATACTACCCACTCCGCACACGGATGGATGGATCATTTCCACTATTTAGATTACTGTAGTGGTACTGTTTAATTACATATGCGTCTCCTCTTCTTAATTCATTACGGCAATAGCTTATCCTTTTTTCCCTTTCGAGCCGCGATATCTAACTTTTCCCTTTCTGTCAACACTACTATAAATCTATAATTAAGCAAAAAAGAAAGAGAATCATTTATTTAAGAATGAAAGAAATTATTTATTTATTTTTCCCAATTCTCACCGCCGCGGAATTAGGGTGGGGCTGAGTCTGGTCATGTCCCACTGTCTAAAACAAATTATCATAGTATATTATTAAAGTATTTAAGTGTCTAAAAAAAATAATACCAATAATTATATTACTAAAAACTTTATGTTTCAAGAAAAAAATAGAGTTGTTAGCTATGATCCTAAGGATAAATATAAATCTTTTAACATAAATATTATTTGTACTATAGTTGATAATATTTATGTTTTTTTTTAACACAAAAATAATAATTGATAATATTTATGTTATTTTCGCTCTAATCATGCTATTTGTTTAAATTGAAAAAGAAATTAGTGCAACTATTAGTTTAGATTTTGTTATTGTTTATTTTTAAATACTCGATTCAGGTCGAGAATGTCATTTTAAAGAATATATAGTTTAATTTTGTAATAATAAACTTTATGTTTTTAACGACTTAATTATATGTAATATAATTTATCGTATTTAATTTAATTATTATATATAGTTTATTTGAGTGGCCCACTAATGTTTTTTTTCCTGGTTCCGCCACTGTTCACCGCCTTCATTTTTATTTTTATTATTACTACTTCCCTTTCTGATTATAAAATACAAATGCTTAAAAAATATATATAAATTTGGATTCATTAATTGATTAGATATATCAATTTTTTAATAAATCTAAAAAGTCAGATAAACATTTAAGAGATAAAATGTCTTTCGATTAGAGATAACTTACTTAGCTGCAGCATTATACCTCATGGTTCTCATCTTCATGGTTCTCATCTTTGCAGTTTTGGGTGTACTTCCTTAGAATCTCTATCTCATCTTCTTTTTTTTTTTGTTTCAACTCTCATTTGGTTTGGAGTGATGTGTTGCAATGGTTAGGTGTTCTAGGTGTCTTGCCTTTAAAGTCGGTCCCTCATGCTATCCCTCATTCCCATTATAATTCCACTTAAATATCACTTTTCTTCCCTACTTTCAGGTTTTATGGTTAGCAACAATTTGGTTGATTAGGAAGACTCGAAATGAAGGTCTTTTTCATAATAAGGTTTTTCATGTGAATTAGGTGTTTGATCAGATTAAACTTCACACTTAGTGGTGGTTAAAGATGAAATGCCCTCATACAACGCCTGAGTTTAGTTTTTGATATTCCACTTCGTTAACTTGTTTAGGGTGGAAGGGGTAGTTGATTTTGTAGCGGGATGGTGTTTTGTCCTTGTCTTGATGTGTTTTTGTACCTTGTTCATTTGATATCTTTATATATTTTCTCTCTAGATAAAACCCAACTTGTGCTAGTCTAGTTTATTTTATTTTAATATATTCTTTTTGCTGCTTCAAAAAAAAAACATTGTAGAGTTTGTTTGATTCCTAAAATATATTAGTTGTAATAGAAAAATATAAGAAGAATGATCATCCAAGTATAACTCTCACATGTGATACGAAAGGATTGGAGTTCAAACTATAGTATACTCATTTATTCATTTTATATGAAATTTAGCAGCTACGTGACTTAAAAAAATATTATATTTTATTTGTTCTTTATTATAAGAAATAATGTATTTTTCCAGATTCATTAAAAAATATGATTCATCATGCATGTGGTTTATAAACTACACTGTCTCTTGTAATCAAGAACAAAAGTAATAATAACACATAACAAACTCTTTTTTTTTGTTGTGTATGTTGAATAATTTATTGTTTTGTACAATGATTTATAGACAAAGTACAACTACAATAATGTTTTAAAATCAAACAAAATACAATTAATTTTTTTTTTTAGTCGACCAAACGCACTCTAAAACATATTTCACATGTTTAAATTCTTTAATTTTAAATGCTCACAAGATAGAAGACTTTCTAATTCCATAACACTATAATAATAATAATAATAATAGTAATAAAAAGAAGTTTTAAATTCTAAAATTTGGAGAGCCCTTCATCTCCTAATTGATCAGAATTCGTCCATGACCTCCACGGAAATAATTCTAGATAATGTCAGTAATACAAATCTTACCACGAGATAACAATGTGAGCGAGCGAAGAGCATTTTCGAATAAATTCACATTGAAATATGAAAAGTCATATTTTTGGGCCTCTTAACCCAAAAATTAAAATGGGCCAAATCCAAATTCCAATCCAACTTTCCCTTTGTCACCGTTCCAACGTTACCCTCTTTGTAAGCTTCTTCATCGTTCTCCTAAAACCCTAAAAATGGCGTCTCTGCAACTTCGCAGACTCTTACTCCGATCCGTTCGTTACCGTTCCATATCATTCATTTCATCTTCTCCAATTCAACCACCTCCTCATTCCTCCCACCAAATCCCTTCCAATTTTTCATCACATTTCCAACACTCAAACATTTTCGCTCCACATCCACTTTTCCAAACCAAAAACTACTCATCAGAATCCATTTCCCCAACCGAAAAACTCTCAGACGAATCGGATCCGATTGCCCGCGCAATTTCATCGGAGCTTCTCAAAGAACCGGACTCCGATCCAACTTCTGTCGCTGAGCGCCTCCAGCTTAGCTTCTCACACGTTACTCCAACTCCCAATTTGATTCTCCAAACCCTAAATCTCTCCCTTGAAGCTGGCAGAAACGTTTTAGGGTTTCACCAATGGCTCGCTTCGAATCCCAAATTCACACAAACCGACGAAACTATATCTTACTTTGTGGATTATTTTGGTCGCCGGAAAGACTTCAAGGCCACGCACAAACTCCTCATTGGCGGCGGTGCGGGTTCGAAGACCTTACTATCGGCAATCGACCGGCTTGTTCGCGCCGGTCGTCAAACTCAGGCGGTTCAATTTTTTGAACGAATGGAGAAGGATTACGGTTTGAAGAGGGATCGGGGTTCGCTTACGGTGGTTGTGGAGAAGCTTTGTTTGAACGGTTATGCAAGTTATGCGGAGAAGATGACGAAGAATTTGGCGAAGGAATTCTTCCCTGACGAAGAAATGTGCGATTTACTGGTTGCAGGTTATTGCATTGATGGGAAGATCGAAGAAGCTCGGAGGCTCGCGGAGGAGATGTATCGTGGGGGATTTGAGCTCGGTGTTAGAGCTTACAATGCCATGCTTGATTGTATTTGCAAAATTTCTCGCCAAAAGGATCCGTTTAAGCTTCATTCGGAGTCTGCGAAAGTGCTTGTGGAAATGGACCAACACGGGGTTCCAAGGAATGTTGAGACATTCAATGTGTTGATAACGAATTTGTGTAAGCTGAGGAAAACTGATGCTGCTTTGGGGTTGTTTTCTATGATGAGAGGGTGGAGATGTAATCCAAATGAGACTACGTTTCTAGTTTTGATTAAGAGTCTTTATCAGGCTGCAAGGTTGGAAGAAGGAGATGGAATGATTGATGGAATGAAATCTGCTGGTTATGGTGCGTTTCTTGATAAGAAAGCTTACTTTCATTTTCTAACCATTTTGTGTGGCATTGAGAGGATTGATCATGCTATGAAGGTTTTTGCTATGATGAAGGCTGATGGGTGTGAACCTGGTGTTAAGACTTACGACTTGTTGATGAAGAAATTGGGGGCACATAATCGTATTGATAGGGCTAATGCTCTTTTCAATGAAGCTTGTGGTAGAGGATTGCCTGTGACTCAGAAAGAGTATGTTGTTGACCCGAGATTTTTGAAGAAGAAGAAGGAGGTTAAGGAGAAGAAGAGGGAAACTTTGCCTGAGAAAATGGCAAGAAAGAGAAGACGCTTGAAACAGATTCGGTTGAGTTTTGTGAAGAAACCTAAACGAATGATGCGTGGATGATCTCATTTTTGCACTTAGAAATAGACTTCTCTGTTTGAACATTGTTTTTCATGATTAGTTTTACTCTTGCCTTGTGCTTGGATGGTATAATCTAAGAATGGAAATAAGTTAAGAGAATTTAAAATCTTATACATCCCTGTATTTTGATCTGGTAGTTCTGGAACCAGAACCAAAGAATTTTAAATATCTCCTGATTGATCTTTCATCAAAGAATTTTTTAATATTTTGATCTTGTATTTATGCAATGTGTTTGTTCCGTGCTCTCTTCCCAATCCACAAATCGTTGCTACACCATGTTTCTATGGCTTCCTTTCTCTGTTCTATGTAGAGTTGCATTGCAGCTATATCAAAGAAATCATGTGGAGTGTAAGTGAAGGCTTCAGTTCTTAGTTGTTATGGTGAATTCCGTACTTCCATATTCCATGTTAGCAAGTCTGTTGTAGATGTCTTTTTTTCTTCTTCTTCAAATTTTGTTACAATAGTATGTACTGATTTGGAGTAAATGGTATGCAACCAATGAATTGGTTGGTATGTAACTATGTAAGTGATGAATAGAGCTTCAAAGATTTCTTTTTGGTGAAAAGAACATATCTAACCTTAGGCTAGAATATATCTATTAACATTAGGAAAATATGGTGAGGCAGAACATATCTTATTGATTCTGTTCCTTCTGCTTCACTATTGTTGTAAAACTCATTTTATTGGAACCTTGGATATTATAACATCAAACTGCAGACATTCCTGACCATGCATTAGCTGGTGGACATTGAATGAAACTGACTCATCGGTGAGATTGTGAAGATTTTTTTTGGGTGATAGTCAGATTGTTTAGTATAGACAATATATGGTGATTCTCCATTTAGGTGCAGATACCTCTGCTTTGGCAATGGATGGTGTAACACTACTTCTTTTGATATGAGTATTAGATAAAATAAAATTGAAAAATGTTAACATGTGCTTAGAGTATTAGATACCTCTGTTTTAGGACAAGTCGGTGCTCCAGATCAAGCTTGCTTGTTATGCCAGCTCTGTTTTTATAGTCTCATCTCTCATGATAAGAATAGCAGATAAAATAGACTTTTAGGATTTAATAAAGCAGTGTCAAAATTGGATGTTTCATGTCACGTACTATTACCCATGTTTATTTCATTTATTTTTAATAATAATAATAATAATAATAATACTCAATACAAAAACACCCTGAAACAACAAATATTGTTACCCCATGACATCACTTTTCTTGTCTCAACAGATTAATTGACCAGGCATTCTTGCAATAGAAGACATTTGCTTTGCAAACTCAAATGTCCTCTTTCTATGAATTTTATGAATAAAAGTATAGCCATTGTATAAAATGTTACTGTAATTAGTAAACGAATCAAAGAAAACAAATGGTACATCCAAATATTATTGTATCCCCTTAATATATAACTAGAGATTACTACCTTGGTGAACATATGTGTCCTTATTTTTCTTCATCTTAGTCTTAATGAACATTACATAAACATAAAATCCAAGGTAGTGCAAGATTATTGTACCTTACCTAACCCAAACTCCCTTTGATTGAATCCAATTAATTGTTACTGTCATAAATTATGTATGTCACCCTCCTTAATGCTCCTTTTTGCATCATCCTTCTTCTTACCCCACTCATGAAGCCTCAGGTGTAGCTCTGCAGCAGCAATCAAGAAGTAAATAGCTTGTTTTGGAGTCAGAATATTAACAATCCCCTGCAAAGCTCTCATCCTTAAACCATCAGCTCTATCCAAAATCTTCTCCAAACCTTCCACCTTAGGTTCAAGAACTGATTCAATCCTCTCTTCTAATTCGTTCCTCTCATTTTCCCCACCTCTAATCATCTCAGAAACCACATGAGACAACTCCACCATCGGAGCATCAGCCACCGTCTCCTGATGCTCAGCCATCATATCAGTTATCTCCCTCTCTTCCCTAATAGTCCTCTTCTGCAAAGCATCGAACTCGGCGAGTTGAGACGCCGAGAGATCACCGAGGTCGCATGTTTTTTGTCTTTGAATAAGGTCATTCAACCTTGCTTGAAATTGCATACTACATTTTGAATATAGTAAATGAAATGCCATGCTTGGTCTCCATCCACCAATCCAAAGAAAAGCCTCTTCTAAAGTGCTTAACCATGGTGGCGAAAACATGGACAAAACATCTTTCTTTGCAAAACTTGACTTTGTTTTGTAGTAACACTCATAATGTTCAATAACTTTATCAATAACTGTATGCAATATGTCATTTGTGAGCTGAGGTTCAGCTGACTTAGCTGCTACAAGTTCATTTAGATATTGGTTTTGCTCAACCATCCAACACTCATAAAACTTGTGAAAGCTTTCACTACCATCAAAGTTAATGTCATTAGTGGAACTGTTTGGAATCATAGACATCACTTTTTGATGGTGTAGTGTGTTGCTCAATGTTGTTCTTGGTGCAAAAACAAGCAATGTTTCCATGTTTTTATAGGCAAGTTGGGTTCAGAGTTTCTGCCGTTGGTTTTATAGTTATTGGAAAATAAATTAAATAATGATTTATGGTTGTTATTGAAGAGGTTTGGATTTGTGTGCGTGAGTGAAGACCACTTGCTCAAGTTGTTTACTAGTACTATATGAAAAAAATGATATAATCTTAGCAGATAAGATGGAGAACTTGAAAAAAAATGAATGACAGAAGTAACTAGAAAACTGTCTAGTGCAGGGAATCATGTGCCGCTGTGTGCCAACCTTGCTTCCCCAAAGCATCTGATAACAAGAGCAAGTTGTATTATGGTTAATATATCACTTTTTCGTTGTCTTAAATGATATGATAAATACTATTGAAATTCATACACATTATGATGTCATGTGTTTGAACTTGAGTAAAACGTTTAATGTGACAATTTCGATATAGTCACAATTTAAAGATAAAACTATGACATAAAATATATCAAATCAACATATACTTATTGAAATTGTATTTCAAAAAATTTATATTAAAATTGTTACGTCTCACCCTAAAATACGTCACATCACATTTTAAAATATTGTATATTTTCGATCGCATGCGAGGTCTCACGAATTTATATTTTGTAAAAAGTGTTTTGCTTGTATATAAACTACCCTTAAATTTGATTCTCAAGCAATATAAAACTTTTAAGTGTACAAAACAGTAAACAATCATAACATATTAAATCATTAGAAAGATTTGCAATAACTTTTATCATAATCAATTACACTGTAATCATAATGTGAAACTTTCTACAAAGCCATATATTGGTTGTGATGTAGTGACCTTAATAACTTAAGAGACTAAAGTAGAAAAGAAAAAATATCTTAAAAGACCTAAATATCTAATCTTTGTAATTTAAGATGCCATAATGGCATGAAACAGATTTAAAAGATCAACGTTAATCTTTTTTTTTTTGCAAGAGATCAAAAGTAAAATAAAAAACAACTTAATTGAACAAAAGTGTAATTTAGTAGCATATAAAAATAACTATATTAAATTATATACTCCCATTATAACTTATAACTTGTAACATTATATTGAAAAAGTTAACATTGATGCTTAAAATGTTATGCTAAATAGACTAATTTAAGGTACTGTAATCATGATTGGCTAATGAATTTCCTAATTATCCTTAATTTTTTTTACGAAATTATCATTCATTTTAAGAATTTTTTAATTGAAAAAAAATGTTTTTTTTTAAATCTCAAATATTTGATTCATTGGACCATCATCAACCCTTACTACTATTCCATACTCTTGGATGAGTCTATGACCTAAGTGACTTAAAGCATACTATAAATTACTACAATTACGATGTTGATTAGATAACATCAGCAGTTGGTGTGCATCTCAAAAAAGAAAAATGTACAAGCGGTCCAATGTCGACGGGAGAACGTCGGCAATAAGCATCTTCAGGAAGGAAGAAACAAACAAAAGAATAACGTAAATATCTCATAACATTTCGAGAATATTTTTTCTTTTACTAAAAGTCTAAGGCATTCGTTCATTTAAATTATTAGAATTCGAACCGAGTATATAACATTGTACGCGTAATTACAGAGATTAATCTTTCAAGTCGAATATAATTTCAAATGATGGCAAAAAAAATTCTCAAGAGAATTTAACACTGTTATATTTTAGGTGATTTCAATCTCATAACTTCCAGTTAAGTTATAAGAAATATTTTATCATCTCGTTCAAATGTACTTGAATATTATAAGTTAGATTTAGTTTTAACTTGATAAAATTATTTTATAAGGTAAAAATTATTTTTGTTTATAAATTCACATTTCATGTTAATTTACATGTAATATAAGACTCTTAACATAAATTAATAAATTACATCAAATATAATCATATCACTAAAAATAAAAACGAAAAGAGTGAATCAATCGAAAAATATTGATTGCATCGGCTGGGTTAGATTGGGTTTGTTTCATTTTTTTAAATCAAAGTTGTTATTTGTATTTTATAATACTCCATCTAGTATTAAATATAAGAGAATTATTATGGTTTAAATACATCAATCATTCCATAAATCTAAAAAGTAAAAGTTCTCTTATATTTAGGATCGGAAGTAATACTCCCTCCGTTCCAAAATAAGTGTCGCAGTTGACCAGTTCACGTTTGCCAATGCACAACTTTAATCGTTAATATCTTTAATTATCTATCTTAAAAAATTATAAAAATTGTATATCTTAAAAATACTCATCAAGACAAATCAAACAACATCTTACTCCCTCTGTCCCATTATATAAGCCCCTCTGACCAAAATCACGTTTATTAATAAATGTTGGTAGTGTAATTATTATGTCTAGTTTGTGTGTAAATTTTACTAAATTGTCCTTTGTTTGTATAGTATTTAATTTGACTTTTCACATTTCAATGCAAGTTAGTGTAATAATTAGGGGTATGTGCAGGAAAAAAGTAATGATTGCACATAGTAATTTGTAAAGGGGTTTATATTTTGGGACTAGACTTTTTTTGAAAGGGTGCTTGTATAATGGGACGGAGAGAGTACTTGCTAATATTTACATTTATATATTAGTAAAAAAATACAGTCAAAGTAGATTATGTGAATAGTACAAAATGATTAACTGCAACATTTATATTGAGATGGAGGGAGTAATAATTTCCAACCATGTGCTTGCTACTGGTAGTATTTTATTTGAGTCATACTTTGACTATTTGTATTTTGATGTTTGTTGTTTTAAATGTTTTTATGTTGCAGTGACACTGGCATGTTACTTATCACATCTAGCTGGATTTGAATTTCATAAGTTGAAGATAATTACTTGCTGGCTGCACCTCAAAACTAATGCCTTCGTCTCCCAAGAAAACCAACCTCAAAATTTTAGGGCTGGTCAGTCACCTTTAATTTAAGCGTGGTCAATCGTACACCATCCATCTATCTACATGTTTTTTTGAGTAAAAATCTATCTACATGTTGTTTTTGGTTAAGATCAGATATTCGTCGTTGAATGCCGTGACTTTTTCTTTACTGAATTAGAAGTATTTTAAAGAATGAGATAAATAGTCGAAAAATTATTACTCCGTATATTATAGTGAGTAGTTTTTGGTTTGAACTGAGTATTATTTGCACGCAACTACTAGTTTTGATATATCTAGTCAAATTTAAAGATATCATTTACCATTTCATCAAAGTGCTCTTGGTATATTATTGCATGTAGTTTATTGTAAATTAGTATTTAAAATATATTGAAAATTTTATTGATGATATATATATGATGTTGTTTAAAATTATATTTTAATTATAATAAAAAATATAAATTATATTTTAATAGTTTCTTAGTTTTTATAATTAAAATAATGAAATAATTTATATGGATTTGATTAAAATAACGGAAAATAAAAGCATATCTTGTATTTAAGAGATATCATCATGTTAGTTTTTTAGCCACAAAGATAAGAAGAGTTGCGATTTTTTATTTTTAATGTGTACTGTCAATTGTTATTAGAATTTTTTATAATTTTGATCTCCAATGACCACTTATAAAGGTGATTCCCTGTGACACTTGCCGACATTACAACTGAAATGTTCCCAATCATTTTAATTTTAACAATTTTTTGAAGAGTTTAATTGTTATGTACTGACAGTGTAAAACATTTTTACACATGCATCCAATCAAATCACGCCATGTAAGTATTTATGGAGATATTTAAGGAACTAACATATAAATGTGACAATTTGTTGTGTTTTGATTGGATGCATGTGTAAAAATGTTTTACACTGTCAGTGCACAATAATTAAACTCTTTTTTGAAAAAATTAAAATGAAACATATCACTGAAAAACTCATATATTTAGCACAAGAAGTGCTAAAAATCAACAAGAAAAAGTTAAATTACATCAAACCAACAATTTAAGAAAGAGTAAGAAAAAAAAGTAAACCACCCGAATATGCTCAATTTCAACAATTTTGTTTCTTCTCTTTAAATCTTTTTGTTCTTTACTATTTCTTCTCATTTACTTGTTAAACAAACTAAATAAGATTATTATCAACAAAAATAAATTTTTCAAACACAAATTAAGTTAACCAACAAGCACTATGTACCAAATACACTAAAACGACCAACATTTATTTTTTTGAAGCAACGACCAACATTTATGGATTTTTTTTTTAAATAACTCTGTCAGCAAAAAAAAATAATCAATCTACCTCTGTTTTTCTGAATTTTTCTTATCTGTCTCACTGTATTTTTTGCAGGTGAACTCGCGACTGACACACGCGAGTTTCAACCTGCTGTTGAAGAAGGAACTCGCGATTGACAGTCTAGAGTTTTTCTTTGAGAACTCGCGACTGGCAGTCTAGAGTTTCCAAAGGAATTTTTTTTTCTGGCGCAGTGAACTCGCGACTGCCAGTGTTGAGTTCCTCTTTGGGAACTCGCGACTGGCAGTGTTGAGTTCCTGAAGGCCGGTTCGTTTTTTTTTTCTTTTCTATTATTTGCTCTTAATAATTTTATTATTCCAACCATTTTTTTAATTTAAAGCAATAAACTACCATTTAACTTAAACGAACCGAAAAGAAAAAAAATCACATTTATGCCTTACTTGAAATATGGATGCATCAAACCGTATTCGCTCTATCGAGTAATCCACTAATTTTAGTTTGGGTCAAATAATTTTAATTCTCTTTTAAAATAGTTTGATTGAACCATATATTTATAATTAAATTCGGCATCAATCATCACCGTTGGACCAATTAATATTCCGTACCACTGAGAACATAATTAATTATTGAAAGTACATTAGGATAGCAACTATTGAGTTGAGAAGAGGCAGAAAGCGTGGAAGAAGAACCACCAAAGCACATGATACAGCAGCAGCACCTAACTTCTTCAATTCTCCCATCCTCCATGTTCGTTTCTTCACTACTTCACCGATAAAACCAACCCTAATTATCCTAACTCTATACAACAAACAATCTTCTTCGTTCTCTATATCTCATATTCCCTTCACAAATGTCACACATTGCTTTCACTGCATCAGCAACAACCACCGCCGTGGCTTTTCACCGTACGCTCTCTCTTCCTCTTCTATCAAATCATCGCTATTTTCTTCTTTAAATGATAATAACTACTTTCAATTTCGAATCAGGCGGAGCGAAACAATGGAGTACGCTGTTTCCGACTACTTGGAGAAGCAGGGGAACCAATCCTTCCGTATTTGCAAACTCTAACAGAAAACGGTTACAGTTACGGTTTTTTGCTTCGGGAAAAAATGGCGCCAATGGAGGTGTTGTGGATGAGATATCCGAAACTGTTAAAGCGCACACGAATTTCGTTTGGCCTGATAACAAGGTTTTATTGCGTTACTCTTTTTTTTATTTTAATTATTCGATATTGAATTTGAATATGAAAATAGATTTTGCTAATTTGTTTGTAAAATTGTAATTGGATTATGATTTATCTGTTGCAGAAACCTAGAGTGTGTATATTAGGTGGTGGATTTGGTGGTTTATATACTGCTTTAAGGTTGGAATCACTCGAATGGCCCGAAGATAAAAAGCCACAGGTAGGTAGTTTAACATTCAAACTCAATTCAGTTCTCTCATGTGTATGGAAGTTGATACAAATGCCGTTGTAGGATTAAATACTTGTGAGATTGATTGAAAGAACTTACCACATTTCCATAAACTGTGTTTTTAGCTCATTTCTCTAAGTTCTCCAAAATCGCTTATGAAAACAACTTAAAGTTTATACGAAGACAATTTAACTTTATTTGATATTTTAATATGGAAATAGTTTATGCATACACGTATATCAGTATATGATAAGCATCTATGCTGTAAGCGCTACATTGAGTTGTTTATCCAAATAGAGGGTAACTCACATGATAAGCTGATATATATTTTGTTTTTCTCTTGGAAGTCGATTGTGCAACTATCATTATCATACTACCTTATATCCATGCAGTGTCGTGCTTTTCTGCACTTTTTTGCTTCCTGCAAATGTTTTGAAATAAAAGTAGAATTCTTTATTTTATATGGAACAGATTGCTCTTGTCGATCAGTCTGAACGATTTGTTTTCAAGCCAATGTTGTACGAGCTTCTGTCTGGTGGTATGAAGTATTATATTTATGCAACAACTGCAGTTTTGTTTGGTTTAAATATGATTAAGCAGAATTACATTATGGCATACAGAAGTGGATGAATGGGAAATAGCTCCCCGCTTCTCGGACTTGCTAGCAAACACTGGTGTGAGGTTTTTGAAAGACAGAGTAAAAGTTTTGCAACCCTCTGATCATTTGGGAGCGAATGGATCCAATGCATCTACTCGTGGAGGAACTGTTCGTCTTGAAAGTGGCCTTCATATTGAATATGACTGGTACAATATGAACTATTTAAGTACCACAGGGTATCCTGGCATCAATATGTTTTATATGCTGCCTCAGATGATTTTTTTCTCTGGATCTGTGTTCTGCATATTGACCTAGGTTCTTCAATTTGTAAAAAATGGGCAACCTCCTGTGACCATCCTCTTAAGTTTATTCTTATAGTGATGATTAGGATTTATGGGCAAGATCCTACGGTGTAGGACTCTGAAATATTTCTTTGGGTATCTAAATAATTTGTAAAAGGAAAATGAACCCATGTATTTTTCTATTGTTAAATGAAGTGCATTGGCAGTGTATAGTATATAGAATTGTACTAGTATAGTTTCTGTTGATTTGAACTTTTTTCATTTCTTCGTGCCGGACAGCCAGGCTGGTTCTTGCTCTGGGAGCTGAAGCTAAACTGGATGTTGTACCAGGAGCGGTAGAATTTGCAATTCCTTTCTCAACTCTAGAGGATGCACGTGTAAGTGCGATGAAGGACGGGTCAATTATTTAGTATCTGAGGGCTAATATGCAATCTTCATATTTTTATTGATTTCACATGCTGGTTTCTCGTTTCAGAAAGTTAACAATAGATTAAAAATATTGGAGAGAAAGACCTTCGGTAAGGACCGCCAAATTAGTGTGGCTATTGTTGGTTGTGGATACTCTGGAGTTGAATTAGCTGCAACAGTTGCAGAGCGATTACAAAATAGAGGAATTGTGAGAGCAATTAATGTTGAAACAACAATCTGCCCAACTGCTCCACCTGGCAATAGGGAAGCTGCACTGAAAGTAAGTTGTTTATAGTTTAAATTTAATGTGGAACTTGAATATCTATTTTGTACAGTACAGCCATAGGCAACTGGGTGATGTTCCGCACAATGTTGCTTTGCACTTCTCTCTATGGCAAGGCAGTGAGATATACTGTTCTCTTTAGAAGTTTCTTTTATACTGTCAAATGACCGATTATCCCAAAAGCTTAAGCTGTTAGGAAAAGCCACATCAATGGTTTTATATTATTTCTAACACGCCCCCTCACGCAAGAGCCCATTGGGCTTGAAGCGTGGATAATGCATAGGCCCACCTACCATATGCTTAAAATTCCACTTTTTAATTATAAAGTGAGGGGAGCGGGAATCGAACTCTTGACCATTGAGTCATAGAGGCTTTGATACCATGTCAAATGACCGATTATCCCAAAAGCTTAAGCTGTTAGGAAAGGCCACATCAATGGTTTTATATTATTTCTAACATATACTATTTCAATATTTAGGCCCTGTTTGGTTCAACCAAGGGGAGGGGAGGGGAGGTAAAATATATTAACTATGTTTGACAAAATTATCCTCATTTTTTTTATTAAAACTCTAAATTATCCTTGTTGAAATATTAAAAATTTAGATATTTGTTTTTTTGTCAACAAAAAAAATAAATTTTCTACTCATTATATATATTTTTTGGTTGTATTTATCTATTAAATTTTCTCCATTAATCCTTATTTTAATTTTATAAGGTTAAGGATAAGAAAGTAAATTACTTATTCCCTCCCCTCCCCTTCCCTCGTTAAAAAATTGAACCAAACATAAAATTTAAAAATCTCCCCTCCCCTCCCCTCCCCTCCAAAAACCCCGAACCAAACAGGGCCTTAGAGACTACTACTTTATGTTTGAAGATGTTAAATAAAATACAAATTTTAATATTTTAGTGACTCTAAAGCTCAAAAATAACTGATCAAATATATAGAGCGATTGTTCATTATTTGGGTTGAACAAATGTAACCCAATTATATGTCGAGACAAGATGATCCTTGCTTAAGCTTGCTTAATGATGCCTAAGAAAACATGTTTAGTCCTCTTAGAAAGACTTGATAATTATTTGAGTAATTACTTTGTATGTTCTGGTAATTATTAGCAAAATTCAAATGGATGCTTGTAATTTGAAATTTGTATTTGGGTTTTATATTTTTTTTTAATATGCTCTCCATGTTAACCTTTTTGTTTAGCACTATACAGATCCAGTCTTATTTAATTTTTTTTAAAGTATACGATTCAATTACAAAATATAAACTGTAGGACCTAGTTGAATTACCCTAAAAAGTCATAACCACTAACCTAATTATATAATTATTCGGAAGAAATCAATTCTGAGCAGTTTGAAATACAAAATTTCTTCTACATAGCTTAAAGAATTTGTATTCTCTAACAAACACATTTCAAATCGAACTGTGAATAACTTAAGCCTAAATCATATACGCAATAGCCGTAATTGAATGCGACAAAGGTGCCCCATGACGAAATTGAGATATTGAATGCTTTCGAAAACATCAGTAATTCTTATTTTTGTCGTTAATGCTTGTCCAGCATGCAATTATCCCTTTTCTTAAACTATGGCTGCAGCTGTATTTTCATACCATTAAATTTAAGTCCTTAGATTCCATTACCAATATTATTGCAAGCATTATTTCTGAAAGGAAATATTATATTGTGGTCTTGTGGATGTTAGGTTCTTTCGTCTAGGAAGGTTGAACTTTTATTGGGTTATTTTGTTAACGGTATTCGGAGGGCCAGTGAATTGGAGTCTTCAAATACCCTGACAGGGGTAGATGAAAATCGCATTGAAAAAGTGTCTGGTTTTGATAAGTATATATTGGAGCTGCAACCTGCTGAAAGGGGAGTGCAGAGTAAAATCATTGAAGCAGATCTGGTATTGTGGACTGTTGGATCCAAACCTCCGCTTCCTCATCTAGAATATTCAGATGTACCATTTGTAATTCCACTTAATGCTAGGGGACAGGCGGAAACAGACGAAACTCTTCGTGTTAAGGGTCACCCACGGATATTTGCTCTTGGTGACTCTTCGGCATTAAGGGATTCAAATGGAAGGATCCTTCCAGCCACTGCACAGGTGTAATTTTATTGACATTTTATGGTATTATGAAATGTATATATTTTGAGAATATTATCTTTATTTGCCGACTGTTTTCCTTTATCTTGCAGGTTGCATTTCAACAAGCAGACTTTACTGGTTGGAATCTCTGGGCTGCAATCAATGGGCGGCCGCTTTTGCCATTTAGGTATTGATTTTTAGAAGTTTATTATTTGCTATTAAAAGGGGAAAAGCCATTCTGGTGCTATACAAGTCCCATCACGGCGGTCTCCAGGGAAATATTAGTCCTGGAGAAGTTTGATATTTGCTAATAAATTTGTGTAGTTGTTTTATAATCTACACCTAACAGTATATATTCTTCACCTGGGTGCTAGGTTTCAGAACCTAGGTGAGATGATGGTTCTGGGAAGATATGATGCTGCTATTTCTCCGAGTTTTATAGAGGGGTTAACTTTAGAAGGTCCTGTTGGCCATACTGGTATGTTGGTGTTACACTATTCTTCATTATGCTGGTAGCCTATTGAACACATAGAATAAGAAAAATAGGTTTGAACTTTCTCTTCTTTTTTTTCTTTGCAGCTAGGAAGATAGCTTATTTGATGAGGTTACCAACAGATGAACATAGGCTTAAAGTGGGGATCAGCTGGTTTACAAAATCTGCTATTGATTCAGTGTCGTTGCTACAAAGTACCTTATCCAAGGTCCTTTCAGGCTCCACAGTTCATTCAGATTGATGTATATAGCATGGCTTACCAGTTTTATGTAGAGACTATAGCATATTACCATTTAAATGTTATGACCTTGTTTCTGGTATCACAAATAACTGTGTAAGATGGGTATCATATAGATCCAACTTTACAATGCAAGTACCAGGTCAAGTGCACCAATTATTCAATTCAAGTTTTAGCCCCCTCATCCATGGCCATCATTTTTTATGATTGGTTTTGATAGCATTGTATCACTGGACAATTCCAGGTTCAAATATCTGGCAATACCTTTATCTGTTTCATCCTTATAGTCAATACTAATAGGCAGCTTAACAATTTTATCTATCTCAATTTTATCCTCTGGACTCTTTGTTAAGAGCAAAACATTCTAGTTTCAGTCATTTTAGGCTGCACTTTATGTCTTAATTTGTTGCACGACTCCTTTACGGTGCAATTCCTCAAAGGAGTTCATGGACTCTTAATAATTATACTCACACTTTTTGAGTGTGGAAAAGTGCGGAATTCTGGATTCAAACTCATACTCCTGCACATCAATATCTTTAACAGTTAGAAACCGAGATGCACCTACGTGATGACTCCCTTTATGGTGCAGTTCCTCAAAGGAGTTCATGGACTCTTAATGTTTAGTAACTCACTACATTGTTTTGTCAAATAGTCTAATAATTATACTCACATTTTCTAAGTGTGGAAAAGTGCGGAATTCTGGATTCAAACTCATGCACATCAATATCATTGACAATTAGAAACCGAGATGCACATACGTGATGATAACTCTCATTTATTTTCATATATGACTGAGCTGAGAGCTAAACACTTGGTTGTTTTTGGTAGCTATATCATTTAGCTGATATGATGACGCGTTTTTGTTCAAAATCGGTTTTGGAATAAATTATAAACAGCATTGACAATAACTGAATTGGATTTGTAAAAACAGTTGGGCTGTTTATGAACTTGAATTCGTTATATTACTTTTAATTTGAATATAGTTTGAAAACTGATAAATATAAATCATGCATGCATGCTTACCATATACAAGCCTTCTTTTATTAATGGGAAGTGTATAAGTTTTTGCATGTGAAATCTACGCATGTCAAGATCATCCCCTAATTTTGCCTTATGGGTTGTTGAGGAAGTTAACACAATCACATGCTTACGAAACTAGAAAGATCTAATATAATGCAACCCATTTTTCACTTATTACAACTAAGAAGGTAATTTAATGCAGCCACACAAACCAACAATAACGTTCTAAGTGGTAACAGTCTTGAGTCTTTAAAGTTTAAACAAGTGATTATTGGTTCGATATTTGACTCTTGTGTGTAGAAAAAGAATAATTCATTTTATAGATTCTCCGACTGAAATTAATCATTGATAAACATCTATGTGTGATATAGTACTCCCTCTGTACCAAAATATAAGTCACTTTGAGAAGTAAAAAAATTGTATCAATTATAAGTCACTTTACAATCAATGAAACATTTAATGTTAGTTTTTTTATTATACCCTTAACTATTGATTACTCTTTCTTCTTTTACTTCTTTAAATTTTTTTCTCATACTATTAATGAAGGACAACTTTGTAAACTAACTCATAATTTCTCTTTTCCGTATAACATCAATTACGTTTTTTAATTTATATGATATGATCAAAACAACTTATATTTTAGTAAGAAGAGTAACAAAAAAGAGAAGAAGAGTACATTAATTAATATATGAAGGACACATTACTTCTTCTGATACAAGACGGTCCTTTTCAACAATCCAATACAGTTTCCTGTTTCTATCCACACAAAAAAGTTGAGACGTAAGCTCAATTAAGTCTTCAATCTCATTTGTATCGATCACATTCCAAATTCAAAACAAAAAAGATTACTACCAATTTGTGTAGTTTATAAATGTTGCTCACATGCGTCCTACTGTTAAACTCTATTTGATAACATACATTGTTTTTGTGTAGGGACTAAATCGATAACAAATGGTTAAATGTAAGGGAAAATAATAACTAGTACTCTTATGGTAATGATTATGAAACATAAATATAGTAAAAGTACATTGGAATTTATCCGATCAAAGTAATAAAAATATATAAAATGTTGTTTTCAATGTAAACTTACCATTTTTGTTACCTTAACTAGTGTCTGACCCATACATTACTATAGAATTTGATCTCTAACTCTAAGAAAGAATCAGATTTCTAAAAAAAAATTAATGACATACTATTTGATAGCTCTCTACAATGTCAGAAACAAATTAGAAGATGTATATGTTTCACTTAAAAACTCTATGTTTAATCATTTACTATATTCATTAATTTTTTTAAAAATATCTGGTTCTTTCTTAGAGTTAGAGATCAAATTCTATAGTAATGTTATTATAGACTAAAAATTGATAACAAAGTTAAATACAAATACCAATTTCATAATAAGTGATTACAGTATGGTTGCGAACAAATTAATAATAAGTGATTAAATATAAAAACTACTTTAATAGATCTTACCTGTTCTTTTTATTTCCCATTGCTCTACGATTTTTATTTTTATTTTTTTTCCTTTTCCTTATTTGATTTTAATCATATCATAATTATTTTCCCAACTGTCATATCCTATCTTATCTTTAATATTCGTTGTACGTTACATCAATATATGATTACTCTACATGTTACTTGTACTTGTTTACATGACAAAGGAAATCAAGCATATATCACATCATCATAAACTTTTTTTCCAACATTTTAATTAATTACTTCAAAGTGGTGTGAACAATCCTGAATTTAGCACACACATACATGACATGCCGCTATACTAAAAGAAAATTTTGACATAATAACATAGTGTAATTTTTATTTTGTTTTTGTAATTACAACAAACACATGCTGCATGATCTGAACTTAATGGATCTTGTCACGAACTTGAATTCTGAACCAATTACCTAATATGATGATTTACTTCGATTGTATTAATTTGACTGGTTTGGTATAACTACTGCAGACAAATTAAACTGGAAGCTTGTGATGATCATTATAGCAAACAAATACATCTTGACCTGGTAAAATTTCTTTCCTAACCATGAACATTGCATGCTTTATGTAAATAATCTTACCAAAACCATGAGATAATATGTAGTTACATTAATTCAAGAACTTTTTGTTTCTAACAATTTCTTAGCCATATTGACTTTGTCCATCACCATATCAAAATTCAAATCTAACATGGACCACGTCCACCATCCACATATAAGTATTTAAAAAATGTTTAAAACTCCAACAAACATATCAAAGATATTTTTTGAAAGTAGACGTTAATAATCATCTTTATTTTCACGACTGATCGAAATTAAATATTGACTTAATAGATACGGTACTAATTTGATTAAATAAGAGAAAATAAATATACACAGCATATTAATTGACACAAATCATATCATCATGCTATCGATAACGATGACAAGGGTCATAAACTATGACTTATATATATATATATATATATATATATATATAAGGCTGTTAACTTAGACTATGTGAGTCAAAATTAGTAATGTTGACCTACATGAAATTACTTCACACGTCCCTTAAGCTTATCGCGCGCCCCTCACCCTCAGTGTCTCGCGCCCCCCACAATTTTACTTAAAAAGTGAGAGGCACACAAGAAGGTCAACATTACTTAACTTTGACCCACACGTCGAAGTTAGCAATCTCTTATATTATATATATCATTGATCGTGTTGAAATTTTGAATATTTTTTAAGTATTGGTCCTAAGGTTGATTAAACATGCATGGTCTCCACCTTACAAAAGTCATGCTTCAAATTAAAGTTAAAGGTCAATTTTAGAAGCTAAGGACATCAACTTCATTAACAATTATTCATAGCTACAAATTCAACTTTATTTTCGATTACTTCATTTACACGATTTAGGAGATGGTTCCACTACTTAACTCATTAGTAGATGAGAAACTTAATTAGTTAATAAAACTTTTCACTAATTTAAAGACTTCTACAAAAGCTGTGGAAAATTAAAGCATTAAATGACCGAAATTTTTAGGACTATAGTGAACCCCAAAAACATCATATAACAACTTTTTTGCAATGGACCACTAACATATTCAATGCAGTAATGTAATTTTGTAAGCTACGTAAATACTAGATCATTATGCAATGGCCTAATTTGGAAAAATAATCTCCTGTCCTAGTATACCTAATCACTTTTAATTTTTACTAATAATTTATTTTTCATTTTAAACTTTTGTACTATATAATGTATAACGCAGTAAAAATTATAGAGAATGCTAAAATTATTAGGTTGGACGTCTATGACCGGAATTCGAACTTTATGTTTTAAATAAAATTAGTTTATTTCCTCAAATCAATCAAAGTATCAAACAAATCCTATGTTTAGTTAGAGAAACAAATGATATCTTCGTGGTTGTTTGAGTTTGTGGGGACTAGATCTTCAGAAAGTACTACAAAAATGAGCTGGCTAAATTATCAGCATCATGACAAAACTACAGTGAGCCAAAAGAACCTAAATACTAATAAAACATTTTTGGACTATATATAAGCAGGAACAAGAATAGCAGGAGGAATATAATGTTGAACTCTTAGTTTTTTATTTTTCATGCAAAAAATTGTCACAGTTACAATACATTGAAAATGACATATTTTCTAGTTGTTATCACGCCAAATCAAAATGATGAATATAAAAACTAAGAATATATGTACATTGAATTAATGTGTTAGTTCAACTTGCCATCACCGCCTACTTTTCTTCCTATAATATGTGATTTATCTTGTTCATATTTCAATTTTTCTTCACATCTTCCAAAGAGAAATAACTTCCTTTGAATAATGGGTTTGTTCAAAAGTAACCGTGTGGTTTACAAGCCTGTGAAGGATGTGAATTTAGGCTCTGATAGCACTGAATTCTATCTTCAAGCTAATGTCAAAGGTTCATAGTCTATATTGTTTTTTTTTATGATTTTGAAAAAATTATTGAAGCATGCTATGTTATGTCAGGGGAGTTCTGTATCAACTCTGTTACTTCAGAATGAAGTATAAGGTGATTGCTCTCGTTCCCCGTGTTGCTCAAACAGACAAAATACACTACTGAAAGATATCTTGTAGTAGAATATCTTCCGGTGGATTGGGGGGATTCTGAGCAACACGGGGGAGAAGAGCAATTACCGAAGTATACTATTTAAAACAAAATTTTAGATTGTTAATAAGTCTTAATGGTTAACAACCATGATCATGATAATAAATCATTGATCATTTGAATTATAGCTCCACGGATGACTGGAATTTTGGTGAAGATTGTCACTTGGCTGTTGGAGAGTCGAATATTTGGCGCTATACTATTGTATATATTGAAGGGAAATAATCTTATTCATAAGGTATGTTTTTGGTTTTTAGTCACTTGCATATCATATATTTCTATTTTCCAAGTTCTGAGCAATTTTTATATTTTTAAAATGTGCAGCATGTTACAAATGCAGATTTAGAAGAACCACCACTTTATGTTCCCTTACATGATTTTGAAGGTTTGTTATTTTCAACTAGTATGAAATTCACTGCAAAATATTGTGAATATCGATATAACTTTGCTTGCAGGATACTTACAATCATCATAAATAAGAGTTAATTTTGTGTTGAATAATTTAATGGATCACTGATGAACTAAGTTTAATCTAGCAGACCACAAAGAGCAAGAAGTGAAATGCTTGGATTTTGCTTTAACTCCAGCTGAGAAGGTTCAAGTTGCAATTGATTGTTTACCTACAAATTTAGAAAAACCAATTAATGGAACAAAGCTTTCATTGAATCGGTGGACCATAATGGACTATTTTAGAGCTTACAGCTCAGGAGACATAACACCAAACATGGTAGCATTATTACTATTTCAAATTTCACCTCTTAAAGATATTCTTTCATAATGTTATAATATATCCTAGCATTGTTCTGTTAAGTGTTAATTATTAGTCATTAATACAAGTTTTCAAAACCATAATTTTTATTGTTCAAAGTTTTACATTGAATAAGTATGCTTTAGCAACTTCATTTGATCTTTGGTAATTATTTTTATTCATCAGATTTATACTTCATTTGAACAGGTTGCAGAAAGATTTATAGCTGCTGTCGACGAATCTTCAAAACCTCGACTTCAAATGGGATTCTTTATTAACTACAATGTTGAAGATATACTTAGACAAGCAAATGAATCGACTATTCGGTATCAAAAAGGTACTTTGTGGATAACTATAATATGTTATATTCAAGTTACTCAAAGTTATGTTATATATTTCATATGGTGTATGTTGTTTTTGTAGGGGAACCAATCTCTGTGTTGGATGGAGTTCCTGTTGCTATCAAGGATGAAATAGATTGTTTGCCATACCCTACTACAGGTACTACAGTGTTTACCAGTGATGTATTCATAATTTGAAATGTTTTGGCTGCTGATTTCATTATTGACCTGACGATCTTTAAATGGCGTTTTCTAGGAGGTACAAAGTGGTTGCACAAACAAAGGCCTTTTACGGATGATGCTTGTTGCGTTAAGCGTTTAAGATTATGTGGCGCCATGCTTGTTGGGAAGACTAATATGCATGAACTTGGAGCTGGAACTAGTGGTATAAATCCACATTATGGGTAAGAAACCTCGTGTTATACTTATACTACTTGTATTCTCATTTTGTTACATTTTTTGTGCTTGCTAAGCTATATATTAATGAATTTGTATTGGACCAGTTGATGACAAAAGCTTGGCTGTTTGTTTACCCTCCACAGGGCTTCTAGAAATCCATATGATGCCAATCGGATTGCAGGAGGTTCTTCTAGTGGATCTGCTGCAGTGGTATCGGCAGGGTTGTGTCCTGTTGCCCTTGGTGTCGACGGGGGAGGTATAATTACTCATCATTCATTATTGCTTATAAGCATTTCACATAACTATTTTAGTTTTATTTTGATACAGTTTTATACTGCCAACAAATCACGAACAATCATGATCAAATGAGAAGATAAAAAATATATACCTTGACAGTTTATATGAAATAGATCCTTTATTTTTTAACCAAAGTGATACAAAATTACCAAATAAGTCCATATAGTCCATACAATAAGTGCATGAAATTTTAGTCTAGAATATAAATATCAACAACTAAAGTTAGTGAACTAATACTTTTCTTTGCACATACCTGTTCAGGTTCTGTGAGGATGCCTGCAGCACTTTGTGGTGTAGTTGGTTTGAAACCTACTTTCGGTCGTATACCTCATAACGGGTGAGTATTCAATTATGTTTTGTCATGTTGAAATAGATATACATGTGGAGTATTGTAATTTTTAATGATTTAGAAGAATAACATTTTGTTACATTCAGAGTTATTCCTCTAAACTGGACAGTTGGGATGGTGGGAGTACTGGCAGGCACGGTAGAGGATTCATTGATCGCGTTAGTACAAGTCCTTTCTATACTATTTTTTTCTTCTAGTAAGTTTAAACATTGACTTTAAAGATTATAATTTTTCAATATTTACAGTTATGCAGCTATCAGCGGCGAAATTCCATCTCATCAGCCATCTAGTATGCCGGTAAGAACTTATTGTTTTCAAATTCCAAGTGATTTTGATCAACTGATTCATATTCATAGATGAATTCTTTGTTTCAACAAACGGATCTTAATTTATAATTTGATGAAAATATTTTGAGCAATTCTTTAGGCCAAGATTAATCTTCCAATGCTGCCCTTAACAAAGTCCATATCTGACATCAAGTTGGCAAAGTATGGCAAGGTAAGAAATACATTTTCTATGACTTGAGCTCGAATATATTGATTGTTTTTCATTCATATATATTGAAAAGAATAGGTTGTTCTAACATTAGTTATGTTCTTTAACCACTAATTTCATAAATTAGTGGTTTGATGATTGCAGTGATGATGTTAGAATATGCTGTTCTCATGCTTTGAAAAAACTCCAGGGTCGTTATGGTTGGAAGGTACTGAAAAATATAGCACACAAATAGCTTTTGAATGTTGTCTTAATTAACATATAGCCCTGTTTGGATAAGCAACTTAATGAAACGCTTATACTATAAATATTTAATATAAGTGCTTATTGTATGAGTTATTTTTATAACAAAAGATAAAATAAACTCAAATTGCTTTTGTATAAGTTATAAGCTGTTTTCGTAAGCTATCATGGAGAGATTATGTAAATATGCTGAAAACAGTTAATCAACATGTTATAAATTGTTTCCATAAACTCAAATAAGCCGATTCAAATATTTCAATGTAATCGTACCTTTTAATTCATATACACTGTCATTGTACAATTGATGGATCTTTGATTAAGTGATTACTTTTGTTTTAAATAAACAAGATTGTAGATGTCACAATACCAGAAATAGAAGTGATGCGCCTGGCGCATTATTCAACAATTGGATCCGAGTGTAACACTTCACTTGATTCTTTTCAAGATAAGTATGACATTTTAAACCATTGAAATCATTCTTTATTTTCCTCTAGATTAAGGGGACTTGTGATTACTGACATTATTAAATTACTACCGAAGAAATTTAGCAGAATTTGGATGGGATGCAAGGGTAGCACTTAAGATATATGGTGCTTTCAGCAGCATGGAGTATATTAAAGCTCAAAAAATTAGGTAATTTATGACTTGGTTTTCTTATTAATTGATGTGAAAAATTATACCAAGAAATTCAGAAAATTTATGTTAGATTCAATAAAATGAAGCATGAGTATCAGAAAACAGTGACAAAGTTTTCTCACCTAGAAAATATTTGAGCTGAAAGGACTAATTAAGATGAATTAATATGAAGTTATGAACCATTACATCTATGAACGATAGAGATTAATAAACATAAAGTGATTTCTATTATTCTTAAACCTTAACCATTTAATCATGGTTAAACATTTTATGATCACAGGAACCGCCAATTGCAGTTTCACAAAAAAATATTTTCTGAGGCGGATGTCATTGTTTCACCAACAACAGGGTTTGTTCCATTTCTCAAACTTAACTCATACCTTTTTTAGGATATATAGCAATTTTTTCTTGGATATCATATGCCTATAATATATATGACAGTGTTACTGCATACCCGATTCAAAGTGATGCACTGGAGACCGGTGAACTTGACTATGTCAACGGAGGTATATAGATTCAATTTAATTCATATACACTGACATTGTAAAATAATATGTATTCGTACATTATCACATTTCGCCGCATAAATATTTGTTGAGACTTTTTAAGAATTGATACGACTCAATGCACATGTAAATCTTTTTTACACTAAGCTGTGTAAGCGGCTTATGAAGATGTTGGTAACATAAAATCTGATTTTTTTGTCGGCATTATTTCAGCTGCACTTATTCGGTATTCCATAGCAGGAAACTTCCTAGGACTTCCTGCTGTGACTGTTCCGGTATAACCGATTATATTCTTCTTTTAATCTTAATTAATTGTAATCATTTTTATGAAAGAACTCAGCTCTATCATTCATCATAACACAGGTTGGATATGATAAACTGGGTTTACCTATTGGTCTTCAGTTTATAGGGAAGCCTTGGGCTGAGGCAACACTGATACATTTGGCATTTGCAATGCAGGTAAATTAATTACTTGCATTAGAAGTTAACAAATTCAAATGTAGTGGTAATCAAAGTTTTAAAAAAACGTACGACATAATAAGACAACAAGGTTTATAATGTTTTCGCGTGTAATATAACAAAGATATCAATGCTACTCATGTGACGTGACCACAACAATGATTTAAAACCTTTGCGATAATTAAAAACATGGTACATGTGACTGGTGAAAAATTTATTTAGTGGTGATCCACACTCAAGAAATGTAGGGTTATTTTTATGATTCTGTTATATATATGAAACTAGCTTGAGTGAATATGTTACTAACATAACATTATATTGTTTTTATGATCTTAGGACATATGCTTGTCAGAATACAGAAAGCCAGCTATATATTATGATCTGCTCAGAAAAAAATAAATTGATTGATTGATTGATTGGGGTATATTCAGAAGGAAGTGGGCACAAGCAGTGATCATAGGTTCAGTCAAAACCCAAAAGAAGGGTCATGTTTGTCTTGTTTGATCTATTGAAGAAATTTTATGTCCCACCTTTCAATTTCAATGCAACTTTGTTAGACAATTTGTTTGAACAAATAAATGCAAAAATGAATGTCCCCATTAAAAGTATTTAAAACTTATGATATATTTTTTATACATAATATTTTAATTTCTAAATCATTAACAGATGAGGAATGGTATACATTAACCTGTAAAAGAAAATAAAAAAAAAATAAAAATAGAAGAGTACTGCTAGTGCTATATGTTAGAGATTCGGATTATGTACAAAAATACCGAAGGTTACCAAGATGGCCTAAAAAGAAATGCAGTCGATAATTTACTACTCTCTCGGTTTTTTTTAAAAGAAACAAACTTGTTTCATTTCTGCAAGTAATAATATTTGTAATCACATTGGAACAAAACTAATAACACACAGACAAGTATAATAAGACATTGACACATTCGCAAATCGCAAGAATGTGAACAATAAGGTTTGCTTGTCTCTTAATAATGTAAAATACTACTATATTTAACAATGCCCTACAATAATGTAATTCAAATTCAGCAACTTCTAAAAGATATCCATTAATACTATTTACGACAGTTTTACTATCCAACTCAATGTTGTCTCGTTGAAAATCTTGGTCGTGCAACCACTTTAGAACTTCCAAAAAACTTCTTTACTCGACTAACTTATATATAGTTTTTGCCAGGACGAACTCACATTTCACATTTGTTGTTGCTGGTGCATATGCCCAGTCCAACGCATTTTTGTTGTTGAAAGAATGATCTTACTTTATACTATATAAACTAAATTCACAAATCATAATAAGTCGAACTTACTGTACTTTATAAACCAGTACATGTCTAGCAACAAAATCAGCATCTGTTTAGTAATTAGCTTTTAAAATGCTAGTAACCATAGCATCATTGTTGGTAGCAAGTAGTAGTAAGTAACCTTTAAATCTCACAATATGTTGTGTTGTGCCAACCCTCCATATCTTGATTAATTATTCAGTAGCTTTCAAAAGGAGATATCAAGGAAGCAACTACATAATAATACACACATACATCAATACAGTTAAATTTAATTTTCAGAAATCATGTACAATCTGGTATGACAATGACTTTCCATCAATGAAACTAATTTGTGGTTAACATACTTTCAAGAATTTAAGCCTTAGTTTCAGTTCATCTGTTTGAATTAATCTTCAACAAAAGAAAACTTCAATAGGGTGTGCTATTTTTGCAATGAGCTTAGAAAGATAAGCCAGATTCGCCAATACCCTCGTTAGCAGAATGGTGATACCAGATTGCTGGATTCAAAGTCCTAATAGTAACTTCTTAATCATACTAGACGAGTGTTTGTGAAGATAAACCTGAACATTATATTATATATATGTTTCAAAAATAAAGACATTGTTAAAAAGGTCCTACCGGGAGTCGAACCCAGGTCGCTGGATTCAAAGTCCAGAGTGCTAACCACTACACCATAGAACCTTTGTTGACAGTATAACCAATATATGGTTATATATTTACGCATTCTGAGCAAGGAAAGAACTAAATTGATCATTGCACAAAGCAACCACAAACAGAAACACGTCTAGTATGATTAAGAAGTTACTATTATCTCCGTTTCCTAAAAATTGTTTTATCTAAGTTTTGTGCAATTCTACAAAAATAAGTAGGTGTGTTGATTTTAAGAAAATAATAGTATATTTGTACACAAAATAATTTTATACAATCATCTGACAACAACCATTTTGTTTCACCAAATCACTCTATATTAAGTCTTTTCGTTATATTTAATTTATTTTTTGCTATCGTAGATTTGAACTATTAGTATTTAATTTCTATTTGTGTAGTATAGATTAATGTTTGAATGTGCATATTTCTTCACTCCTACTTCAAATCCTCAATAAGACTGTTTGTTGCTGAGTCTCTTCTAAAGAGAATGACTGACCCCATCTTTCAATTCAACCATGAGATGATGAGATCATATTCATTCATACGTGCAATGTGATAAGCAGCTCATCACTCACGTGCGTGGGGTACGAGGAGCTATTATGGATTTATGGTAGAAGAAGAAGAAGACTATTCATATATGATAAGCTTTTGCACACGTTGCACATGTTCCCCCCTGCATCACACACATGGATAGAGGCTTTGGGACTTTTTAGTTCATGAGGCTGGACTGGGACCATAATTTAACAAGGCTTGAAATTCAAACAAAGCCCTCATAAATTG
Organism: Trifolium dubium; assembly: GCA_951804385.1. Lineage (NCBI taxonomy): Eukaryota > Viridiplantae > Streptophyta > Magnoliopsida > Fabales > Fabaceae > Trifolium > Trifolium dubium. The sequence goes on along the minus strand of OX638075.1, from coordinate 3,608,332 downwards.
TAATGCTTGCTTAGTTGGAAAGGTTAAATAAATATATAGTTGTGACATTTGAACATCAAAATCAATATTATATAATTGTTGTATATACTTATCTATATATTGTGAACTTTTAGATTGGGTCAAGTCCAATAACATGTCTATTGACATATATATATATATATATATATATATATGAACATCACACTACAATCTTATAAGATATACTCCATTGTAATATATAAGAGAAAATTGATTAAAAAAAGTTGATGTATCTGGATCAATTTTTTTAATCAATTTTCTCTTATATTTTAAGATAGGGAGAGTATCTTATTTTAACCTCTTATTTACTTCAAAGTTATATTGACTTGAGATACACACTGCTTCATTATTATCATCTCCGCTCGAATTACAACTCCCACCACCATCCACGAAGCATATCTTCCGTCCATTGACTCTAAGTTATGTTCAAAACACATTTCTTACTTTGTTTATATAAGTACATGGTATTTGATATCAAAATATAATTGCACTAATTATATAAAATGTGGTAGCCAATTTAACATCAAGGGGTGGTGGCGCAGTTGGCTAGCGCGTAGGTCTCATAGCTAAGAGTTATCCTGAGGTCGAGAGTTCGAGCCTCTCTCACCCCACAAACATTTTTCCTTTTATTTTCTTACAATTGCCATAGAATATAGGAATGTTACTACCCACTTACCAAGATGTCTAATTATAGCAAGACTACATACACAAGCAAACGATAGATAGATAAACAAGTTTTTAAATTTTGCCTTTTATGTATATATTTTTGTTTTGTAACCATTTCATTTCTTCAAAGTTCAAACATTGCTACTATTTATGTAGATACATAACTTTGGACTCATACAACATTGAATCCAAATTGATAATAAGAATGAACAAAACCAAAATTTACAACTCAACCTTATCATCTTGTCTCCAACTTTTCACATGATTTTCAACGACTTCTGTTCACACTCTTGCTTCTTGGTATCAACTTACCAAATCCATTACGGCTTTTCTCATTGGTAATAGATGAGTTTAATAATGAATCTCTTTTAGGCAAACTCATATCACTGTGATTTGGTTTCAATTTTTCACCTCCCTTTTGAGGACTTAGTGTAACTTCACTAGTTAACTCCATAGGGTTGTTGTCTGAATCAAGTAGGAAATCTTCCAATGTTGCAAGAGATTTCAACTGCTTTCCAAGAGATGCAATGGTTTTTTGACACTCAGCAAACTTACTAGTAGCCAATGCAAGTTCTTTATCCTGAAAATAGAAGTTGCTAAGTTTTTTATATGGAAAAAACAAGTATAAGTTGGCTAATGCAATATGATTAATCAACTACGATAGTGTATTTAGATTTCTGCTTCTGACGTCCAGACTACAAATACGATTTAGTTGTAGTTTGGACTCTGGAAGCAGAGAAATTGTTTGACTAGCTAGTCAACCATAACTAAATATTTGTTGATAGACCATGATTATGAGATTTTTCCGTAAGTGTATACTCACAAACATAAATTGTTCCAACACAACAAAAAAGATTGAAGAATTGTGTTTATGTGTGTTACACGACAAATTTTATCATAAAAAATGATGTTAGAAAGTTAGCTAGCATGTTTCTACATTACAGAATACATTAAACTAGACAAAATTAGAGCTTCAAATAAGCATTAGTGAACTGACCTGTTTTGACTTCAAATCGCGATTAACATTTTCTTTGAGTGAAGTCTTGGCGTCTTGATGAACTTGAGCTTCATGCTTCATTCTTGAAAGCTCGTCCTCCAACTTCTTGCTTTTGATTGAATTCTCGGAAGACAAAGCCCGCTCCTTCTGAATCTCTTCCTCCAATGAATGGATTTTTGAAATTAGTTCTTCTACCTCAGTTTGAGCTTGTTTGAGTTTTGACTCAACTATATCCTTCTTTGTTTTGGTTTCTTTTAGTTCTTCATATGCTTCTTGATTCGATTTGTTTGCAAGAGCTAACTGAGTTCGAAGCTCTTCTACCTTCAACTCTGCTGCCCTTATCCGGCTCTCTGATGTCTCAAGCTGTGTTTGGTACTCAGTCAAACTCATCTCTACCTGAAGTTTATCTGCCTCCATTCTCTCCAGCTTCTTTTCCAACTCTGCGTTCTTTTGAATCACAGCTTCCACTTCAGCTTCCATTGTACTCTGACCAACAATAGATTGATCAGATGCTCGTTCTCCATTAGCATAATGCCTTCCATTTTCTTTATCTGGCAAGGCAGCGAGTCTTTCCATCTCAAGGAAATCATCCATGAGATTGATATCAGTTGAAGTCGCAATATGATTTTTTTCAGTAGTCTTTTTATTCTTGAATGGATCAAGTTCAGAAATTAATGCAGATGAATATGAGTCGGAACAGCTTGGTTCATATTCATTCATCTCTCCACCATCTGAAATGCTATCTGCGAAGGACTCAATATAAACCGAAGAAGCAGTCAAAGATCTGTTATCATTCACATTAAATGTTTTACGAGTCATGGCTTTGAGTCTACGGCACTCAGCTTCAAGCTTAGCAACCTTCTTGATGCTCTCCAAATTTTGTTTACTAGCTGTTTCAGCAGCTTCGGTACTCAAATCCCTCTCTGCAATCCTGAATTCTAGTTCCTCAAGTCGAGATTGTAGCTCAAGCTGAAGACTCAAATTTTCCTTCTCCACAGCCTCAAGTCTCCTGTGAAGATCGGAACGAATAGATGCAGCAGCATCTGCTTTTGATGTTTGAAGTTGGGCTTCAAGCTCAGCAACTTTCAGCTCAAGTTCAAATCTTTTGGATTCCGAGTCATGAGAATTATTTGCAACAGCTTCATGGATCTTTTGATCTTGCACTTCTCTAGCTTGGCGAAGCTGCCTCATACATTCTTTGAGTGCCCCATCAAGGTGGCTAACTCGGTCTTCAAGACCTGAATTCTTATGCCTCGCAGCATCTAGTTGTTGTTTTAAAGACAACACTTCATTTTCAGCCTTCTCCCAACCTAAATAAAACGTAAAGAACAGATATCTTTTCAAATAATTTGAGTCAAACCTCGGTAAAGCACATTAAAGTTGAAGATTGTCACAATAGTCATGGCTTCTCAATGCAAGAAAAATGAACCATAGACAAGCTAAAAGAGGCACGTTTTACTATAGATTGTCCTAAAATGAGCATAACACAAGGATCATGATGATTGTGCAGACAAATTTAGCTTTAGTTTTCAATATTCATTCTTCAAACCAGGGAAAATTCATTGATGTAAACGATGGATATTGACGAATGAAGTGTTTGAGTTTGAAATGTATCAACTGTAAAACATGAAAAAATCTAAGATTTAAGTATCTGGTCCATACAGTAAAAATACCTGAGACAGCTTCTTCAGCAACTTTAGAATGCTGCTTTACCAAGTCTTCTTTGGCACTAATATCTAGCAGAGCTGCGGCTAACTCGTTTGTAAGAGTCTTCACATCAATAACTTCTTCCTTATATTTTTTGGGGGTAGTAATTTCTTCATTTGGTGCAGCCTTAGATGTTACATCTGGTGATAGAGTAGCTTGGCTTGAATATACCTTCACAATTACAACATGGAGCAGAGAAAAAATCAGATTCATCGCATTATTGACATGCAGATTCATTAGAACAAAATTCTAAATGCTTTGAAAAGGAACGAGACCATGGAAAACGTGCAGACCGAGCAATAACCATAGTTTTCATGTTGCTTAGACATTTAAAAACTCTCTCAAGTTATAGCAGGAACAATGAGAGCAATTATTCCAGTCTCCGGTTCTTAGATACTATGTGCTTAATTAGCAATTAGTGAGTATTTTACTAGCAGGTAATTACTCTCTTGTTCTCTCTCTCTCTCTATATATATAAGAGATGAATTCCCTTGGTGTAAACACACTTTCTTATTCTATCAATACATTCCATCATATACAATTTTTGTATTTTGCGAAACATGGGTTCTGCCATGTTTCTTAACACCTGTTACCCAATGTCAGCAACATGATAAATAGTCCTTCTCTATTTTCCATATTTAGAACTTGGTCAATGTGAATGTGAATGTGAAAAAGCCTCTTACATTCACACTCTCTGGCCTCTATTTTATTTCATCTCCTTCAACAGATACTGTGATTTTTTTTTCACTTTAAGAAAATGGCATAACACAACCTGTATAATCTAGTACACCTAGTTGTCCCACAAGACTGAATTGCATAATTGAAGTTACATACAATCTAACATATATGCAATCAAAAAAGTAAGGGGAAAACAAAGTCAATTAAATTACGAATATACCACTTGATCATCAGAAAATCTTTCTGAAAGAGATGATAATGATCCTGAACTCTCCGTTTCGCCTGGACTTTTCTCCGATGACTTCCTGCGCCATAACCAACTCCTTCGGTCCATCTACAACACAACTAAAAACCAGCAGCACCTAGCTTCCACAAAATGATTTCACCTACAGCATCATCAAATCATGACAGAAACTCATAAGTACATGATCTGCAAAATTCTACCCTTCAATCAAGTATCAAATCTCAATTAGCAAAAAAAATGAAAACAAAAAAGAAGAAGAGTAAAACAAGAATCAAGTCAAATATAAAATAGCAGTAAATAAACAGAAGGTGAAGTTAGTTATGAGCTTTGCTTAGAATTCAATTAAATTCATTTTCATATCTATCTATCTACCTCCATTTTGAACAAACAGTGAAGCTTCCAAAATAAGAATTGTGCTTTGAATAGAGATCACCGCTACACTTTATTGTTATTAATATTACCATACGTCAAAATTAAACAATATAAATATTAAAAAAATAAATTGAAAAGATTGAATGTCTTTTACTTCACACACAAATTTGTAACAACTTATCTGACAAACACACACCTACCATAAAACCATACCAATGATTCACCAAAATTAACACCAATACTAAGAATTTGAGTAAACTGTTTCAAAAATATCTTAGCATAAAAAAAATCTGAAAAATGTGAAGTGAAGCTAGAGAGAGAGAGAGACCTAGTTGAATGCATATTGCAGAGGATGAAGATCAGAGAAGAATGTTATGTCAGAAGAATTTTTTGAGAGTTCAAAGGAACATCATAGGAACATTCATGTTCAATAATAATAATTGATTCGTTAAGTAATATTTAACACGTTTATTAGCGACAAAAAATATATATTAAATTAATTAATAATGAAAAATTAGATTAAATTAAATAATGAAAAAGAAAGAAAAAATTTGTGTGAGAGAGAGAGAAGAAAGAGATGTGGATGATGTGTTAGGAGCATGTGCGGTGAGAGGAAAAAAATAAAAAAAGACAACTAAAAAGTGTAATGCTAATTTTAATGTTTTTGTTTTTGTGTATTGTATTGGTTTTACTTTGCAGAGATTTGGTAACGATAATTACATTGAGAGAGACATGGGTTGTTGTTGCTTTTCTTTTCTTTGTTGTTGTTTGTGTGTGCGCGTTTGTTTCTGTGTTTTCAAATGTAGAGTGCGTTATTCCCGCCCATTGGTCCCGTCATAAAAACAGTAGTACAATTTTATTCTTCCATTTCTTCTAATATTGTTGGTTGCTTTGTCCTCTTCAATAAAATGATCATGACATTAGTGGATCAGTATTTTGGATGTATTCTTTATTTTTATTTATTTTTCGGGTACAAAAGAAGCGATGATAAGAAATGTGACTCTGAAGTTTATTAAGAAGTATCTCTAAAACAAATAGATTTTAATTAGTAACTAAAAGAGAGAGTATAGTTTGTTAGACACTCGACACATGTGTTTGCTTCAAGTAAAAATAAATTGAGTGTGAAAATAAATTGAGTATGCCAATGAATTGAAAATGCTCTTGATATGTTGAATCGAATAAGGAACGACTTCACCGATCTTGCAATTATTAGTAATCATATCGATAAATATATGCGAGTCACTCTCAACAATCAAGTAGTAGTCATGTCAAGCACTAAATAAAGACCTCGAGTCACAATTTACAATTGTGCGACTAAATCTTTCAAGTCACTTGTTAGTTGTTATCACATTGGCTAAGAAGTTCGTCTTAGCTCATTGCAGCCAACTAGATCCTCATTACCCTACGCACTCCATTTGAGTTTCACCCAACCATCAATCAATCAGAATCTCTTCAAATCAATATACAAAATTTTCATGTGTTAGAAGATTAATTTGTAAACAATTTTGAGACTTTTTGGGTTAATATTGGATAACACATGTTGAATTAGCCAATCTTTAGAACAATCTTTTTAGAGAGTTTGCATTTAATGAGTATATTATCTTCTTTTTTTTGGTACAATGAGTATATTCTCTACCTCTCACAATATATGTCATTTCAGCATGTACCCAAAAAGAAGCCATTTTAACAACCAAAATAAACTTAATTGATATGTTGTTTCATTTTACTATATCAATTTTTTTTTTCTATTATCTGTAACTATTTATCATTTTATTTTTCTTTTTTCCAATTTTTAAAATTTATTTTCTCCAAAATTTGTTTAATTTGTGATCTTACCTATCACCATTCCATTTTTTCAACAGGTTAATCGAAATTTATAATCAAATTCAAAATTTAATTCCACTTAAAATAATGGGAAGCAATAATGCAATATGACCCAACTTACTCAATTCATGAATCCATTTTGTAAGCAATGGTTGGTTGTATATGGAAAATGATTACTAGTTTTTTTTGTTACAAAATCAGTACCTGTTTTATTTAGACAATGACAACGCCTGGTTTGAATTAAAAAATTGACATTCTTACAAGTTTTAGGAACAACACAAATTTATACACAATAATTTGTTTGACTTTAGGGTTATGTTGTTCTATCATCAAGCTGTCAATAATACAATAATGTATTCCCTCCGGCCTTAAATATAAGCAACTTTCACTTTTTTAGATACATTAAATAACTAATGTATCTAGTCTAGAATGTAGGATAGATACATTAATTATTCAATGTATTTAAAAAAGTGAAAGTTGCTTATATTTAAGACTGGAGGGAGTAGTTAATAAAATGGCCATAAAAAAATGTAGTTAATTAAAATACCAACTTCATCAAATAATATTATTAAAATAAATGTAAATTATATATCAGTAATCTAAATTAATTATTGAATTTTAGTTATTTATTTAATTAATTACTCAAATTATCTTTATCATTACCTATTTTGCACGTATTGAATTTTTTTGCCAAAATTAATTTATTTTTGTTGACAAATTTATAGAATAATTATTACTAATTAAGGTCATGTTAGCATTTTCGTTATTAATAAGGGGCCATGGTAATGTAAAAGTTTGAAATTTTGCATGTTCATTTGTGTCAAACAAAAACAATAGACATGTTCATGTGTCAAAAAAAGAATAAAATATGACCTTAGTAATATACTCTCATAGATGTTCATGTGTCATAAAGTATTTTTTGTTCAAAATATGTACTCATGGGACAAAGATTGACAAATTTCAACAAAAAAACTTTGAAAGTGCAAATCACAAATTATTGAACAAAAAACTTCGACAAATCACAAATTACAAAGATTGACAAATTTCAACAAAAAACTTTGAAACTTGAATACTTTATGTACTCATGGAGAGTTACGCTGGCATCACACGGGACAAAGATTTAACCAAATGTGGGCGCCAAACAACATGATTACGGAAGATGTTTCACACTCTCGTACGTCCAATGTGATTAATTATGTGGTTAGTCTGGATAAGGTGTGAGCCCCAAAAATATGCATATATGAAAAATATATCCAGCTGAAATATAAGCTATTAGAAATTTATACAAATAAAATGAAAAAAACCTGAGATTCAAAATATTGATATATTTTTCTTAGTTTTAACTTTTAATACATTAGATTAGAACAATCGCGAATTAAAAGTGCAAATCTCAAGAATTTCTCTCCTTCTTTCTAATATATGTTAGATAAGTCATAAACACAATGTTAAATATTAGTAGTAAATATAAATATAAAATACCCGTGCCCGTAAAAGTGGTGTTGACTAACATGCAATTTATGAAATCAATTTATAACACCGCAAAAGCTACTATTTGCTTTATGTAAACACAATTCTAAGGTTTTGTTTAGATTGGTAGTAAGTTATGGAATGTGATAGAATGAAGTGGAATAGAGGTAAATTCTATTGTTTGGTTAAGTAAAAAATAAATGTAATGGAATGGAATGTGATGAAACTCATTCCATCAAATAAAAAACATCTAAACAATTTCATAGCATAGTTAAATCAAATTTGGTTCACTAAAACACAAAGATCAAAAAATCAAACCAAACATATGCTAAGTTGATTATTTATGAGCAACATTATGCTCGATTAATCATTTGCTTTTTGATGATATTATTGAGACAAACATCCTAGAACTATTGTATTGCAATTTTTTTTAGAATTTCAATTCTCATTTGTTCCAAATAAAAAATAATAATCTTTGATCATTTTACTTTATACTTTTCCCAATTTTTTCTTAGCTAACCATGATATACTTTTCCCACTTTAAGAGATCCAAATCATAAAAATAAAAACTCTATATAAAACAAAATAAATTTATTAACCTTTCAAAAAAGAAAAAAATAAATTTATTAAATAAAAATCAAAATTTACATATTATTAATAAAATAAAATCTATTACATAAAATAATTCTTATATATTGCTACAATCTTTCCAATTATGAACTAGATATTATCTCTGTTTTTTATTATAAAAGATAGTATATTTTCTAAATTCATTAAAAAATACCAATATATTTGGTCTATTAATAAATTTAAATATATCTATTTTTTAATAAATCTAAAAAATGTATTAGTCTCTTATATTAAAGAACGATTTTCATATCCAAAAAAAAAAATATTAAAGAACGATTTATTTTTATTTTTATCAAAAAAATTAAAAACTTTATATTTTTTTAACCAATCCACAAAGTTGGGGACCCATTTCCGACAATTGGACATACAGAAACCACAACTCAATTTTTTTTCTCTTACTTTTTCTTTCTCTTTTTACAAGCAAAACAAAATGGAAATCATGTCCATTTACTCATTTTGTTTCAAGATCTAGGCATCTAGCCACATCTTTAGTATTTTATTTTAAATAATCTAAAAATCTTAAAAAGAAAGAAAATCAGAAAATTGGAGCAAAATGGGGGACAAGAAAAATAAGAGGAACAAGTGAACAACAGTAGAGGATGCAAATTGTAAAATGACTTATGCACCATCATTTATGTCATTTTATGTCATGTAGTAAAAATTGTTTTTATAATAATAATTGAGTATTCGACTTTCATTATTTAATTCATATATTTTTCAGCTTTTATTTCTTTACTATTGTACAAGAACAAATTATTCTTTGATCTAAGTTTTTTTTTGTACACAAGAATTAAATTGCTCTTGTCAAAAATTGTTCTCTAAATCTCTCCTACTGATCCATATATCTCCTAATTCTTATCATTCGAGATAAAATAAAAAAATAATACTTCTTCCGTCTCAAAATAAGTGTCTTATTTGTCAAAATTATTTGTCCCAAAATAAATGTCACATACTATTTATATTATTGGTTTTCTTTTTTATCCCTCAAAAAATCATTAAGTGAGAGAAAAAATACTTTCAAAAATCTATTTTTTTAATATCTTAATGTCTACTACAAATAAAAAGTAAAAGTATTTTAGTAAAAATCATATTCTCTCTTTTTCATTTATACACTTTTTTTAAATTATGTGTGTAATTTGGTCAACTGTAACACTTAGAATAGGAGGGAGGAAGTAATATTTTAAAAAGAAAAAAGAAAGAAAATATTTATATTTTAATAATAAATAGAAAAATATTTATAAAAGACGGAAGAAGAAGAAAAGAGAGGTTGATGGTGGTGGAGGGTGGCGGAGGAAGAGAAAAAGAACCCTAACGGCCTCTCTGTCTCTTTTACAAAATCAACAACATGAGCGGACTAACCAGGAGGCACAGTGGGACCCACAGAAAAGCTCCTTCTATGTCCAAAAAAATCGAAAATGGAATCCATAGCGAACCTCCCAGCAAACCTTCTTCTCCTCCTTCCCACGAGTAACCTCTCTCTCTCTCTCTCTCTCTCTCCTCTTTTCACTGTATACAATTTATTATTATCAGATTTAGTTTTTTATTTTACACGTTCAGATTTCTGTTCCGTTTTTCTGTTTTGGTTGTTAGTTAGTTAGTTAGTTAACTTGTTTTAATTATTTTATATAATTGTTGATTTTTTTATAATATAATTGTGATTGTTAATGAAATGATTTAGGTCTGATGGAGGAGAAAGAACGGTTAAGAAGCTTCGAATGTCCAAAGCCCTCACTATATCTGAGGGGACGTCAGTTTCAGATGCATGTCGGAGAATGGCAGCGCGCCGTGTTGACGCTGTTTTATTGACCGATGCGAATGCTTTGTTATCTGGAATTATGACTGACAAGGTTTGTGAATTCATTGAGTGAGTGCGCGCACGTGTGTGTGTGTGTATTGTATTATGAGATGTAATAATGTATAATGCAAGGATGTGTGTTTTGTGTTTAGGATATTGCTACTAGAGTTATTGCCGAGGGTTTGCGTCCGGATCAGACAATGGTTTCAAAAGTAATGACTCGGAATCCTTTATTTGTGACTTCGGATACGTTGGCCATTGAAGCTCTTCAAAAAATGGTCCAAGGTTAGCTTCATTACTACTGTTAATATCATTGTTATTATTGGATTTTAGGTGGGTAAATGAAACTAGGATGTCATATATTAATGTTGCCACATAGTTCTAGTTTTAGGTCTTGCTGTGCTTCGGTATAATGAGATTCCTAATATGGCAGGATACGTAGGATTTGGATTAAATAAGTTTGTTTTTTGCTATTAAGTTGTTTGTTTGCATTTATTTTGTGGTCACTAATCACTTTACTATTGAACAAGAATGATTCATGGTAAAAGTGTTTATGAAAATAATCACTGACCGTAATAATCAGATATCATGGTTTCTTCACAACAGTTCGGTCATTTAGATGGCTTTAGAAGGTAAGCAGGGGGTGAAAAGAACTCTTTGTGCAGATTTGGTTTCTGGGCTTATCTTCTTTAATAAGAGTATACCCTAGGAAGGTGACTCATTACAGGGCATATCTGATTTTACTTCGAATTCTTGAAGGAAACATTAATAGTGTGTTCCAAAGTTGTTCATGTTTTGAGAAAAGTATTATAATAATTGAATATAGGAAAATATTGTTATCATTTGGCATAACCATAGTAAAAAAAAATTGTTTTCAATGAAGTTAATCAGGTAGGTCTGTTGTCACTTATGCTATTGAACCTTTGGTGATTTGAGTTTGACCCAATGATCTTAACAATCACTTATTTTTTAATTTTTTTCAGTGTCCTATCTCAGGGTCTTAGGATAGGTAGGGTAATAATTGATAATGTCATCACCTTGAGGCTTGAACTATTAACTATTAGCTGTGTTCAATTCGATGAGTTTAAAGCAATTAGCTGTTCATTTTCTTATTGTCTGCTCTTTGGTTTTTCTTAGTTCTAAATCCATGGTTTTGTTGATTTTGTGCATCACACATTGCGACTGTTGTCCATCTTCAGGCTTTATTAAATTAGACTTTATGAGATATTCTGTCTCGGGGAAAAAGTATTTTCATATTTAATTATTTGGATTGCTTTGCCTGTTTTACGTTCCATGTTATTTCCTCAAAATATAAAAATGGCATCTGATCTGTTTAATGCTATAGGTTATTTAATCATTTGACAATATGTACCATATTATGCTTTTTTGTTGCAGTTTTCCTCTTCTGCCCTTTTCTTGCTATGTCTGTTTATTTACATAATGATGTCTGATGGTGCGAGAATTGGGGCTTTATTTCTACTAGATTCTGTGTTTACATTTTGTGTAGGTGTAATGGTGTATAATAGCCTATAAAGTATTCCATAAGTGAGGTATTTTCTTTCTTTCAACTGATAGGTAAGTTTAGGCACCTGCCTGTTGTGGAAAATGGTGAAGTTATTGCCATACTGGATATTACCAAATGTCTGTATGATGCCATATCTAGGATGGAGAAGGCTGCCGAGCAGAGCAGTGCCATTGCTGCTGCAGTTGAAGGCGCAGAACGCCAGCGGGGTAGCAATGCATCTGGTTGTTGGTCACCAATTATATTTTCATACACTTCTTACAGTATCAAACTACTGATTTTATTTGAATTTGGAAATTGCTTCCACACACTTGCATGTCTTTTACTCTTTTTAATGTTTATACAGTAGATACCATACCAATGTGAAATTATGATGCAATTTTGTCAATATATGAAACCTACGATTTAGTATACTCTTAAGTTGACTTGACCGTTCTACAAATAAAATTTTAAACTTTACTTATCTTGATTATGAAATTCGAAACAAAGGAGCTGGTAGTTAATACTGTTTAAAAAAGGATTAACTTAAAAGGATTAATCTGTGAATAGTTAGCTGAGTAGATAGATGAATGGAGAATCAGATGCTATTAACGAGAATTGCATTGCAAGTTTAGGCTTGAAGAATAAATGTGTACCTTATATTTCTAACGTATGCAGTTATATATCTATCTGATTTTTAAAACTGATTTGAATGGTTTGTACTTTATATTTCGTATCTTTAAAATTGACGTTGTTACCCAATCCCCCACTTAGTGGCATTAGCTTTTACTTTTTTTTTTATCAGTCCTCCTTCTCTAAATTGTCAACTTCTCTATCCTTGCTTTATCAATATTTAGAAGTGTTGTATATTATCCTTATTTCTCTTTCATATTGTAATGATGCTAATATTCTGTTTCAATTGTCCCCATATTTATCAGTTCCAAATGCTTTGTTAGAAACACTGAGAGAGCGGATATTCAAACCTTCCCTGTCAACCCTAATTGGCGAAAATACAAAGTAATTTCCACATTGTATTTTGTTCTGTATGTATGTATTGCCACATGATGCTTATACAATCAGATATAATTGTTTTACAAAGTTCTGTAGCTTTATGTTTCTAGGGTTGCTATTGCATCAGCAGCAGATCCTGTATATGTAGTTGCAAAAAAGATGCAGGAGTTGCGTGTTAATTCAGCTGTTGTTGTTTCCTTGTCGGGAACCAAGATTCAGGGAATACTCACGTAAGATCATTTTCAAAGGCTTTACTCTCTTCTGTTAGAATTCCCATTATAGGGAATAACATAAATGATTGTACAGTATTTTTTCTTAGATAATATTTCCCTCTATTGATTTTGGAATTGTGCTGCCTAGTATTTTATTATGGAAGATAGGAATATTCTCAAATATCATTTACAGAGACCTAATCCATAGATTCAGCACTCTCACCCTTACCAGAAACAGATAGTAATAGTAGAGAATAAACTACTGCTGAATTTCAAAGGCCTGCAGGTCTCCCTTCCTTATTCAAAGGTCCCAAAATGACAAAGCCTTTCCCGATTCCCTTATTTTCCCTCCTTAGCTTATAATAAGTCCTCTTCCTGATTTTCCTCTCATCTTGCCAAGTGGATTGGAGGTTACAATTCCGTTCAATGCTGATGTTCTTATCTTTTCCCCTTACTTTCCGCGTGATCCAACTCAATGCAGACACTCTATCCCATCCTTCCTAATTGCTACGTTGTCGTTTTATGATACCTAACATTCTATACATTTTTCATGCAGTTCAAAGGACATACTTATGCGTGTTGTAGCTCCAAATCTCTCCCCCGAGTTGACTCTAGTGGAAAAGGTTAATATTTTATTTGTTTAAAAGTAATATATAAGTAGAAAAAGGGTTAATTTATTGAGACACTGTTTCTTTTCTTCTGTTGCCTTGTTTTTATGCTCGATATTGAGAACTGGTTTGATTTTCTTCTTGATTCTTCCCTTTCTCACGTAGGTAATGACTCCAAACCCAGATTGTGCAACGCTAGATACAACAATACTTGATGCCCTGCATATGATGCATGATGGGAAATTCTTACATCTTCCTGTGGTAGACAGACGTGAGCTTTACTTTCCTAAATTTGTTGGCAGATTCTAAATTCTTACTTTGCACTGACTATCATTGTGTCTGCAGATGGATATGTTGCTGCTTGCATCGATGTCTTGCAGATAACTCATGCTGCAATTTCCCTGGTAAACTTCATGTTTGAGATGCATATAAATTATAGGTCGCATTTTGTAGACAGGTTGGTATGGGATAAGACATAACAACAGTGTTCTGTATTATGTGTGGTGCATTTAAAAGTGGTGTTCAGTTTTAATAAAATTGAAGTCTTTTTTATCTTGTGTTGAAAGAGTCGTGTACCACTTTTTATTAATAGTTGATACAGATGCCAATTTCTGATATTAAGATGTACATTAGGTTGAGAGTAGCTCAGGAGCTGTTAACGATGTGGCAAATACAATTATGCAAAAATTTTGGGACTCAGCTTTTGCTCTAGAGCCACCAGAAGATTATGATAATCATAGGTACACTGGTCGTACAAATATTTGAACATGAGAATTGTTTTTTTCTGATCTGTGAATCAACCTTTATGATGATTTATTACAGTGAAGTTTCGGGGCTCGTGACATCAGATGGGGCAGAAACGTCAAAGTCTGCATATTATTCTATGGGTTTTGGAAATTCATTTCCCTTCAAATTTGAGGATCTCAATGGTCGCGTACACCGATTTAACTGTGGTAACTATCTTTGGGAAAACAGTGTGAAGACTTGGTTTAGTTTCTTTTTTATAGTCTTATTCTTGTATGTTGGCCACAAACATCATCTGCATTGATGTCTGAACCTGGATTGTGTAGTTTTTATCCTCTTCCCTGTGCGCTATGATTGTTTTAAGAACTTGGCTATTTATGTTGCTGTTTTTTGTAGGTACTGAACATCTTGATGAGCTAGTATCTGCAGTCATGCAGAGAGTTGATATCAATGACAGAGAACATCCTGCAATTGTGGTGTGTTTTGTGCTAGTGTTAATTCTTCTGTTTTAAGAATACTATGTGTCTTTATTATCACACTGACTTTTTCCTCATTTCTAGTACGAGGACGATGAAGGTGATAGAATTGTTCTTGGAAATGATAATGATCTTGTTTCTGCTGTCAGCTATGCTAGATCTGCTGGAGTGAAGGTGGAGATACCCACGTTTACTAGCTTTTGTCATTTGATGATATTAGCTTCTATGGGAATTCATTTGAATTTGATGGATTAATTCTTATATAAAATATCTTTGTATTTCAGGCTTTAAAGTTGTATTTGGATTTTGGCAATTCCGCCAAACCAACAACACCAGAATCTGGTACAGCCACAACAAGACAAAAATCTAGTGTTTTGTCTCTCCGCACCAGTATTTTTGCAGGAGCTATTGTTGTTACAACCATTGGTGTATTAGTCTACTTAAAACGATCCAAATGACGTGTTTCACGGTTTAAGCAGGGAAAAAGCAATAATCACTCTATGAATCCCAGAGCTCTTTTGCCTTTTAAATGCTAATTGCAGCAAAGGAAATACTGGATACTGAAATAGGAGAGCTGCTCTAGTATTGAATATTTTTGTTTGGGGTTAATATTTATCCCCATGAGATGAGCCCAAGTGATTAGTTATGATGATAACTTATAATTTTTCCATCTCTGATGTAATTGTATGTATAGATTATGTCTTGTTACACAACAATGAGAAATGTTGGGGTTCTGTATTTTTTTTACTGGTTTCAAGCTTACTTGCAAATTGCAATGATGTCATTGTCACACAATATATGAACTTGCGGTATACGCTGAGGACTTCTTTACTGAGTTAATTTTATTTTAAAGAGTAAACACTCATTTTAGTTTGACACAATGTCAAAATAGTCTATGGAAGAAATTAAATTATTTTAATTTCTCGAAATCTTGTTTCTATGAGTATTACTCATTTTGGTTTCTGATGTCAAATGTGAACCATTTATCTGCTATTTGTGTGGAGTTATCACTATTTTTTACAGTAGTTTCCTCCAATTGTCTCACCACTACAATTTCACAAAATATTGTCATTGAAGTCTCCAATTAGTTTATTATATAAAAATAAATAGTGGTATTTTTAAAAAATATCAAGTTAAATATTTTTAAGTGCACATTTGTAATAAAATAAAAATACTACCAAAGTTGAAACACAAGCATGAAAAAGATGAAATTGTCAAAAAAAGATTTAGGTGTAATTTGTACAGGAATACTATACCTTAAATCTCACCACGAAATGTGCTACTGCGGTTCAACTTTAGGTGTCAAAATCACTTATGTGTCAAATTGACAAAAATATATAATTTGTACAGGAATATACCTTATAATTGATATGATTATTTCCATTTGTCAAAAAAAAAATTGATATGATTATTAATAACAAATGTAATAGTCATGATATATTTAAATTAATAATTTGCAGTTAACATGGCACACCAGGCAAATTCACCAGATATGAGTTCTGGGTTCGATTTCCGGCAGCAGAATTTTTTTTTATAAAAAATATAATGATTATAATTTGTCATATTCGTATGGTTACCGTTACTAACTAGCTAGTAGTAGTGGGTCCCGTGCATGTTGCATCTTCTAACTCTAAACCTTTGTTTTTTCATTATAAACTCAGTCTGTTCATATCACTCTTTCAACTTCAAGACCAGTGAAGTGGTTGCAGCACACAGAAAAGATGATCCAATATGAAGACATGCCCAACTTATTATCACACAAATCTCATCAACAACTTCAACTCTCTTCTTCCTCTATCAGAGATGTCAATTACAGGTCTCTATTTCTTTCACTCTCTTTCTATATAAGTAATGTGTGTGTTGATTATTAATGATCTTTCAATTTCCGTTTGATTATCATTGCGATGCAGTTGTGGTTCATGCGGTTATGAGCTGAACTTGAACTCAAGCAACCGTATCACAACATTTCTCATTGATTCCAATTATGGAAAATCAATAAAGAAAAAGAAGATATGTCTTATTTCCTTCTTCTCCATCGATGAAACCAGATTCACTCACATCCAACAATTCTCATTCTCATGGAGAATTTCCCTTTTCAACTTCCAACGAACAACATCAACAACAACTAAACTCCTATGCCGTAACTGCAGGAATCACATAGGTTATGCTCGTACTTTCCCTTCTCATTCTCGCGATCACTCATGGGACGGTATCTCTGATTCTAGAATCTTCTACATCAGACTCAATGCCCTTCAACCTTCCACTTAATTCATCATTTTCTTGTTAAATTTCATAAATCTTAACTATAGAGATCTTTGTTGTATTTGAATGAATGTCAATTATTACTACATATAATAGAGGAATAAATGTTAGTTAATAATGTACTTGTTATTCAGTTAGAGTTTGTTAGTTAGTTACAATTTGTTGTTTCTCAAATTTATAAGTAAATTACACTGTAATTCTATATCTTTTTTATCAATGTGATTCTAGCCATAAATTGAGTGTTATTAATATATATCAATATATCAACACATGGTTGTCTTAAAATTCAATCAATGTATACATATATTAATTATTACTCTCTCTACTCAACCCAATTTATGTCCAATTGTTTTAGTTCTGTATGCCACTTGTGTGTGTCTTGAGACATGGTAACTGTATTGATCTCACTATCTACATTTGGTGATTCCGTTTCGTCATTTTTCTTATCCTTCACAAGGTTGTCTTGCCTGCTTCTTTTTCTCCTCGCCTTTAGGGACAGAAGGCGAGAAACTTCATGAAGTCCACCCCACTTTTCCAGTGCTCGCGCAATATCAAAGCGACCTGCGAGTGAATTCCATTATTTAGTGCAATATCTATTACTTTGTCATCCTTGAAAGTGAGCAATGCAAACGCTAGAATGAAAGTTGAGAAAGGGAGTATTTCAACCTACCTACGCGTTCAAATGACTTTCTACTAGGCATAAATGACGGGTCCATTCCCCAGCTCCTTTGGAATTTACTTATCTGCATGAAGAAATGAATTATGTTCTGATTGAACCTGCGAACAATGTTATCTATGTTCACTATTATGAATTAATCTCTCATAGATGCATAACATTTATCTTTCATCATGTCGTTGCCATTTGAATTTAGTTTGTTACTCTGGCAAGTGCCTACCTCGTCCTGCAAATTTTCAAAATTGTCCCAGTAACCCTTTGGTTTGCGGTGTTTGTAAGCTAGAGAGAGGTTCATTATGGTTGCAATCTTTCTGAATCCACCCATCCGAGTTATAGCCTTCTCGATATCCACTCTTCCATGCAACCGAAGCTGCTTCCTCATTGGCATAAACCCTTCCTGTCCATATTCAGCAACGAATTTCAGTAGTTCGGATTTTAGGACTTCAATATCTCTCTGTAATCCTGGAACTCTTGACCTTTGATTAGACGAGCTTTGGACATTACAATCAGAAAAATCATCAGCTGAACTAGAGCTGTTATCATCTCCACAGGCAGATGAAATATTTTGTTGTCCTAAATTTGTATTCCGCTCACGAACTTCTGAAAATTGTGATGCTTTCTGGTTCTCAATGTAGTCTCTTATTGCACACAAGTTTGATGGAAGATCTTCATAAATGACCTGAAACAGAAATTATAACATTTCAGCCATTCAAATGCTCAAATGTGGACCAATTTACCCTCAGGATTGTATCTAATACCAACAAAAACAGCTATTCACTTATTCTTTTTTAAAAAGGAGATATGGATAAATGTATCTTGCTTCAACTTTTATAGGCCAAACATTTTCTGAGTGAAAACAATATGAAAAAAATGAAATAGATAAAGATCAACCAAATCAAACTAATAGACAAACCTCTTCCATTATAGCTTCAGAAAGGAAAGTATCTTTGCACATTTTTGACTCCACAGAGTACTTTAGCAGGGTGTGATGATTTCCGAGTTGCTCAAAAGTCCATTTTCCCTGGAATGAGTCGAAATCACCTTCAACCTGTTCAAAACTTATCTCTTGTTCTAGCTGTTCACACAACTCTAACACAACACGAGCATGAAGCACCATATAAAGCAGGCCCTTGCACCCTTCCTGCATGATGGTTTAACCAGGAAATTACATCAATCGCATTCAACAAAGTGCTTTTACAGAAAAATTAGTACTAACAAAAGTGGCTGAAAATACACAGTTCAGAATTAAGATTCTCCCATTTTGCTTCATTAAGACTGCTCAGTACCTGAAGAATGCGGACTTTATTGTTATCTCGTGATAAAATCTTACTGATTGCTAAGTTTGGAACTATCCTGCAACAAGTGTTTTTTCACTTGGAGTCAGGTCAAAAAAATGAAAAATAAGACCTAGAATATTTTTACATCATAGTTTCTAATATCTCTAGTGTAAAAAGGAAACACACATTACTTACTCAGGAAGAGTCTCATAGGAAGACATAACATTCCATACATCACGAACAGGAGCTTTAACTGTTATGCTTGCAACAACACAACGATGAACACCTCCATTTTCCTTCATATGAAAATAATTTCTAATTGAAATTTTGACTATTCACAGAAATAAGGCCACCTAATAACAATTTTAGTATAGATTAGTTACCAAAAGTCCATCGAATCTGCGGAGATGAACTTCATCCACTACACAAGGCTTGTCAAGGCTACAAACTTTACCAAATATGCCCCAATTGCTGTTTAACTCACCGGAAGATGTGGGCAATGAACCGGAAACTGAAGTGTCCAAACCTTCTTTATCCTCTCCAGGTGCCAATTTGTCGCTTTCACACAAAGCACCATTTATCTTTTTGACAGAAGATCCATTAATAACTAAAGATGTTTTATGCGAGTCAACTTCTTGCAAGGGAAGTTTCAGATTTCCCAAAACATTTCTTTCAACTCTATATGCCAAGGCTTGGAGGTTTACAGGAAGATCTGATCTGATAATCCTTTCCAAGAAAATAGCTGGGAAATTGAATCTTGGTATCACATTAACCTCATAAGATAAAATAGTTGATGATGACCTAGAAAAAAAGAAAGAATTGAAGGGATATAAATTTGTCCATGCCAACAGCAAATGAAGATAGTCAAGATAACTCCAGTGAAAAAACACAACTTGAGTTAAGACACTAAACAGATAAGGATGCAAAGCTTCACTGTCTCATCTGGTTTTTTTTATGTCTTAACTCTCTAGTTCTCAGGCGATAAGGGACACTGGAAATCCGAAGATTGACGGTAGATAAGTAAGTCTGGCAAAATATTTTTCCAGCCATGATTATCAGGTGCATACATAAGCGTAGCATAGTACATCTCTACTTATAAACACCAGTTTGGATTGGGCAAAGTTTACAGTATCCAATATCTGAGTTCAGAAGTAAAATCAAAATATAGTTTCTTGAAATTATGCAAGGTTGCTTAGTAAGTAAACTTTCAGAAGTATAGGTTCTACCTTGTTCCAGATTTTACAGACCATTTGCCCTCAAACTTCTTAAAGTCTCCATCAACCATTGAAAAATGAAGTTCTCGATCCCATTCCTGAAGCATTAAAAAAGAACTTAGTAGTATTAGAAAATATAAAGTTCTCTCTTGTGAAGTATTAATTATGTTATTAGAGTTTGACTAATCTATCAAATATGCAACACCGATCTCACTGTGAATGGAAACAATTCTTGAGAGCATTCATTTCCTATCAATTAGGCGTCGCCAGTGGCTCAAGTAGGTGCCTGTCTAGGAACTAGGAAGTACACTTCATAATAATTTCCTGTTTTAGACACTTCATAGTCACACACACACACTTGGAATTCTTCTAACCATTTTTTTACAATTTTATTAACTGAATTGTCAAATGTAGATATATGTATACAGAAAAGTATCATAACTGTATCAACTTCACGAATGCTGGTGCTGCCTATGTACACATAAATTTTTAAAGTTTATCATTTATCGCATTTGTGTTCTAGCATGTCCTAAATTGTATCCACTTCCACTCTTCAACATTATCCACTTATGAGTCACACATAGAACTGATTTTCTAGTATGCACTATGCAGTAACAAAATCAACGAAGAAAAATGATTACAATACCAAATTTTTTAGAATGCTTACAGAATTGAGAACTTCTTGAAGATCCAAGACAACACGAGCTTCAATGTGCCAATACATTGCCCTTTGAAATCCTCTTTGCTCTAACCATATCCTTCCAGGAAATGGGCATGGAATACGCCCACTAACAACAAAACAACTCTCATATTATCCACATAGCAAATAAAAATTCTCACTTTTCTTTTCCATTCTATTTTCCATATAAATCAAATCATGATTCACTATCTTTCATTTGGCCAAATCATAACATTAATGATGAATATCATATAGAACTCAGGCTCTATCAGTATAAACAACTTAATTAAGAGTTATCATAAAAGTAATTATGCACAAGTTACTTCTATTTGTATAGCAAAAGATACAATAAAGTCAAATTGTTTTCGTATAAGTTATAAGTTGTTTTCGGAAACTATCCTAATTCCTAAACATGTCATAACTTAACCTATCTTCATAAGCTCTTCCAAATTGTCTCACAAGTGATTATGTCAGTGAAATAGTGGTTAATTGATAGATTACCTCCAAACAAGATTTGGAATGAAATCAGCAAGGTGTTCATAATCAGTAAGAGCATTCCAAACGGAATTAATATCAGCATTGATAGAAATCTCAGCCTTAACTCTCCGTTCTCTCCAAGAAACAACTTCAAGCTCACAGTGAACCTCAGGGTCACCATCTTCATCAACCCCATTATTCAAGTTTCCATCTTTTCCACCCAAATGGCTTCTGGGTTTGCACTGTGTTGCTGAGGAAAGAGCAATGCCCTTGTACAATTTGCGAGGGAAAAAGGGGAGACTCAAAGATAGAAATGGTGGTTTGGAATGTAGAGAAGAGCGTAAAGAAAGTGGATTGATTGAAGAAGCTCTGCATGTAGTGATCATGAGTGAGTGAATGGTGTGTGAAGAAGAAGAAGAAGAAGAAGAAGAAGAAGTAGCAGTATCTTAGTTGTTGTTGTTTGTTAATGATGTCTCATGTCTCATGTCTCATGGCACATTGGCATAGGCTACAGTGTGAGAATTTTGGCCACTGGTTTTTTGGTTTGTTGTTATCAGATGATGTTTGTTTGTTTGCATTAAGAATGGGTGGTTTTAACTCTAGACACGTTTCTTTGGGAGTAAAAGGCAAGCATCCAATAGAATAGAAGTGGCTCTAGTGCAAGTGAACTGATGACTGATTTCATAAACTTCTATTTGGTTAAGATTTTGATCATTGGCTAATCGATCATAAAAATGATGCATTCACTTGGTGGGTGATAGGTGTTTGTTGGATTTAAATTTTTAAGTTTGATATTTTATACTCCGTCTCAAAATAATTGTCGTAGTTTGACTGTTGACATTTATTTTGACTGTATTTTTCTACTAATCTATAAGGTTAAATATTAGCATATAAGATTTGTTTGATTTGTTTCGATGAGTATTTTCACAATATAAAATTTTTATAATTTTTTATAAAATAAAACTAAAGATATTAATGATTCAAATTATGCATTGGTATGCGTAAGCGACAAATATTTTGAGAAATAAATTAAACTAGAGCCATGTATGGTCGTGTGAATTTAACTTAATTAACAGGACATTGCATTATACATTTTAAGATAAATTTTTTAATCATTAAACTACCTGACAAAAAAATAAAATTAGACCATTTAATTTTGATCCAACAAATATGTTTGAAGTGATTTCCTAAATGCATCATTTTTATGACAAAGAAAATTTGATTTGATGTTTGTCATGAGTTTCGCAATAAGTACTATAAGATGAGTGCTAACAATATTCTATTTTAAACATTTTTTTTAATACTTACTCTTTTATCGATTGAAATCAATATGAGAGAAGTGCAAAAATTAAATATCATATATTTTTTTTTTAAAAGGATCACGTCAAATGGAATCATAGTTAAAGAAGCAAAAACAAAATTGCATGAATTTTTTTTTTAATATATTCAAATAATTGACTAATATAAATTCAAAAATAATTTTATTATAGTAATTCTTTAAAGCACATGTTAACATTTTCTTACAATTAAAATTTGAAACGGGTTAACAAGTTAAGAACCCCAACTCTTGCCGACAAAAACAGTATGTTTAAAAGGTTGATCAACAAGTTTCCCCTATTTTCACATCCTTAAAAAAATTAAACATTAATTTCACTTTCACTTTTAAAAAAGTCAACCTAACTATTCCCTATTTTTTTTTATCTTAAAAAGCATTTTTGTAATGTGACACATGACCTTATTATTTTTTTTTTCTTTTTGGTCAAATAGCCTAGCAGCTAATTCCACTTTTAAAGTGGAGAAATGAGATAACTGAGGTTCGAACCCCGGTCCCCTGCATAAATAATGCAACGTCTAACCAATTGAGCTAAGGTCATGGGATGACATTATTATTATTATTATTATTATTATTATTCTACAGTAACGTTTTATTACAAAAAACAACAAAAATAATAATATTCAACAATAATGAAAGATTTGACTACCATTCTTTTTTTTGTTGTTGAAAACTACTAGTACATCAAAGAAGCTTTAGTTGTCAAATAGATGAAGATTTTGTCCATTTAATTACAATATACTAGTACTATTTTTAGAAAACGTGAAGTCACAAAATTTAATATACGACACATAAACTTATCGGTGGTGGCTTATAAATAGAAAATTCAGAGAGTAGGATAATGCATGAATTAATAAGACTTGATTAAATTTGTGTAGAGTTGGGTAGGTGTAAAAAATATCATGATGAATGTCTTGATTATCGTTGTTGTGTTGTTGATAACAACAATTGGTCATGTACAGTGTCAATTAGAAGAAGGTCAGATGAATGTGAAGATGACATCTGTGCGTGTTGAAAATGATTTAAAAGTTGACACTATTCTCATTTTGCATTGTAGCTCATCACACATTGATCTTGGAGAAAAAACACTTCATAGTGGACAATATGTGGAATGGTCTTTCCATGCCAATTCTGGTGGCACTACTCTCTATTCATGTGACATAAAATGGAACAATGTGCAAAAGAAGAATATTGTAATTTATGATGCCACAAAAGATGAAACAATGTGTGCATCTAAATGTTGGCGTAGTATTAGCCCAGATGGAGTCTATTTTTATCATGAGTTTAAAAACTCTTGGCAAAAACGATACACATGGAATTAATTTAATTTCATGTGCTCCTCAAATGAAAAATAAACTAATTAAATAACTGTGCTCATGATATGATACATGTTCTATCTTTGTATTTTTACCATTGTCATATGCTTGTGTATGAGACTAAATAATTTGAGTGTGGGCATAAACTCCATTAACCCCTTCTTCCATTCTTGTTTCTCTTGCTTTCCATTCTATAGTCTCTTTAGTCTTCTTCCTTTATAAGTGATAAACCCCTTTATTGTGAACATCTATTTTTATCAAATGATATGCAAAACTATAGCAGTTCAAATGTGGATAGAAGAAACAAAAAAACCATTAAACCTTAAAATAGTAGTACTAAACAAGGTTTATGGTAAAGCAAAATGCAAATGATGCTGCAAGTTTCTCCTACTAATCATTTACACAAGAGTTATTAATAGTCTAAATGATCATAAACATGTGATGATTTCCCTCTATTCAGAGAGCAAATATCTTTTTCTACCCCACCAAATAGAAACAAGGGTTAACAATATCAAGCCTCCGAACGTGCCACCAGTTGTGGCAACAAATTCACGATCAGGTTCGCCGTCGAAGAGATTAATGTGAACATTCATACCAAACATTCCAACAACCACAATACCGGCACTCACTATCATGTTTAATGTGCTAAATCCTATCGATACTTGTAGAAGCTGATTTCGCTTATCATCCAACATTATGTTTATGTAGTCCTCTGTATCATCCACATACTCACTCAACTTAATCATGTAACAAAAAACAAATGTATCAGTTAATATGAAAGATAAGAAATTTTTAAGGATTTAATTGATATGCATCGACATGTTAGGTGGATAAAAGAGTTCTAATGATACATACACTTGACAATTTTTGCAAGATTCCATTTATCTGTGCAAAATAGGCTTCTAAAAGCATCTCCAATTCCTCAACATCAGGCTTAGAATCATAGGATATGTCCTTATCTGAATCTGATTCATCACTGCATAGAAACAAATTGTGAGCATGACTCATATGATTGTTGTGCAGAACTATGTATCAAAATAGAGCTGTTATTTAATAGACTATTGTTAATAGTTAGCACCTTTCGTTTATATTTTCATCAAATGTTGAATTGTACCCTTCTTTTAATGATGTTTGATCCAATAAGTGATCATGAAGCTTTTGTGTCAAGTACATTTCAGCCATGTCATTATCATCGTCCAACAAATGTTCGAGTTGATCTGCTACCTGTGAAATCCGAGAACACCTTAATTAGTCCTTTTATATTTTAAGAAGGAGGTTTAGGTTAGAAACTAACATAAGCACCAACTTATTAACATGTTTCCTATCCGGAAAAAGGAAAAAAAAGAAGACTGCATTGCACTATGTGGTTTAGCAGAAATTTTCGAAAACAAGAGATCAAAGATTGAACTCGTGGCAAAGTTAATAACACGTTATTCGAGCGCGACTATTATTTACCTTTTGCACACGACCAGTAAGTGCGACCAAACGATTCTTGATCAGCCTTACTCGTTCGAGGTTTAGAGTAGAAATTTGAGAGGTCAATTCATCCAAAGCTGGGTAAGCCTCTTCTTCCAATTTTTGAGTCTGATAGATAATCACAAAATACAATTCATAAACCTCATAAATTATTAAGCATATAGTATATGTCTAATTCTAACGTTTCATTGTTACTTACAATAGCCACAGAATCTCGAATTTTGAAATATTAATGCAAGTCTTACAAATAAATAATCAACATTGATGTATGCCTAATGCGATACTGTGATTTACTATTAAACGTCATTGTTTCTGATCGATAACTAAACACAACAAATTGTAAAATTAAGAATCCGCATAATACATACCTCTAATTCAAGGCACGTACAAGCGGATTCAATACACGCCTCAAGCGCTTTGAACTCGAAAGGTAATTGTTTAGGAGCCGCGGAGGCATTATTCGAAGAATCATCACCACTGATTCCCTCGGATGCATTATTCGAAGAATCATCACGATTCTGAAACAATGGTGTCCTTTCATCTAACAAAGGCTTGCGTTCAAGGTCACCATCCACAACAACGTCATTGCTGATCCGCTTCCGCGTTTGAATATTAATTAAAGGAGTAAAACGTGCTCGAACCTGAAGGTCTTGAAGAAAGCGAAGAAAGAAAGGATTAGATGAATTAATCATAAGCACTTCTGTTGAAGTGATTATGGCTTTAATGTGTTCTAAATTAACAACAATGGCTCTTTCTCGTCCTAAAATAGAAGAAGGATTAGAGAGATGTGGATCTAATACTCTAAGATCACGCGCCGGTAACCCTGTCCGGCGCATGATGGAGTGTTTGTCGATATCTTCAACGCGCGCTTCACCGGTTTCTGATGATACTACGATCCAAGTTTTGACTAATGTTACAATAGCCTTTCGTCTATAACCACCTGTCATATTCCACGCTAATTTTCCTTTCTCTTCTTCCACATTGTTCCTTAACCTGGCCATCGTCATCTAATTCTAAGTTTTGATAAATACTGTAATAGAGTAATTAATTAACTCTGAAATGAATATACGTAGATCTCTCTGTTAGGTTTTGCATTCTATATGATATGATAATAAGATCACTACAATTGTTTCTTTGTTATTGATTGATTGATTTGATGATATTGTGATTTAACGATAAGAGGAACTTCCGCGCCAAATTCGGAAGGCTAATTAACTACTCTTTTTTTTTTTTGTACAAGGCTGAAAAACAAAAAGTTGTTTATTTTGGTTTTTTGATGTAGTTTCCGACCCACCGACAGATTAAACTGATTCAGATAATTTCTACTATTAAATAGTTTTATTCTCCTCTCAAAATCAGTTGTAACATTCTACAGAGAAAACTTTGATATTATTAAAATTGTTAAGCACATTTTCTGCTTAACTTATTAATACATTATTGTCTTCTTAAATTTTTTTTTTGAATAAGTTAGATTTGCCAATCAGTCTTATTAATTAATTACTTTTGAATAACATCAGTTACACACATTTGTTATTTTAAAGGATCTAAATCATATACGGCGTGCAAGTTCAAATGCTTTGACTTATAATCTAATCTAAAATCCAACGTCGGATCAAATGATTAAAAGATTTAAATATCTGTATAATTCATATATAGTTACTTACATGTTATTTTATCTCTATTTTTTTTATCATGATGCATACAAAAAAGTAACTTTAATTTTATATTCAAAATAACACTTATTAGTATTTTGTAAGCATTGACTACGTAAGTTCCAATGTAATTTTATTATATTGAGTTTTGTTCAAGACTCACTAAAGTTTAATCCATCTTACAAATGTCTAATTCTCCACAAAGGGGCAAATTGGCATAAAGTACAACTCATCTCCATTGAAGTTTGTGGTGCTCCTACCCGTAGTAGTTCTGATGACTCATTATACTATTTCGGCAGCGTGCCCTCGTTTGTAGGATCTCCACCAACATGCAAGACCACTCTCTTTCGTCCTACATCTGAAGGTAAAAACACTCTTCTCAATCTCTTAACACTTTTTTCGACCAATATTAACTTGAACGTCAGAATACTAACGTGTTTTGCAGATACACCCCCTTCTATCGTAGTGGCTGGCACACGCAAGTCATTACAAATCAACCACCAAAATCCCACCTTTTCCAGAAGAGTTGTCTAGTTCTATCCCGAGTGGAACAAGTTTCTTTAACTAGTACATTTTTCTTTTATCATTTATCATCAATATCTCTAACATCATGCTCTTTATGATCTCTTTCTTTCTTAACGTGTATACTTATAAACAAATTGACAGATCCTTCTTGTATTTTTGGGACGAAGTCCATCATTTTGTTTTTGTTTCTTTGTTTAATGGAAAAGGAGAGATCATTTCATTCATTCCTCTTCACATTAACCTCATATACGTGGCCTAGTTGATGGTTGGTACTTGCATTGGTAGCATGCACGCGTGGTTTACAATTTACATTGTATATTTGAGAGGTACAGAAACAATCCCTAACATTACTACTAGTAGCCATCACATTATACTATAATATATACTTCAAATTTAAATTAATATTTTTGACGATAGTGTGTATACTTAAAAATTGTTGATATATCCAGTTGGAATACATATATTACAAGGTCTTGCACCATTTACCACTTTTGTTTGTAGTTGGATTAAACAGTCATACTAAATCTAAAGGTGGATCTATCACGTAGGATCTTTTGTGACCCTTTACCATTCACCCAAAAAAATACTAATGACAACATGACATTGTTTAAGCTTGGTCGGACCCAGTTTTGTTCCAGAAAATCATTTAATTAGTTTGCTTTTCCTTTATATGAGGGGAAAAGAAAGCAGAAAGAATACTCCTAAAATGGAGTTAATTATTTTAGACACTTTGGAAGTTTGTTTTAGTCTTAAAATTTAGGCATTCAAAAGTTAAGTATTCAAAATTTTAGACGCCCAAGTTAATATATGCAGAAATTTTTGTTTAAAATAAAAATAAAGTCACTTGAAATACTATAAGCTAAGATATAAACTTTGTAAAAATTAAAAAAAAAGACTAAAATCAGTAAATGAAATTGAGAGAGATCAAAGGTGGAAGAATTTTTTTAGAAGGAGTAATATTAAAGATGGCTATTTAAAGGATAAAAAAAGATTGATATTTAAAGGATAAAAATTATTTTCAATTGTAACTCAAAAAAATATATTTTGAATCCATTTTTTTCCATAGAAAGATCATTCTCAAAGGGGGAAAAAGGGTAGAATAGTAAATAGAGTGAAACGCGTTGGGCATGCCCCATGCATACGGTGTACCCAACAGAGAGGCCGTGTATTGTGCAATGTAAAGCCCGCCCTTTTTACGTTTCTCTTTTCTCTCTTTTCGCTTTTTTGATTTACATATTTTCTTATCTTATTTAATTAATTAATTAATTAATAATTTGATCTAATAATACACCTAAAAAGTAAGGCGAAACAGAAGGCGATCGAAATAAAATTGAAAATATCAAACGCTATAAAGTAAACAAAATGACGATGAAAATAATAATAATAATAATATAATTATTGTTATACGAATGAATCGTATCTGGTATCGTAGCAATGTTTCCTTGGAAGAAGGGGTTGTAACAGTATTCATTCTGTTAAAGCTTCAATTCCTCTTTCCCTTCCTTCAGGTTTTACGATGATGACCACAACAACAATTTCTTCTCCGTTTTGATTCCTTTTCATCTTCTAAATCGATCTTGTTAGGTACGTAATACATACAATGTCTCTAATCTTTTCTAATTTGTATCTATAGATTCCACCGTATAGATATAGATATAGATAGATTGCATCTCTAATTAATCACTATTAGGTGTTACGATTCTCGATTCACTTTTTTTGAGAATTTTACCGTTCGAATCAACACTAGCACCCTACGTCGTGCCCTACAATTTCCTTTTTTGTTTCCATTATTGACTAAGCACTTTCATTATTATTTCATTTTTGTGTTAATCGCTTTTTCATTCACATCATTTAGGAACAACGAACGAACGATCATTTTTAATTTGCACCCTCTGGTTTCTAGGGGAATTCCTAGGGGAAGGGGTCAGAGTTCGAGGCGAGTTCTGACATCAAGTGATTTTAGTATCTTCCCAAATGCAGTTGTTGCGGGGGATCAAACCGTAACAGGGAACTATCATTGATGTAATATTATAAGTAAATCTTAATTTTCCTTTTGATTAGTTAGTTTTGAGGTGATTTTTGGTTTAAGGTACTCTAATCATATAATTCACATCTATATGCATATTTTTATTTTATAGATTTTATGAATAGTTTATTTATTTTCTCCGACACTGCATCAAGCTAGTGAAACCAACTGTCATTTTCTCTTTAATTTTTTTTCCCCTATTTTACAACTAGTCCATTTTGATGCCCATACTTTATATTTATTCTTATTTATTTTGTGAGTTAGATAGCTTTTTTATTTTAAACTTATTTGATATCTGTAATAATGATTGAGGTCTTATATCAGATGGTCAGGTTGTACGTTGGGAAGTCGAGTTGAAACAAATGAATTTCATCATGTTAGATATGTGGATTTCAATTTTGAGGTTTGTTACGAGCCCTGATGCTTCCATTGCATCTATTTTTGGATGGTTGGTAACTGGTTCATTTGGACTTGTGGCCGTCATATACGCTCTTCTCAAGTGGCAACGAAGAGCATCTTTGAATTGGATAAAAGCTGCGGCCAGGGAAAAAAAGAAAGTTTGGAAAAAGTTTAAAGTTCCTCTATCAGATCATTTATGGGTTGAAGATTTTACTTATGGGGAACAACCATCCACTTGTTGTTTCTGCTTGACTTCGTTATGGCCTTCTCAGAATTTAGGTGCAACGGCATCACCGCGTACTCCTCTTCATCGTTGCTCGGTTTGTGGCGTCGCAGCTCATTTCCTTTGTTCTCCGTTTGCTTCAAAGGATTGTAAATGTGTGGCTCAGGCTGGTTTTAGTCATATTAGACACCATTGGTCAGAAAGATGGGTTAATGTGGATGATCATCATGAGATGTCTGCCTTCTGCTTTTTCTGCGATGAAGCGTGTGGCGTCCCATTTGTCAAATCGTCTCCCACATGGCATTGTCGTTGGTGTCAGCGCCTCATTCATGTGAAATGTCATAACAAATTAACTAAAGATTCTGGTGATTTTTGTGATTTGGGTTCTTTGAGATCGATTATTCTCTCTCCTCTTTGTGTTAAAGAAGTTGACGAAGATCTAAA
This sequence comes from Trifolium dubium, assembly GCA_951804385.1. Lineage (NCBI taxonomy): Eukaryota > Viridiplantae > Streptophyta > Magnoliopsida > Fabales > Fabaceae > Trifolium > Trifolium dubium. The sequence continues at coordinate 3,577,403 of OX638075.1, read as the reverse complement.
GGGAGGAAAACTAAGCTCTATTATCACGTCTTCTGTCCGTGGTCAGATTAGAAAGCGGCGTAACAATAATAAAAATGGAGGTGGTTGCCATGCTAATGGTAAGTCACAAGATTCCTCTGTTGCTGATGCAACATTATTAGAATATGTGTTGAATGGTCTTCACCGGAACAAGAACAATGATGGTAAGCTCTTTGACCCCACAAACAATGGTAGAGTATTAGGAAATGGTTTAACTGTTACTTCTAGCCAAGTCAAGAAATACACATTGATAGATTTGCCAAATGATGCTAGGCCACTTTTGGTCTTTATCAATACCAGAAGTGGAGGGCAGCTTGGGCCTTCTCTTCACAGAAGATTGAATATGCTACTAAATCCTGTACAGGTAATTACTTTCTTCTTATAAACAAACATGGCTTTATTGAAGTAGTGACTTGCATGTTTATTAAGCACGTTGAAATTATATCATCTTGATAGTTTTAAGGGTGAGACTGGATCATATGATTTTGGAGTTATATGTATGAGTAAGATATTGATATTGTATAGATTAATATTTCATTGAATCCCACTAAATAATTCTTTAAGAGAAAATTAACAATAACAATGGTTGTCTCCTTTCTTTATTATTCTAGCAATACTTGTCTGGACATTTTTAATTTTTTCATTTCATATCATGGTCTCAATGAACATTTTCTGCTTTGGTATTTTACTGCAGGTCTTTGTATTGAGTGCTTCTCAAGGTCCTGAGGTAGGCCTGGAATTGTTCAAAAGTGTACCATATTTTAGAGTATTAGTATGTGGTGGGGATGGCACTGTTGCATGGGTCCTTGATGCTATACAAAAATACAATTTTGAGTCACCTCCACCTGTTGCAGTTATTCCCCTAGGCACTGGAAATGATTTGTCTAGGGTACTGAATTGGGGAGGAGGCTTCTCTGCACTTGATGGACAGGGCGGGTTGACCATGCTTTTGCATGACATTAGCAATGCAGCAGTTACCATGCTAGATCGTTGGGAAGTTAAACTAGCAGAAGAAAGCTCCGAAGGAAAACCACATAAAGTGAAGACTAAATCCATGATGAACTACCTAGGTACTTAACTGAAACAAAAACTATCTATGATTGTTTCTTAAGAATTACTAACATCAACCTACTTTTATAGGCATTGGATGTGATGCAAAGGTCGCATATGAATTTCATGTCACTCGAGAGATAAATCCTGAGAAGTTTAGTAGTCAGGTACATATTCTCCCTCCTTGATGTTCTATCATTTTAAATTATCTATCATGTTAGACCACGTCAATTGATTCAATTCTCTAGTTTCCTTTCAATGCACATTCCTTACAATACCATTTTAACGACTGGGCAATATTCAGTAAAAATTATACTTTTGTATGTGCTAAAAGGCTTGGCTTATCCTAAATTTCCCTTATTGCCATTTGGGTGCTAAATGCCATTGACTGCAAAGTTGAGATTTATTCTTCTAATCCTGTTAATCAACACATCTCAGCGGAAACAAGGGGAGATTCATAGTGATGATTTGTGGATGGCCAGAAATGTCATTTTGGACATTTTAACAAATTTCACATGTATATCTCCTCATTTTGTCCCTTTTTATTGAAGACCTTTGGTTATGTTTTATTTCTCTTAAGTCTTATCTGAAGGTATTTAACTTATGCAATGCTCGAAAAGCCTTCACTTTTGGGTATATTTATTTCTGATGGTAATTCTATTGACAGTTTTTGAATAAATTACGATATGCAAAAGAAGGAGCAAGAGATATTATGGACAGAACTTGTGCTGACTTGCCATGGCAAGTATGGCTTGAAGTTGACGGGAGAGACATTGAGATTCCCAAGGTTAATTTCCAACACTGATAATTATTTGTACATTATGAATATTGCATATTATAAATTTGTGTAAAGCATGATTTAAAAAAAAATGCAGGATTCAGAAGGCTTAATTGTGCTTAATATTGGGAGCTACATGGGGGGAGTAGATCTTTGGCAAAATGACTATGAACGTGATGATGATGATTTCAGTCTTCAATCCATGCATGACAAGATGCTTGAGGTAGTATGTGTTTGTGGAGCATGGCACCTGGGAAAACTTCAGGTATAGGATACTTAGTCAGTTAATCTTATGCATTTCTGAAATATCAAATCTAGTCTTCATAATGATACTGTTAATTTAAAGTATTCTAATATGTTTAAATATTATGTGATAACATTTAGCTGAATTCTCGAGGTATTATATATTTAATGATATGATTGAGTATATAGATTAGTCATTAAATGTAGTAATTTAATACCAAAAGTACCAAACTGATCTTAACTTTAACATCAAAAAAAGAAGAAAAAAAAGTAAATAAATTATATGCTCAGACTATATTTGGACAGATGATAGAAACTTTGAATGAGAGTAGAAACAGTAGAGCCCAAATTCTGTGCAAGTAGAGATAGGTGGTAAGTGGTAACCCTCTGTTAAGACTGAGTGAAATCATAAAGAAAATGCTTGAAGGAAAAAGAAATAAAAATGGAAATTATGCAGACAAGCAGAATATCCCACCTAATTCAATTCTTTCCCGAACCTCCTTTCCCTCACATTTATCTCACTTTCTGCTGGTATTGCCTAAGTGGCCGAATCATTCCACTCATTCCTTCTCCATCAATATTGCACCAGCTGTCTTGGTTGTTAGCAATCTCTTCTTTTGTCTGTTTCTCTGCTTTGAGTGAAATCCTCTGATTCCTCCAAATGACCCGTTTTTATCCTCTATATTTTATACAGCTGCAGCCACTCTATTCGGTCAATTTTTCTTCATTCTTGAGTAAACATGCATTTGATATGGGTCTATGAATAAATAAATGAAATAACTAAAGTTTTGGAATAATGTTGATCATTGATCATAGTCTTGTTTCTTACTTGTCCATACATTATATATATGATTTCAAATTTAATCGGATGCCAGTGTGAAACTGTTTTCACTGTTAGTATCCTTAAATAAGAAAGTTTCGTACTATTGTGGCAACCAAGTTTCTTTTTCAATTTTTTTATAAGCCCGTCTGTTGAAATAATTATTGTGAAAATTATTCAAGAACTACAGCAAAATGTTTTTGTATTCATGTCAAGGTGGTAATGTTTGATTTTCTGCACAGGTTGGACTTTCACAAGCAAGAAGGCTAGCCCAAGGTAAAGTCATCAAGATACACTCTTCCAGTCCTTTCCCAGTTCAAATAGATGGGGAACCATTTATCCTTCAACCAGGCTACATGGAGCTAACTCATCGTGGGCAGGTAATGACATGCTTTCGCGTTTTTGTTGTGAATGTCATTTTCATATTTTTCTACCTCTGTGTATCAGTTATGTGTTTGGATCCCCATTAGGATTCCTAACCACGTTAGGAGCTTTTCAAAAAGAAATCCAACAAGAATGCTTAACACAACAAATTTCATTCTTTATATTGTGATTGATATCAGTGGCTCTTATTTGCTATACTCAGGTATTCATGATGAGGAGGACTTCAGAAGATGAGCCTAAAGGGCAAGCAGCTGCTATAATGACAGATGTATTACTAGAAGCCGAGTGTAAGGGTATTATTAATACATCTCAGAGAAAAGTTCTTCTCAAGGACATAGCCATCAATCTTTCCTAAGATTCGTTTCTTGTTCAGCCTTCTTAAATAGTTTGCCCATACTTGGGTTTTTGCCCTCTAATCCTTTTTTACAGGACCATTTTTGGGAATTTCCAAAAATATATAGAGAAAAGTATAGTTCCACACTTCCACAAAGCAGCTAATGTAAGAAGAGAGTGAAAACTGTTGCGTCTAACACCCTACGCCGTTGTATATTGCAACTATGGTGTATTATAGTGTATTTTGGTATTATTGTGAGTTTGTCAAAGTTACGTTAAGTCGCGGTGATTTTGAAAAGTTACAAAATGTGGACTTTTAGAATATCACGGCGACTCATCTTGATTTTGGGAAATTCACCATGATATCAAACATGTATTTTTCTTCAAATTTTTGTAGTTATGCTACCACAAAAATGAGATTAGAGAAAGAAAAAAAAATTAACTGATCTGCATATGTTCATATTTTTTGGTTGTGGAAGACAAATATATGCATATATTGTTCACCAGTCTGTGTGTTTTTAATTACATTGTTTTGTTGAATACTTTTTACTTTTATTCCTTCCTTTACATTTTCTCCAAGTTTCGGGTAACACATTGTCAAAAAAATTAGAAAACTAAGGCATATAAATCATACAGTATGTTGCTTCCAACGGTCCATCTCACTGATTTTCCTACAATTTGCTGAAAGTAACGTGTTTATTAATCTTGGAATTATTCTTCCCTGCCAATGTAATTTTTCTTTAGATTTAAGAAAAGTCAAAAGAACAAATACTAGTAACGTAGTATATAGCATCAAACAAAAAGTGTACCGACTTGAAAATTCTAATTTTTAATCATGCTATACTTCTAAGTCTAGCTAACATTGTTCAAGACTGGATTCTGTTGGGCTAGTAGTGTTATCTTTTATTTTTTGATATTCCTAAAAGGTTAAAGTAGCTGGTATACTTTAATTTTTTAGGCATGGCAAAAAGATAAATGTCAAAAATAAAGATAAAGAAGGAACACAAGCAAAAAGGTTAAAAAAAATAGGAGGAAAAAAAATAGACTAACCACTTATGTCATCTTGGATATTATTATTTTGGTTGTTTGTCATATGGATTTATTCAGAAAAAGAATGGAAATGCATGTTAGTATGTTGAGAAACTCAAGTGTCAAGTGTGAATGTGGGGAAGTCCCACATTAGTTAAAAGTGTGGAGACTTGAACATTTATAAATGAGAGGACCCATAAATCTATTGCATTAAGGTGTTAGGTAAGAGTGTGATGTCCAACTAGGATCCCCCTCTATGCTCTAACATAGCGAAGTAATTCAATGGGGGATGAAGTATGATGGTTTGATTCATATATAATATATGGCCTAGTGGACAATTTCACACATTTTAAGAAAAATATGTAAATGAAAGAGAGAGAATATTATTTTTTTGACAAGGAGAATATTATTTTTATTAAAAGTCTAAAATACTCCCTTTTTTATTGGTAGTAGAAATTGAAGTACAATTGTATGAAAAATAAAATAAAATTGGAGTATAAAAAAGTAGATTTTAGAGTTTTTTGCGCTTCACCTAATAATTTCTATAAAAGAGTGAAATGGAAAAATCAATATTATAAATATTAAATAGTAAAAGTCAATTATTTTGAGATAAAATATTTTGACAAATATGTCAATTATTTTGAGATAGGATGAATAGTATCCAAACACAAGTAAAACACATTAATAGTGTGTTTGGTTTCACCTTAACCATGTCATTAATTCTTGCTAACCAAGGCAAGACTTACCATGAATTTTTGAAGCTACAAATTCAAGTGGCAGGTGAACATACACACGTGCCATACTTTGACTTTTTGTTTTTCCAAACATACACCAAATCTATTAGTAGTATAAACCAAATCTATTTTAATTTCAAGATTGTTTTCAATTAGGCAACCAGCTATATAGTAAGTTGCACTACAACTACAATATTCTTATATGAGCATCTAATCTTAATCTTATGTTTCTTGCGGTAATTTTCATTATTATTATTCTGATTATAATGTTGGAACTATTTGCATTGAAATAAATTGACTTTTGGTTGGAGTAAGCACAAACATCACAAGTGAAACCTACAAAAATGGATTCAGAGAAGTTGTTTTGATGCAGTCAGTTAGTACATTAGAACCGTCCAATTAAAATCAGGCAGCTCAAATATTAATGTAATTTTTTTTTTATGATATTAAAATTTTGAGCTTAAATTTAATCCGTCTGATCATATATAATTGAATGACCTTAATTTTACTAACCGCATGCAGTCATGGGTGCTGACTGCACACAACACAATCCGAATTTGAAACCAACATATGACAACCAGTGGGAATTGGATATTAGACGCATTGCATCACATAGTTATTTGTTTTAGCCGTTTGATATGAAATCAATAGTCGAGATCATTTATAATTAACGGGCAAGATTATCTTTACGACATGCTATTTAACAGCGGGCTATCCGGCTCCCATGTATAGTGGTATAGTTATTGTATCATTATTAGAAACATATCAACATTTATAAGAAATGTAAGATAAAAAGAATATTATGGTTATCATGGGGAAATAATAGAAAATTATAAATGTTTAATTATCACTGATCTGTTGAGTTATGACATGAAACATTTGAAGACTTTATGTTAAAATGATACTCCCTATTATTGCATGCATTGTGTATGAGAAATTAATACTATTCTGATGCTGGCTTGCATTGAGATGCAGTTAAGATAGAAACAGAAGACCAGAAATGATAATAAATTGATGTGGAAGCTGTCAACAACAAATAAAGCAGAGAGAGTGCAATGCAATTGTTATTTTTATCATGAAAATAGCTATGTCTTTCTCTCAGTTTCATTTCCCAAGAAACGTCAGATAGTGTATTTATGTATATCATATTCATATCAATCTCTCTCTCTCTCTCTCTCTCTCTCTCTCACAAACAAGAAATTAATAAATGTAGTAAATTGTTTTCATTCATTCAATATCAAAACGCCAAAACATGTAGTATATCTCTGATCTGATCACTATTACTATATGACTCAAAGAGAGGAAGGTGATAACATTGCTGATATGAGCTTTTTCCAAACATGGTTTCTGAATTTTCAACAACTTTAAAAGCTCCATTAATACATTACACTAAAACACATACATATACATAGAAAATAGAACAAGATCCAGAAGCATGCAGTTACTGAATACATGTTCATATCTCTTTAATAAATTATACCATTAATTTCACTCCCTATTTTCAGGTTTAGTTTTGCATCATCTTATATACATCCAGATATATCTATCTATCTATCTGAACTAACTAGTCATTGCATCATAATAGAAGCTGGTCATACATACATTACACTATATCTTGGAAATTACTAACAAGATGATGCTCATCACAGTACACAGATACCTAGCTAAGATATTATAGCTTCTCCTGATTCTCATCACTTTTTTTTTTCTTCTTGTTAATTGATCCATCCACAAATATCTCACCTGCTACTTACTACCTTCAATCAATACTTGATCATCATCATCACTGCCATTTCACTACACAACAATTTTATTTAACTATTATTAATTCAATTCAACAGTACTATAGTATACTACATCATCTTTCTAATTGTCACATCATTTTTTTCATTTACATTTACAAGTGTGTGAATTTCATTTACTTGGCATCTACATTAATTTGCCTACTTGGAAGTACACTACTCATTAACTCAGATTCATGAAAAGGATGTCCTCTTCAGTAATTAAAAAATTGTTAACTTAAAAATAAAGAAGAGATTTTTTTTTTTAATGAAACAAATGATCATGAGTTATGACCGTCTCCGAGGAGATTTAAACTCTATACTTTGAAGTTATAACGCTAAACTTATGCTGAACTAGTGTATGAAAAATAATAATAGTATGTAAAATGAGAAATGAAGAGGGCAGTGTTACTGTTAAAGAAAGAGGTAGCTAGCTAAGAGTGGTAGAGGTAGGTTATGGGTTTGCAGAGATGATAAGAAAGAATTTCACTTGTGATAGGTTTTTTCACTGTTGATGCTTTGTTGCTTGCCCACGTGAAACAAACATTCCTGCTGCACTGAAGAAGGTAGGGAGGGGGCCTGGTCACAATATGAGCTACATAGCCAGCCAGCCAGCCATGTTATTTTTATTAATTTACACCAGAAAACTAGAGAGATTTGCACTGTTCCTCTCTTATTAAATCACTTAATCTCAACATCTCTGAAAAGTTTGCAGCTCCAGAAACCTTTTTAAATCATCATATATATATGGAAAAGTGTTTTTTTTCTTAATGTTTAAATGGTGTTAAAAATATTTTTTAGAAACCAAGATGAATGATCATAAAGTTCACAATATTTACTACTGAATGGTGACAATGGTGTATACAAGAGTATAAAATTCTGACCTGAAAAATGAACCATAATACATAAAAGAGCTTGTTAAGTACGGTTTTTTTATTTGACAGAGATACGAAGGAGGAGCAGAAAGTCTTACCAAAACCTTACCAACAGAAGAAGAAGATTATGATGATGGTGATGAAATTATGAAATTGAAGGAAAGTATAGCTTGCAAGAGTTGGTTGGGAGGAATGAAGCCTGGTCCGAGATTGAGAATTAGTGATGAGTGAGCTAAGTACTCTTCCATCATCTCCATTACCTCGAGCCAGACAACGTTCCTCTCAGCCTAACTCTTGCTTTTCTTTAACAGATGATTTTTCATATATGTGCAAGAAAACAAGCAAGATGAACTAGAGAAGAAACAATTAAGATTTTGAGGGGAATGAAGCCTGGTCCGAAGCCTTATAGTTCATACAATTAAGATTGAACTTCCTTTGTGAAACTCAAAAGCCTCGAGCCAGCCAACATTCCCCTCAAATAATATGATCTCCCTAGCCAACATTCAACTCAACTCTCTCAATGTTTTCTTACTCTCTCAACCTTTGGATGAAAACCCTAACCCTCACATACCTTCTTATATATAGCAAGGTGAGAGGGAGGCACATTTATTAGCGTGTCTATGAGAGAGAAAAAAGAAAGACATAAGCACTGACTCACACTACACTAATGCTGCTTTTTACTTACTCTTTCACATGTTCCAAAATTAGCTTATGCAAAACACTTCTATTTTCAACTAACTATAGTAATCCATTAGGTGTAAGTAAGATAATATTAACATAAAAATTCCTAACCATCGTACATATATAGGAGTAGTTATGCAACAATACCACAAAATGTTCCAAATAATTTACATTTTTTATGATTAGCTATGTTTGGTAAGGCTAAACCACCAGTAACAGGAGACATCTTGTAGTAAACATTTTATCATCAAATAATTTAAGCAAGGACTTTATACTTTTAAAATTTTGATAAAAAGGGGAATTTTTTTAATTTAGTAATAAATATATTATATGATTAAATTAATTATATAATAGCTCAGTTGGTTAAGATAAGACCACATATTGTAGTTCAGTCCTTATATACTTTGAGATATTTAAAATTTGTTTTACTAAGCTTTGTATTTTCTTAGAAAAAATTGACCCTTGCAAAAAAATTTGTTTTAAATTTCTACATTGGTTGAGTAGGCCTTGCATCAAAGTACATTGTTTGAAAAAAAATTCATTTTCTCATGAGATTACAGGCGGTGTCTTTTCATTTCATTATTTTATAATGTTTTGTTAAATGGCAATTCAGGTAGCATTTGAGTATTTATAACCGAGAGATCATGACCTTATGTTGACAAGTTGCACAATATTGACATTACAAAAGTTTGATTTTGTAAGGTTAAGTTAAACTAAATATAAAAATCTAAATCTTAAGAAGTATGTGTTAAGAGTCACACATTGAATGAGAGAAGACATGATCATATGTTTTTAAGAGTTGACAATTTTCACTTTATAAATCGATTTTGTAAGATTCAGAGTTACATTAAATTCAAAATCTTTTTTTTAACAACATCAAATTCAAAATTCTAATAATAATCCGTCATTTTTATCTCAAATCTACATTCATTTGTTTACCGGCCCATATCAAATAAACATCATTTTTGTCCCGTACGCAAAATTTGATTTTAGTTAACGTATTAATTTTTGTTCTAAATAAATCTATGAATCAACCAAATTTTTAGCTTTAGGTCTCTAAGCTAAAATCCGCAGAAAAATTTACATGTTTTCTGCAGATTTTCCTACGAATTTTTCTACGGATTTTTGATTTGTGGACTAAAATTAAAATATTTAGTTGATTCAGGAACTTATCTAGAACAAAAATCGATACAAGAATTAAAACTAATATTCCGCGTACAGTGACAAAAATGATGTTTAAGTTTTTAATTTTCGGGTGATGTTTTTGAAGGTGATTCATGTTAGCTCTCATTTTCGTTCATTTCAAGTCATGTTAAGTGCGATGCTATTTAATTTGATAAAATTTTGTTTGTCTTTTTTTTTAGTAATATGTATTTTTTGTCAAAGCAATGTATATGTTTTTGAAAGAAAAAAAAAAAACAATGTATATCTTGTTAATTGTATAATTCCCTTTTATTATATATTAAAAAAAAGGAATCTAAATAAATTGATTTGCATGGGAATAACCTGAAGGTGGTGGTGAAACAACCGACCCGTTATACCTAACCCACCCACAAATGTTCACAGTCAACCAAACAGATAGAAGAAGAAGACAAAATGAGTATTTTGATATTTGAAAATGCACACTTGCTGCAAGAGACATTACATGTATATATGCTATGCAGTATGCATGCCTTGAATGAATTGAATTAATGTTATGTTATTCTTTTTTTCATTATTGCCTTATTATTTACATATAGCCTTTTCTTACATATCCCATCCCCCTACTTACAATCTCAATTTCCTTTCTGTATATCATGCTTTGTTTTGCTTTGCTTTGCCTGCATGCACCGCTTCAATTCTGCCGCTATGTAAATTTAGTAAATGTGTTTTTTTTCATCGTTAAACGCAGTGACTAATTCTCTATTAAATTGAAAGCACTTCAAAAAATGAGATAGCTGACGTAGAGATTTAAGTTTCTCTATATAGTCAAGGTGAAGATCAAACTATTTACTCTTAATTAAGGGTGAATGAAATTGAACCGTTCAACTACACCCTCTAAGTTTTAGTAAATATATATTTGATTCTGCAGAAATAAAATTAATTTTAAAAATCAATTTTACTTAAGTGATTTTATAAATATTTATTTTTTGAGATTATTTTTCATAGATAGTTGGAGTAAATATTTCTACAAATATTTATGTTGTTATCATTTAATCGTGTGTTTGTAAAAAAATTATACATTATTGAATTCATATTTATAGATAAAGAATAAAATAAATATTATTTTGATGAATTATAAATTTAAATATAAAAGTAAAATATGAGAAAATAATATGATTTAAATAATTCAATTTACATATGAACAGAAGATAAACGGACAACAAGTTACACCGATACTTCTTTTTTGAATTGAAAAACTCATTCTATTAATCTTAAAATGTATTTAACAAATGTTTAGAAAAAAATACTTTTATTAAAATTTATATACTCACAGCTTTATTTATACATGTTAAAGTCAAAAAAATCGTCAGTTAATACTTTTAATTTTATGTATAATCTTTTTATTGAATTAATTTTATACATTTGTCTTTATCAAAGTAAAAAAAAAAAATTTATACATTTGTTGGTACTGGATAATGTTAATTAAAGAACATTATTTGTCTATAATAAAATGCAGAATGTATTAATCCATTCCATATTGTATAGAAGAGAAATTCTCCCCTTACCTGGATGGCCTAGTTGAGCTACAGACAATAGTCTCTGCCTTTTGTGTCACACCAATCGCTTCAATTATTGGACTTGACATGAAAATTTCATTGACTCTATTTATTTTGATCTAACTTTATATGATTTATAGTACGGGGCATAATTTCATTAAATTTTCACACATTGAAGTTAGTTTTGCATACAGTCCATCTTGTAGCTGTAGGTATAGTAATTGCAATTGGGATAGAATATTAACACGGTCACTGCATATACACTTATTAATTAATTTGTATTTGTATATATTGTCTGGTTTAAAAAATAAGATCTCATATCGTATAAAATTATATTACAATTTAAATTGTATATTCAAAACCTTTGAATTGGACATGGACGATCGAGATTCACTACTGCACTGGTGTGAATTCACTATGAAGATGAATTCAGGCCAGTAGTATTTGTATTATTGGCCGGGAGAGCCTACTCCAATATGGTGCAGAATATAAATGATAGGTCAATGCTACTCCAATATTTGTATTCAGGGGCGTTGCTGCATGTATTTGAGGGGTGCAGCTGCACCTTCTGGGTCTTGATATTTTGTATTAATAATATGAATTTTATTGATAATGAACTCTTTGAATTTTAGACGTTGCATTTTACTTGCACTCGTGTCATTTATTTTTTTTGTTTAAAAATATAATGTAAATATGTGTTCCGGACCATGTTGAAAGCTATTCTGATATATGTTACTTTGTCAATAAATTGTTGCCGGAATACTTTGATTTGTATTGTATAATTTTTTTTTCCTTAATGTGTTCCTACACATATTATAATTTGTTACTGTATAACTCTAATTGTTAACCAAATATGAGTTTGACTCTGTATTTCTTACGTTCCACCGAACACAAATTTAAGACCTTAAATACTTGTTCATTATAAAGTGATGAAGATTTTAAAGAGTTTTTCTCTAGTTATTATTGAAGGTCCAAGTTCTACAAACAGTATTATATCAGAATAGTTTTCAACACGGTCTAGTACATATATTTACACTATCCATATATTTTTAATAAACCGGAACAATTTTCAATGGTTCCAGTATGAATGTTTGAAAATTTTAAATTTTACTTATCTCACGATCGAATTTTAAATTATTTGCACCCCCTGACCCAGGGTCCGGGAGACGCCACTGTTTGTATTAGCGGCTAGATATTCCTTCGCCCCCTACATATATAATGCGGTGTCCAACCAATTGAGCTAAACTCATGGATTAGGTACACAATACACAAAATTTGTATTCATAATGAAATCAACAATTTCTACACCATACGAACACAATACACAATATGATACACTTGTACATATTAGTCAAATCCACAAATAATGTATTTGATAATCTCTCACAAACTTTATAGCCAAATATATTCAAAAAAACTAAAATAAAAGTAATCAGAATAATGCTAGGTCAAGTTAGGTACACACACATTCCAAAACACTTTATGCTTCAAAATCTATCAAAAAATGTATAGTTTTTTTTTTGGGTACAACAATGGACGTATATATTTTATCTGTTACTCATTCTTTAAACTAATACTTGTATGTACCACATATTACTCATTAATTATTTACACAATTTTTATTGTACTATATATATAGAGATAAATAAAAGGATCATGTATGTTCCAAATGAATGCTCTCTCACTATAGCAAAGTAGGACTATATAGTTTAAGTTTTAACTATGTACACCTACTGCAGGTAACTCATTCAATTCGTAGAGAAAGAAGTACATCTAGTGGCTATTATCTTATTTTCAAATTATCTGATTGGATGGTTGTTTGAAAAGCCATATCATCCAGGCAATAAATCCCCAATTTAGACATTTCATCAAAGGCTAATAATAAGATGAATTTTCATAATTGGACTATTTAGAGAATAATACTTGAAACGCATTGTCGTGGATTTTAGATGATGGTGTGATGGAATTGAGATCAGAACAAACATTGTTTGCTTATTATCATTAAAATTACATACACTTTAATTGTCTCCTATATTACAAGATTCTCTAATAAATTAAAACTTACATAAATTGGTTAAACATTTTTTTTGGTAGTCTAATGATTAATGATTAGAAGAATTGCTCCTTATAATGTAGTTAAATGAGATCCGAACTTCATTGCATATAACATGTAAATCAATCTCTACCAACTGAATTATGCTCACGAGACAAAATTATATTTCTTTTAAATATTTATCTTTAAAATTAATCATAATATTAGAGAAATAATGTTTTAATAAACTTTGGGCGCTATTTGAACATTGATATTTGTTATTTGAGTCTCTTCCAACCCAACTCAACTCAATCAATTCTTTTTTTTATACATCGTAAAGATAAATTGCTCTCACCAAAGATTGATCTCTGAACCTCTCTTACTTAACTCATATGTCTCCTAACTCTTACTACTTGAGTTATCATCCTAATTTGTTGTTAATGTCGTGAGAATTCCTATTCTTGGTTTTAATATTTATTTTTTTGATAATATTCTTGGTTTGAATTGTATTGTAATTTCTTTCTCTTTTTAGGTTTTGGCAAGGCACGAGATAAAAAACATATTGATTATTTATTATAATGTCAATATTTTTGACCGGAGAAGACACCAAAGGCCTCTACCCTTACATCCTTATCTATTCAAGAGAGGGAGGACGGAGGTTTGGTTTTTTCATGTTGTTAAAGAGTTAGAACAATAAAAATAGATGGTGAATGCCGGATCGAATTGATGAGGTCAATAAAATAAACAAATAAATTAAATAGATTGGCTTAACTTTACTCTGTTTATGTACGATGATAATTGACTTGATTATGGAAGAATGTAATACTTCCATTAATATAAACATGTTGAGGATAAATACAACAAAAAAAGAAAGTTGTAGTTGTTCTGCCTGTGCAATTGTAGCTAGGCATACAAGTTTTGTCTCACACCAAACATCACCTGTGTCTGTGTTTATTAAAAAGAAGCTAGATTAATTTAAGAACATCATAATTTGGTCATGATTGGTGTGGATATTTTGAACATTATTGGAAGCCAATAATAATAATATCTTTAGTAATGTGAGTATGGTATGGCTGTGAACATGAAAAGAGTGTAGCATGAAACACGTAATGATAAAGACGGCGAATAGGGAAGCATAAATCTCAACCGTTGATTTATAGGATCGGAGGGCTAGAAAAGAATAAGGGGCAGAACGGACATGTTGGTGTCAGCGGGAGCGTAGGATGGGGAGGAGGGAGTTAACAGCCCGAGTAACGAGGAACATAACACAACACAACACAACACAACAAAGACCAAAGAAGAACCAAAACCAAACATCATAACACTATCATTATATTCATGCATACAACAACAACAACTGTACAAGACACAGTAACAGCGGCATTTACTACTTCTATTTCAGTTGACGTGGACCACTCGAACCAACACACACAACAACAGACTTGGTCAATACACACACACACCCCAAGCTAATTTGCTAGCTAGCTTTCTCTTCTATGGTGGGAGTATTTCTATCCCTCACTCTATCCACTTTCTCTGTTCCTTTCCTTCTTTTCCAAGTTTCATTTTTCAAACAAAAATATAAATTGTACAAAAATTAATGATACACTAATTCGATATATCAATGTAAACCAATTTACATTTAGGATGTGTTTAATTTCTTAAAAAATAATAAGAGATTGGACCAAACAATTTTGATTGTACTGTGTTTAATTTTAAAATTGTTCTTGATACTAGACAAACTGTGTTTGGACTTTGGTGTACCTGCAAATACTTAGACGCCTAAACGGTTAATTAAGTAAATGGAGTTGTTTGAAATTTTAGGGTTAAAATAGTGGATACATGAGTCTAGACAATATGATTTCGTTTTTGTCATGATAGATTAGGGTTTCATGTCTTAGAAGCTTGCAAATGTCCTTAAGGTCAGGTGTAGAAAGATTGTCTAAGTCTCTAATCAAACGGCCATAGCGAACTTTTCTGCCTTTACTCCAATGTGCCTCTAGGACATGTCTATATATGTTACGGTCCTCCTTGGCATTAGTGACTTAGAAAGGCTCGGTCCAATGCAAAAATGAGTCGTGACTCAACACAAAATAATTTTATGTTCCAATGTAAAAATTAAATAAATTTATCTTTGTAATTTTTTTATTATTTATAAATAGTATTTTCAAATTGTTTTATACCAAGGAAAATGATTATATTTGAAAAAATGTTAAGAAAATTACAATAAAAAGCTCATGGATTTACTTCTTTTTGTTACTCTTCAAATGAGTACATTATATAAATACATTAATTTACAAATGATTTTTTCTTAATTTTCACTGTCAATTTAATCTGATTTAAAAGTCATTTTATTATCAAGTAACTTTAACATCCTTCTAGACACAGTTGTAGAGAATTGAACTATAATTCTTCCTACTAAGCTCATTTTTAAATAGAAAATACTAACAAGTACTCCTGTATAATTTGTTAATAAAATAAGTATAGTAAAGTGATATTGAAGTTTGTTTAGTCAACCTTAGATTTTAAAAATATCAAAAATGCTATTTTCAATATAAAATTTATATTTTTTAGTTTGTTTAATTAGTACTCCTCTGGTCCTAAATATAAGAGACATTTTACTTTTTAGATTCATGGAATGATTGATGTATTTGGTCTATATTATGAACCAAATACATCAATCATTCCATGAACTTAAAAAATAAAAGTTTTTTTATATTTAAGACCGAAGGTAGTACTAATTAGCACGACAATTTACAAATTTGAATATATAATTTTTTTTAAAAAATAGTTAAAAATATAGTATTACAGTTTTTGGGGGGAAAAAAGTGTTGAAAAATAACAACCCCATCCCCGCCAAAAGATTGAAAATTGAAAAAATAATAGTAAATGAGGAGTCAAAGCCCTAGAGGTAAAATCGACGGCTGAGGTTGTCCGATCCGATCATGGTACACTGCAGGCATTGGCAGCATGTGATTCCAATAAATGCTCGTTGGTACGGCGGTGTGTGGGACCGGCACGAGGGAACAGTAGCACGTGCTGTCAATTTAAGACCAAGTCACGTGGTGGGACTACCTTTTGATCTTGGCTTGGCTCTTCTTCATGTAGGGACCACCTTTTTCAATTATAGGATCATCATAACCCTCATCAGTAGTTGTATGTGTATTCTATTGCGTATTTTTTGGGGGCCTCTTTTGAATTTTTTTGATTAAGTTTTCTCATATGATATGATTATGATGAGAATAATGAGATGACTCATAATAAAAACATTGTAGTAGAAACAGGAAATTTGAGAATTTTTTTGATTTTAGTTTCTTGCAGATTTTTGCTTTAAGGATCAGAAACAAAAAATTTGGTTGATACGAGGACTATTTTGGAATAAAATCACGTACAAGGATTAAAACCAAAATTTCGCGTACATTAGAGACAAAAATGACGTTTAAGCCCTTTTGAAATGATGAGGTGGGTGAATAAGCTAAGGTGATACTACTTGTAATAAGGTTTCAATATTCAAGCCATAAGTTCAAGAACAGGAAAGCTATGTCCCAATGTATTGACTTATCAGCACAGATATTTATTACTACCATCGACTTTATTATAATGAAGATTTGTGCATGTCAAGCCTTGGAATCCAAAGATGTATGTTTGGCATTACGACAACTGGAATGGAACTACTACTACTTGCATTTTCAACATTACTTACTCCTCCTCCAAATCATATCACAAGCTTTATGTTTTTAAGGACAATTAATTGCTGATTGAATGCTTATAAACAAACTTAAATGGTTCAAAAAAATCTGAATTACAAAGGACCACTGCAAATCTACCATTTTCAAATTAAATAAATAGTGCTACTACTATACTCCCTATTGATGCAGATGCAGAGAGCATGCTGTCTTGATAGTAAAAATACCGGGAACAAAGAACGATATCTGTTTAATTTCTGACCACTGTCATGTCATATTAATTTTTATGTCCATTTTCTTGTTAGTCAAACCAAAAAGATGAATTGGAATTTCATATTGAAAATGAGTTCACCTACTGCCGTACAAACTTACTTGTATTCCGATATGCTTCTTCACACACAACACAACATACTCCATAACACAATGCAAGAATAATCAATCACACAATATACAAATAAAAAAACAGGATGTAGCATGTAGGGTGACAATTAACAAGAAAGTAGGTTCATATAATTCCACCAACTATGTTTTAACTACTACTACTAATATAAATTGCAGTCATGTTACAAAAAATTAAATGCAGCTGTCAATCTTTTCACGAGGAATAAAGATATTAACGGTGTTTAAGAAATCACAGAAATTGTTAATTTTGATACGTCTCAATAATATATCAAATAGTTTTAGATTTGTCTAAAATTTTACACAAATGATCTATATGATATAAAATTTTAATCCAACGATGTATTTTATAAAAATTTGTTTCGGTTAATTTTTTTAAAATGATTGGGGGTAAATACCCCCAAATCTTGAGCAGGTAGACAAGAAAAAGGCCTATTTTTTTTGTTCCAAAATATAAATAATGTAAGTATTAGACATATTTATAACGGTACTACTTATGTTGCTTTTTAATTGTCATATTAAGATTGAATACACACATGACATACACAAAATAACTAATACTAGTAAATGTTACTTTCAATAGAATTATTTGACATTTTCCTACAATAATTGATGGATAAGAATTGCATACATTAGCCAATTGTGGAAAGACGTTTATATAGGCCTCGAATAAGAGCCGTTGATCATCGATGGAGAGGGTTCTTCCAAATGTAATCGATGATTATAAGTGTTATGAATCTAAGAGGACTCATATGTGTATTCAATCTTATAATTGAGTTATTGGCCTCAGAGGTGATGGTAGATCAAGCCTTTCGCATAATGAATTTGAAGCCTCAGAGCCAATCCATAACAACTTATAAATAGACACAGAGGTAGTACAAACTTAACTTTATACTAGAAAACATTTGTAAGGGGTTGATTTCTTAGAGTTTGCAAATCATATTTAATATTCAATGTGAGAGTCGGATTTTTTTTTCCTTCAATTAACTCCTCAAGCTCAATATTTTCGAGCTTGAAACATGAATAACAAAGGTAGCCCATCAACATCTAAGATAGGCTTTGATAGCATCCTAGATTTTAAGTTTTGGGTTGAACTTAGTTACACAAACTCAATTTGTAAGACAATGATCATCTATCCTTTGAGTACTATTTAGAAATCGTCTTTGTGAGACTTGAGTTTTCTTAATCCTCACTAGTCTCTATAAACCAAAATAAATAAAATAAACAAAGTAAAGTGAGGGACCAAAGTAAATACTGTAAAACTTTGATTAAAAAATATATCTCCTCATTGCCATCACCATCAGTTCAATCACATCTGGATCACAAACAAAATTGCTGGCATCATAGCTAGGCAGATAGCAAGATACAAACAACAAAAACAGAAAATTTTCAAGGCAATCCCACTAAGCTACGCTACATCATCACTAGTTCAAAATAGCTATACATAGAATAGAGAAGTAGAACCAAAGCATCCCTAGCTTTTATTCAGAGGAAATTTTTCCAAAAATCTAGCAAATAACCAAGGGTAACAGCTAACAATTTCTATCACCAATGTTTTCAGGGCATTAAACTGCTAGCTTCGAATAGTTTGTATAGGTATAGACATACCTAGTGCCCAAGAGTTTTTCTATTCAATCATGCAATTGCAAAGCCAATTCTTTATAGTAGTAGCAGCTAGCTTTTTGTCTTCTTATTCACGCTTTTTGATAGGACAACTTTTAGTCAGCTTTCTATTTTCTGAATAGTAAGGCTCTACATAGAAAGTAAGTTTTACGTCAATGCATGCCCAGATATTAGTAGCTTGATAAACATTGAAACCATTTTTCTGTAAAATATTTACTTAACAGTCATGTCTGCAACAATTCAACTGTAAACAATAAATAGCACTACAAACATGACAAACAGAAGACGTCAAGAAATAAACATTACGCATTTCAGTTAGGTCATAGGTGAGAGACATCTAACAATGATATGAAGAATTAAAAGATTACAACAGTAATCCTGTGCTAACAATGAAATATAGAAAATAGTAACCAAGTTCTTAGCAATTAAGTATAGCCTGTCCCAGGGGATACCTAATATCAAAGTGGGATACCGCTTTCATTTGAAACCATAGCATAAAGCTCTGTAAAATCTAAATAAAAATATTGACTAGGATGGAAATGTAACAACAATCACTAAATCACCACAAATTACATTAGTGGTCCATTATGTTATTTATTTGTAGCATTTTGGTCCTATATCTTTGTTTTGTATCAAATTGGTCATTTATCTTTCTTGTTTGTAACACTTTTGTTCTTTATCTTTGTTTTGTATCAAATTAGTCCTTTATCTTTCTTGTTTGTAACACTTTAATCTATTTTCTCATCAATTTTTTAATTGTCGCATCAGTTTTTTTGCAATAAAAAAAAAAGAAAATGGACTAAAGTGATACAAATAAGAGAGATAAATGACCAATTTGATATAAAACAAAAATAAAAGACCAAAGTGTTACAAAAAAGATAAGATAAATGACCAATTTGATACAAAACAAAGATAAATGACCAAAATGTTACAAATAAATAAGATAAAGAACCACTAATGTAATTATGCCTAAAAGATATTATAAAATATCTTATGTAGTAATACTTTATCTTTACTTCAACTTGAGGCTTACCAAGCTTTAAGCTTGTTACAATTATACGTTTGAAAAGAGAAAACGTAAAATCGAGGCAATGACCTGAGGTACGCGATTCATATGAATCTTCAATTCAACTTTGAACTTCTTCTAACAACACCACGACACTCGAACCAAAAGAATCAAGAACCAAAATTTGGAAACAGACAAAAGTTTAACCATTACATACAAGCAACCAACTACTCAAAGCTAAACAACTTAAGGGAAGCAAACATGCCTAACCACCACATTAAGTAGAAGCTACCAAAGTTTAACCATCAAAAGAAGGAAAACAATGAGCCTTAACCACTCAAGACATAAGCAAAAATATCAAATCTCACCAATAAGAAAAACCAAATTGCAGCGATATAACGGTGGTGCTCATTCGGATAGCTAAAGCCATAATGTAAGTGTTACCACTTCGTACCACACCATAACAACCAATAGTTACTCTGGCGGCATCTTAAACTCAAACATGGAGACCTTGCAACTTCAAA
Organism: Trifolium dubium; assembly: GCA_951804385.1. Taxonomy (NCBI): domain Eukaryota; kingdom Viridiplantae; phylum Streptophyta; class Magnoliopsida; order Fabales; family Fabaceae; genus Trifolium; species Trifolium dubium. The sequence continues at coordinate 3,556,708 of OX638075.1, read as the reverse complement.
TAAAAATAAGGAAATCAAGAAACAAGACTCTAGTTCTAAATAAGGAAATCAAGAAACAAATCAAAATAATACTATCTAAGAAAATACTCTGAAATTAGTTAAATTATAGACAAATTCTAGGATATATAATTAATATAAGATGCTCTAAAATAATATAAAAGATATTACTATAAGATATTTTACACACTAACATGATGCGTTGTTCATCTTCCACACGTGCTGAATACTTTAACGAGGAAACTCTCAGTGTGTGTTTGGATTTGTTCCGAATCACATTGTTACTGTGCAGGAGAACCTGCACTTTGGAGATTTGGAAAAACATGCCGTGGAGGTAGTCAGCCGTGTTACAAAACACAGTCAGTCGTCGTCAATACAGGCAGTAGAATGGTGGAGGGGGGAAATTATTGGTACCAATTGAAAATGTCAATTTACCAATTCTTCTTTCCCAAAGTATAAAAATAGAACCATTTTCTGAAACATTTACATAAAATGAAGACCACAAACCACAAGTGAGTTATCATCAAAATCACCACAAGTGAGTTATCGTCAAAATCTCCGATGGATGGGCAGAAAAAAAGAAAGAAAAAATATACAGAAGAAATAAATAAACTTGAGGACAACCAGTCCATGGCAATTCTAGCAACTAAGCAACAACATAGTTAATCAATTCATTCACCAAATAATGCCAAAACAACATAGTTAATAGCAAAAACATAAAATTTGAAGCCAGTGCATCTGCCTGAAACAAAAAGGCATTTGATTCCATTTCTACAGCGCAACAAGGTTCTCTGAAGGTCCTCTCTATAATCCTCGACAATCACAATCATTTGATGATCAAACAAGCATATCAGTACATCAAATACAGAAAGTGCATGCTTAGTTAATTTTACTATACACTAATTCTTAATAAGGAATTTTGCAGGGACACCTCGATTCCGGAATATCATATAATGAATTTTTGCCTACGAGGATTCTGTAAAAAAAGCAAATGAACGAGATTCATTAGTAACACTTAGATGCATTTTGTCCTGTTTTTAAAATGTTTCAATGTATGCCTCAGCTGTACTTGAAAAGTAAAGCACGAGAGAGAGAGAGAGAGAGAGTGTGTGTGTGTGTGTGTGTGATGCAGAGCAATGGCAACAGAGAATAGGATCAGAAAGTCCTCTGCATCCTTTGGCAAAAATTGCCCACTATTTTGAAATGACAATGGAGTGATAGACTGTAGCAATCATTAAGTACAGAAATTACCACCTTCTTGAAAATAACTTCATCAAGAGTTTAATATAGCAGATTCTAAAAGTTTTTTTCATTAAATTATATATGCAGTAACACAGCTTCATCCACCATCCTATTTTATTTCAAAGAATTAAAAACTAATTATCTGCATTGATTAATCATATACTATAAGTGATATTTCACATAGCCTATGGCACACTCTATAGCTCCTGTTCACCCTTCACGGTACTATGCAAGAAATATATAAAACAAAACAGAAAGATAGCAATGAAGCCAAATATTGGTAAATGAGGGGAGTGAAACAGAATAGAACCTGTTAGTTAGTTTGACTTTTAAAGAATCCTAAAATGCTCGAATCGCAGCCATGACCAAGTCTGATAGACCCTCCTATCCGCTCGTCTTGGAGTCTCTCCTCCATCTGGAAAAATAGAAATAAAAACAGATAATATGTTGAGGATACTCAAAATGAAATACAATGTCATGCTTACTGTGAGGAATTGAAAAAGCATCAAACTACTGATAGGGTTAAAATCAAGATGTAATAAGCTAGGCTTTTGGTTGAAAGGACAAAGTAATATCACCAGAGGCAGATATACATATTGCCTAGCAGTGGATCACCTTAAAGCTTGAGATATAAGGTCCAGATCTCGGAATGGTTTATATTTTACATCTCTAATACACTGCCCAAAGTCAAAATTAAACCACTTTGGAGGATGGCATTTGGACAAAGCACATATGATATCACATCCGCTTTGCCTTGTGCTAAATATTAAAAATAGATTCTGAGATTGTAGTATTAAACCATTGGTTACAAAGTACAAATGACAAAAAAGAAATTTTGCATGGAGAGTATTTTTGCTTTGTTTGCATAATTCTAACTCCGTTTCATTCCAACTTTTTCTCATTCTATCCAATTACAATCAATCCATGGGATTCATAATTCTTATTCAAAGTACATTGGACTTCTCCCATACAAAAATGATTCCACTTGATTGTTCCTTAATCTATTTATCAATGTTTCTTTTTCTTTGAAAAAATTTATCAACGTTCCTAAGACTCCACCTAATGGCCTAGTTGTAAATGATCTATCAAATCAAACATTTTACAATTCTAAATTGCAACCTGATAACATACTGGGTGACATTGTTTATTGTCTAGGGTGCATCTTCACTGGTTCATCTACGTCTCTCAGACTCTCACAAATTATGATCAATCTAGACTATGTCTCTCACAATCAGTCTATCTCCATTGATCTCTAAGTTATTCAAAGTACTCAATTATCTGTTTAACATATAACTTTCGAGAATATCTTAAACTCTAAGTTGTGGTCTTATAATCATGAAACTTGTAATACAATGATTAAGCCATGACCATGTTACATAGGATGCCATAGTATGGACCTAAATGAAAATTAAAGACAAGATTATAATTTTTTTTTTAAATGACGATAGTTGCTTACTTATATAAACACTTATGAAATTGTCTAGGAAAGCTTCACATTATTTTATAGCTTACACATAAGCAATTATATGATGTAAGCTTGTAATTTAGTCGTTTATCAAAATAGGATCTTGTTCTTAAATCTTAATCTTGTTGCATAAATTATTAGATGGCAATCTAAAGTCCAAACCCTTTCTAAGCTTACACATTATGCAATTGACTTTGTCCATTTTCAAAGAAAAAAAATTAATAATCTAAAATTCAAAGTACTAATAGGGACCAAATAAATTAAATTAAAATTGCAAGAAAATGATGAAAGGATGATGAATGTACCAGTGATTGGTGTTTATTCACTGCAAAATTATCACACCGAGAGAGAAACCCTAAACCCCACACAAATGTGGTTCTGAATTTGAAATTTCGTTTAAGGAGGAGTCGGAGAATATGATCTGATTCTAAGAAATGGATGATCGATTGAATAGAGGGCCTCTCATGGTGGCACACCGCGCGTGGCACTGGCAGGCACCTTCCCCTGTAACCATAAATATTTACAATAATCATTTTTTACATTTATCCTTCTTCTTTTTTTACGGTTATTTATTACTAGTATTTTTATTTTACATATGAAAGATTCGATAAATTGTTTCCTCCAAAAATTTATCTCTAGATTTTCTTTTATCTAATCTGTGCATCTTCCGCTCTTAACTCTTATCAGATGAGTTATTCAACAAAGATTATTTATCTTTAGCTGTACCAATTGTTAGTTGGTTTAGTGGTTATTGGCATGAACTTGGTAGGAAGACCACGATTCGATTCCCGTAACTGCGCTTGGGAGTAGGCTGAAACTAGAGCTGTCAAATGAGCCGGCCCAGCCCGGCCTGACCCTGCAAAAGTCCGGCCCGGCCCAATGGGCTTGTAGCCCGCTTCAATCCAATTTATATTTATTTATTTTACTTTATTCGTTCTTTTTTAAATGAATTTGATATATTAGTTCTTCATCATTATTAATTTTATTGAGATATAACTGTACGCAAATGTAAATCACTAAAATTTTAGATAAATATAATCATTTTTATTGAACTTACACGTTAAACTATGTTTTTTATAATAATTTTTTTGCAAAAACGATATAAAAAGTTGGATAATGGGCCGGTTGGAAGCCCGACCCAGCCTAATTATCATAAGGCCAAATGAGCTTGGTCCAGAAAAGCCCAATTGCTTTTGGGCCAACTATTTTGAAGCCCAAGCCCGCCTAAATCCATAGCTAATGGATCGGTCCGGCAGTCCGGCCCATTTTGACAGCTCTAGCTGAAACCACTTGATGCCAGAAGTTCAGAACTGACTATTAAATTACATTAAACTGGTGGTGAAAAAAAAAAGACATTTATCTTTTTTAAATCAAGGACTCTTTCTTTGTTTAAATGAAAATGCATTTCATGTATATAAAAAATAAAAATAAAAGAGCCTCTCTTTAAATCTTCCTTTGTTTCTTTTTACAGACATACCTTTAATTAATTTATTTTTTTCTACAATTTGTAATTAATAAACTAATATGATAAACATTAATTTTTTTCTTCTTTTTAAAGAATAAATTTGTAAAATTCATATCAATTATCAACAAATTTAATATTATATTTAATTTTTTAATTCTGTGATTTATTTAAAGGGTCTTTATCTCTACTATATATAAAGAGAATACTTTTGTTTTGGTGTAGCTTTTTTTCACAATTCCCAAAACACCTTTATCTCTACTATATATAAAGAGAATACTTTTGTTTTGGTGTAGTCCTTTTTCACAATTCCCAAAACGTCCTTAAATTCTTAACTTCTATAACTTTAATCTTCTTAACTCCTATCTTAATAATTTCTATACATTTTAATTTTCATCAAACCAATAATATTTTTTAAAATGTATTTTTCATCAAATCGTACTGTACATACATGCACGCCCACTAATAATAATAATATAAGTAAAAGGAGAATATTCCAGACTAGATGTTTAATAAACTTAAAAAGTGATATTTGGTGACTTTATCAATTATACGCCTATAAACTCATTCCTTATAAATAAATTGTTGATGTTATGGTTATGGTAACACTAACATGTTCGTTTAGTTGGAAGTCTATAAATAATTTGATGTTTAGTAATAACAGATGAATCAGTTGACATTGCTTCAATCAAATCTACTAATATGTAGATTCATTTTTTTAGTCTTTTTATTTGTTGAAGAGGCGCACCAAGTAGATTCAATGGTTTCCATTGAAAACAATATCAAAGTCAATATCGATGGAATACTTGTCAACAAGATAGGCCTGACTTTGAAGGTATCATGTGGATTGTTGACGAAGATCCCATATGCAATAACCTGCTTTTCAGTTGGCAATGACATAATAATAATGCTGTCAATCTCAAATTTCTCAAGTGTGATTAGTATGGTTTGTTATACTTTTCTTCTTCACCATTATACTCTTCTCAATCTCATCATGAATATTAGCCATTTTTACTATTTTGATTGGACAATTGTTTTGTATCATATTTTTAGAGGAAACAATCAATATGCAGATTTGCTTTGCCAAAACAAAATAGTAACTATTTCGTGTCTCTTGAAGATTTTGCACTATTGTACTCTCTAATAACTACGATATATGATTGGTCTTGTTAAGATAAACAATCATATTAATTTTTGTCAATTATAAATTTAACATCAAAGTTCAATTTAAAAATAGAATGAATTATTTTCTACCTATTTCATCTTCTAAAAATGACACAGTCCAAAATAATATTTGAATGATTGCAATTCTTTTAGAATAAGTCTCCAAGCTTCACAAAATGAGATTTGAGTCCTCAAAAAATGACTAAAGTGGGAAAAAGAAATAAAGATTGATATTTTACAAATTTTTTTTTACAAAAATAAAAAGATGTACATTCATTTAAATAGATAGGATATATTAGAGTACAAATTCAACACCGCTAAAAACAAAAATGATATATTTGCGAACAAACTCATAGTATCCAGTTAATAGCATGCAACGGCATACTCATGCCTACAAATAATGTGATAAAAATAACGTAACTGGAATATCTATGCCTCCGAATCTGCATCATTGAGGAACTTGATCAGTAGTTGATGGAAGTTAATCTATCTGAACTCTGAACCAAACAAATACCACAACAAGACGGGAAAACAAAAACTCCGCACAAGATAGAAAAACAAATGTCGTACTAAGACGACGAAATCACAACAATATCCAAAAGAAAATCTAATCGATGTAAAAATCACTTATTTAGATTAAGAAAGATAAGAAAAAAGATGCTATGGGATGATTTTGGATCAAGAAAAGACCCAAAATCACCCAAAATTTATCTTTGATTTATTATTCATTTCGTTGTTAAAACAATATATTAATAATTAGTCTCTACAATTACACATAGAGAATATGCGGTTCAAATCAAAGTCTAAGACTAAAATTAAATCTAGGGCCGAATAGCACCAAAGAGGGATAACACCAAAGAGCTATTGCAAGAAATTTTTGGCCACCACTATTTGCAATTGTTTCAGACTGAATTAAGATCCAATATTCAACCATTAGATTTATTAGAGTTTGAGGAAGTGCAGCAAAGTAGCAACACTTGTCCAAATAGATACCTATCATACATTCCATTTCTAATTCTCAAAATCCTAACTCATCTTCCGTAAAATTTAACTCACAACCTAAACAGAAGTATGCACTAACTTCTCTTTTTCCTGATCTCAATTTATCTTGTACCGAAATTTGATTTTATTAATAATATATTTATCGTAAAAAAAAAAAAACCCAAGTAGGCACACTTGGAACCTTAATAATTGGTTTTGGGTGAGATATATCATATATGTGGTGCTTCTCATTCATCCAACATCATTCTCGCGTGATGCAAATTTGGATACATAGCTTATGCAACGGTGTTATAGAGCATATGTATCGTTTCGTTTCTATCTTTTGTATTAAAGCAGCTTGAAGCCTTATAATCATCATGTCATCTAGAAAAATTAAGTCTCATTACTATAATTTGAAGATTTGTTTCGTTCTAAGCATATAGCTAGTATAATATATTTCTCTTCTATTTCAATTCCAATTTCAATTAAAATACAAAGTAGAAACATCTCATCTCATCTATAAAAATCAAGAGACACAAACAGTACATCAGAACATAAGTTCCGTGACAGAAAAGTGAGTATTAATAATTAATATTAACAAGAATTGAAAGACAAAGCATGGGGAAGAAGGTGATAGTGATTGTGATGATGATGGTGGTGGTGATGATGGTAGGGTGTAGATTCTTTTTCAATTCGCCAGCGTAGATGAAGAAAGTCATCAACAGAACATGGTAGCTTGAGAGGACCATGAGTATTGTAGCCATAAATCTCATAAGCTTTGTCTAGAAGACTCTTGAAAAGAGGATGATAAAGATAAGAAATAGGAATAACAAATCTTTGAGAATCATCTACACCACCATCTTGTGACAATTCTTCCTCTGAACCAACTTGAACCGCTAGCCAACCTTTCTTCACCTTCATTTCTTTATCTATGTTTTTTGACTGAAATTGAATTGCCAGAGTGATGATATGAGAGTAATGAATTGAGGAAAGAAGAGAAAAAATGGTAAGGTGGAGGGTGGTATTGTTTGCTTTTTAAAAAGGAAAGGAATTAGTAAAAACTTTATTAACTCGGACCATAATATATACTAATAATGATAATTAAAATAGTAATAAAAATTGTGTGATGTGTGTGCTGCGTGTGTCTAATAATGTTACGTTATTCTTCGTACGTGATATATACGGAATCAATTTAATTGCATGGTAGGGTCTGCAGGCATTAGTGGGAGTGACCACCACTGTTTCGAGTGCCGTCTAATTCCGGAATTCAAGGGATTTTTTTTAGTCAGATCAGATGATTGGAGAAAGACAATAAATTGATTTCCAAAATCTAATTCCATTCCATATTTCTATCATCATTTACTTTACCTTAACTTGCCTCTCTAATCCTTCACACCACAAAAATCTTAGGATGGAAATTAAAAGGATATAGATTTCCTATACATTTACAAAATCACACAATTTTTGGGTTGTAGTCCCTCTTCCATCTTAAAATAAGTGTTTTATTTGCCAAAATTGTTTGTTTTGAAATAAATATTTTATATTATTTATAACATTGATTTTTTCTATTTTATTCTTTAAATCAATCAGTAGGTGAGAGAAAAGTACACTCAAAGATCTACTTTTTAGTATTCCAATGTTTACTACCAATAAAAAGAAGGGATATATTTGTAAAAGTCATATTATCTCACTTTCATTTACACATTTTTCTTAAAGTGTAAGATTTGAACAACTGTGATACTTAAAATTGGACGGATAGGGTAGTTTATGTAGGTCGTTGATTGAAGATTGGATAAGTCACGGTACTGCTCTTTCCGTTTTAAAATAATTGTTACGATTGATTACTGTACACTCTTCATATAATCTATTTTGATCTTCTTATTTTTTTTATTAATATATACATATAAATATTAACATATGAAATATTATTTGATTTGTTTTGATAAATTTTTTTAAGATATACAATTTTTATAATTTTTAAAGGTAAATAATTAAAGATATTAAAGATTAAAATTAGACATTGACATATAAACTGATAAATTATGACAATTATTTTAGAACATGGAATATAAATCATTAAATCGATTATAAATACTTCCATTTACTGTCAATTTTAAATTGAACCGTTTAGTTGAATAAGTAAATAAATGCAACACGGTATCCAGTTCATTTCCAAACATATACATAAATTATTTGCTGAATCGCATAGATCCACATAATTACGGATTTAAATCCTTGATTTGATATTGAATTATTTAAAAGTCTTGTTAAGATGTGTTTTAAAAGCATATGTTAAGTTCTTGTAGGATAGTTTAAAGTCGTTGATTTTATATTGAATTATTTAAAAGTCTTGTTAACATGTGCTTTAAAGATATGTGTTAAGTTTTCGTAGGATAATTTAATAGGTAAGAGTTAAGGACATATTAATTATGTATGAAAAGGTTTAGTGTTCAATATTTGGTGGAAGTAATTTATCTTTTCGATATACTAAAAAAGACACATGTTAAGGAATTCAAAAGTAATAATTTTATATTAGAAAAAATAACATATGGATTTGTAAAATATTGAATGCACAAATTTTAAAACATAATTTCTATATTAAATTTCTTAACATGTATCTTAAAGACACATTTTAACATATTTTTTATTTTATTTAAATTACAGTACAAATAACTTTATATAGTTAATCAATCTTTCGCCAAAAAAAATATAGTTAATCAATCTCGTTTTTTAATTTATGTTGGACGGCCGAAACTATCTCATCCAATTGCAGCATGAAATTTATTTCCATACAAAGTATCTAAGTAATAAGTATAAACAAAAGTGAAATTCAATTTAGTTTTGAATTTGAGTTAAACAAATCTTAAAAAAACAAATTACATTAAAAAATATAGTGCAGTTTATTATCCATTTATTTTCTATTCATACATAATTAAATTATAATTAAGGCCCCGTTTGTTACAGATTAAAAAATAAGTGATTTTGCTATTAAATAATTTAGAGATTATTTTTTAGAGATTTTACAAAAAATCAGAAGCTATTTTGTGTTTGTTTACCATTAAAAAAATTACTTTTTATAAAAAAACAATTTTTAACTTGTTTGGATGCAACCATATAAAAGTGATTTTAAATCACAAAATTACAATAAAGTACAATTATCCAAATATAATAGTATATCATATAAAATAAATATATGAAAAATACTCAATTTCTTATTTTTCATTATGATCACATGACTTTATATATATATATATATATATATAGCTACAAATAAAACAAATTTTAAATCTTATCTTCTAAAAATAACAAATTAATCCTATAAATTATAAACAGGATATTATTGGAATATTAAAATAATATTAAGGATATTTTGTCCAAAAAATTTTGATGTTTGTTTTCTCTTTCCTCTAAAAAAAATCTATAAAAATAAGCTACTAATATCAGTTTCAGATTTTTAGCAATTTTTAGATTATTTTCAGATTCTGGTTATTTTTAAAAGCTATAACAAACAGATGTTATTTTCTAAAAAGTGATTATTTTTTAAAAATAAGTGATTATTTTCTAAAAAAACTATAACAAACGGCCACTAAATTATATATATTTAAAATCGGAGTGATTAGCTGACCATTAGGGATTTTGGTTTCACACACTTAAAAAAAAAAGTAGTAATAACTAAACCAAATCCATCTATTAAATTTAAATTTTATATGTTAATGTGTTTATTTAACTAAAATATACTAGTAAAGTTTTTCTGTGGTTGTGCGTTACCTTTCACTTTGTTGATTTTTCAAAGATTGTGTACACATCAAAGTATCAAACAATATCTTTTCCTTTTTTCTGTTGTATTTTTTCCTTTTAATTCTGGTAGCGATTTAATGGGGTCAAACGAATCTTATCTTAATCATTGTAATATGAGGACCCTGTAATACACTACTCAATAGTACAATGGCACTTAATTAATAATCTCTCCGTCCCAATTTAAGTGTTATAGTTGATCGTTTTACACATTTTAAGAAAAGTGTGTAAATGAAAGAGAAAAAATAATATTTTTATTAGTAGTAGACATTGAAATATTAAAAGTAGATATTTTAGTTACTTTATTAACTTTTTTAATCACTACACTATAAAGTAATAAGATTAAAATAAGAAAAAACAATGTTATAAATAGTATATGTGACAATTATTTTGAGACAAAAAATTTTAACAAGTGTGACACTGATTTTGGGACAGAAAGTATAAACATTTGTCCGATTAGTGTTGTCTCTCAACAATCACGCCATCCTTTTATAATATCCTATTTTCATCTTCAAATCCTAACCGTAGGATGAAGCAGCACCGGTACACAAGTTATAGCACGGCACGGCACGACAATATGTACGTACGATGCATAAAACCATCGAGTCAACAAAATATATCTAATCTAATACTATAGTCTAAATTCAGATAATGTATATTAGGAGTATTATAAGAAGCTAGAACAAAAAAATTAGTTGAGTCAGAAAGAAAATGACAAAAGAACTAGCCAATAATTATCTTGGTAGGCAAAATATACATGTACGGATGTCCGGCTATTTCTTCCCCTGTCCTAATTGAACAAACACTACACTATAAAACAAACAAAAAATTCTTATAAAATATTTCTTTTTCTTTTAATAAGGTTTCTTGTGTTACATATGGAGGAGTCATTGAGTGTTGCCCTCTAACTTCTAAGCATTATTCAAATTTCAAACAATCATATCAGACTATCAGTTAGGCCAGAAAGTTTGATCTATGAATAGAAAAATTAGGTTAACGACCGTTTCAAACCCCTTTTAATAATATTTTATTTACTCCTTTTTTTTATTAACATATTGTATTTTCTACTACTTTCTTGATAGAAAAATTAGCTTAATCACAATAGACAGTTTAAGTACTAGCTCTTTTCACAATTCAAATCTTTTGACAATTTTGCAACCATAGAGTATAATGTGAATTCATATAGGTGAGACCAGCAGGGGCGAACCCATAAATTTTAAGTAATGTAGGTCACATATGGTTTGAATTCTTGATATAAAGTTAACACATGTTTGTTTAATTAGCACTCTCTAATTGCATGACTATATGAAACGCATAAAAAAAGATAAAATTCCTTTTACATAATTGTGAATCGAAAAAATGACACAAATATTGTGTCTCTAAACTCTTTTGTACTCCCTCCGATCTTAAATATAAAAGAGATTTTGTTTTTTATGTTCATGGAATGATTGATGTATATGATTTATAATATGGACTAGATACATCAATCATTGCATGAATCTAAAAAGTAAAAAATTTCTTATGTTTAGAACGGGAGTGAGTATTTGAGAAGATAGGATCAGTTGAAAAGAGTGATCTGATCTTTATCCAACACAAACCCACACACACACAAGATAAAAGGCACGTTAACCGCATGTTGTTATACTGTGCATTATTTGATGTGCCGGCGGCCCTATCCTACACTACAGGGGAGAGTGGTCCTCTACGTTGCCTGAGTGATCATCAATCGTTGGCCGGTGCACAACGTCATGGCCCACTAAAAACCAATCACATATATTTATACTATTTTTATTTTACTAAAAAGAAAATATAAATTGAAAAACTTAAAGCCTCAAGTTCAAAGAGGTCCTTGTTTGTTGAGGAGTGCAAGTAATAATGGACTAAAATACAAATTTTTAAGAGTTCAATGTTGTTGGTCAATGATAACTAGAGTTGAATGGTATGACTATGAACACATATCCTATATTTATTGTTTTATTGGTTGAACTACTTTGTATTTTTTAATTATAAATTTAAATCATATATACTAAAAACAAGACTAGATTGTGTGTATGATAAATTAATATGAAAATTACCTTGTTAAATCAAGTAATTTCTAAATTATGGATTAGATTTTTGGGCCGGATCAAGCCCAATGTCAGACCCACAACTCAATGCCACGTTATTTGACCTATAAAATAGACTCTTCACAATTTCATAAGATATACATTATTCTAACATCAATCTCTACTTTAAGCTTATACTAATTTGGGCGTTGAAGTAATTTTTGCAGGTACACTCTCTTTTCATCACCGACCATCTTCACCTCATATTCGAACTGCCAACTTGGAACATTCTTCTACCGGTCCACCCTGTAAGTTCTCTACCTTTGAATCAACTTGACTTCATACTACAAAAACATACTCCATACTACAAAAACATATTGAATAATCACAATGGATCCCTCAAACTCTAAGTATCAACTTGACTTCTTGCCTAGAAGCCAATTTTAACACTTGAATCTTAAACACAATGGAAAGTAATATGAAGTGTAACTTGATTATCAAAACATAGTTAGTTTGAATCTTAAAGATTTAATCTTAACTCACGGTTGGTATTTTGTGTTAGCTAGTCTTTGCACACTCTGCATAATTATGCTGTAAGATTGGTGTAGCCAAAATATACCTCATAGTTTGTGTTAGTCTTTGTTAGTATTATTGATAATAAGCTAGAAAATAAGTGATTCTAAACATAAGCCGCTTAACAGCTCCAATGATACATAAGAGAATATCTCAATATCATACATAATTAACTCTGATTATTATGTCTCTATATATAAGCACATGTCACACTCTCAGCTGGCCATGTGTACTCACTCCCACACTAGTTAGTTATTTAGTTGAATTGTCTTTCTTACTCTTCCTCTTCCTAACATAAACTAGTGGGTGTCTACTAGTCTTGTTTGATATTTAATACATATTTCTTTTAAAAAATAAAAATGGCCCCTTCTAAATATTTATACATTTGTTAAAAAAATTGATCATTCTAAATAATTTTTTTTATTCTCGATCTTTGCAGTGTGTGTTCATCAAATATGCATGGACGTACAGTTGAATTGAATCTTTGGATGTGAATCATGTGATATTAATATATTTCACTGTTTAGCAGTTTGTCCTGAAAAATAAAAAGTTAAATAAAGAAACTACAAAGACAGGTACACATAATTGTGATACACATATAGATATATTGCAACCTGAATCCTCACCTCAATTCAAATACAACAACATATTATCTGTATCAAACCCCCCTCTCTTTCCTTTCTTTTCCAATATTCTACATTAATTGTATATATATGATATCCATCATTATATACGATAACAGACTTTAATTAAGGTACGTATGTGTATATATATGCCCTTTTTCTTTAGAGCATAGTAAAAGTACATATATATTCTATGATAACAAGCATCAGCATTTTGAAAATTGACTTCAGTAGTTTATGATATGCCTATCTTGCTCTAGAAAGTTGTATAGCTTCTTGATCAAGAGTAGATTCATCACTCCAAGGAAATTGGTGAGTCATAAGTGATAATTCTATTTCTTGATTTCTAGTTTCTTCAAGTTGCTTCCAATCCGCCCATCTATCTGCTAATCCGATTCCTTGCAACATTTTTACCACTTCTGACATTGACGGACGATCCTCTGGATAGCCTTGTGTGCAAAGTAATGCAACTTGTAGAATAGTTTCAACTTCTTTGGGATCAAAAGTGTCCAAATTGTTGTCCACTATGTCCTCCACTCTATTTTCTCTTAGTAGATTTTTTACCTGTGTCATACAACATTCATTTTTGTAACATGACATCAATTGAGAAACAAAAAGCATTAACAGTATTACGTTATATACTAATCGAGTAATTAATGGACAAAGGAGATAGAAAATTTTACGTGATCAATCAGAAGAACGTCCTCCTCCTCTTCAAGCCGAGAGAGGTCAATTGCGCGCTGACCTGTGATAAGTTCTAGAAGTGTTATGCCATATCCAAAAACATCTGTCTTCTCTGATGATTTTCCGGTTGACAAATATTCCGGGGCAATGTGACCCATTGTACCACGCACTTGAGTGGTAACATGACTCATCCTCACATCAACCAGTTTGGCTAGTCCAAAATCACCTAGAACAGGTTCAAACTCGTCATCTAGAAGGATATTTGCAGCCTTTAGATCACGGTGAATTATCTTCGGATTGCAATGCTCATGTAGATATTCTAAACCATGTGCTGTACCGAAAGCCACACGCTTCCTTGTTGGCCAATCCAAGCCTTTGTCATCAGATTTCAAATCTAAAAACAGCATCGAGAAATCAATAATACTAGGCAATATTACAAAGATCAGAAAGAAATGGATCGAAGAACGGAAGAAGTTATCAGTACGTTTACCTCTTAATCGATATGCTACGCTTAGATTTTCCATGAAAGGATATACAAGGATTCTTTCAGTTGAGGTTGTACAGAACCCGATTAGTCTTAGGAGGTTTCTGTGAACCGCGACACTAATGAGATGAACTTCTCTCTCGAAAGCAGCCTCGCCACCAGGATTATGATAATCAGTCAGGCGTTTAACAGCGACTTTTGTGTTATCTGAGAGTAGTCCTCTGTACACTTTTCCAAAACCACCTTGGCCGATTACATTGCTTTCACTGAAATTTTTAGTTGCAAGTTGGAGTTCGCGCAAAGAAAACTTTCTTAGTTGCCCAAAAGAAATTTTGCTCTCATCTTCACCTGTAGAGTTTAGCATATATTGCTTACTTTTCAAAGAAGTTTTAGAAAACGTTTTCTTTATATGAAACAGAAGAAAGTTACTTCATAATAGGCATTAACAAAGAACAATTACCTAAAACATCGACAAAGACATCACTTTTGTGTCTTTGCTTTTGATGGCGTCTATATGTAAAGATGGCCCCAACAATCAGAAGTGCAAATGCACCGCAGCTCGCATAACGCACGGCTTTTGCCACTTTTGATTTTTTGGTTGAAGCTGCATCAGGTAGAGGTAAAACTTAAGTACCTGCTAGCTAACCGTTTTTCTATTAGTTCATAATCTTCAAGGTTAATTATATTTTCTTTCATATGGACCAAAAATAATCATATAATCAAACCTGGATGATCAGATTTAGAAACACAAGGCTGCTTAGAGCTGCAACCAAGGCGCGTATCTGAAAAGCTGAAAGTAATAATGCAAAATCCATAAATTAAGAGAATACAATATTATCTATTACTAAATCAAAATACTCATAGATATATAAGTATTTATACTCAAACATTGGAACTGAAAAGAGTTGTGTTGGGATAGTTCCAGTAAGACCATTAGATGATAGATCCCTGTCAAAATAAAAAACACAAATTACTTATAGCATTCTTGAGAAACACACACCATAGAAACACCATCTAAGAAATGGAAAGTAAAGCCTTACACATTCTTGAGATTGGATAGTTGACCCCATCTAACTGGTATAGAACCACCAAAATTATTGTTAGCAAGATTTAGATATTGGAGGTTTGTCAAGTTGGCAATGTAATCAGGTAAAGGGCCTGAAAGATTGTTGTTCTGCAATTCTCTGCATAAAAATTATAAATAATGATAGTTCATTAGCTTGATAAGCTAAAAATCTTCTTAGCTATAAAGCACTAACACAAACACAAACACATGCACGACATTGACGCTGGTAATAATTTGAGAAAATGGAAGTAATTGAATATAACCACATGTATTGGTGTCCTGTCAGTGGCCGACATCGTTACATGTCGGACACCTGACACGTCTTTAATCTAAAATGTCGGTGCTACATAGCTTCTTAGTATCAACTTTTCATAATGAGACTTACAAGTTAACTAAATATTTCAATCTTGTAATTGAGGGAGAAAGTGTTCCAGAAAATCCAATGGAAGCCAGGGTCCTGTAGATTGATTAGTTAAAAATAATTGAGAACATGAAGAAAAAACTAGAGTATGAAAACTAGATTACTTTATGTGTGTATGAACTTACAGAGATATGACATGTCCATTTCTACAAGTTACATGTGACCAACTGAAACAAGGGCTCACTAAATGACTATCCCAATCATTTATTTGATTATTAGAATCATTGAGGTAATTCAAAAGATCAAGCAGAGCTTCACCTGGATATTAGACCAAATATTTTAGAATGATTAAGAGTGTTGATATAGAGAAAATTGTTAGATATAGTTACAGTAATTTAAGTGAATTTTAAAATTTGAACTTGTACAACTTTTATGTACTGATACTGATATTTTACATTTACAATAAACAAGATAATGTAACACCATGTTAGAATCAGTTGAAGATTGTTAACGGTCGTTGCAAGTCAGTTTTGTAAGAATGAATTAAATCCTATATAAAAACTTAATCTGATATCAGGGCCTAACAATTTGGGCCACCCATCATATTATTGATACACCAAGATCAATAGTACTGAACCTGAGCGTGAGAAGGCGTATTCGGAAAAACCAAGTCACACAATGAAAAGAGATAAACCTAAAACAAGTTTACAAAAAATGACACTAGTACAAGTTGGTTTTGTAGAATTCTATCAGTCATCAGATACCATCGTCATTTTTTATACATGGTCTAACTAATCTTTACGAAACCAGCTTGAAACTACCTTTAACAATCATAAACTAATTCATTGCACAGTAACACAGGGAATTAAAATTGAATTCAAACAATACATACAAGCTAATATTGAGAAACAATAACATCAAAATTTCATCACACCTTCTACATCAGGATCTTTGATTGCAGAACCAAGTTTCAAGACAACAAGGAATATGAACCACCTCATCAATATTTTGACAGGAGCCCTGGTACAATTTGGGGACAACATGGAAACCCCTTTGATCTCCAAGGAAAATACACCTAATCAAGCCCTTCTTGAAGTAAAATCACAATATAGAAACATCTCAATAACATTTCAACACAGAACATAATATTGCAAAATAGTCCTTAAATTCTAAATACTGATACTAATATAATCAAGTGATTAATACAAGTAGTTAATGAACTCCAGAGTCCTAATTGTTCTAGAGAACCCGAGTTTGAATTCTGGTTTGAACAATATATAGCTAGACTTTACTTATATCTCGACGAACTCCATTTTTATCAGAGTTCCCTTCCTCTAAGAATCGGAAGATTAAAAAAAGAAAATAGTAATACTAATATACAAGTTCACAACAGCTACTACTTGTTTTCATGTGCATATATATTTTCACATCACATGCATGTATGTATGTATGTATCTTGTTCATATTTGTCTTTGAACATATATTTACACAAGAATAGAAGAGATAAAAAGGAACAAAAACATACTTACTAGCTTTGCCAACATGAACACTGATAGGAAAGGAGTTGAAGGAGAGATCACACTTTATTGTTGTAACAAAAATGAATGTCAAAGATATCAAATGAGTTGAGTGATCATAAGGTAGTGCAAGGGATGGACCCACATAGCATTGAGCAACAGGACTCTTTTTGACTGAATTGGGAGCAACATGACTTAAAAGGGTAAACAACACTGTTTTCTATTTTTTTTCATTTTCAAAAATACATGAACCAAGCTAAATAAATGTGAAGAAGAAAAAAAAAGGAATATACTAAGACACCAATGAGAAAGAATATAAGAGCTACTTGGTTATGTGTTGGTAGTGTCATGGTGGGAAGAGAATGAGAACCCCACTAAATAAGGATTTCACTTTGTTGATACTAATAGGCTTCTTCATCACCCTTTTATCTCTCTCTCTTGCTGAATACTCTTTGGATAGTTAATTAGAGATTAATTCCTCTTAGATTCATTTAAGAGATTGACATTGTGCGGCAAACATTTTTTTATACATCAACTTAAGATCGAATTTTTGACTATATATTTATGAATTTGATATCTGTCAAAAATGTGTCCCACTATGTTGGTTATCTCTCATTTTAAAACAATTTGAATTCTTAAGCTTCAAGTAAACTCTATAATATCAACACTTTTAGTTGAATGCGTGTTTACTGTATAATATATCATTGTCCAACATCGACATATGAGATTATATTTAACTATTACTATAATTGATGTAAATATAGTGTCTGATGTCCATGTCTGTTTCAGTGCTCGATATAAATCAAATATTTGACTCCCTCATTTTTGTGTTGAGTTGTGGCACAAATGAAGCTTCCACTAAAAATGATTTGATTATAGATTCTCTTATTCATTGACAGTGCCTCTTCAATTTTATTTTCATTTTTTAAAAGCAAAAGAAGAAAGGAACCACTTTAGCTACATTTTAAAAGGCACCATTAGTAATAATAGAGAATTTTTTGGACCGTATGGTAGTGGGGAAGGAAAGGGGGAGACTAAGTAAAGTTTTCATTAGGATAATGAATTGTGGATAATAATTATGGTATCACCCTATGAGGCACACACAAAAACAACAATGGTGGAATAAGATTGTGACATTTGTAAGAAGATCAAACATTGGTTGCTTTAATTAATTTGAGGCATGATTAACGTGGTAATAAGAATCCTAATTTGTGTTATTGCTATTGTGTATTGGTTAGTGGATTTGAAGAAATACAAGTAAACCTTAAATAAGAAAATCCAAAGTATTGTTAATTGTTGGATATTTTGGTGACATATTGAAGGATGTATTCATTATTTTTGTACTTTCTTTAAATAAGAAAATCCAAAGTACCAAAATTCTCACATGTTATTAGAGTTTTGAAAGAAAAAAATAAAGGGGCGAAGGGTATACTAAAGGTTTTCCCTTTTCCTTGTGTCCCCTTTTGGGGTGTGGCTATGGGGAAAAGAAATTGTTTTATGGTAAAATGAGATAGGATATATATGCTGACCCAAAATAAAAAAGCAAGCTAGAAAAGAGTTAATATGGTGGGGGCAACTTCAAACTTTAGAAAAGGGCAATTCTTAAGAGTGTAAACCTTTCAACAATCAATCATGTTTGATCAAATCAAACTTTAATTTGTAAATACATTGAAAATCTCTTGATGGAATTCAACAAATTTTTACTTAATTCTCAAGAAATCTCACATGTAAAAACGACATTTACACCAGAGTTCAGCTGAAAATTACACAACTAATTTTGATAAACCTTTTTCATTCTATTTAATCATAAACCAACTTAAAAATTCGAGTGTTTGTAAGTACATCACTCTCTCTAAAAAGCATCATGCAACTTGGAATCAAATTTATAAATTTTTACATGGACAAAAACATACTATTTTTTTTATATAGAGACGAAAAAAATATTGATAACTTTTTAAAAATTAAAACTTATTTATTCTTATGTATATGCTTATGACTTGTGAGACTATAAAAGTTAGTAAAAATTAATAAAAACAAATTATTTTCTAACCCCTCCAACTACGAGAGTCGGCCACCACTAAATATGAACTATTATTACTACACCCAATAAAATAAATTTAAGATACTAATTAGTAATTATGGCAGAATATGTTAGATAGATAATGGAGGATTATGAAGCATCCATTGACGGCGACGAAGTTCTCATCACATCCAATTCTATGAATCCATATTTTATTAAGTGAAATGACAGCCACTTGAAGAAAGCATAGTGAGTGAGTGGGAATTAGATGGCAAGATTATAGCACAAATTCGAGGGCACCAGATAGATTTATTTTGATATTTGCTATAAGACATGCACTCCTATTTTAACCAAATCTCTCTTAAATCTTAAGTTGTTTGGGTCACTGGATTGAGTGAGGCCCATTAACAATTGGGTTTGCTTGTCCAATTACTCAACCCATCAAAAAAACTCATTATTATGTGCAATAAGATAGTAATATTTTTGGTGGAATGAAACTGCTCCTCTTCAAAAACAAAAAAACAAATAAAATTTAAATCACTTTATTTATGTTTGTAGGTGACATTTAACATGGACCACAGTTAAAATGATCTAGTCCACAAATCTTAATTAAGATAGTAAAATGCGATGATTTTTCATCTCACCCTCAACACTCTCTTTTCCTCTCATAATAAAAAAGTTTTTACTCTTATACAAGAATCATTTTTGGGAGGGAAAAGAGAGTGATGTGGGGTGGAATGAGAAAACATCGTAAAATGTTAGTATAGTGTTTTTTTTTTGGGATTGAGTCTTATGTGTGTAAGCCCAATCATTGTAATAGTCTTGTCTATATAATGCTTCAATAATGAAATAAGAGGCATTGAACCTTATTACATCAACAATTGGTATAAGAGTTTGATTATGCTTTTACAATAGGCTCTGGTGTCATCTCATGGTCCTCAAAGAAGCAACCCATTATCACTCTTTCCACCACAAAAGTTGAGTTTGTAGTAGCTGCTGCAAGTGTTTGTCATGGTATGTGGTTGAGAAGCATACTAAAACACTTGGGACAAGTAACAACTTAATAATATTACTATTTACTGTGATAATAGCTTTTCCATAAAGTTGTCAAAAAAAACCCTATCTTGCATGGCAGATCAAAGCATATTTACATCAGATACCACTTCCTTAGGGATTTGAACAAGGATGGAATAATTGAGCTATAACATTGCAACACAAGTGATCAACTTGCAGACATTATGACCAAAACATTGAAGGTTGAGTCCTTTTGCTACTTGAAAAATGAGTTAGGAATGTTTGACATAAGTTCTGTTAGCTGATTTCTCTATATCAGTTATTATTTCTTTTTGTCAAGTTTTAATTTCCTCTGTTAAGCTGTTTTGATAAGCTGCAGCTTATGCAATTTTTTTTTCTTCTGTTTTTTGGTATGTTTTTTGTACTAGCTTTCGCTTATGTTTTTTTTTTACAAAAGCTTTAGCTTATGTTGGTTGATACCTTATATGGTAATCAACTTAGGGGAGGAAATGTTAGTATAGTATTGTTGTTTGTGGATTGATCCGTGTATGTAAGCCCAATCATTGTAATAACATTGCATATATAAGACCTCCATAATAAAATAAGAGGTACTGGACTTCATTACACCAACATAATACAGTCGAAATTGTTAAATCATATGTTGTGATTTGAAGTTCGAATTCCAACTACTTTACTTATGTGTGAATTTTGAATGACGATTGTCATTTCATCTATCTACCAAAAATAAAATGGTTTATAAATGATAATCTAGTTTACTTTTGGTTATGAGATCGAGTAGGATCACATATTTTATTGCGAGTGCTATGGTGAACCATTTTTATAATTGGTTCACCATATACTAGTGCTTAAAATTATTGGAATAAATTTGGTATTATATGAGCTGAATTCATTGTGAAATAAACTATTCTTCATCAACTAGAAAGAAAAAAAAGGGAATAATATGACATATAGTTGCAATTGCATATATATAAGTTAATTTATAGCTAGATACAATTATAGCTGGAAGTGTAAAGTAGTTACCAGTTAACACATAATCGTTCATTAGAGTTTTGGAGACAATCAGAGAAAATGACAACATAATACATAAAATCAACAAATATACAAATACAAGCACAAAACAAATCAGATTTGTTTTATATGTTTCACATTAAAGAATATCAATTCAACTATAACCTCCCTCTAGATCTCGATCGATTTCCAACTTGTTGAATTTTCTCATATGATATCTAGACAACTTGAGTGGCACCACTTGATGCCAAAACTCCATGACTTGTAGTATCATCTTTGTAGAGGCTAAGTTTCTCACCATCACCCCACAAAGCATAAGCTTCTTCCCCATGAACAGCATCATCTCCAATAAGCAACTCTTCGTCAGTCATTCTCAAAGGAGTAATGAAACCTACAACTACGCAAATAATTGAAGTGGCAACAATGTTCCATCCAATGATGAATAAAGCTCCAACTATTTGTTTGAGGATTTGGACACCGCCGGGACCTCCGTAGATGCCTCCTTTAGAATTGGTGACGGGGAGAAAGAGAGTACTTAGTTGTGGCTCGGCGAATAGTCCGGTTAGTACACCGCCTAGAAGGCCAGCCACGGCGTGAGTGTGGAATACGGCAAGGGTGTCGTCAACCTTTTGAAATATTGCAAACTTTTTTCCAAGTACCATCATGGTGTACCATGGTACACTTCCTGATAGTACCCCCATTATTATGGCAGCCCATCCTTGAACAAGACCTATTCACAAATTAAACAATACATTTTCAGATAATAATGGTAATAATAATGTTAACTATCCAAATTTAACTAAAATTATGCATTTGAATGTTTGATTAATACCATCATAATACGTCAGATATTTGAACGATTAATCAATTACATTACTTAATAAACAAGTTTTTTGTTGTTGAAAGATACATAAATAAAGAAGGAATATTCATTTGGTCCCTAATATCATACGTTAGTAGTACTTTGGAACGTTGAATGTTTATTACTATTTCTTTGGTACAATCACGTTGAATGTTTCTAACTGGTTGAATTTTATCTTCCGTATCCTGATATCCATACTCATCATATGCGTAAAATTAACTACACGTTAATGAAGATATACAACTAATTAAACTATTTTAAATAAGTCAACAATGGAATCTATTTCTTGTGTTATTTTTCTTTGCAAAGGAATCTATTCTTGTGTTATGTGAACCCCGCAAGTCAAGAGTGGAATATTCCCACCAATTAGTAATTCATACCCAATATACTACTAAACTAAAATTAAGAGTGGTCATTTGTTAATAGATTCAATTCAATGCTTATTGTAGTTGTAATAGTATGAAAACGTGCAATGCAAGATTGTAATCTTGACGTTTAAGTTTCTTTGAGAACAATTTAAAATGATTCTTAATTAATGTCACGTTAATTGATAAATACTCCATGTTAGCAACTAATTAATTAACCAAGAGCAGTCGTAGAAGGTACCGTACCGGCGCCGGGAGTGATGCAAACAAGGCCAGTGATCATGCCCTGAACAGCTCCAATAACGGATGGTTTCTTGAAGAATATGACATCAAGCCATGTCCATACTAGGAGACTTGTGGCAGCACAAATGTTTGTGTTGAGAACAGCCATGGAGGAATCAGTGTTGGCTGAGTATGGATCTCCACCGTTGAAACCAGCCCATCCTAACCATAGTAACCCTGCCCCTGCCAACGTTAGTAACACATTGTTTGGTGGGAATCTCTCCCTGTCTTTCTTTGATCTAGGGCCCACCTATCATCATAAAAAATAGTGTAGTTTATTACCCAATTTTGACTTTTGCACTTTGGTTGCTTCCATATTCAGTGTACACATAAAGACAATTGTCAATCACTTATGTATTTGTCACTATTATAAAGTGATAGCGAGATTAAGGATACATTACCAAACAATAGTATATTTCTATCATGGACTTGGTAAAAAAATAGTAGTTCTTCTATCATTATGATAAAGGCATATTGCATGATGTATAATGCAATCATGCATATTGTATGATGTATATAGAAGAAAAAAATGAAAAACTTTATCACCACTCCCTATATGAATTCCACCAAATAATAATAAAATTAAAGAGTGTGTATCAGCTTGAAAGAGATTGTTAAATTTAGTGTAATTAGGACATGGTCCCCTGCTCTCAAAGAATGCACATATTTACATGGTCATATAAATAAATGGTTATGTGATTAAAATCAAACAATTTAAATTTAATCAAGATCGAACGATCAATAATGTTATGAGTGCATGATCTCGTAGCTACTGTGAATTGACATTTAAAGAAAAAAGATAAAAAGAGTTGAAGAAGAGAAGAAATTAATTACCCAATAAGCAGCAGTGAAACCAGCAATACCAGAAGAAAGATGAATAACATAACCACCAGAATAATCCATAACACCCCATTGAAACAAAAAACCACCACCCCAAACACTAAAAGCACCAACAGTGTAAGAAAAGGTTAACCAAAGTGGCACAAACATCATCCAAGCCTTAAAACTCATTCTAGCCAAAACAGAACCAGCCAATATAACCAAAGCAATTGCAGCAAAAACACACTGAAACCAAACCATAGTAGCCATTGGATAATAAGGTGTAATCTCAGCAGTTTCCACAAGCCCGCTGTTATAGTAATGGACCGTGGCGGGTAGCCCCGCCTGTTTGATTAAAAATTTCTGGCCTAAAGCAGGCCCGGCTTTACCCCAGAAAGGTAAAAGTTTTTCACCAAATGACATTTTATAAGCCCATGTAACCCAACATATTATAACCGCCGCAAAAGCATAGAGAGCCATGAAAGCAGAGTTAACTGCCCATTTCTTTTTTACTATGCTGCCGTAGAGGATAACTAGTCCCGGCATGCTTTGGATTCCGACGAGGGTTGCTGCTATCATTTGCCATGCGTTGTCTCCTTTGTTTAACCAATCTGGTACTGATGCACTTAATGTGTATGCTGATGGCAAAGGAACAGACATGATTGTTTTGTTTGCTTAATTCCTAGCTACACTATGAATATAGATAATAGTACTATGGACTTGGTTTTTATTTATAGAGAGAGCTAGGATATGTGATCATGTGAAAATGGGATGAAGCAAATAACCGTTGACCACCAAAAGTCGTTACACATTTGATTTAAGGGTTTTTTTTAGTTGTTTATAGGTTAACGTTCACTCGAATCGAAGTTAATATTTTCTGATATTACATATAAACACCTCTTACGTATTCATAATTCACACTTTAATTTGTGTATTATGTTTATAATATGGTCTAATGAATATATTATTTTTGTTGATTCAATTGTCTCTTATAAAAAATTCGGAGGAAGTACTGACTACTAAGTACTAACTAGCTAAGTCGTTTTTGCTAGATTCAACTGCAATTTGTTTAAAGAGTGTCAATTTTTATTTATGGGTTTGTAATACATGATCAAATAAAAATCAGCTCAAGGTTAGATTCAACAATAAATTTATTGACTTTTATTTAGGAAGAGTTGAATTTGAACTAAAAATTAAACTTATTTAATAAAGAATTAAACAAGTTAACTAGAGTTATATATCTTGTCAAAAAAAAAAAAATTAGAGTTATATATAGTTTACCTAGTAATTTGTTTTCTACGTGTGGACTGTAGACACGAAATATGTGAGTCTTGTAAATTTTACAAAATGAGTTTTATTTTTATCTTTTCAAGAAAGTCCATAGAAATTATTATTGTCGTTGTCGTTGTTGTTGATGTTATTGTTTTTAATGGTGTTATTTTCGAATGGAATTGGTTAATGGAAAAAATATAGATACCCTATTTGCTCCTAGAAGATGGCAAGAGGAAAAGGCTTGTTATTGGAATGGTGTGTGAATGCATATTGAGAATCATGTTTAGAAAGAATCATGGGAACGTAGTGCGTGTTTGTCGTAATTAGACCCATTTGCTATGATGTGATGCGCTCATATCCGTTATTCTAAGTTTTCAGCGGATCAACTAAATTTTAAATGCGTCACTAGCTAGCTATATATATATATACACCGTAATTCACACTATTGACAAAAAAAATGCTATATAATTCTAATTCTCTCTATTTTTTGAGGACAAATTCCACTATAAGAGACAAAGGATGCTAAGGTCTTCGTCCTTGTCCGTGGTGAGAGACCTATCTAGGCCAAAATTCAAGTTTTGAAAATTCATCATTAGAGGCTTGTGAGGATAGTGCCAGCTGAGAGAGAAATTGAGATTGAGGAGGTAGGGTACATATGATCGTGACCCAAAACACGTATCAATCACTATATATATGTGTGTGTGTGAGTCGACGCTAAAGTTAACTAACTTTAACTAGAAGCTTTAAATTTAATTAACTATGCATAACTATTATTGTCATACTACCCAATTATTTCTTAAATTTAAATATACATTGTAATTCAATGAAACTCAAAATTAGCTTTCAACTTTAGAAGAACATTTTTCTATAGAAATATATTACTTTTTGTAAATCTTAAGAGTGATTGATAATCATGTACCCTACCTTCCCAATTAAGTCCTTGGCAGTTTGGCACCATTCTCACAAGCCTCTAAAGATGAATTTTCAAATCTATAATTTTGGCGTCTCCCACTTGGACCATGAAGGATAAAAGACCTGTAGAAAAGAAATTGGAAGGGTCTAGGCGTGTTCATTGGTATCTTTTAGTAGAATTTTTCTTCAAAAATAGAGAGTGATATATACATATATAGAGCAGAAACTTCTATATATATGTCCAACAAGTTGAAAAGTAAAATGCAGAGTTTTCGTGAGCGTCGAGGAGGACATAGAGAATCCATCAACGAATATTATCTCAATCACCAACGTGCCGTTGGAGAAATAAACATGGATGGATTGTATAAATGATAGTAGATTGGTAGATTAAACTATCACCCGTACAATCAAACTAATGAGTAAACTTATATATGCATGCCGCCATTATTTTGAGGTTGTTTATTACATGCATATAATATAAGCAAATGAGTCAATAGAGATGAAGACATGTACAGCTAGAGTATAATATAAGTATATTATATGCTTCTAAATTTAATTCATATACCCCTGGAGTATAAATAATTTATGTAAGCGTCATATAATTAAAAATATTTGGGCCTTCGGACCTCTTTTATAATAATAAAAGATTTTAAAATATCTTCATTATTGTTGTCAAAAGAAATATCTTCATTATAAAAGCACAGTACATATGATGATGACTTTGATGAAATGACAATGTAAAATATGAAAATTGAACTGTACTAATATGATTTTAAATGAGATTAAGTTTTATGCATTTTCGGTGTAATTTTGTTTTACTCCTGCATTCAATCAAATCGCATCATATATATTTTATACTGATAATAAATCATATCATATATTGTCGCATATTTCCACAAACATTTATGTGATGCAATTTATTTATTAGTTTTTATCTTTTGGCTCCTATATTTGGGGTGATTTCGGGCCAGTAAAAAACACAGTAGTTTGAGCGAGATTTGACATCAAGTGATTCTATTCCTCTTTTAAATGCAGTTGCGGTGCATTGAACCGTTGTCTTTCCTATTAAGTTCAATATCAATCATCATTAAACCAACTAACGTTTGGTAGTGACAATTTAATTGAATGCATATATAAAAAAGATTTACGATACTAGTAATTTATGCACGAAATAAAATATTAGCAATAGTATTTTTATTTTTTAGTAAATATTAGCAATAGTAATAAATTAAAGAGCATGTAATTATTTATTACACCAAAAAAAAGCATGTAATTCAACTTTCAAATCCCAGCCAAAACATCAACATAGTGTGGTATAACTATAAGTGATAGATAGTTGGTCATCGTGGGATAAGTCAGAGTTGAAGGATATTTGAGTTGAGTAGGGAGAAATACATGATCAATTTTTAGCAGAAACAATTTAAAGTTGTAAATACTTGAGTTCTTTAACTATGAGTTCGATCTTTGACGGGGTGCGTATAGAGAAACATTTGTTAGGTAAGGTCAATCCCTTAAAAAAAAATCCTAGCCAAAATAATTTTTTGCCAAATTATATTTTTGAAATAAAAGTTTAATTTTTGCTTCGCTGACAACAACTGTGTTTTGATATGTACTGTACGTAATCGTACAATTAGCATGTTTAATTTATATTTTTGGTCAAGGATTAACATGTACACTTGTACAGTACTTCGTATAATTAGCATGTACAGCTAATCTCAATCTGGATCTGGTTCATCACTAAAATTATTTGCAAAGTCAAACACACGCTATATACGTAATCTGGTTTTTCTTAAAGGAATATACTGTTTGTTTTGTCAAAGAAATTGTAGATTCCTTAATTCTTGTTCAAAAAAAATTTATGAAGCACAAACTAGTCAAATATTTTATTTGAATTTGAGTGCAAATAAATCAAAAAAGTATATCCTAAAACAGACAAAATTTGGTTAAAACCAATTTGCAAATAAATCAATTTACTTTTATCGTGCATACTTGCTAAGCATTAAATTAGCAACAGATTGAAAGAGTATGAAAAATCAAAAATATTATAAGAACATACAATCATCCATGTTAGTTCATGTTCTTTAATGAATAACTAGTTAATTGAAAGAGTTTAATGGATAGGCACTATCGGTGTGATTTATTTTTAGACTGACATTTGAAAAAATTGGTTTAAATCTCCATGTCATATAAAAAAGATGGGGTGGAGTGGAGTGACGGAATATATTGTCATTGATTGAATGTGTAAAATTATTCGATACATTTCTATTTTTTCTCTAATTGGAGTATCATTTCTGCAGCCTAGTTACTGGTTATTATTTTCCCAGCATATCAGATGAATTTATCTTAAAAAATAGGGTTAATATCGCAAAGAAAAAACCCCCGCAAAATGTAATGGTTGAAAAATTCTATGGGGTATTGCAAAAATGCAAATATTATAGGAGGTATTCTCAAAAAAATATTTTACAGGGGTATTGCAAAAATCATGTACTTTACAGGGGTATATACCTATTAACCCTAAAAAATAATAAAAGGGTGAAAAAATGTGGCTGCTGGGATTCGAGCCCAGGTCTCCACGGCCACAACGTGGAATTCTTACCACTAAACTACAGCCACTGGATGTGTTAAATGATCTCATGCTTTGGATAAAATACACAACGTTTCCATGCTTGCGTCAGAATTTTATCTTTCAACATGAAAGATCCTCTGAAAAAAAACGTTGATTTTAAAAACCAAGTCAAAGAAAATTTATAAAAAGTTAAACAAATGTATGATAAGAAAAGCTTGATATATAATTTTCATTTTTTAACAAGGCAAAATGAAAATATATAAACAAACTACTCACCACAAGGCTTCTTTGAATGGTGTTAGCATTATTCTATTTTATTCATCACAACAGCTCTATTTAATATTTTTTTTAGTCAAAAAAATAGCTCTATTTAATTTACATATTTTAATTTATCAACACAAAGTATTTCTTAAAAAGACAATTTTGTCAATAAATTTAAGGATAGCTTAATAAAATTATAACTAAATCAGCTAGTTTTCTTGGTGTGAGTTATTTTGTTAAAAAAAAAAACTCTTATATTTTAGACTATATTTCTGAATGCAAAATATAAAATAAAATAATGTTTATAATTTTTTGTTGAAACGGATAATGTTTATAATTAGAAGGAGTAGACCTCAAACCTTGATGTTTTCCATCATAGAAAATATCCTACCAATGATTTCATATTGTTAGTACTTTAGTTGAGAG
Source organism: Trifolium dubium (assembly GCA_951804385.1). Lineage (NCBI taxonomy): Eukaryota > Viridiplantae > Streptophyta > Magnoliopsida > Fabales > Fabaceae > Trifolium > Trifolium dubium. Next base: position 3,527,421 of record OX638075.1, on the reverse strand, counting down.
TAGAAACTTTCAGTCTTCATAAGCACATAATTAAACTAGTAAGAACATTACAATATGTAGGGATCGTAGTTTGAATCCGAAATTCTCAATTTATTCACCTTAAAAGGTGAAATTTTAGCCACTAAACTATTGGGGAAAAAATAGATTAAACTCAATTTTCTTATCATTCCACTAGTTAAGAACTGCTCACGCCAACCACACCAAACCAAATCTTATAACTCCCAAGTCCTAAAGATCTATATACATGGATTAGCTTCTACATCTGCAAAGCACCAAAACAAGGATTCATTCATTTTACAGATAAAATTAACAATAACAAACTAGAAAAACATGTGTGGTGCTGGTCCTGCTGGATGAACTGATATGAAATACACTAAGGGATACAAAAAATGCACATATGGTTATTAACAAACCCTTTGAAACATCAGCACATAAGTCAAGCCCCCGTTTCACATGATGCCGGTGAACAGATTCTGATAAATGGAAGCACCATCTCCTCCCTGCCAGCAGTGTGATGATAGAGTGGGGTGCTATGTTTAGCTGCTGATTGAATGAATACAGCACAATCTAATAGACGAAACTTCTTATGATTCAAGCCGCATGTTACTTGAAATGATCTTGTCGTATAATTGCTATTAAGTTAAACGGTGACACGCCCTCCTCCTTTTGTTTCCAGGAGTCATCGTTGCCTTGAATATACCATGATACTCTTGGAGACAATGGTGTATATAAATCTGTATATATGTGGAGAATAAAAATCAGATAATGTATTTACTTTTATAAAACAGCATCAGTTACCCCAACTTAAGACCATTAGAGAGAAGCAAATGCTTTCTACCATTACTGTCAAGTGTCAACACGGTCTCCCCATTCATGAAAGTAAAACTACAAAGAACTAACTCTACCCAAACACTACAATGGGGAAAGCCTAATGAACTTGGCCACCTCTTATGTTCCTACTCTTATCTAAGTCCAATGTTTCAGAAAATTTTAAACGACAAAATACGAGCATTGTACTTACAAATATTATACTTAGAGAGTGGAGGAATGTCCACATCTTTAAGAATGTTTAGTACCCTTATGATTATTGCAGAATGCTTTTGCTTTATTTTGGCTTATCTTAATCTTTGGTGTTCGGCTCATAGTAATTTTGGAAACTCAATAACCGGCCCAAGGACCGACTAATGATATAGGAGGCTTCCCATCCTCTACCTAGTTTTTTTCCTTCACTCTTTCTAATGATACATTCTTTATTTCTTCTTTAACAAGAAAAAGAAATACAATGACTTGTCCTAAGCTTAGTAAAACTACCAGGCTACAGAAACACCCCCATTTAAGTCCAGATAGAATTTAATAATATAGATTACCTCAGTAAAATATTTAAAACAAAAGATGTTTGTATTGTGAGTTTCTGAAACCTCATTGACGTTTATGTAACTTACTAAAGGAGTGTAAAATTGTAATCTATAAATGTTGACCTTTTCGAATTACAGATATGTGGAAAACAAAGCATTATTCGGAAACAATTCTTTCACATGATCTAAATTTTTAACCTTTTGTGTAAGCATACTGTATTAGAGTTAGAGGTAAAGCAAGCTAGATACCCTTTATTGACACCTATCATATAATTATAAAGAGCTTATATCTTCAAGTTTTCATAGTCATTAAGTGCATATGTATTACCTGTATTGTCGGGAGGATCCGGCTCTCTTGTACTATGCAATAGAATAGTTCCAGATAAAATAATTCCGAAACCACATAGCTCTGACACAACACTGCTTATACTTTGGCCAGAATAGCTCTACAGACAGGAATTAAAAAATAAAATCTCTCCTTTGATGAACAAATTTTCATTTTATGATTATGCAAAAAAAAAAAACCAACCTTAAACATAATTGCACTGGCTAATATCGTAAAAGCTGTGAACAGTGCATAATAGATTGGAGAAACAACTGCTGTGTTAAAGTTATCCAGTGCCTGCAACCGTGCAAGAGTTGATCATGATCAAATGTTCTTGGTTACAGGATTAGATATGAATATTTAATCAATGTATCATAGCAAACAAACCAGTAAAAGTAAAAAAATTCATATCAATTTTCATAAGCAGTCTGCATACATAAATGTGTATATCTTCCATTAATGAAAAAAATTAAAATTATATGAAACAATAATGCAGGGTTCACATAGTTCTCAGCAATCAAAAGTTTCACCACAGCCAGAATAACACTTGTAAAACTTAATTCTGAAACTATGTTATGTTAAAAATAAAACAAGTGATACTGACCATATTAAGGTAATTAAGTTGGACAATGATACATGTAATAGCAACCATTGTAAAAATCCATGTCTGAAAATAGAAAATCTGGTTTGCACCTTCTAATGTAAGTTTGATTGCAATGCCAATTGCTTTTACACTCATAACCTGAGAAAGAAAGAAAGAAAGAAAGAAAGAAAGAAAGAAAGAAAGAAAGAAAGAAAGAAAGAAAGAAAGAAAGAAAGAAAGAAAAAAGGAGTTTTATCAGAAATACAAAGCATTGGTATATAATTTAGTAATTACTAGCATTAAAAATTAGAGTATAAACCAAACAAAGATTACTAGGTAGAGTCACTTACCGTCAAAGACCCAATTATAGAGCAAATTCCAATATAAACCAAAATATTAGTTTGGCCATAGCGAGGAGCACAATACAAAACCAAGAACAGTGTTATGGCAATAGCAGAGGCCATGTACATGAGAAATGCTGTAGACCAAAAATGAAAGCAATAATCAGAAAAATTAGACGAATCATATAGACACGTGCATTATGCCACAAAAGAAGGTTACCAGGTTGAATGGCCAATTTCCATATCTGTTGTACAGAACTAATCGAAATCTCTTGCGGAGCATGGAGTACAATAATAGTGGATCCTAGAATGCATATAAGACACCCCAGCATGCCCATTTTCAGTAGCCTTTCCTTCAAGAGAAAATGTGCCAATACAGCACTAGCCAATTCCACATAAACTATTAGCTCAACAAGTAACTAAAAAGCTACTACTAAGTAAAACACTGAATCCTTAAATTACACATATCCATTTAACTCAAAATGGAATAGAAATGAAAGTTTACCTAACAATAATACTCAAAGCACCTAATGGAGTAACAAGCACAGCAGGAGCATAAATGTATGCTACAAAATTTGCTATCTCTCCAACAATCACTGTGAAAAAATGTCCAAATCAGTACAAAGTAATAAACAATCGAAAACCGAAGAACAAAAAATGTTGAAAAATAGAAACAGAAACAAACACTTACTGGTAACCATTCCGACCCACCATAGAGGCTGAAGCAAATAACCATACCCACCACCACCTGAAAATCATAATGCAAAAAACACAACTATGAACATTATAAAAAATTGATTTTTTTTAATTTGGGTATTGACTATTTTAGTAAAATGAAAAAAGAAAAAGGGGAAAGATTGTTACTAGCAGAAGGGCCGTTGAGTCTGGCGATTTGAAGACCCTTTTTCTTGATGATGAAGCTTGAACCAATGAAAACACTTGAAATCACTGCTAACACAAAGCCAGTTAAATTGGTGGAGCTCATCTCATCTCAAAGAAGGAAAGTTGTTGAATTGATGAATGGAAAATTGAAGTCATGAGAGAGAGTTGAAATGGAAACCCTAGATTAGAATTATGTACGGATGGATGTAGGAATGAAGTTGGTTGGTCGTTGGTTGTTCTGTTTGAAACGAAGGCAGAACAGAACAGAAGAACAGAACACACACGGTCTTCCCAACACAACAAGTAACAATAATAAGTATTTTGTATTTTAGCAGTAGTACCTTTTTGTTGTTGGTGTTGGTGTTGGTGTTAGGTGTTAAAGTTTGGCGCTTTTGCTTTTGTGATGTTTGTTTATGTGTATACGTGGTTTTTGTGTGTGCTAATCATTGTACACAGACGCCCGATCCCATTTTGGATTGTCCAATTACAAGTCAGATGATAAATTCAATAAGAAGATAAGATACGTTTGGTTTGAGTTTAGGTAGAATTAATTTTGATAGAATTGATTTTAATAAAATTGATTTTATAAAAATTGATTTTAGTGGAATTGATTTATATTTGGATATATTCAACTAAAAGGGAGTTGAACAGTAAATTTCAATGTAAAAATCAATTTTAAAGTCACAAGCTACAATTGGTAAGGACATCAGCAGTCTATGCAGAATGCATAGTTCAATCATTGTACACTCCACTTAGTGTGTGTAATTGGTTTAGTTTTTTGAAGAGTCAAAAGCAATTCTAAAGGTGTATAATTGATTCTAGATTAATTTTAAATGTTTAGTCATTCTAAAGTAGAATTGCTTCGGCTAGAAGTTATGATTTATAGCTTTTGGCTTTAAATTTTTACACTGAAATTTATTGTTCAATTCATTTTTACATAATTATACCCAAACATAAATCAGTTCAGATAAAATCAATTCCAACAAAATCAATTATATCAAAATCAATTCTATCTAAAGTTAAACCAAACACACACTTAGAGTGTATGTTTGGTTTAACTTTTGGAAGAGCCAAAAACAATTCTAGAAATGTATAATTAATTCTAGATTGATTATAGATGTTTGGTTATTATAAAGTAAAATTAATTTTGCCTTCAGAATTGATTCCGTTAGAAGATATGATTTGTAGCTTCAAGTTTTAAGTATGATTTTTACACTTAAATTTACTATTCAATTCATTTTTATATAATTACATCTAAACATAAATCAATTATACTAAAATTAATTCTACTATAATTAATTCTATGTAAAATCAAACCAAACACACACTTATTCGCCTTATCAATAAATTTTCTAATCATTAAACTACATAACAAAAACAAACAAACAAATAAATATACCCTTAACAACTTTGGTGGCAATATTTTGGCGCTTGCTTTGTCTTACTCCAACGTTGGAGTTGGAGTAGTCTAGAAAGAAAATCCAATCCATGTAGTATGAGTTTGGTTACAGTTACACACGGGAATGGTCAATTGTTTTGTTCACACCGCAAATGAAATATACATTTGTCAGATTCAGAAAAAGGCAATGAATTAATGCTCTTTTTGATCGAGTTGCCCCTTAAAAGGTTCCTGTTTGTTTGAGGGAGCACTGATGTCTGCTTGGTTGACCCGCAAGGAGGATAGAGATAGTGAGTGCTTTAATTTCCGATATTATTAGTAGAGCTGTCAAATGGGCCGGCCCAGTTTAGTCCAGTTTGGCCCGCAGGGCTTCGAGTTATTGATGGGTCAATCTGGCCCGGCCCAATTTAAATTGGGCCATGATTTTATGAGTCCGGTACGGCCCTGCAAAAGTCCAACCCGGTCCAATGGGTTTACAGCCCGCTTCAATCTCATTTATATTTTTTTTCCAATTTATTCGTTATTTTTTAAATGATTTTGATATATTAGTTCTTCATCATTATTAATTTTATTGAGATATAACTGTATGCAAATGTAAATTACTAAAATTTTAGGTAAATATAATCATTTTTATTGAACTTACACGTTAAACTATGTTTTTTATAATAATTTTTTTACAAAAACGATATAAAAAGTTGGATAATGGCCCGGCCAGAAGCCCGGCCCAATTCTCACAGGGGCCAAATGGGTTTGGGCTAGAAAAGCCCGATTGCCTTTGAGCCAACTATTTTGAAGCCCAAGTCCGTGGGCTAATGGATCAGCCCGATAGCCCGGCCCATTTTGACAGCTCTAATTATTAGGACATTTTTATAGGAAAAAAATGAATATGACAATTGTATAAAATAATTTTACACCGTTAAACAATAGAAATAATATATTCTGGCTCGCTTTTCTACTGTACTCACTTTATTGATATGATATAAAAATTTAACTTATTATTTTATTCTATTTTTATAATTTAGTGACAATATAATTTCACTCTATAATCAATAAATTGATACATTAGAGTTCAAACTATTATTTTATCCAAACAAACAATTGTTTTTGACTATTAATGTTACAATTCAATACATCAAATCCATGTTCAATATTGATAATTGTTATAAGACTCAAGAATGACAATTATACTTTCTATATAAAAAGACTAAATATATAAATATTCAATTTCATCTCTCATAATTTTTTCACATACCAATTCATTTTTTGATTAAAAAAAAAACATACCAATTCACTTCATAACAAAAAATAATACTTAAATTAATCCTTAATATTTTTACATCAAAATAAATTATACCCTTTATTGCTCAAATGCTCAAGATTAGTTGAAGTTAAACTAATTTATTGCTCCAATGCACAAGATTAATATGAATATTATTTTTTGTTAGAAAATAAATTGAATAACAAGCAAATTGCGCACTCTTAACACGGACAACTTTTATTTTATATTAGATTCTCACAATATTTTCAGTATAAATTCAATTTGTATTATTTCTATTATTATGAATGAAATGATACGAATTTTTTTGTGTAGAAAGTAGAAACAAAGGCTTGTGAAAACCAAATTATACCTAGCATATTATACTTCCATTGAAAAGAAATTCTCAATGCAAGAAAGAATGGAGTAACCATAAAACTTTGTGACAGTGGATATATTATCTGCTTGTGTCCTAAGTCCTAACTCTTAATACAAACAAAATAATTGTGATATATAGCATAATTATATGATTTAGATATTGATTGATTGGTGTTTTGTCCATATTAGAATGGACTATTTAAAAAGAGGTCAAACTTTGAAGTAGTACATAGGCAGATTTTATACGCAAATAGTTGTTGCTTGTTTGTTTTGTTTGGTAAGCCGCGGAGAGTTGAACATCACCATTTTCTTGCTTTGACCTACCACAATCGCCGCCTCATGTCTCTTTGATTGTCATAACATAAACATGATTATTATACATTAAAAATATAACTATGATTTTCTTATCTTAAATCCAAGGGTGCAGTTGAGCGGTTGAAGCTCATTCTCCAGGATCGAAGTTTCAATATTTACCTTGAACATGAAGCAGTTTTAAATTATTAAGCCAGTTATTCCACCTATCATCAAAGTGCCTCTAATAGGAATTAGTCGACGCGTTCGGCGGTGGACTGTCTCAACCAAAAATATACAATAATCATCATTTTTTCCTTTTTTTCAACCAATTGAGTTTTCAGTGTGGACTTATTCTTCCCTAATTTTCAACCCCCCCTCCTTCTCTCATTGTATTCTCCATTTAACCTATTTTTTCTCCTTCAAGTAAAGCAACCACTTTATTATATTAAATAAAATAAAAGGGTGTTCTGTTTCTGTATCTGTTCTTGATTTGGAAGAAGAATTGAGCTGCCCCTCAAGTTTTTTTTGCATAAAGATTGAATTTTTTTTTGATATGGGGGGTCTTTGTTCTAAGTCTACAAAAAGTGACAAGGTTTTTGCAAAGAAGAAAGAACATTATGATAATCACAAATCTAGTGCTGCTAATAAGAATAATCATAAGCATCATAGTAGTGATTTGACAAGTGCAAAGGAAGGAATTCATAAGAAAAAGGTAGAAGAAGCTGTTGCTGCTGCAGGAGCTAGTTCTGATGATTTCTATGATGGAATTCCACGCTATGCTGATTCTTTTTCACATAAGTCTAGGTCAGTAAGTTCAAGACAAGCTGCTGTTGCTAAGGTTGGTTGCTTAATTTATGATTCCACCTTTTTCTTTGTTTAGTTTTACCATTCTTTTGTTTGTTTTATAGCATTCTGTTTAAATGTTCAATATATGAATTTGGTATTTTTAGATTGACTTATTTGAGTTTATCTACTGACGTAAACAATTGTTCAATTTGTTTCCACGAGCTCTTAATGCTAGCTTATGGAAACTGATTAGTAGTAGGTTGTATGAAAACAATTTTACTTTATTTTGTCTTTTGTTATAAACTTATACACAAACACATATATGATAAGCGTTTATGTGGTAAGTGTTTAATTGAATTGTTTATTTAAACAAGGTCTTGATCAATTAGTAATCTTAGGCAAATTAGGTATGTTGATGAATCATGAAACATGTTGCAACTTGCAATTAGTGATGGATTGTGTTTGGAAAGATAGAAGGTGAATGAAGAATTCCAAATATTCTAGTTGTGTGTTTTCTGTTTAAGGTAATGTTATTGGCAAAACATTGATCTTCTAACTCTAAAATGCCCATGTTCATGTTGTGATATCATTAGCAAATCATTTGACTTGTTTAAGGTAATATACAAGTATTCTGATGCTTCATCCACACCCTTCTGCCATTTTCATTATTATCACCATTTGTTCCTTTCTGTTACTTTCCCATTTTCAATGTTGGTTATTTTATTCCACAACCATCTATTACATTTTTCTGCTTGATCCTCATTTTAAATTGAGACTGATCTTTGTCCAACACGGGGAGAGAAACGCAATGTGATCCATGAGGAAGTAATGTTTAAGATTGATGGATATATTTATAATTTGGGAATCAAAGAGTGAGTTGATATATTTTTATTTTAGGATTTTTTAACTAAGTGAAAGGGGTTCAGTTGAATCATGAGAAAAATGAAGACTAAGGTTTTTCTATTTCAGGTCTCAGAGGTGAGTTCACGCCTAGGCAGAGCTGGTACTAAAGGATTTGGGAAAGCGGTTGACGTTCTGGACACACTTGGGAGTAGCATGACAAATTTAAATTCCAGTGGCGGCTTTGCATATGGAGCTGTAACAAAGGGGAATGAAGTTGGTATTTTAGCATTTGAGGTTGCAAACACTATTGTCAAGGGTTTTACTCTCATGGAATCTCTTTCGACAAAAAATATTAAACATTTGAAAGAAGAGGTGCTCAAGTTAGAAGGTATTCAAGATTTAGTATCCAAGGATACAGACGAACTTTTAAGGATTGTTGCTGCAGACAAGAGGTAATGGAAGGTGCTTCTGTTCCCTTAACAAGCTTACTTTCAACTGTTTTAGTTTATCACGACTCTATGAAATGCCAACTGACTGTGGTTTTTGGTTATGTTTCCAGGGATGAATTGAAAGTATTTTCTGATGAAGTGATCCGTTTTGGAAATCGTTCAAAGGATCCTCAGTGGCACAACTTGGATCGATACTTTGAGAAGTAATTTAAATTGTATTCACTCAATTCGTCTAGACCTTAGTCTTGCACTGCAGGGAAAAATTGCCTTTACTAATTTTGATCTGACCAATATTTTTGTTGTAAATTATAGAATTAGCAGAGAACTTAATTCTCAAAGACAAACAAAGGAGGAGGCAGAATTATTAATGCAGCATTTGATGAATTTAGTTCAACATACAGCGGTGAGTGTATTCCTTTACTAAACAAATATTTACAATTTTTTTTGTTAAAAATATATCTTCAATGTCTTATATTATGTTTTCTTCTGGACATTCAAGATCTTCATAAAATATCTCTATCCAGTGATTTTGTTTCCATTTGAATTTTATTCAACTTTATCTTTTGATGGTCTTAGGAATTATACCACGAGTTACATGCTTTGGATAGATTTACACAAGATTATCAGCATAAGCGTGATGAGGAGGACAATCCAAGTGCAGCTCATAGTGGTAAGTAATTGAAGAATAATTCCCTTCACATAACTCTTGTTTGTGGAAGTAATAATTGACATAAATTAAATCCAAATTTTGAGAGAGTTCTAATTCAAAGAAGAATATTAATCTGGTATTGTAAATTTTATACAGAATAAATCGTTTAGAGGGTAGAGACTAGAGAGTTTGTATTAAACTTGGACAACTGATTCCATGGTTTTAGAGTCTCACAAATTGCGCTGATTTCTGAATATTCTGGTCTCTTCTTCATCATGTAGGTGATAGCCTTTCAATCTTGAAAGCGGAACTTAGAAGTCAAAAGAGGCAAGTTAAGCATTTAAAGAAGAAGTCACTCTGGTCCAGAAGTTTGGAGGAGGTAACAATACAATTCTGCTGCAGATGAATGTGATGATCTCATCTTATATTATCCTTCAATATATGTTTTATACTTTCGTCATATACTATCCATGTATGATGCCGGAACAAATAGTACATAAACTCTTAAGATGTTTTTATTTGCCGAGGTCTATTCATTTTTAACATAACATACGTGAGAATGGAGAGAGTAGAGTATAATTCATAATCTAATGAATTACAGGTTATGGAGAAGCTTGTAGACATAGTCCACTTTTTGCATTTGGAGATAAATAAAGCATTTGGCAGTGCTGGTATGTACCCACTAAAGGCATTCAGATTTTAACTTCGCTTGTTTTATTACTTCTAGTCTCAGTCGTATGAAAGTTGTATTTTGCTTTATAACTCCAACGATGCCATCCATGGATATCTGCAGATAGCCGTAAACCACTTATTCAATCAAAAAGCAATCGCCAAAGATTGGGTCCTGCAGGCCTCTCTTTGCATTATGCAAATATAGTGCTTCAAATTGATACCCTAGTAAGTATTTCTTCTTTATTGTAATTATTTCATAACACGATTAAGCTAACAGTGCTCTTTCTTTATCATTATCTCTTAATTAAAAAATTAATTAAAGGAATAGGGAACTAGTTCACTACGTATTTGATTCAAGACTATTATTGCATTGAGCTTTGATCAGGTTGCACATTTATTATTGATCGTTTGATGATTAGCATATGATTTGTTTGTTCCTGAATCACTTTAGAGCTCATGGTATATATCAGATTATTATAAGATTAAGACATTCTAATATATATTAAAGATATTATTAGATATTTTCTTATATTCTAAGTTTTAACAGAAACTATTATGTGTGACTATACTTGTCAGTAGGTTTTAAAAAGTGTCTGCCAACTGTCATTTGTGATTTAGCTTATGTGCTGAAAAATATTGTTCTAAGGTTGTATTAATTTTGTCAGGTTGCTAGATCCAGTTCTATGCCTGCAAATACAAGGGATACATTATATCAGAGCTTGCCTCCTAATATAAAATTAACTTTGCGTTCCAAATTACCTACGTTTCATGTTGCAGAAGAGGTACGTTCTCATCTGTTGGTTCTTTCTCCTATTACAAATGTTAAAAATTAGAAAATAGTGGTTTAGACAAAGACAACATGAAATCTAGCTAAATATATATGCACTGCTAAACAGAAACTGCATGGTACATAACATATAAATCCAGTATTAAAATGCCATGGGATCCATAATAAATTCAACACCAGTCTCCCATAACTATGTAGAATGTACAAGTTTCAAAATACATAAAAAGTGCCACCAAATAAACGAGGCTACCAAAGGTAGTAACACTACTTCATATGATTTTCTTTACAACCTTCATAGATTTTAGAGCAGCAGCAGCAGCATGTATAATCTGAATGTCAAGGAAAATGATCAGAAATTATATTATATTATTTCTTTTCCGCCTTTCAGCTTTCCACTTTAAATGCAGAAACTATCTATATTACTTTTAGTATTTTTTTTTAATTTTGTTTGTGCATTTTCCATGTCGTTGCTGTCTGTTTTCCGCAGCTCACTGTAGCAGGTATTAAACAGGAGATGGAGAAAACATTACACTGGTTGGTTCCAATTGCTACAGACACAGCCAAGTAAGATGTCTTATCTGGATTTACACACACACATACACCATCACTTCAGATTGAAGAGATGTTTGGTGTCCGACACAACATTGATGCACATGATTACTTGCAATCACTGTTATTTTCTTAAATTACTATCAGTGCGTGTCCGTGTCAATGTTGGTGCTTAATATATGAGAGAAGTTTCTTTAAGCATTGCTTTGTTTACTTTCTATATAAACTAACTATTATTTTTCTTTTGGTTGGTTGTTCTAAAATTGATTCAGAGCGCATCATGGTTTTGGTTGGGTTGGTGAGTGGGCAAGCACCGGGTAAGTAACACTTTGTTGCATCTGCTACACCTTTTTTCTCCTTTTCACTTGTTTCTCGTCTTCTCTTTTGTTCTTACTTTTGTAAAATCCTTGTTTGATTCTTGCAGATCTGATCGAAATAAGAAAACCACAAAGAACGATGTAATGCGAATTGAAACATTTCACCATGCAGATAAAGAAAAAGTAGAAAACTATATTCTTGAACTTCTCTTGTGGCTTCACCGCTTGGCTGTCAAAAGTAAAGCCGGGGGTGATGTTGGAGAAATAAAGTCTGCCGTCAAGTCTCATGTTGGAACTGTCCTGCAAAAGACAAATCAACAATCTACAAATGCAGTATCGCCATTGCTAACAGCAGATGAGCAGATCATGCTGAAAGATGTAAGCAACAAAATTCCTGTTAAAGGGATGAGTAAAAGTAAAAGCTTGGACTTTGAAAGTGCGAAAACGGCGTTGACAGATAACAGTAGACTGATTAAAAGTAACAGTTACACAACGACAAGTAGAAACAAGGAATTCTCTTATAACAAAAGTTACTCCAAGGTTCCTGTGATTGATTTTGGTATTGACAAAAAGAGAGCATTGGATGTTATCGACAGAGTAAATGTGGCTAGATAATATGCGCAACTATTCTTAACTGTCTTTAAAATGAAAGAGTTATAATAAAGCGAGGTCTCAGGATATAAGAATGGTACTTCTTTGTGTATATATACAACCATATTCATGCAGTAAGTGTTGGATACCAGATTTTAGGAGCTTGGCTTTGGTGAAATGTTGTATTGCGTCATGATGTATATATCATCTTTACCATGGAGGTTGTTGAGACCATAGGCTTTCTCGCATGGATCAATGTGACTGCAGTGCCGACTTCTATCAGAGCGATATGATTCTTGAGTGTATAGACTATAGACAACGATATGATTTGGTATTTCTACATTAGATGTATTATAAAATTATTGGTCTGTTTATCTTTGCCTATTCCTATTGACACTTCAAAATCTCTGTAACTACATTTTTTGTTATACTCTGATAGGTAAAGTCCATGTCAATGGGATAATATATAGAAATACTGTTGGATAATGAACATATAGAAATACTAGCATTCTTTTAGCTCAAAAGTGATAACTTTTGCTAGTAACTATCATAATTGAGACCAAAATTGGTAATTTATATTTTTATCTTATTTAAAATTGAGGCCAAAATTCATAATTTTTGTGCTAAAAATCTGAGTTGGGACTAAACTTATAACAATATGTGACTAAAATTCATAATGCCTTTCTTTGGTGAGGAAAATATAAGTATGGTTTGGTGGCCGAGGGGGATGAGTTAGGAAATGGTAGAGTGATTAGAAAGTCAGGATTCAATTTTCACCCTCAATAAAACTAAAATATTATTCCCTCCATCCCAAAATAAGTGTCATACTTGCCAAAATTGTTTGTCCTTAAATAAGTGTCAAATAATATTTATAACATTAGTTTTTACTATTTTATCCCTTAAAGTAATTATTAGGTAAGAGAAAAAGTAAACTCAAAAATCTACTTTTAGTATTTCAATGTCTACTACCAATAAAAATAGAGGGTATTTTAGTAAAAGTCACATTCTCTCTCTTTCTTTAACACACTTTTTTTAAAGTGTGTGATTTAGTCAATGTGACACTTGAAATGGGACGGAAGGAGTAATTATTGATATTTCGACTAATTTAAAAGATTACAACTTTAATCAGACAAGACATAGAAATTCCCATTCAATCATCTAACAAAAAAGAACTAATTTGAGTCGGACAAAACTCATAAATAATACAAAAACTGTAATAAAATACTCAGAATATGCTTCCTTTTGGTCGTTTTTAAAAGGAACAAGGAAGCATCCGTGATATAATGGAGTGGATGCTACTAATGCATGCATGTACAAAAACCGCACGCAACGCGGGCATGTTTCCTTTGACCTTTGAGTCAATTACGTACATATCATACGCAAGACACACGGGTCAATCATTGCATGTTTGGTTGTTGACCCAGTATTATAAGAGAGATATGACGATTTTACATTAAATTGATTAGTTGTACTCCAGTGATGATTGATGAGTTACAACACTTTTTACTTTTCATATTCATTGACTATTTATCAAACATATTTAACTACTATTAGATCAATACAGGCACAAGAGACACTTTTTTCTCAATATAAATTAAAATTGCAAAGGAAGCTTGTAACAAGAGACACAGTCACAGATAGTCTTAGTTGGATGTTGGTTTTTCAAAAATTTCCACTAAAAAATGCTTTGAGAAGAATCAACTACAGGCACAACACTGCAAGCATTTCTCAAGCACATACAAAAATACATTCATAAGCATACAGAAGAAAAAACTAGGGGGCATGATTGATCACACAAGCTTTTCTCAAAACTACATCAAGGAATTCTCCCAAAATATTTGTTGTGTAGGTATACACAAATAATAATATAATGACAACATCAAATAGTAACACCTATAATGAATAAAGCAAATGTACAACAGAAAAGAATCAGAAACTATTATGTACACATGCACATCTCATTGAACTACTTAATCCGATGAGAATTCATCTTCACTCTTCAATCCTCTACCACATTTAGCATTTTCAATAACTCACTGTCTCTTCGTCCGGTAAAATCACGGTTAAAAGAGAATATTTTACTTTAAGTGATATTTTGCCCCTCTCCACAAAAAGCCTTGCTCCAGAAACAACCCAGTAGCCAGGCAAATCTTGTGGACCTCTTGTCATTTCTGTTGTGTCAACAAACCTCAGAAGCTTAGGTGATTGAGCAGGCACTGGAGGCCCTCCAGGGTATAAAGCAGAATTCACATTTACCTCCGATGGCTGTGGCGGTGGTGGTTTTTGTGGACCTGAAAACCGAGCGCTGATATAAGTTGAGATCATTCCAGATTTCTGGGTCAAGCCAGGTGAACCATCCCATTCTGCCTCTTTCACACGGGTTGCATTGGCAACTTTACAGAAATGAAGTCTTAGGAATAGAACTTTTTTCAGACCAGTTTCTCCCACTTCAAAGTGAGCACCAGTCACAACAGCATTGTCGTCGTAGGATTCAACAGGAGCCGTGCAAATATGAGAGAAACTCTTCCACTGGACCTTTTCATAGTATCTACGTTCTGAAGAGGCATCAGATACACTTCCATTAGTCTCGTCCACAAGTTGGAATGTCTTGGGTAGGGAGGAGAGGTGCTGTAAATGGATTGCCAAACAATTACTTTTCTTTCCTTCCAAATACAATCGAAGGCCTGTCACAGGCTTCATTCCTACATCAACCTGTAAGAAGGTTGAGGTCAGTCCAAATAAATCACCACATTTATTAAGAGAAGATTTAACAATGCACTGTTTTTAATGAGTAAATAAAGAAAATAAGAGTCCTAAGTGACTTCATTAATACAAGGCAATTTGATAAAAAAAAGTTCCACATAAAACAAGCAGCATTACCGGTGTTGTGTTTACATAGAGCTTAGGACCCATGAAACTGAATTGCAAAGACGAAGAACTCTGCAACTTCCTATCAGGACCAAGGGCAAGTTCACCAAATACTGGGGCCCATTGCCTTGGAAGCTGGAACTCCAAAAATTGATGCAGTTCTTCAACTGTTG
The DNA here is from genome assembly GCA_951804385.1 of Trifolium dubium. NCBI lineage: Eukaryota > Viridiplantae > Streptophyta > Magnoliopsida > Fabales > Fabaceae > Trifolium > Trifolium dubium. The sequence goes on along the minus strand of OX638075.1, from coordinate 3,511,925 downwards.
GTTTATCTGCAGTTAGAAGTTACAGTGAAAGGAGTAAGAATTACAGTGAAGCCTAAACGCATCGATGCACTTCCAATTTAAAACTTATAAATGGTAGAAATAATAACAATTACACAAACATGTAATTTTTCAGTGGAATGTTGGCAACTATGATGTTACATAACAATGGAATTGATGGTGGTTACATTTTAAATAAACTCTAGTTATAATTGAAAGAAACCGTGAGTTTCTTAAACAAACCAGAAAAACAGCATATCTAGCAGTTAACTTTAAAAAATCTATACAGCCACAATATTAGTGCTACCATAGGCTTTGAAACCAAATGTGAATAAGTAAATGACTAGAGGAATCATGCTTAGTTGCTTACATCGTAAATAGAGATTTATGGCATGAGTTAAATATCCACTCCCATTTATTCCACCAAGTAGAGATGTAATTGGTATGAATGACATTGCTATTACATCAGGTTGAGACAAAACAGTTTGGCACCACTCATTATGCTTTAGATGTTTTTTCCCATTTCCACCTTTCCTCTTGTACATAAACTTAATATCCTGAACCTAAAATGTTTAATGAGAAGGACGAACTTAGTAAGAAAATATGTTGTGTTTTCCCTTTGTAACTAAAATAATTATACACGAATGAAGTTATAATATAACAACTGATTGAGCAGAAAAGTGTCTTGATAACAATATTAAAATTTGCAACAAAAACCCAGGAACTTTTCAAAAACAAAGCACAACAAACAACTCCAGTAACATTGAACTGTCTTCATGTTAAAAATAGATATAGGTGACAAAGCCAGCATAGGTGACAAGAAGGATCCTGTAGCTGGCATAAATTCAGTTCTAAAAACAGATATTTACCTCTAATTCACGGTAAGCCTGAGCTTGAATATCTGGGAATTGTAGTCCATTGTCCATCATCAACTGGGGGGAAAGAGAGAAAAAATATAAGTAATGCTGGCTGTTAGCATATGGCGATGTCATGTTTTGTTTGGAAAAAGGTAAAAAGTAAAACGTAACAAGTATAATAGGTTTACCATAAACATATGGGATCAACCTGTATATCTCATAACTCATAAGAAGATCCTTTGGATTCATTCTAATATTTTTGTTCAATATGATCTTTGGATTTTTCAAATGATTATCCGGATTTCATAGGAAACATTTGATACTTACATTGATGCTCCGAATTTTAAAAATAAAATAAATGAAGGATGTGAAACGAAACTCTATAAATTCCTTTCTGCCCTACCATCTACAATGTAAGGGATTAAAATACAAGATTCCCTTAACTTATAGCATGCCATAGAATGCTAGAATATGTTCCACAACTAATCTAGAGATCCTTTATATTAAAGGCCAGGGGTTATCTGGTTATCTTATGTTTGACACATCCTAAAATCTACAAATATAAAATTGTTTTGAAAGATTCCATAGTTCATCTACGGATCTACCAATATTCAGGAAAATCACAACATTTTTTATTTTGGAGTACACAACAAAACCTTTTTTTCACCATGTATTGTTTGGTTATGACAATATTATGTTTTATCAGACTATCACATACTAAGTCTTCAGGAATTTGAATGTAAACTAGTGTAGTCCTAAAGTTGTAGAGAAATTGTTGATGACTTTACTTGTTATTCACAAACTAGTTTCAATCTCAACATACGTGATGGAATCTTATCCAATTACCGAACTTAAAAGAGAACTAAAAAAAAGAACAAGAATAGCTTTAAACCTTTTCTTTCGCATTAAATGTCCTATCATTCGTGTTATGTTGTCCGCCCTGGCCAATGAATAATTCGTCTGCCAAGTCCTTCAGTTTTTTCTGTACATCAGAAGGTTGGAGAGGAGACGAGTACTGCTGCTTAGCATAAATTATATCGGTTCCTCCTATTTTCACCCCGACTACAACATGGGTTCCATATTTCTCAATGAACCTGAAAGATAAGATGAAAAGGTTATCTACAAGTTGTACTCAAACATTGAAAGTGAATTCATTAATATTGAAATAACTGGAAAAGCAGTTAAACTTAAATCCATATAACTAAACTTGTTTGGCTAAAAAGTACTGTATTAATTTTTTTAATAGTTATTGCTTTAAAAAAATTATTTATAAAATATTTTAAAAAATAGTTCATATAAAAAGTGGTAAACTAAAATTATCTATAACAAAGAAACTTATTTTTGAAGCCATAATCGCACAATTGAAACTTAGGGGGCTAAAATCGCACAATTGTGAAACTTAAGGGGTTAAAATCGCACCATTGAAACTTGGAGGGCTAAAATCGCACAATTGTGAAACTTTAGGGGGTTAAAACTGCATTTTAGCCAACTTGTTTTAGTTACAGGAGAAATGTTGTGGAATCTATGGTGATGCAAATAATGAAAAATCCAAGGCTCTTGCTGGCTTAGAGTAGGAGTGAGACCTTTCATGGAAGCAGAATTCTGATGGACTAGCGTACATATTAACATACAAACCTATTGAACTCTATTTTTATTGTTGTTAGTTTTCAGGACAATGGTTGAACACACCAGCTTTACATTATATATTATGCACAAAATTTCTATTTTTGCATATCCTAAATATTCTATGACACAAATACCATCTCATATTAATCACATAAAGTACCTTGCCAATGCAGCGGGATCCCAGGACGAAGGAACAGCTTGTTTAACATGATCACTCAAAACGACATGTGTTTTATCAAGTGCTATGTTGTAGAGTGTGATGGAGACACCATCAAATGCAAGACTCTTGGTATTGGCAGCATCTCTTTGCCAAACTCCTGAAAACTGAAACGCAGCATTGAAATGACCCGTTGGAATCTTACCAGCCAGCGACAACTCCTGGTTAAACTGCTCCGACATCTAAAAGATAGTAAAACAAAACAAAAGTCATATAAGCCTAGTCAGTGAGACAAACAAAGTACTCTTCAATGCTACAACAATAATACCAACAATACACATGCCAAATAAATTCATTTCATTGACTTATTTGAGCTTATCTACTGACATGTTCATAAGCTGTTTTCAGCTTATGAAAACAGCTTATAGATTAATAATACAAAAACAGTTAGATATTATTTTTTATCTAAAATTAGCAAGTTAAATTAAAAAAAATTGTGTAGACCCATATAATAAAATTGAGCTAAAAGTAAAAAAAGGAAGAAACTTTAAAGTAGTAGTTAGTTGAGAAATACAGTAAGCTTGACCTGCTGAAAAGAAAGAACATCAGAAGACAATCGCATACGGTCGCCTTTATCACAGTTGATGGATTTGGGGACATTGGGGATAGAAACACGACCGGGAAGTTGAACAGTACGAAGATTGTCGTGATCAATAGAAATCAATTTGGAAAGATACTTGCAAGATTTGAGTCTGAGATCGTTGGTGAGATCGTAACCTAATCCAATGGACTTGATTACATCTTCAACAGAAAGAACCTTCTTCTTGTAACTACTTGACATCTTTGTTGTTTTTGTTTGTTCAATCGGTCATCAACCAAATAAGATTAAGAAGAAGAAGAAGAAGAAGTTGTTGTTGTTGTATTTATCAAAAATCAAAAGAAAAAGCAAAAGAAGAAGAAGTAAGAAGAAGGCGTCTAGGAATGATGTTTGTTTTGTTTGTTGTTGTCAATAGTCAAAGAAATGGTGCAGAATTGGTATGAGTATTATTCTTTCTTTCTAGGAGTAGTTGCATTGGCTTTAATTTATGTGTTTCTTTCTTCCTAAAACATGCTGTAATGTTTTTTGCATTGCAATACTGACTGGTCAAAGTCAACCCAGTCACGTTTTCCAATTCTTTTTTTCAACCATTTTTCTACTTTTCTCATTTAATTTTACTCAAATGTTATATTTTTTAAATTGAATGATAGGAGTTTGAATGGATTCATGAATGTTTGATTTAAGAATTTCGACATTTTTTGTCGGTTGAGTTGAAACTTCTAAACAATCAAATGTTATTTAAAATGTTTGATTATAACATTGAATTGAAGTGTTTAACTTGTCTCATAAAAAAAAGATATTTTCATCAATCGTTAGTTAGTTCAATTGTGATTGACGCTTAATTTGATAAGAAGCTGCAATCGAGAGGGGTTGGAACAATTTGATATTAAAATTGATCTCCGAACCAAATTAAACTGATGGCAAAAAAAAATTCCCATAAATGAAACTAAATAACAATACATAAAATGTCCATTTTTCTTTTGTCAAATAACATAAATAACATAGTAACTAAAATTTTACCTTTTAAAAATAAATAAGTAAGCATATTAGAATTTCAAACTACACATACCATAAAGTATCCTTATTAACTGAGTTAATGTCACACAAATAAAATGTCTTTTAAACACGTGCTTTAACAAAAAATCATATCACATTTCTAACTAAAAAGAGTGTCATTTTGTAAAAAGTTAAAGTGTCTCATTAACAAATGGAGTATACTTTAACATCTTCATTTTTTCTCAATTCTTCCAGTTTCATATTAACAAATGGAAATTTAACGCCTGTAAATTGTAATCATAATATGGTTTGAAATTTGAATGGAGTTTTGAATATATTTTCATATTGAACACGTCGTTGCTAGTAATGATAGTATTCATCATCATGAAATTGAAAGGATCGGTCTCTCCGTGGGATAGTAGGTAAGGTAAGTAACGGTGAAAGTCAAAGTTCGAGATAGGATGGCGGATATTAATATTAAAGGGTTGCTGGATCACAAGCCAAAATGAATCGGATTCAGTGCAATATAAATAAGAGTTTTGCTAACCAGTGTTTTCCGAATCCTCTTTAAGTATATTATTTAAGATAATATTTTATTTAAAAATTTTGATTGTATAATTTTTAATGCATTGATTTTACAGATTTTCATAAGTATTCTATAAAAATTATTACTCCAAGAGCACTATTTAGCATTTGTCTATAAACATGGTCATCCGGGTGCATTCAATAATTCAATACTATTATCATCTAATTTAACCACTTTAGATCTTGTAATAAAATTAAAAAGTTCTCTGCAGGAGAGATATCGATTCGATCTCCGCAACTGTGTATGAAAGGAGGCTGAAACCGCTTAATATCAAAATTGATCAATGATCTAGATTAAGCTGGTGGTAAAAACAAAAATAAAATCAAATCTTAAACAGTTGATATTTAATACTACTTCCGTCCCTTTTTATAAGACATCTTTTGACAAAATTGCACTATTCACTTATCTTGTTTTGACTGTATTTTTTTAATAATACATAGATGTAAATATTAGCATATAAGATCTTGTTTGATTTGTTTTGATGAGTACTTTCAAAATATCAAATTTTTATAATTTGTACTATTAGAAAATTAAAAATATTAGTGGTCAAAATTGTGCATTGACGTACATGCAGTGGTCAAATAAGGTCTTATAATTAGGGACTGAGGGAGTATAAAACTTTAATGTTAAAATTTGAACCTTTAATTTTAATTTAATTTAATGACTACAAATCACGGACCAGACAAGATTTAGATCTATTATTGATAATAGTAACATTTTAAAGTTTTTTTTTTTAATTTTAATGTATGTCTGTTTATCTCATGATATAAACTAAAATTTTGAATATCCAATGAGCCTGTATTAGTTGGTAATCACAGTTTACGTCAATTTATTTATTTTTAAGAGATGAAATTTTAGATACCAGACTACTTGATTAAAAAAAATTTGAATAAATTGATTCAGAAAAGTTAGTTATAGTTTTTTTTTTAACAAAAAAAGTTAAAATTACAGTTTTTTTTGAGTAAAATTAAAATTATAGTTGAAAATGAATTAAAAGTAAGATGTATTTTACAATTGACCTAACACAAAAATTGACACGAGATGGTTCAAATCTTAGATCTAAAGAGGATCACTCTATCAGACCTATACTCCGCCAAATCAACCATTAAGACTCTAAAATTTTCAAAATGGAAACACATACACTATTTCCATTTAATTAAATATCCTCTAAATAAAAAATAAAAATACATATTATAGTCTATTTGAAAAGTTAAGAATTCAATTTTGTTCCTAAATTTTCACAATAATTATTTACAGTTATCAGTTTAGAGCACTAGTCTCTCTCTAACAAAAATATTAAACGTGCAAAATAGTCTACAATAAAAGGACTAATTGTGTCATGATATTGAAATTTGAGGAATTATTTGTGAACTTATTTTGAAATATTAAATTAAGTTCCACTTTATTTTAAATGCACAAAAATAAAATAATTATCCAACCAAAGTCAAGTCAACAACACCTTATTGTCCTTGTTCCTCATCCCTTGCTTGCTACTTTCCTAATCTTTCTTAATCACCAAAACAAAATCAACTCTTGTTTCTTAACTTTGCTTTGATCATAATTAAGCATTGTTTAATGACTTATGGAACAATCACAAAGTGTTACACGTTTTGAAGCAGCTCAGAAAGCAATAAACTCAATTGGTTTGGGTTTTGACATAACATTAGATATCAACTTTGATAATTGTAAGAGTTTTGGTTCACCTTTGATCTTTATCAATAATGATGAACAACAGTGTCGTCATTTGGAGATTCCTGGTGGTGTTACAATTCCAAATGTTCCAAACTCTATCAAATGTGTTAGAGGAGAATCTATTAGATTCCATTCTGAAGTTCTTACCTTGCATCAGGTATATATGTTATTTTAGAGCATTGATATATATATATATATTTTTGAAACAAAATTCCGACAACAATTTGGATGGTTAATACGGTTACATATAGTTTACTATGATTAATGAATACAACAAAGTGTCGCAACTCATTAATTATGACTTTGAATGTTTTAACTAGAATTTTTATGTATATATTTGAACACAAATTGTAGTTAATAGATATCTTGTATATTTAAAAATCTTAAAAATAATGTATTTTGAACATAATTTGGATGATTATAGTAGATGTATCATGTATATTTGAACAGTTAAAAATCATTGTTAATGATGTTCAAAATAGTTTATGTGGATGATCAATGAGTTGTAAAGTCTTCTATATTGATTAAGTGTACACTGATGACTGAACATAGTTAACCACATATTTTACCGACATTAACTATCCAAATTGTTATCGATGTTTATTGTCAAATTTTTGTGTATATCTGATTATGTTATGCTATGAATATGTTAAGTACTTCATTGATTAAAACTTTTAAGACCAAGTTTTTATGCGTTGTTTTAGATGTTGGAGCACTTCAACCATGAAATGCGTCTTGTAGGAGAAACTGCATCCGGTCATTTCTGTGCTTCATTTGGGTTATCTGGTCGACGTATCAAAGAATTGGCTTCTATTAAGTCTCTTGCATATGATGGTTGGTTCATTAAACGCTATGCTGTTGAATTAGAAAGGTATCACGGTGAACTCCATGATCATGTCAAAGAAGACGTTCCATCATCATGGGATCCTGAGGCCTTGGCAAGGTTAGAATTAGACCCTTAATATGTGTTATCAAGTATTAACACTTGAATTAATCAGTAAAATAATTTCTACTGATTCATACAAGGTTTGTAGAACGTTTCGGAACTCATGTTATAGTCGGGGTGAGCATGGGAGGGAAGAATGTGTTATATGTTAGACAAGAACATCATGCATCAGATATCAATGATCCAGCTAGTATCCTAAATTTTTTGAAGGAAACTGCTGACATGAAGTTCAAGGATTCGGCAGATAATCAGGGCTCAGCTTCTGAAGACTTCAGTAACAAAAAGGAGGTAACACACCGCATCTTTGTTATGTACGACCTTTTCGCTTGTTTTGCTGGAAATGAAAAATAAGTATTAGTAAAAGTTTCACACTAAAAAACTTGTTTAATGTAATTATTGGCATCAGCATATTAACATTTGATATGCAATAGATTGAAGAAATGCTTGTTATGTTAATATTTGTGCTGCATTTGTGTCTGTCCCTATTTTGCAAAGCAAAAGGCGTCATAAACTAAATAGTCTTTAAATTTTCCTAATTGCATTGGTCATCCATTAAAAGAAATCTTTCGTTGAAATTTGAAATTGCAGAATATTTTTATGATACATAGACAGAGGGGTGGAAGCAGCAAACAAATGTATCATAGTGAATGGTTGGATACTATTGACGCACAACCTGATGTCATATCGATGCATCTTCTTCCCCTAACATCCCTTTTGTTGGGTATCCGTGGAAGTGGATATGTGAGCCATGCTATAAATCTCTACCTTCGCTGTAAGTAATTATTTTATTTGTTTTGTTGCACAAGTATGTGACTGAAATGTAAATGTGTGCTTTTGATTCTACCTAATGTTAAGAAAGTGATATGTAAAATTTAGCAGATTATTTCAAAAAATATTAATGATTGTTCATAGGAACACAATTTATCACTCTTTCTTGTGTAGCACAATGGAAGAAACTAGTAAATTGTGCTCTTATGTTATAAAGCTTATGATAAACTCTCTCAGAAACTGATTTAGATGAACCTGGATATAAATTACTTTGATTGCTGAAACAGACAAACCTCCAATTGAAGACCTCTATCAATTTTTCGAGTTTCAGCTGCCTAGAATTTGGGCCCCTATACCTAGTGAGATACGTCTTGGTTCTTACTGGAAGCATCAAGTGAACACCTGGCTACAGTTTAGTTTCTTTGGTCCAAAGCTTTACATAAATACAATTCCAGTAAGTTTTCCATCTTGCATTTTTTATGTGTTTTTTGCGGGTCGGTGTTTCCCATTCTATTAATGTTCAAGTAAACTTCGAATCTCCAAAGGTTCGTAGTTTTCCTGCATACTAGTTGAATTTGGAATGCCATGGTGTGATGCATTCTCTTAATTCTGATAGAGTTTAAATGAAATATCATTGTTCATAATCCATGCATGTGTAAAATCTTACAGAACTAACTCTTTTGTGAATTAACTATCACTATAAATATGTTAAATATCTTTTGATCTTCGCCATTAATGTAACTTTGTTTAATGACGAGTTAGCTAATACAAGGTACTCCATAATATTTGCCTTTTTTTCCGGTGGCAGGTAGATGTTGGTAATAGACCAGTCATTGGCCTGAGATTACAATTGGAAGGAAGAAGAAGCAACAGGTTGGCCATTCACCTGCAGCATCTGACTTCTCTACCCAAGTCCTTACCACTCGCGGACAACGCAAATGCATATCTGTCTTGTGACTCGTATAGCTGCAACTTCCACAAGAAAGTGAAATGGAGCTGCTTTTCATATGTTTGCACCGCACCTGTTGAATCAAATGATAGTCTTTCCATTGTCACAGGAGCTCAGTTACAAGTTGAAAAGAAGTGTCTCCTTTTACGGCTGCGCTTCTCTAAAGTTATCGGTGCCACACTTAAGAAACCACCTGAGTGGGATCAATCCTCCAATCTTGGTGGTTTCAGCAGCAAGTCTAGAGGCGTCTTAGCTTTTACTTCTAAAGAGGGACAGAGGGGTCATCCAAAACCGGGCGATGTGACAATCGGTTCTACTACATATTCTGCTGCGCTACCCGCGCCAGTTCATACACCTAAGCTTCAAAGGTATGTAGACATAATGGAAATGATGAGAGGACCAGAAGACACTCCAGGATATTGGGTTGTGTCTGGAGCAAGGCTTTCTGTTCAGAATGGGAAAATATATCTCGTTGTTAAGTATTCACTATTGAACTTTGTTATGCAGTGTGAAACTGAAGCTTCATAGTCCATAGTATGGATTTGTGATGCCATGTGCCAAAAGTTGCATTGGTTTTTAATGATACTCTTTAAACTTAATTTATTTATTAGTTTAGTATATCTGTATATCTGAAACATGATCTTGAATATATGTAATGTTATAGTATTGAACTATTGATTTGGTTAAGCCACAAAAAATAGGTGATTGTGTTTTCTGTTCATAGTTTTTAAAATATTACTACTATCTAAGCTCAAATAATTTTATCAGCTCTTCAACACAGGTTCTTCCAAAATCAGTCCTACCCACATCTATACAAACAAAACACTTACAACAACAAAACACTTACAACAATTCTCCATCAGCAAGTAGTTCTTAAATATTGAGTTGCTCATCTAATCTTATTTGCAAATTGCAATACTTCTCCTAACCAAATTCTTTTATTCATTAGTCCATGACTATATATTCTAAGGGTCTATGTGGAAAGGAGCTTATTTTTCTTTTATAAATTAAACCAGCTATAAAATGTTTCTAAAAGTTAATAAAATGTTTATATATAGACCAGCACTCCAAAATTCTCTCCTCCAAAATTGCAATAATGACATGCCGATATGTCAAGTGTGAGTAAGAATTTATCCTTAATGTGAATGGTCTGAAATGGAAAAACTTGATCCACAAATGACAAATGTCAACATCTCCCTGTATGACAGTCAAAAAAAGCATCTCCTTATTGCTTTCTGAAGTTCTTCCGTACCATTTTCAACAAAAACCAATTCTTTCCCTCTATCCCATAATTTTGGCTAAAAGGTCAGTGAAAATTCTAAGAGTTTTCATCTTCAATTATAAGTTTGTAATGCAATGATTCCTTCTGTGTATGTCTTGTCTTCATGTGCCTGTTAACATTCAAATTGAGTTATGGCACAATCACAAAGTGTTTCTGGTTTTGAAGCAGCTCAGAAAGCAATAAACACACTTGGGTTGGGTTTTGATTTAACACAAGATATCAACTTTAACAACTGTAAGACTGGTTCACGGTTGATCCTCATCGATGAAGAACAGCGCCGTCGTTTGAACAATTGGCCACGACTTGGTATCTTGGGTCCTAAGCTTTACATAAATACAACTCCAGTAAGTTTTCCATCTCGTATTTTTAATGTTTATCGGGTTGGTGTTTCTCGTGCTTTCAATGTGCTAGTAACACTGATAGAATTGGTTCTATACTTCAAAATTTTATTTTATAACATTGGCTCCATTTTTTTTTTCTTGATGGCAGGTAGATGTAGGTAACAGACCAGTAACTGGCCTTAGATTACAATTAGAAGGGACAAGAAGCAACCGGGTGGCCATTCATCTGCAGCATCTGGCTTCTCTACCGAAGTCCTTTCCACTTGCAGACAATGCACATGCTTATTTTTCTTGTGACTCGTATAGCTGCAACTACCATAAGAAACTGAAATGGAACTGCTTTTCGTATGTTTGTACGGCTCCTGTTGAATCAGATGATAGTCTTTCCATTGTCACAGGAGCTCAGTTACTAGTTGAAAAGAAGTGTCTCCTTTTACGGCTGCACTTTTCCAAAGTTATCGGTGCTACCCTTCAGAAGCCACCTGAGTGGGACCAGTCCTCTAATCTTGGCCAGTCCAGGAGAGAGTTTTGGGACAAGTTATATTTTACAGAGGGACATATGGATCATCCAATGCCTGGTGATGAGACCATTAGCCCTGTTCAATATTCCGATGCCCTCCCTGCACCGGTGCGTACACCTAAGCTTCAAAAGTATGTGGACAGAATGGAAAGGGTCAGAGGACCTAAACACACTCCAGGATATTGGGCTGTGTCCGGAGCCAGGCTTTCTGTACACAATGGGAAAATATATCTCCTTGTTAAGTATTCACTATTGAGCTTTGTTATACAGTCTGAGATCAAAACTTCCTAACAGTGCTTTAGTTCTCAGTTGACCTGCTCTTGAAGATCTTGATAGACATTAAGGTTTAGTGCCTCGTCCTTTCCCTTGTTGACCTGTCTATCAAGATCATTCTTCAATATCCATATTAACCCGTGATCTCAGTTGACCTGCTCCCCACAATAAGGTTTAGTTTTCTTGCTTTCCCTTCTTAGCTGCTTTTTTTTTTATTGAACTAGAAACCTTCTTAGCTGCTTTTTTTTTGGGTACATAGACGAAGAAATGGCAAGCAATTGAAAACTTCAAAAGTGGAGGGACCAAAGTTCGAACCCTAGTCGTGAACATCTCACCTAACAATTTTGGCATTTTCAGTCAGGTAAACTACAACTTTTGAACCCTTCTTAGCTGCTTTTATTGAAGGAGTATATTAGGTATGGACTCTGTGTTATGTTGAATTATCACTATAAAACCACTTAAATTCGTGATTTTTTATTTTATTTTGTGAGAAAAATTCTTGAATTAGTAGAAGTGTGTTTTTTTAAAATATTTAACTATAGAAGGGCATTTCCTTTAAAAAAAACTATTGATAGAAGGGCATTTGGTAGGACTTTTTGTGTGAAAAGAGTATCTTTGCAACAACCGCAAGACTAATTAATCTAGTTGGATAAGACAACAATGGAGGATAAAACTCTCCCGCAAGAGATTTAGCATGATTGCATTTCTAGAATTAGAAGAGCATTTCCAATAGAGGTACTTAAAAGAATTTCATAGTTTAATGATACATATCTTACTTTTTATTATTATTGGAGCAAATGTGACGTGAAGAAATGATTCAAGTACCTTATTTAATATATCATATCATCAATTTAATATTGGTTTATTAAGTGGATTAGATTAAATAATTCTATATGTATGAGTTGCATAATCTTGTATCAAAATTTAATGATTTTTTTGGTGGTGTGTAATAAAAAAAGGAAAATGATAAACATTGTCTTAAGGGCAATGGTTAAAGAAACAAAAGAAGTAAAAAATTCTTAGAATTTGTGTAATCTACTTTATTAAAACAATAAAACACAATTTCCAATGCATATATTTCCTTTTTGAGTAACCTTAACTAGTGCCCTTAGCAAGACCTATAAAAAAATTCTCTTAATGTGAATGGTCTGAAATGGAAAACTTGATACCCAAAAGTCACTATCTCCCTGTATTTTAACCTGTTTCCTTGCTTCTTCCACCCCTTTTCCACCAAAACTAACCAACTTGGCTTCATCTTTCTTTAATTATAAGTATGCAATGCAATGATTCCCTCTTCTCTTTCAATATCCGTGTATGTATTGTCTGCAGGTGGCAGTTGACATTTAAATTGAATAATGGCAGAATCACAAAGTGTTTCTGGTTTTGAAGCAGCTCAGAAAGCAATAAACATACTTGGGTTGGGTTTTGATTTAACACAAGATATCAACTTTGACAACTGTAAGACTTGTTCACGGTTGATCCTCATCGATGAAGAACAGCGCCGTCGTTTGGAGATTCCTGGAGGTGTTTCAATTCCAGATGTTTCAAACTCCATCAGATGTGTTGGAGGAGAATCTATTAGAATCAATTCAGATGTTCTCACCTTGCAAGAGGTTTGTTTCTACACTGCACACATGTGGAACTGAGCACATAATTTTTAACATATTTAAGGTTGGAATTTGGAGGAAAAAACTGCCTAACTAAGACGGCAAAAAAACAGAAGACTTGAATTACTGAATAGGAGACTAGAATCTGTGTTGAATTGTTTCATCAATTAAACTCTCAGTTGAATTAATAATGATTGGCTTGAGTCTAACTCATTCTTCTAAGGTGAAATGTGTTTTTAATTAACACTGTTAAGACCATGTTTTAAATGTGTTGTTTCAGATGTTGCAACATTTCACCGATGAAATGCGCCTGTCTCACAGAATGGCATCAGGCCACTTTTGTGCTTCATTTGGATTACATTTTCAAGGTATAAAAGAATTGGCTTCAATTATCCATCTTGCTTATGATGGTTGGTTCATCAAACGCTATGCTGTTGAATTAGAAAGGTATGATGGTGAACTCCATGATCATGTCAAAGAAGCTGTGCCATCATCATGGGACCCTGAGGCCTTGGCAAGGTTAGACCCTGGAACTACATATTTTTGGCACATTCAAAAATTGTGTGTTTCTCTTGCATACTTACCATTTAAAAAAATCTTTCTCATGATATCACTTCTTTCTGTCAACTAAATATAACAAGTAACTACTCTTCCTAACAATAAACAAAGGTTGTATACACATGCAAGTCAAAGTCCTTTTTTTTGTCTATTTCAACCTATTATTTACTTTTGAAACACATATTATTAATTTTGAACCACGCCTATTATTTACTTTTGAACGTATATAATGAATGAAAACAACTTCATTAATCACATTCCAAATTTCATCCAATTTTTCTATGCATTGCTATACATTAATTATTCGGCTGTGAAGCACTTTCCTGTGATGCAAATAGCACTGTGATGATGAGATGTCATTGAGTGAAACTATTGACAATCTATATTTGTAACTTCACAATGATAAAATAATTTATACCGATTCATGCAAGGTTCATTGAACGCTTTGGCACTCATGTCATAGTCGGGGTGAGCATGGGAGGAAAGAATGTGCTATATGTTAGACAAGAAGTTGCATCAGATCTTCATGATCCAGCTAGTATTAAAAAACTTTTGACAGAAACAGCTAGCATAAAGTTCATGGATTCTGCAAATAATCATGGCTTGGCTTCTCAAGGCTTAACTAACATAAAAAAGGTACCGTGGATGTCTTTATTTTGACCTTGCTACATGTTTTGTCAGAAAATAAAATTGTTTAGAATGAAAGTTTATGTATTGGTTTAATTCTAAGGCAAGATTGTAGTAAACCCTTCCCCCTCCATTCACCCACAAAACATAAAAATTTGGGTACAAGTGTTCTTTGCATATGTATAAGTAACATAATGCTGTTACCCTTAAAAAAAATTATTAGTGTCACCATAATAACATTTTACGTTCAACTAACATCACGAATAAAAATAAATTGTTATGTTATATCTTAATTAATACTTGGACTGCATTTGTTTCCATGTCCCTGTTGTGCAATGCGATGTGTACAGACAAAACTAGCTACTTTTTTAGTTTTAATATTTCCTGATTGCATTGATTCATCCATTAAAAAAAATCTCACTGGGGTTGCAGAATCTTTTTGAGATACACATTAGGAGGGGTGGAAGCAGTCAAAAGGTGAACCATAGTGAATGGTTGGATACTATTGACTCAGAACCTGACATCATATCAATGCATCTTCTCCCTCTGACAAGCCTTATGTCAGATATCTCTGGATATGGATATTTGAACTATGCTATAAACCAATATCTTCGATGTAAGTAATTATTGTTTGATTTGTTTTGTTGCACAAATACTTGACAGAAAACTAACTATGTGTGCTTTTAATTCTACCTAAATTTAAGAAAATGGTATATAAAATGTAGCAGATTATCTCAAGAAAAATGGTATACCTACAAATAAATAAAAAAATCCAAGGGAACACAAATGATAACTTTCTTGTCTAGCACTCTGAAAGAAAATAGTGTATTGTGCTCTTCTGCTGTGAAGGATTGATTGGATAAATGGACCAATAAACCTCTCAGTGGAAAATATAATAATCTCTCTCTGAAACTGATTTAGCTGAACCTATAAAAAAATTGTGACTACTGAAACAGACAAACCTCCAGTTGAAGACCTCTATCAATTTTTACAGTTTCAGCTACCAAGACAATGGGCCCCTGTACTTGGCGACATACAACTTGATTCTTACTGGAAGCATCAAGTGAACACCTGGCTACGATTGAGTATCTTGGGTCCGAAGCTTTACATAAATACAATTCCAGTAAGTTTTCCATCTTGTATTTTTAATGTTTATTGAATTGGTGTTTCATGTGCTTTCAATGTGATAATAAAAAAGTGTGAGTTGTTTCCTTGCATAGGTGTTGAATCTCTATGGTGTGCTTTGATACTTCTACTCTGATAAAGTTAACGCGAAATATCATTGTTCATATCATTGTTTCCTATCATACAAGTTACCACTACTATCATACAAGTTACTAGTAACACTAGTAGAATTATGATTTCTATATATACTTCATAAAATAAATTTTATAACATTGCCTGCTTTTTTTTCTTCTCGGTGTCAGGTAGATGTAGGTAATAGACCAGTTACTGGCCTTAGATTACAATTGGAAGGAAGAAGAAGCAACCGGTTGGCCATTCGTCTGCAGCATCTGTCTTCCTTACCCATGTCCTTACCACTTGCAGACAATGCAAATGCTTATTTATCTTGTAACTCTTACAGCTGTAACTTCCATAAGAAAGTGACATGGAACTGCTTTTCATATGTCTGTACTGCTCCTGTTGAATCGGATGACAGTCTTTCCATTGTCACAGGAGCTCGGTTACAAGTTGAAAAGAAGTGTCTCCTTTTACGGCTGCAATTTTCCAAAGTTATTGGTGCTTCCCTTCAGAAGCCACCTGAGTGGGATCAGTCGAGGTCGAGGAGCAAGAAGTGGGGCATTACTTCTTTTATTCGTAAAGTGGGACAGAGGAATCATCCAAAGCCTGGTGATGTGACCATTAGTTCTGTTGTACATGCTATAAACCTCCCTGTACCAATAACTGCACCTAAGCTTCTAAGGTATGTGGACCCAACAGAAATTACAAGAGGGCCAGAAGACACTCCAGGGTATTGGGCTGTGTCCGGAGCAAGGCTTTCTGTACAGAATGGGAAAATATATCTCCTTGGTAAATATTCACTATTGAGCTATTGTTATACAGTTTGAGATTAAAGCTTCCTAAAACTGCTTTAATGCTCAATTGACCACTTGAAGTTGGTTGTGTGCTTCAGTGCCTGCGAAGTTAGCTTTTGGTGATGCTTTGCGCCAAAAGCTGCATTGGTTTTTATTGACAGTTTGTCACCCTATCACATGTGTATGATCGAATGTTTGACAGTAGTGATTTGTATAAAGTTTGAGTTTGTAAAGTCGATATGATTAAAATTGAGTTTGAGTGAATGATTTATATTTAAATATGCAGGTTGGGCACTACTAAGGTACCTTAACCTTATTCGTTCCAGTAACTTTTGCTGATAATTACTCGTTATACTTGATAAGATTATCATTACCTTACCTTTGGATCAAGATTTGCTGCAGTACAGATAGCGCGCATTTTCACACTGTAATCAATCTTGGCCATTGATTTCAATTAGACGGTTGAGATTATATATGTACTAAACTAATCCTGACCATTGATTAAGATTGGACGGATGGTGCTGTAACTGCGTCGATGCAGTTACAGTAGGAAATATGTTTCCGTTAGTTTTAACCATTGTCATTTAAATCCACATGATAAATATGATAAGATGGTAAAATATGATTGAATGACCATATAAAATATGTTTACAAAGAGTGAATAGTTAATAAACTCATTAAAAAACTGAATCTATTACCTCTTTTAACCTTTATTTTTTGTGTGTTTAAGAAACCCTCATAATCACTGTTGTTTTTTTTGGGGGTAAGCCAATCGCTGAGACGAATCCCCTAAGATAATTGAGAATCATTTAAGGGGTTGACCTCTCTCAACATATGTTTTTCCATACGCATCAGTCAATGATCGAACTCTTGACCAAATGGTTAAGAGGTCCAAGAATTTATCACTTGTGTAGGCACCATTAATCACTTTAATTGGAGCTTTTTAGCCGGATAAACTCCTTTTGTTGTACTTATCTTATTTACTTTCTCAGTTGAGTTTTTCTGAGTCTTCTCTTTGATTTTATGACTAGATGTTTTACTTGGTAGCACAGCTTTTTCTCCACCGTTCTTCCTACAGAACAAAAAAAAAGTACAAAAAACCAAATCAATGCTGTTTGAAGTAACAGAATCAGCACTATCTGAGAGCTTCAAAATTGGGTCCAAGCACAAACCTTAGATGCAAAAATATGATTAACAAACCAACAGCAGTGGCACCACCCAAGACTGATCCTAATAGTAGCTTCTTTTGGGGTTTTGATTTTGGTATTTCTACACCGTCTTCTTCTGTTTCAACTACATATTCTAAGGAGTGCATGCTCTCATCTTCTAGTATTGTTTCTTCCTGCATAACAAAATAACAAAATTGCAAGACAGATTCAATTTGTATACGGAAATGAATTAACATACTAATAAGCATGCCTGATAAAGGATCAAAAGTCCACACTTACTTTAATATGCACTACAGTATGTTCTGGATGGTAAATATGATCCTCGTCGTAATAACATTCTTGATGAATGTCTTTACATTCAAGTTTTGAGCTTTGATTTGTTGCGCCACATCCAGTGTGTGATACATCTTCATCACAGTTGATAAGAGCTACAACATCATTGATTATCATATATGGTATTCTCTTACCTCCATCTCCAATGTCTTGAGTTGTGTCACCTTTGCCATAAGAATCGTTAGAGTCATCCCCTTGAATGGGACATTCTTCACATTTATCTACACTTAGAGCATTAGATGCAAGTTCCAAACAACTATTGTTTAATTTATCACCACTGTCCAACTTTATAGCAGTTTCTTTAACTATACTTTTCTCGCTTAGCACGCAAGATAACATATCCCTGGATATCAAGACTTCAGAATCCTTTTGTTTACAAGGTACAGTTTCCTTATGAGGGACATCCTCCAAAAAACATGAGGAACTTTGGTTATCTTTCACTCTATTTGATGTCATAACACATTTTCCTTTCTGATCCCATTTACAAAACTCAAGCAAATAATAAGAATGACAGACCAGACGCTCTCGAGATTGGTTACAACTAGCATTATCCGAGCACCTTGAATCAACTTGAGAATCCATGTCTTCATATTCTAGAGATTTTTTCATTATAGTTGAGCTAATGTCATTGCTATGAGGTACAGCTCGATCTGAAGAGGTAGTATTGCAGAAGTGACAATCAGGAGAATACAATGAATGCTCGATTTCCTCAAATTTATCTACAGAATATGAATTTCTTTCACTGGAAGTCATATCGTATACCAATTCCTTGCATTTCATTATGTCTTGCGCTTCATATTCTTTTATGTTGTCCCGCTGATCATTCTTGTCAGTGTACGATTTAAAGGACTCAATGTTATGGACATTGTTCTCTGCATCAAGTAGATCTCCCAAGTTCAGTGGTTCCCTTGTCAAACAGCTCATGCCAGGTACTTGCAGAACCTCCATATTATCAGAAACATCAAAACATCTACCAGTTTCAATAGACTGTGGAGTTGGGTTTGAACCTTGAGAGCTAGCACTTTGATGTACATTTGGCGTAATATTTACTTCGCCAATCATATCATAATCCTTTTTATTTTTTGCATATGTATCATCCATAACTGATGTTTTGTCGTTTGTAGGAGTCTTAGTTACAGAAGCGCTATTTCCAAACAAAACATGCTCAAGGTAATTATAGTCCACAATCTTACTTTCTTGATCTTGCTCTACTCTAGTATCTAGATGAGGTGTCACACCAATTACATCCACGTTTAGATCTTCACAAGAAGAAGATGATGGCAAGGTCAGCTTCCAATCATGGTCATGCTCTATATTGTCAGAGCAATGATATTCCGATGATTCCACTGAAGAGAACAATTCAAACTCATCATTAGAAATCTCATTTCTCTGTTGGTTTTGAATATCCAACTGACCTAAATCTCCGGACACAATCGTACTATCAACCATCAAATCCGGTATATTGTGGCTTATTTCTGACTTGTAATCATACAAGTCATCATCAGCATGTAAGTCATACGATTGAGGAAATGGATGCATGATTTCTGTGTCATTAGTGGGGTCTGAATACGTCGTGTAGTCTCTATTGGAGCTTGTAACCGAGCAACCCTACAGAAGCATAATGCTCTAGATATAAATAAAAGTGGCAGAATGATTTGGTAGAAGCATGCACAAGGCACAGGCACAGCACAGATGACTTATACATAGAATAGAAGCCTATTCATCCATGGGAAATTTATTTACATTTAAAAGCATCATAACATTCTACTCTTAAAATCATTAGATAGGTGACAACTGAATTACAATTTAATGTTTTTTAATTAGTTAATGAAATCAAGGACAGACCTGACCAGATTTCCGTCTTGTCTGCTTCTGTATATGATGGCTAGAAGAATCTGTAAGGACGCTGCGAGACAGCTCTATGCTTCTATGGATGCATCCAACCATATCCTTGGGCATGGCTACCATACATGTCACAATATCAAAATCTGGAACCTGTCACCACATTTTCACATTAGCAGAAATTACATAACAAAATATAAGGTCAAGTAAATTAAGATTTATGAGAAATGTCACAAAACTTCCTTACATTTATATTCATAGACCTTGATTTTTTTGAGAATGAACGAATACACATACAAACTCTTCGCGTATTTCTTCTCTCAACGACATCAGATGGAGTGAAGAGGTCAATCCCTGTCAAACCCAAGATTTTGCATATCTACACATCAAAAGATACTGAATTATTTAGATATCCCATTAATAATACCCGCAAAAGTTGAAAACAGAAACAAACAAAAGGATGTTTCGAATTTGTCTTTCTTGTATTCATATGTTTACCATCAAGCAAAGCTCTCAAATAAGTCGGTATCGGTATAACACAGTAGAGATTTCAAACAAACATCGATATGATTTAATGGTCAATAATAATAATTTAATTACCTTGAGAAATGAATCAACATTAGAATAAGGCCTATATATCCCACTATTCCTCTTAGAAGCAAATGGATGACTTTGGTATGCTTTTATGTGCCTAAGCTCCATATGTTTTTCCAATAGCAATTTCCACATCACTTTGGACACTTGAAACCTATAAATCAATTAAATAGTAATCAGATTACAAGCTAATAATATAAAGAATCTTCTTCCTGCCCATGTATGGAAAGCTAGTAAAAAGAAGATGGTTACTTTACTTACAGCAACTCTCCATCAGCAAGTAGTTGTGATATAATGAGTTGTTCATCATCTAATCTTATGTGCAAAACTTCTCCTAGCCATATTCTTGTTTGAGTCTGTAAATTGTAATTGTATGTATGTATAACCAATAAATTCACACAGTTAAGTAGTAGTATACTAATAGTTAGTGAAATGAAGAGATTGAGAGAGAGTATTAATTAATTGATTGATTAACCTGCAAGAAAGCATCATCGAGTTCACGGAAGCTGGAGGAATGAGCAGAAGAAGTGATATGACTCGTGGATGGAGGAGATTCCACTTCCTCACAAACCATTACTACTATTACTAGTATGTTTTCCACCAAAAAAGAAGAAAGCTCCAATACAATACCACAAATGCAAAAGGCAAGACAGTGAGACACGACAACCTTTTAGACACTAAACAGGTTACTACATAAGACACAGCGGGGATTCTGTTCTGACTGAGTAGTGTCTCTCTTTTTGTGTGTTTTGTATTGCTAGTAATTGTCAGTAGCAAGCAGTAGTAACTCTTTTTGATGAGGGAGGTTGGAAATTGGAATTATTAACTCTTTATTTCCATTCATTCATTCATTCCCATCATGGCCTATGGATGGATGGATGGGTCAACATCTCCCTCTCATGCTTACTTCCCTTCCAAATTTGCCATTTGTCTTCTCATGCATTTTTAGGGGTATTTTTTTTTATATAATTAACATATTTAGTGACATAATTTTATTTTTTAAAGGTGAATAGTTGGATGTACAAGTTCAAACTCTAGAATTGCATATATTATGCGTAATATCTTTATCAACTGAATTAATATCATAAGAATAGAATATTGAAGTTTGGTTCTCTATTTTTAAAAACTTTTTTATTTTATTTTGGTCTCTAATCTCTTTTTTGGGTTATTTTTTTATGATATTGTTTATTTATTTATGAATAGGTCACAAAATAAAAAAAATTATTCAAAAATATTAAAATATTTTAGCCACTAACAAAAAGATTAATGTTTAAATTTTATAATTTAGTATCAAAGTGTCTCATATTGATAGAAAAAAAATACTATTACTCCATGTAATCTATTTTAATATATTAATTTTAAGCCTCCAATTATTGTCTTGCCATGTGTATATTATTTCTCCACATATGCATCAAAGTGCCGCATGTGCTCAAAAACTTATGTGGCATGCTTCTTTATAATTTGTAACTCTCCTCTCATATACCATTCTCTACTTCTTCTAATCCATCCCCAAATTCCAAAATCGACTTTTACCATTCTTCATCCAGTTCCAACTTCATTCTCTCATTCTTCTAATCCCTAAATTTCCAAATTCCAAACTCACCTAATTTCCAAATCCTCTTCTAACTTTGCCGCAATTCCCCCAACACACAATCTCTTCCATTTTTATTCCGTTTTCGTTAGCCCCCCCGCGCCACGTAACTTATTGCCCTCAATCAGTCGCCGTGATGTTCACGCTCCCTGCCCAAACTTCTATCTCCTCAGTCGCCGCCGTGACGATATCAGTGCACTTCGCCGTCATTTGCCCACCACGGATGCCGTAAATTGCCACTGTCTACAAGTAACTTGAAATCTCTTTGCCTATATTGTGTTCTTTTTGTGTCGTTCTTCACTTAAAATATTCATATCTATCCATAATTATTTCAAATTTTATAAAATTAGCAATAAAATTTTAAATTTGAAGTATAAAATATTCGGATAGTCATGACTTTTCTTATGTTTTCTCAGATTTCTTACAACAAGACAACCCCTTTTTTAGCTGAGCTTTAGACCTCTTTAATTTGTCTATTATTTTCTTTCTCCCTAAATTTTTTGCACTACAAATTTAAACCTAGGATTCTTTACCCTACACCAGTGAACAACTAATTATTTTTCTATTATGTGATATTGTCAACATGGATCAAATGATGGCATAATACACTTTTTTTAGGAGCAACTATAGTAACTTCAAGCAATTCATTTTTTAGGCAAGTATTGGTTATTTGCAATTCGTTATTACTAAAATTAGACCTGCTCGAATGAGAAATAATGCATTTTTTAGGAGCAACTATTGCAATTCGTTATTTGCAATAGTTTTCAATTTGGTTTGAGAATTTTTTTTATCAAATTCAAATGAGAACTAATGCATCATCTCACCCGTCAATCTTGGTTTCAACTTTAACTAAAATATATCGACATTCTCATTAGTTCCTTTGTCAAATTCGAAGGATTGCTGCAACATCATTTCTCTATTTTTCCCCTTACTAGAGTGCAAAGAAGGCATGGTTTCTCACAATAACTGCTGTTACCAAAATCCAAGACCTAGAACTAACTATTCCTCACTACTACTTTGAGTCTGCTTCATTCCAATCACTCTCAGAAAAGAACTAATGATTTTGCTTTCATTTCTCACCACAAAATCATTTAAAACTAACTTGCAATTGCACAACACGCGGATCACATGCTAGTTTTTACATAAAAAAGTAAACAATCATTATAATATACCCGTGTGATTTACATGTTAGCACATGACTACGAGTCTATGACTTTTATAAGAAAAAGGCAAAATAAGAAACAAAGAATTAGCACTGATTATCATATCAATATGATCATGCCACGTTCCTTGAAATATACGTAAATGCATATGTTGAGGATTTAGTATTGTGTTGTACTTCTTTCAAGTCAAATACATCAGTAGTTAAATATATTGTCGTAAGATTTTGGCAAGGCTTTATCGTTTGACATGTATATGTATTAGATTTTGTATTCGTATTATATGAATGAATAAGCAGCGTAACAGTTGCGGTATGAAACATTTTGAGGTTCATTTCATAAAATATGGCGCTATATATGTCTGCGTCTGCGTGCGACATTGAAGGTAACAACGTGGTTACGCGGAAATCACTATCAAGCATCACATTTTATTATATTGTGCTCATTGCGTTACGTGTACCTTCCTCCATACACATTTCCTCAATTCTTGTCCTTCTCTGCTCATGGAATCAAAATTGATTCTTAGATGTAGCTCAATCCGCAATGATAATATTATTATAACTTGTAAGTTTAGATATTCATTTGAGTTTCATTTTTATTTTATATTAACTGTTTGGTTTTAAGTAGAAAGAAAGGTTTTAGTAGTTCAAAGTTCGACCGCGAGATAAGTAA
The DNA here is from genome assembly GCA_951804385.1 of Trifolium dubium. NCBI lineage: Eukaryota > Viridiplantae > Streptophyta > Magnoliopsida > Fabales > Fabaceae > Trifolium > Trifolium dubium. The sequence goes on along the minus strand of OX638075.1, from coordinate 3,488,148 downwards.
AATTTAACCAAAAAAATATTTTCTCTATGAATTAAATCCGAGTTTTCATGAAATTTATCATTTGATCAAGTTCACTAATCATTTGACTTTTGTTCTGGCTCATCTATAAGTCCTACATCGTTTGGAAATTGAGGCTAAAATAATTTATATACAACACACTACACTCTTCAATCGAGCTAGAACATATTTATCTTGGCGGATAAATCTAAATTCTGTTCAAGACAACTTTGATGTCTTACTTCATTCAAATTTAAATTTTAAATTTCGTAATTATGTGAGTTTCATATAGTGTATTTAATAATTTATAGAAAATAAAAAATAATTGATTTCTCTGTTATTTAAAGAAATATAGAAAAAAGTGTTGAAAGGGATGATAATTTTTCAAAAATCCAGGACTGTCGGTACCAAACAAATGAAAAATAGGCCTGAGTGTGTTGCTTGGCCCAAATACTTCTTCAGGCCCACATTACCCAAGTGAGACTCCTTCCTTCCATTAACGTCAACCCAAAAACACAAATGTTTTGTTTGACAAATATATTTGCTGAAATCAAACGTTAGTTGATTTATTGATGATCGACGTTGGATTTATAGAAGGAACACAGTTTGATCATCCACAACTGCGTTTGAGAGGAGACTGAAACTACTTGATGTCAAAACTTGCCCCAAACTTTTGGGCTACTAAGCCTGTTTCTCCTAGGAACTGGAGGTTGAAAACCAAAAAAAATAAATATTTGCTTCAAAATTGATGTGAAAATTGAGTAGAGGAATAGAAAGAAAACTTCAAAATGTTAGATAGGATAAAACTTCAAAATGTTGCCCTTAATGTATATCCTCATGCCCTCTTATCTGACATAGTAGATCAAATGAGATATGATATGATCATTTATACATAATACAAGATAATTTTACTTGAACAAGTCATTGAGCTCAAGTGGTTAATGAGTTTCACCAGATGAAAGATTTCAGAAAAACCCGGGTTCGATTCCTGGTGGAATAATTTATTGGCCAGACTTTACTTACATCGCGGCCGAACTCTGGACGAGGGTAAACAAAAAAAAAAAAAAAGACAATTTTACTTGTACATGTTAGACAAAATCATGCTCGTAGAATCGTTTGATCCAACAGTAAACAAAAGTTGTGCATGGTACAAATCTTTCAGTAGTGCATGTTATAACCATATTTGATTTATATGTTTGATATCACGATGAACCCCTTTTGATAGTGTCCAGTACTTACTAGTAATCTGTACTCACAATTATTTTTTGGGTATGTGAACCTTTCAGTTTTCATATCTCGAGTCTTTTCTACTAGGATACGGTTTGGTGACTACTGACTTTACTACTGGAATACTACGAAAATTACTCTCCGCCCCCCCTACACTTCTCAAGTACCCCCCTGAAATCCAAAATTGCCCTTGAATTTCAAGTGAAAATGCAGTTCGGATTATAAAATCCGAATTTTGTGGGGGTTTTAACAGGTTCGGATTAAAAAATCCGAACTTTGTGGCTAATTGGTAGCTAATTCGTAGCTATTGTTATTTTGCATACCAGAAACTTGTTGTTTTTTGCTACGACATATTTTGTAGCCAATTCGTAGCTAATCTATAGTGAAAACAGTTCGGATTCTGCGAGCCAAAATTTGTAAAGCTTTTTAACAGGATCGGATTATATAATCCGAACTTTATGAGAATTTAACAGGTTCGGATTATATAATCCGAACTTTTCCAAAAAACCCCTCAATTCGGATTATATAATCCGAATTTTAGTTTTGTAGCAAATTCTAAGCAAATTGGTAGCTAATCTGTAGCTAATTCGGATTAAATAGAATTCGGGTTTTGCGATCCGAACTTGTTCTAAACACCCCCCAATTCATATGTAAGGGTAAAATGGGTAGTTAGGGGGGGGAAAGAGAAACAAGGGGGGTGCGTAGAGTAATTTTCGAATACTACTTCTTCCTGTTGATCAGTGAAAGGTCAGACTTCTCTAACAAGTTCCATAATTATTTTCAACATTAAATTATTGAGGCATATCATGCATAAGTAGCTATCAATGCCACATTTGGTCCACATTGACGTGTTAGCTTTGTCGTTTTATTCGCTTCTTAGTCTTAGCAGCATTGTTCAAAAGAAGGAAAAAGGGACATAAAATAGTAAGGAAGGGAAGGGTGTATGTATTCTACTTTTTCAAACTTGATTTCAAGGTTTGTTTGTACAATGACAAAGGATAGACAAAAATAATCAAATAAAACAACCAAACAAACATTACCTCTTTCTTTCTTGTGCCTTTCTCTTCTTTTTATGTCATATATATATACTCACTTCAAAAGTGGAAGAAAAATATATAAAAGAAGTTTGAAAAGCACATTAGAGAGACATTGAGGGACAAACTTGGGTCCCCTATGTCAACTTTTTCTTTCTTGTTCAACAGCTAAATCATCTTTTTTTGAATTCTCCAACCAAAAAAGCATATGTTCAATTCATCAATTCATTATCAAAATCTATCTCTCTCTACATCACATTTATATCCCTAATCAATTTGAATCTTCATTCCATTCCCCTATACCCATTTTCTCCACACCCCACAATGGATTCATATACACAGCATAAGCAATTTAAAAAAAATAAAAATAAACTAATCACATTCCATGTGATTTTTATATGCATAAGCTTTTGTGACAACCACTCTCCACTAGCAAAGGAAAAAAACATTGACATAAGTGGTGTCTCAGTTTTTCTCCCCCCCACCCATTATAATACTTGAAATGGCTATAAGAAAAATTTAGCCACTAACAACCATTATAAACTATACTCTAATCTTATGGATTTAATTTGATACCAATAAACTATGTTTGGAACATTTACTTTCTTGCATAGGATGTCACCTAAGCATGCCATTGAATTGGTCCCGGTTCATTTTTGTCCAAACATTTGTCATTTGTCCTCTAAAAAGATTCTGTGTATGAAATCTCTAAACCTTTTGGAGTATAATTTAGGATCAACGGCTGAGATGGAAGTAGAATCTACTTGTAGTGACTTGTAAGCATGTTCTATTCTTTTGCTAATATCATAGTCTTGGAGAATGTCAATGATACCAAAGTAGAGGATTACATCAGAGATCTCACTACTACCCTCTGAAGATGGCGTAGAATTGTTGCTACTTCCACTGCACATTCTCACGGCTCTTGCAGGTGTGTTCATTCCTAGCCGGATTAGAGGTCCCCTGAAATATCAACAATCACAATTATGCCTTATGGATCAAGTATTTGCATCATTAAGATCTAAATTACTAATTACATCCTAATTACAGTACAATATTGTGTGTTTGACCATCAAATTATTTTTCCGTTAATGAAGATTTGGATTCCGCCCAGTATATGTAATGCATTTATTGATCTTGGCCATTGATTTCAAATCAACGGTAAAGATTATTTAAAAATGATTTGGCAAAGATGTAGTATGAGCTAACCGATCTCAAATCGATGGCAGAAATAAACTAGTGCGCGTAAATGTGTGGTTTTCTAAATGTAGGAAATTCAGGTACATGCTACTAGTATCCTACTAGTATTTCCCAAGTTTCAAGTCATAGAAAACACCACCGATCCATCAAAACCCAGTCAGCTAGCATTTTGCCTTACCTAGAAAATAAAAATGACCCCACCAGCATCTGTTTCAAAATGTCAACACATCACCCACCAATTATGTGAGTACAACTTAAGTCACTTTTGGTGCATCTCTATGCAGCTATCCACAAACATAGGGATCATATATTCTTAAAGAGTTCAATAAATCTACACTTAGATATAGATAGGACTAGAGAATGGCAAATAGTATAACTCTCATTCATTACTACCCAGTGATTTGTTGGTTCAAGACCATAACCTCTTGACACTTTGTGTCAGCATGGGCCATAGTGAAATTTCAAAATAGAAAAAGCAGTCCAGCCTCTCTGTTTGTCTTAGACCCGGCTGGGTCCATCTGCAATAAACTGCAAGGGTGTGGCCCATGCATAGAAGGAAAAGCAATTGCCACCAACGGATGCAAACAAGATAAAGGTGTTAAAGACAATGCTATCTCCTTTAAGACATCTCAGTAGTAGTAACATGTATACCGGCCTGACACTAACACGTGTGATTACATTAAATTACTTCTATTTCTCAAATTATTACCAATTTTGACGTGTAAGTGTCGTGTCTTGTGCTTGCATTAGTGCATCATAGGTAGTACTGACATTTAGTGACTAAAAACTGGTATGTGATTGAAAGATTGAAAGAATCCATATTGTCCTATTCGACTACATTTGTACAATGAAATGCTTGCCAGGTCGAAATTTACTTAAAATATTGCTTAAGCCAGAACAAGCTGATAAAGATTTCTATATCTGAAAACGTTGTCATCTATTGAATAATGGAGTAATGAATGAAAAGTGCAAAGAGATTGACAACAATCTTAAATAAGAATAAAGAGAAAAGAGCATACCGGGGTATGTGCAACTCATCACCTTCATGCATGTCTCTCTTGCCTGCTAAACTCATCATCCATAAGATTTCATATCCCATGAGGATTCCAATATTTGAAAAGAGAAAGAACACATAAGAGGGAAATAAGACGAATACCTGACTGCATATCACGAGGTGAACTTTCCATTTCATCAACTGAGTAATCATTGCGGAAATGAAGGCCAATCAAAAGACTATAATCCATGATTCCCTCGGCTTCCAGAAACTCGCAATCTTTATCAAGTTGCCTGAGCATAAGCCATAAGCCATTACACACAATCCCCTCATTGAGAACAGCATGAAAAATGATAAATCGTAAGAAGCAACAAGGCAAGTTCCATACCATTTAAGCTCTTGGAACCAAGACTGTTCTAGGCGAAACACAAAATCAAGATCAAGGTCTTTGAGAGTGGTAGTCTCATCAATCTCCTCCCGGGGTTTATCCGTAATTCGACCATGAGAAGAACCTTTGAGATCAAACCTTTTATGGATTCTATACTCCGAACAAAATACATTGCCCATCACAATAAATCGGATCTGTTTTTTTACCATAGCATTACACATTTTTATTAGATTTTGACTGGGATTTAGGATGATAAATTGCAACATAACTCAATGATTTCAAATTATCAAACCATACCTTTTGACCTCCAACAGGTTTGACACAATGTGCCCCAAGAAATGCAGTTACTAAAGTGTTCTTGTACTGACAGACATGTTGGTAGTAACTTAGAAGCATTCTGATAAGTACCTGCCACAGACACCAACTAATTATTATACTAAAGCGAAAGCGAAATTTCACCTACTTAATACAATGTTCAAAATTATACTAACTTCTCTTCAAATTAATGAATGCGTGAAAGTGAAAATTAAACAACTGACCTTGACTTCAGATTTCTTCACGGTCTTAATTATGAATCGGTCATCTTGAGTGAGGTAAAAGATGCTTCCACTTTTGCCAGGAGAAGACATCTCTCTGAGAGAATCCCTTCCACAAATAGCATGCATGTAATCCGCAGGATCTATGGCAAATAATTCCCTTAAATGTCTAAATATCCAACCAACCCACCAACACAACCAAGATATAGGCATAATTAGTATAAAAATTAAACAAACAATCTTTCATTGCTTAAATAAAAAAGAACAAAAAATTCATCAATAAATAAAATTCAAGAAAATTGTCAACACCTGAACACCATGGGACAGTAGTCTTTCCACCTGAAGTCCACTGATTGATGTTGAGGTGCAAACTTGGACCCTTCCTGGGGCAATCTAGTCCAGAACTTCTCCCTGGGATCAAAATCCCCTGGTCTAAGCTCTCTCACAATAGGAACATACTTGCCAACAGTGTATCTATAAGCAAAAAACAAACCAAACCAAATTAACTCAGCATCAACGTGTCTTATTGTTACTACTATGTTAATAAAACACATCTTAGTTTGTCTGGTGTCCAACACATATCAGTGTGCGACACTAACACGATACCGTTGCTACTTATTACATTCAATTAGTTTCATTTTGCTAAGTTATTGCCAATTACAAGTGTTTGTGTTTGTCTCAATGTCGTTTCTAGTGACCGTGTAGTCGTGTTCATGTTTCATAGCTAACAAAAACCCAAGCTAGTAAAGAGCACTACCTGATACCCAGTTGAAGACTGATCATGAGATCATAATTCTTATGTCCCTTAGACACAAGTTGACCAGGCTTCTTAACCTCACCATCCAGAGACCAACAAGGACTCTTATACAACACACCGCAACTTTCTGCACTATTTTCAGATTCACTACCATCTTTGTAAAACACAGAAGCATCCACATTATCAACAATTTCACAAGTAATATCACCGGCTTCACCATCAAGTTCCCAAATACAAATCCTGGGAAAACCAACACCCTTTGAACCACCATCCACAGAAGACCTCTTCCTAGCCATCATCATCTCACACTGTTTCTCACCACCCCAAGTGAAAACTCCATTCCCCTTAGGAACCCCATTTTCCCAATACCCTTCATAACGATTCCCATTAGCCCAGACCAAAACCCCTTTACCACAAATAGAACCATTCTTCCACTCACCAACATACTCATTCCCGTTTTTCCAAACATACCTCCCTTCACCATCTTGCAAGTTGCACCTCCACCATCCTTCATAGACATCACCATTACTGTAACGTTTCTCACCAAACCCATTTTTCCGATCGGCGAACCAAGTTCCTCTGTACATATCTCCGTCAACTCCGACGAATGACCCGAATCCTTCCATTCGACCCGACTTGAAATCACCTTCGTATGTAGCTCCTGACGGCCACGAGAATCTTCCTTTACCCCAAGCCTTCCCTTTCTTCCAGTCACCTTCGTACATACATCCGTCTGACCAGAGATACTTTCCGATGCCGTGAGGTGCGTTTCCTAATAGTGTTCCGGTGTAGATGTCGCCGTTAGGGAGAGGCTTATCTGTAGCTGAAGTGTGGTTGTTGTCGGTGGTTGAGGGAACTATGCGGCGAGATGATGTTCGAGGTGGTGGGAGTAGTCGGTTGTTGTTGTTGTTGTTGTCGGAAAGTAGTTTGTTGTGTTTGTGTGGTGATGTTGTTTTGTTTTTGGAGTGGGTGTTTATGTTGATGTGTTGTTGGTGAGGTGGGAGAGTGAGGAGTGTGTCTTGCATTGTTTGAGATGTGTTAATAGGGAGTGTGTTTACCGGCGAGGAAGAGTTGCCGGAGGAAGCATTTCTTATGGGAAATGAAGAGACATGAATGAGAGAGAGAGAGAGAGAGCAAAAGAAAACAAAAGGACACGCACGAATAGTGGAATGAGTGAGTGAGTGTTGTGTGTTGTTGAGTTGAGGAGGAGCAGAGCAGAGGAGAGGAGAGGGAAGGTTGTTGGTTTGTGTTTGTGTTCATTCGCTCACGCACTCACGCCATGATGATAATGTAGTACAAAGATCCACGTGTATTATTTGTCTTACCCTACACCCACGCCAGTGCTATATATATATATATAGCGAATCAGCTAATTCAAGTAGCTTATTAACTTATAGTTTTTAACTTATTACTTTTTCTTCCAATTATACCCCCATTATTTTACTTAAAAATAATTAAATATTAATTTTATATATATATATTTTATGTCATTTCATATCAATAAGTCACTTCAACCGCTAATTTTACTAAATACTACAAATTCAACCAGTTAATTTATCAGCTAAAAATTCATCCGCTATAAGCTAGCTTATAAGCTATCCGCTATTTTTTACCAAACATACCCTATGCGTATGCCAAATGCTCACATGATGCCTCTTTTATTCTACCATTGATAGTTCTTTTATGGCTCTTCAAGATTACAATACCAAAAGTGATTGACGCTAAAATTAATAATGAGGATCGCGATTCGACCTTATGTGATTGTGTTTGAAAAATAACTGTAATTGTTTAATGTTGGAATTGTTTAGAGAAACTCTGGGTTATTAGGATTATTATGGTCTCTCTTCCATATAAACTAGAGGGGAAAACAATAAATTAAATAAATAAAAATACCAAAACATTATGTGTTAATAAATTATCAATTCAACAGTTTTAAAAGGTTAATATCAAATACCGAATAGACTACGCCAAAGTGTGACTTGTGAGGTGCATTTTGAAGAAGCTATTGGTTATCTTTCACGATTATATTGGATTCATGAACTTGTTTAGAGGGGGTTATGTTGATGTTGAGTTAGATTTTAAATTAGTAGTTATAGTTTCCATTTTTGTAGAAAAAAACTTGATGGAGTTTGGTAGTTGATAGCTTCCCCATTCTCAACTTTCAAGTGATCATATTTTCAACTATTGTCTATATTCTATAACAAACATTTTAGATAACACATATTAATCAATGATATGCTTACGTACTTGTCATAAAACTTTATGTCATTATATTATTCTAAGAGAAAAAAATACAGCTACTAGAACTGCTACAATAAAGTTGGCCTTATTTGGTCTTGAAGTTTTAATCTGAGTGGCCTTATTGATGGTTCTTTTGAGCCTAGCATCAAATTGGGCCTTAAGAAGGCTCAATACTTATAGGAAAGTTGTTCTTTTGGATTCTTATATCACTCTCAAACTCTCTAAAATCTAAAATTGGTCTCAATCAAAAAATGTCATTGAACCCGGACTTTTGAACGTCACATTTAACATCTGTTTGATAACATCATTTTTTGAGCTTATAACTTATAAACTTATCATGAAAAAATAGTCATGTTTGGTAACATTTTTTCAACATGAACTTATAACTTATTTTACCAGTTTATAACTTATTTTTTATAAACTATTTAATTAGTTTGTGAGTTTATAACTTTTAACTTATTATTTTTCTTTCAACTTTATCTCTACCATCTTACTTAAAAACAATTAAGTATTAATTAAATATTTTTTATATATCATTTCAAATATATAAATCAGTCAAACCACTAACTTTACTAAATATTTCAAATAACCGGAACATTGTCTCGCATCTTGCTATAAATAAGTACGTGAAATACAAACCCCTTGTCGAAGTTTGCAGGGAAATGGGAGTAAATAAAGGTGTAAAAAATGTGAATAGACACGCATGAGTGGGAGGTTAAGGACACATGCCATAACCGTTTCCATATTTTTTTTATGGGAAATTATATTTTTGGTGGTGGTAAATTAAATAAATGTGTTAGTTTTGACCAAATAAATAAATAAATGTTTAGAGTTGAAATCTCGTTTCTATATTTTATGTGTAACTTCTTATTAAATTACTACTAATAATGGGTGCGTTTGTTTGAGCTTTAAAAAAAATAGTTTTTTCTTTGTATCTTTTAAAATAGATTTTATAGAATTGTTTTCTAAAATATTACAAGTTTTTTTATATTCGTTTTTTTAAAATGAAACATTAATTTTGATATCATATAACATAAACACACATTATTGAAGATCAAAACATAGTCAAAATCTCAATTTTTTCAAAAAGTTGTATTTCAAAAATGATTTTTATGAAAATCTATTTGAAATAACTTCAAAATTAAGTGATTTTTTGAAATTTTGATATTCAAAAAAAGTTTTGATAAAATGAAGTATCTAAAATAACATTTTAAGAACAACTATTCAAACCAAATTTTCATTTGAAGCTTTTATAAAAAAATTCTTTGTAATTTTTTTTTACACAAAGTTATATAACACAAAAAAATCTATTTTATTTAAAGCTAAAACAAACGCACCCAAATTTGTGTGACTTTAATGAAAATTTATTGGTTTAATTTCCCAAACGTTTATTTTAGATTTCAATTTGGTTGCAAAGGTTTTAAAAGTTTCATGCCAAATGTTTATCTTAAGTTTCAATTTGGTCATTTCTGTCAATTTTGTCCACATGTCCAAGTTTCCAACATAAGATGTGTTAGAACAGGCCGAAAAAGTCTACAACATGATCACAAAGTGAAAAATTAAAAAAGTAATGAAACAATGAAACATCAAGGCAACAGAACATCAATTATCGTAGCACAATAAAGGGTTCACTGATTAAATTATTAATTGTTAAAAATTCATGTTCATATAGATTATCTACAATGTTCCTGCCAACTGATTGAATAACAATTATTTTTTAAACAATCTTATATTTAATTATAGTTGATTTAAAATTTATGGACATTAACATAGAGTAGTAATATTCTTCTTTTTGTTTTTTTGATACTATAAATATTCTTCTCTAATTTCATTTTTATTAAGTAAAAAATAGTTAATTATTTAATTTAATAAATTAATAAAAAACGTGTTTAATTTTCTCCCAACCCGAAGGAGGGAGAGAAAAAGAAAAGTTCTTCTCTTCAAAACACAGAAAATATATATACATCAAAACCAACACGCATTTTCTCTTCATCACGCATTCTAACAACTTCTTCACTCTCTGTAAGTTCCTCTTTCTCTCTCTCACACCGCTAACTCATTCTCTGTAACGAACACACTCTCTCTCTCACTCTAACAACTTTTCGTTTCTCTTTTCAACTGTTTATTTACCATTTTTGTTTCTGGCGGGAACCTATTTTTTCACATCATCGCCGATTTCTTCATCTTTTCCGTTTCGATTTTCCTCATCAATGTAGTTAGACGAATTCGTCCCTTTTTCCGATTGTTTATTTGACACCGGCGCCGCGTATATGCGGCGGTGTTAGCTTATTCTATAGTCGGTTGTTTACGGCGTTACAAGATCGCTTAATGGATCGCATTTTAGGGTTTCGTTTTGTTCTCTTCTATTAGGGTTTCGTATTGTTACACTGTGATGTTGGAACTTTTGTTTTCAATGTAGTGCATTTATTGAAAATAAATATATATTTGATTGTGGTTTTTACGTTTTTTCTTTCTGTTTCTTGGTGCTGGATAATGAATTGGGGTTTTTCATATGAACATTGGGTCACATTTTTAGGTTAGTGCATCACTGCATTTCTTTTTAAACTTGATTTTTCGTGATGGTGTTATTCAGTATCTTTGTGCTGTGGCGGTTACTTTTCATTGTTTGTTTCTAGGAATTTTTTTAGGGTTTTTGCTTCGGAGATACTTAGCTTTGGTAAATGATTCAAATTGTATGAGATTGCAATGCGATGCAATTGAAAACATGTTTCAGCTAGTGAGATTGTATTGGATTATGTTTGAGTTAAACTCGATTTTCATTTGGCTAATTTACAGTGAATTTTCGATGCAGGGTGCATGTCTCTATCTGACAGTAACTGAGATTCTTTCTCAATGCCTCTTTTAAGGAGGAAGCCTGTTGCCTTGACTGAGCCACCTCAGGATTTGAAGCCAGATGAGCATGTTTACCAAATTCGATTTACAAAAGAAATATTTCGAGATTATCAGTATCCTTTATAATCATCTATTTTTATTTCATTTGTTTTTGGCATTACTGCTTTTACTGTCTGTACTTGAATGTGGTTAGAGATTGGATTAATTTGTGCAGTTTAGCATCTTTGACCACTTATTGCAAAATTCAATGATAATATGTGATTTTAGCATTTCATACTTCGCCCTAGAAAAGGAGAAGATATGGCTGGCCCAACTTAACACAAAATAGAGATTATTTGAACCGTTTGAATCTATACCGTCAGAGGGTTTGGTCATGTAAGGTCACCGGAAAAACTGGCTTGACTTATGAAGAGGCTTTGGTGTCAGAACAACGAGCTAGTGAGAAATTTCTACAATTTCCTAAAGAATTTATGACTCCTGCTCTAAGGATCATTCAGTACAGTAAGCGCTACTCTCTTCTGAGCTGAAGAAATTTATTTTGATGTTATATACAGTATCATTTCTTTTTGTATTGCTTGAGTAATTATATAGTTGCCTGCAATTGTTGAATTCTGATACTTGTTAAATCCAGACTTTATGTGGGGTAGTTAATGTGGAGGGTTTATATCCTGTATATAAATGCCCGTTTCAAAATGAATGGAAGGATATGAAATTACATTGATTAATGGATAACACTTCTGTTTATTCCCACAGGACGATAAATGGTTTTATTTTGATCCAACAATGGTATTCAAAAGGGAGATGAGTGTTGACGTAGCTTTTAGACTTATGCGCTGCACTGATGTTTTGTGATTGTCTAGGGTCTACCATAGAGTTTAGACTAAGGGCCTGTCTAGTTTGAGAAAATGTTTTCTATTTTTACTTTTAATTACAAAATTGCCACCTTGTTTTCATGTTTCATATTTCCAACAAATTTGTTCGGAAAACAATGAATACAACGTTTTTTTTAATTGTTTCTTCTTAAAATATTTCGAAACAGGAAACGAAGTGAAAAGAAGGTGACTGTTTTGTAATTAGACATGAAATCTAACAGATGCCATTTTCTGAAATAAAACGGCACCTAAGTGTTAAATTTTTATTCGACAGTCGGGACAATATTCAATTTGCAACATATGGTTTACCTCCAAATGAAAGTTTATAAATTGATATGCTGAGTATTGTATTTACTGTTTGTTCACGTTTATGGACTAGATTGAAGATGAGTTGGCTTTGGCTAACTAGATGTTATCTGTCTCATTTCATTAGACATTAGTGGATTACTGTGAAGCTGGTCAAATAAGTTATACAATCTATCAGGATAATCACTGTAGCATTTATAAGCCTGCTTCTGTTGACAGCGAGCCAAACAGAATTTCAGTCTTGATATATATTTTTCTGCATGTTGCTTCAATTGTCAGTTACCACTGAAGGTCGCAGTTTGCTCATAGAATGCTGTACAACAAATGACAGTGTTTTCTAAATCATTTTATCAATTGATGTCAAAGACTTTTGTTTTTTTAGACAAGTCATTGGAATCACCAAGTTTAAATTTGTTAAATTGCCATTATCTGAGATACATTGATGTGTTCATTCATTATATTGTATAAATGGGAGTAATAATGCTGCAGGACTACCAGAGATCAAATTGAAGTGGTTCTGGAGTTATGATTTGTAAAATATTAGGAAAAATAATAAAAGAAATGTTTGAGGAACTGGAAACAACAATAATCATGCCTGTTTTTGAATTGTTAAATGCAAATGTTCTGGAGTCATGTGCTAGCTGCTCAATCATACAATTACATTGGTTTTCATCAGAATGCTTGTGTTATTTCACTCTGAATGAGATTGATCAGTTATAGTTGTTATTGCAGGTATGCTCCCTTTGAGGGAACTCGCCGATTCTATTGCTGAAAAATTGCAGGAGCGTTTGTTTGCTGGTGCCGAATTGCATGGGAAAAAAGATGGTGGTGTATGTCCATGCAAAATATTAAAAGTCATCCAGGAAGGAGTTGACAAATACCGTTATGAGGTAGCTTGGCTTGATAAAAACAAGAATGTAAGCGAAAAAACAGAAGTCAGTGCGGAAGATTTGGTGCAAAAGAAGCCACTTTTTAGTAGAACTATTCTAATGTCTTTTATCCGGGAATCTACATATCGAAATGCCCCATGGGTTTTACATGACAAAGTCGCACAAAATCACGGTATCTCAACCGATGTTCCCAAGGAGTTAAGAGGAAAGGTTTTTCTCAAAGACGGACTTATAATTTGCTCCAAGAAAAGGAATAATGAGGTAGATGAAAGGGAAATACACTGTTTTTCTGATTCTTTTATGCATTCATATAAAAGAATAATTTACTTATGGGATATAATCAATGTTATCAAGATTTAAATTTAAAGCGCAAGATTGTATCATTTATGATGTTACTTGCCCCCTCAAATTTGAATCATGAACAAGATCTTGTTTTCAGCAAAATCGTAGCAAGATCAAAGCGAAATCTCTTCTGGAACGTGTAGTCGCACAATCATGTGTAATCGTGGGCGTTTTTTGCCACAAAATCTCAAAATAGTCATTTTCCAAGTCAGATTTTCTATGCAGACATATCTATGTTGTTTTCTTTCCCTGCACAGCCTGTGTGAATGCCTCTGATCGTCTTGTGCAGTCATTATTTTTGCTTTCCCTGGTTGTCATCATGCCTTCGAAGAAGAAAGGGGACAATGAAACTGTCAAGGACTGCTGCTAATGGAAATAAGCGGCTAGGAGAAACAAAGATTAGTGTTAGTTTATTTGTTTGTCTTAGGGGTAATGATTTTGGCCGGTCACGCGAGGGAGGGTCATTTTTTTCCCTCCATTTTCTTTTTAATTATTTTTTACTGCTGTGTTTTTTTTAAAAAAAATTTGGTTTGGGTCGAGTTCTATCTACGTAGGCCCAATTATAGGTTACAAAAAGAATAATGAATTAATTTTCAATATTTCTACTATATTACATTGGCTTGGGCCGAGTTCTGTCCACGTAGGCCCAATCATACACATATATATGAGTATGTATATGTGCGTATGTGTGTGTGTGTCTGTGTGTGAGTGCGGGCGTGGTTACAATCTTGTTACTCCCCTTTCCTGATCCTACACATTTAATTAGGTATGATTTCAGGATTGCGGTTGCAATCTTGATACCTCTTCCCGATCTTAAGCTAGATTTTGATTTCGATAACATTGAATATATTATATATAATAATAAATGGGATATGATAATTTAGGGTTTCAATGATTTGTTTGTTATTTTATGAACGATTTTTATGACATTATTTTCTATCTCAAATTTCTCTTGGTCAGGAGTCAATGGAAGAAGCTGATAAACATAAAAGGAAGAAGTTGGATGGGACACTAGTCAATGGTTCTGCACAAGTGAAAGGTATAGTTCAGAAATTGAAGCAATTTTTGGCTTCTTGGTTTAATGATTTTATCTCTTTGAGGTGTTTTCTTATTAAATTCTATTTTGAAATTTTATTTGTGCATCTAGTTGAAAAGCATTTTCACTTATGGCTTGGATATTACATCTGCCTGGTAAAGTATGTTTTGTTCAAAATAAATAAAAACATGGTTAAATCTTTTGCAACACACAGCTTTCATGCCACATAATTTTATTTTATTTTGAACCCCATTGATAGAAAACTTGTGATTTAGTTTTATTTAAATAGGTTGTTTTCAAATTTTCCAGAAAATGGAGAATTCAAGGATATACCAGTCAAATATCCCATTGATGATCTTTTGGTGAAGCCTAGTTCAGACGACCCTGTGTTCACTGATCGTCCTTCTCCATCAAGAGACTTCAATGTTCCAATGCACTGTGTAGGGAATCTCTTAATGGTTTGGGATTTTTGTACTACTTTTGGTAAACAGTTAAACCTGTGGCCCTACTCTTTGGAAGATTTTGAAAATGCAATCTGCTATAAGGATAGTAATGTGGTTCTCCTTGTGGAATCTCATGCTTCACTTTTTCGAGTTCTTATCGAAGATGATGGCAAATACACTTCAGCTGTAGAGAATCGAAAGTTGCAGAAGGTTACCATCTAATTTATACAAAACTCTTTTTGTTGGTCTCTTTTTTTACGGTATAATTCTTTTTGTTAGTCTCTTAGTCTCATTACTTAATAGCTGTTCAAATTTCATGAGATATCTTTTTCCAGTTGAATCTTTCTTTTTCTATCTGGTATCCTTGGTGACTCGCTTAATTTAAGTTCAATCCTATTACTGTTTTTGGTATGACTATCTCATTCATTTTTATTTTCAGATTACAATGGTTAATTGGAGCAAATATTTATGCGATTTTCTGGAAATGATCAATATTCCTCAATTACGGCACTGTGAAGCAACCATAAGACGGGGACATTATGGCCTTGTAGATGCTGATGCTAAATTAGAAATCTTATGTGAGTTGGTCAATCAAATCCTTGTAACTGCTTTTTTCAAGGAAAAGTTGGACGAGTTGATTGAACAACGGCAGGAACTTGGGGCTGCTAAACGGGAAGAAGCATTAGAAGATGGTAGAAAGAGAAGAGAAAAAAAAGAGAGGTTGAATGCCGGCTCAGAAAGCAATGGGCATCATTTCGACAGTGCAAATATCTCAGCAAACAATGATCACGAAATACAAAATGGACATGTGGGAAAGAAAATAAACGCAGAGACAGAATCATCTAGGCAAGACAAATCATTGGGTAGAAGGTAAGATTTTATCAACGGTGCTGTTTATGCTTGCCTATATACACACACATTACATTATTATTGATATGGTTGTTTCATTTCACTTTTTTTCATCTTGAAATTCAATTTGCAGCAGCAGGGTTAAGCATTCAAGTTCTGCTTCAAAAAAGACTCCTGAAAACCTGGATCCAGAGCTGAAAGAACCAGCAGAAAATGGAAAAGAATTATCCCGTAATGAGTTAAAGAAACAGTCGAAGCAGAGGGTAGTACTGCAACCATCTCCTTGCTTATTTGTCTAATCTTTAAATGGATCTTTTATTGTCTGTCTGTTAATATACAGAGAGAATACTTTGAACGGGAGCTAGAGAAACGGATTATTTCTAGAAGACCGTTAGGTAAAGACAGGGATTACAATAGTTATTGGTGGTTCCGTCGCGCTGGTAGGATATTCGTTGAAAGCTGCGATTCCAAGGAGTGGGGATACTTTAGCAGCAAGGAAGAGGTACTTAAGGAAGATAATCTGCTATGTTCGCAAGTTGTACATATTTGTTTTCTAATTTTTATGTTGGCATGTGTGAATAGGTTGATGCATTGATGGGATCGTTGAACTGCAAGGGCGAGCGCGAAAGGGCATTGAAAAACCAGCTTGAAAAAAATTATAGCAGTATATGGTGAGTTCGATTAGCCTCTCGTGCTGAATGTCATTATAACCAGTTGTATTTGGATGCATATGCGTCAGTTAAAGTCTTGGTTTAAAACTTTGTAGCCCAACAATTAACATAGTAACATACACATGCTTCTCGGGTCATTTATACTTTAAGCAGATAAAAATAAATGAAATGAAGGAATAAATCTAAGAAATGATACTATGTGTGATGATAAAAATAAAATTTTGTCAATGTTCAACCTATCTAGAAGGGTGTTAAAGTTCAAGTTGAGCTAATAAATTTGCTGGAGTTTTTGGCTGTGGCTTAATAAAGTGAGTGAAATATGTTTAGAATTTATTATAAATGTGGCTATTAATATAAATGTTATATTAACAATCATGATGGGTTAAGTAACAAGATTGGTGCCGATATTATTTCCAATTTTGTTGCATATGCTATAATGTGGAGAACATACTTATGCTGAATTAAGAGAGGGAGCTTCTAAGAACTTAATATATGATAAAGCCTTTATAAAAGTGTTTATCTTATTTGAAAGCGTTTATAAAAATAGTTTATCATGCATCCACAGAGCACATGTTATTTACAACACATTTTCATAAGCTCTCCAAGAAATCTTATGAAAACAATTTAGACAAAGTTTCTGTGGAGTTTACCCTTGTCCTCTGGTTGACTATAGAAACAGCTTAGACGTAAGTTCTCATATATGATAAAGCCTGATTAATAAGCATCCACCTTAAGTTGTTTTTCCAAACACTAGTGGTCCAGAAGAAAGTTATTAAAACAGAGAAGTGCTGATGCGATATTTTTTAATTTTTTTTAAAAGTGTTGATACTATGTAGTGCAATATTATTTAGATTTTATAAAAAATAGTTGGATTTAAATTTATGTCGGTGCTATTTTGTTGTAGTTTATTTTACAAACATCAATTAGACCAACATTTTTGAAACTTATAGAGTTTCCTCCATATTCACTTTATTGATTGTTCATATTTTATTTTAAATTATTCCCCCCTTGACTTCTCCAGATTCTTTGTTTTTTGTTGCATATTTACAGCTCAGAACTGCAGAAGAGATCAAAGGATTTGATGCAAAATGATGCGAATGACGAGTCTGCGCTTCGAAGGTCTACTCGTGTTCGAGCTCCACCCAGGGAAAATCCTGCCAATGCTTTCCTCAAATATGTTAACAAGTGGAAAGAAGAATAGCAGTGCGACCTTGGAATTTTTCAGGGACCAAATTGGTTCATAGGGTAGAGAGTAAGGATTCATTTTTGAATGATGGACTAGGACAAGCATGTTTATGCTTGTATCTTAAATTTTGTATATGACTTGCTCCATTTTTCAATAATTGTAGAAACGGTTACAAATACTCCTTTTTCATTGATTAAAATATGTTTTCTTGGTAGGATAAATCATTTTTGTTTTCATGCTTTTCGTTATTTGCACAACTGGTAATCAAAATATGAATTGAGCTTTTTCAATATTCTGGTTGTGAATGCGATACTCGGGGATTAAAATGACAAATAACGGGAAGCTACAACGTGAATATATATGGAGATTCACCTATCTGTGGTGATTGATTAAACGGCAACCATGGTTTGTTAAACTCAAGTATAATACTGCACACATTGAAGCAAATATAAAATTTGTTACATTTAGGTCACGGGTGTGGTTGAACTGAACAAGAGTTCATGTTCCGGTTAGTCTGTTTGAGTTTCATAGTTTGCAAACGTCCAAGTTCCAACATAATACCCATTTGACAAAGCTAGTAAACCTAATTAAAATAGCCGGTTTATGAGCATGTATTAAATGTATGTTTTGCCTTAAAAAAATTCGATTACATGAACCACATTGGTCTGTTGAGTTACATAATCCTGCAAATTGGTAGTCAATCATACTTAAATTTGTCCTTGTCAAAGCTGCATTACCTGTCGATTTCTTTTTTGAAGGTTCTTTTATTAGGTATTATATTTCGAATTGAATCTCTATTTAATTTTTTTCCATCTCTTCCATGACATGCCAATGATGACGAGTCTTTCACCACTACATGAGGCACATGCAAAGTGATACTAAACAGTTTTTATTTGAAAATGTCCTTACAATCACTTATTTTATCAGGACAGATAACATTACAATAGAAGACACATATGTGTGTTCTCAGGACACCAACCCCTTTGCCACTCCAATGTGTTAGACAGAGACATAGTTGTCGTTGCATAAAAGCCATGTAGAGCTATACTATCTCGATTACAGCTCGACCGATGATTTTTCCTTCGTTGAGATCCTGGAATGCTTTGCCAGATTCCTCAAAAGTGTATTTTCTTGAAACGGCATTGCCAAGGTCAAAGATACCTGTTTCTGCCAATCTAATTAACTTTGGAAGATCTTGCCTAGCCCTGCCTCCATATGAACCAATAACTTTTATCTGTTCAAATGGAAAAATTAATATGCTTAGATGCAAAGAGCTTTTATTAAAGTTGTGGAAAATAAGTAAGGTGCAGCACTAAAGGAAATTATTGTCATTTAGTAATGTATACTTTATATTTTAGCATTTCACTTGAGTTCTGTTTTTTCTTTTTACAGTTACTTGAATTCTGCTTTGGTTGAAAATTAGTGTTATCAACAACAGATACTAAATATTATTTTGCCTCTGAACTCTTTCTGTGGCACTGAATTGAGTTTCAAAAAGGCCTTTGGTATGCACAACTTGAGCTCAATTTTGGCTTGGTCAGGGCAAGAATAAGAAGACTACTCGACAAATTGCGGAAAGCGAAATCTTGGACAAAACAAACATGAATAATGATAATATGATAAACAGTTTGAAATTTGAGTCCAATCTGAGTAGAAAGTGGTTACAATGTCGAAATAGAGAAAGTAACTATTATAACAATTGAGAGCACAAATATACAGATTACTTACCTTTCTGCGGACAAGTCTATTTATATCCACCTCTCCTAAAGAACCAGCTATTGCCAGTCCAATCATCACGGCTCTTCCTCCATCCTTCACACTTTGTGTGCACTGAGCAAATGTTTGTGGTCTCCCCAAGGCTTCCACAGCAACGTCAACACCCTTTCCACCAGTAATTTCCTGCGTGAAATTAGAGCAAACAACTAAATAAAGTGTCTTTCAGATGAAAGAAATAATGCGTGATAGTGTGAGTGGATAATGTTAGGAGCTAATAGGCAGAGGCCGTGCAGGAGAGAGATTTGGCAGATTTAACAAAGAGGTGAGAGAGAAATGCATATACAAGTATCTTTTCAATGGGATCTTCCTTTGCCGAATTTATTGTGTGAGTTGCACCAAGTGTCTTCGCTTTCTGTAGCTTTTCATCCTGAATATCGACAGCAATTATATCTGAGGCACCAAATGCTCTAGCTATCTGCAAACAACTGGAATCGGTGATAAAGTTAAAGGGGCAAACAAGTGCATTTGATTAGAACCTATTGCTCAGATATATGACATGGTAAAAATAGGATATCTTCTGATTTCAAATTTCAATGAATCAAATATTTTATATTCTCCAAGCATTATTGAGGCAAAATAAAAATAGTGAAAGGAAGTAGGCACAGATAAATGAATATTTAACAATCTAATATCTACTTGACAATTGATTTAATTACCTAGAACCAACACCCCCAGTTCCAATAACAGCAACAGTATCACCCGGGCGCACTTCAGCCGCATGAGCCATAGCACCGTAGGCAGTAAAAACAGCACATCCTAAGATTGCAGACTCGGTATATGGCATTGAGCTTGGTAATACAGATAATGCATTTGCCGGCACAACACAGTATTCAGCAAGCCCTCCCATACTATACATGAATACCGGTTTTCCTATAAATTGCCAATTATTTTCAGTATTCCAATAATGAAGGATTCTACTCTTAGGGATAAATACACTTGAAAAACTTTGAAATTTGCATCAGCTGAAAGATGGTTCGTGTGCTTCTTGATTAGTAATATCAGTAATATGTGTATCAATAACAAGTAAGCCTAGGCGTCTTTGGAGGTGGTAGTTGTAGTTGGCCAAAAACAAGTAACATTGTAAGCTTGAAATAATAGGTAAACTAACACTAACCACTGCTTCGAAGAAATAGTCGAGTTTCACCATCGTAGAGGGTTCCCTGTGCTCGATTATAAGCAAAAAAGGCTTCACACAGATCATCATGGCCCTATATATCATTTGTAGACAACATCAACGACAAAACCATGATTCAGTTGACATATAGAGTGGAGCGTGCAACATAATGTTGTTACCTTTGAACAATAGGAACAGTTGCCACAAGGCATGATGAAGGCCCCAACAACTCGAGATCCAACTGGAAGCCTGAAACGAACAGGAAGAAACCTACTGGTCATGAAGAACAATTTTTTTTTCTTCATTGAATGCAAACTCATCATAATAACATTCATTGTCACACAAAAACGTAGTAGTTTGACAGTTTTTTTTTTTTATTTTTAATTTTACAGAAAGACTTTAACCTTTCTATGGTTTTGGCATCGGTGTGTTGCCCATGTTCAACAACTTCACCAGTAATCTCGTGCCCCACAACACAAGGACTGGAGAATGGAATTTCACCTTTCATGACATGAAGATCAGAGTGGCATACTCCACATCCTGCATTAAAAAATCACAGCTTTACACCAAATCTAATAATAATAACCACCACTCATAGCAGCAATGATCAACAACGTCTCATTCCACCTAGTGGGGTCAACTGCATGAATCAAATGACACTATAATGTTATGTCACATATCATATCTCTGTCTCTATCAATTTGACTACCCTTCATCTGATATACTCTCCTTACTCCTTAGTACAAAATCTACAAATCTTCTCTCCACATGCCCAAACCACCTAAGCCGAGTTTCCATCATCTTTTCTACCATAGGTGCTACCCCCAACTCTCTCTTTCTCTCTCACACACACAGACACACTTTAACGGCGGTAATGATCATAATAATAATTTTAAATTACAATCCACAACCGCAACGGCAACCTCAATTGGGTATAGTAGCAAATCATTTGTGTAAAATTAAACAGTAAATATGGTAAATCAGTATCAATGGTCAAGATCTCCATGAAATCAATCAAGATCATTTTTTTTACTGCAGGGAATCATTTCCACACACATGCATGAAGGTATCTATAATCTATACAATATTTAATTTAATTTTATCTAAGTTCACATGATCAAAAGACAAACAAAATGAGAATCACATTTTTCTTATTTTAATGTAAAAATTGAATAAAATATATAAGAATGAAGAAAGAGTTAGGTAGGTAACCACCTTTGGTTTTGATGAGAAGTTCACCAGCTTTGGGACGAGGAATATGAAATTCTTCAATGGTGAGAGGTTTGTTGGGTTCCCAATAAACAGCTCCACGCATGTAAGAAGGCAATCCAACACCAACAGCTTCTGTGTGAATGGAAACGGTGTTGACATCTTCAACATTCAACAACTGTTTGTTATTGAAACGACATGAAGACAATAATTGGAACCTTTTCAAGTTGTTGCTCATGTTCCTACGAACTATTGCAGATGCCATTTTTCAATGTCTCAAAATTCAATCCAATCTCTTTATGATAATACTAACTCAAATGAAACAAAACAAAACAATGCAAAGCGGATAGTGGCTTTTAATGGATTATTATACTAAGTCATATTATTATTATTAGTATAATACTGATTTATTTGTTGTATTAAAATGTATTTTGAGATAAGTATGCAACTATGATAATGATCCGAAAAGAATGTATGCTTTTCTAATCTTTATTATAATAAAAAAAATTGTTTTTTTAAATTTCTTTGAAATTTTTGGTCGAGACCTTATATTCATTACTGAACATAGTAATCAATCTCTCGTTAGATTTAAACACCTCAAATTAAATTTTATTGAAATAAAACTCAAAAATAATTTTTTTTTATCATAATAAATATTAGAGTAAACCAAAAATAATAATATTAGAATAAGTAGTTACTATAGTTAAACTAATCAATCAACAATGTACCAAAAACAAAAAACTAATCAATCAACAACACGCAAGGATACAAATTCAAAGGACATGTTATCATCATCCCATCTAACCTTAATCTTAATGTTAAATCAATCATCATCATCATTACTTATTTTAGCATTATCTATTACTACTACAGAATTTTTTAGTGTTTTTTCTTTTGAAGTCTAGTGCAAAAATATTGACTTTGTCATGCTCCAAGTTTGGTTTCCTATGGGCTATGGCAACGTTGGTAAATGGGTGTTTAAAAGACTATATTGCATTTAATTAGATTTGAACCGTTTATTATAAGATTAGACGATTAAATTTAAAATTTAATTTTATATTTAAAAATCAAACTAAAATTTAAACTTAAAATCAAACTAAATTAAACTTATGTTATAGTAACAGTCTAACAATTGTGAGATGCTCAACAAAATTGTTAAATAGAATTTACCGTTCTCCATTCCAATCACATTTCAAATCAATAACAATTAACAAGTACAAATAGTATTTATATGCCTTCCTTGTTGGTTGGTATAAACATATCACATTAACATAATTTTTTGTTGTTGATTGATTTGAATAAAACATATTAACAATAGGTCTTTCATCTTTAATATCAACCTTAGTCTAGTGACAATGGATTTAATAAAGACACTGAGTCACCGGTTGAACGGTAGTTCAATGGTCGAACATACCACTATTAATCGGTCTATATTTAAAATTATTCATGACATTGTAGTACAATGTACAAATATTCACAACAAACTGGGTAGATTGAAGCTAGGTTGTCCTAATTTGAGAGACTCAAATGAGTTGGAATGGACCACATTGAACACACTTCTTGAATGCACACATGGTGTTTGAAAATTTGCATGACTAACACATTTTTTGAATGCTCACATTCTGTTTGAAAATTTGCACGACTAAAGAGCTTGTTAATCAAAAGTAACCATCTTGAGAAAATTTGAGAGAGAGAGCAATGGATTCATCCTCTTCACCACCTGACATTTACATCCCAGAGCAATGGTCTAAGGCTGCAAGCTTCATAATATCCAGTTCAACACCTCCCATAACACTCATATGTGGACCAAGCAACTCTGGGAAAACAACCTTCTCCCGCAATTTACTTCATGTCCTCTTGACCAAATGTAATAAAGTAGCTTATCTTGATACTGATGTTGGCCAACCTGAGTTTACTCCTCCTGCTTTTCTTTCTCTAACCATTGTTCATGATCTCACCCCAGGTAGGATATGATTAATATTTAACTATCTCATAGACCTATTTGAAAGTGTCGTATACTAAAAAGACACGTGGTTTACTCAATGTTATGCATACCAGATATTGACTATAAAAAATTCTATTTTTTGACTGTTTTAGATTTGACGATTCCATGCCTGAAAACACCGGAGAGGTACGAACTATGAAGTGCTATCTCATCTCAATAATTTGTGAACTGAATATGTCTATTTGGGGGAGTTTTATAACTTTTATTTATTTATTTATGTTGCTTTGAATTTGAAATACTACTATATGACAAGGTTGCTGCATGTTAAGTTGTGATGGCACATAATCATTATTCAAAAGGTACATGTAATTGCGACGTGAAGTTTGACATGTTGTATTCTTTACGTGTTAGTTATGTTAAGATATGGATGTATCACATGCTTTTCGAATTAGTCCTGAAAGAAGTAGAATAGTGATATGAGTTCAGACACCGAAGAAGAAGTATTACATAGGAGTTCTAGGGTTCAATTCCTGCTACTAACAAACCTCATCCTCCTAAAATGAACCACTAATAGTTTGTCTTTAAAAAAATATGCATTCCTGATTAAATAAAACTGTCAAAACAGTAAATAACTAATTGTTGAGAATATCATATATTGTAACTTTTTCCATGTGATCTTGTTCTTTACATTGTTATTTACCTTATTCTAAGATGTTGTAAGACTCAAAGGTCTTGGTCCATTTCATTGTTGAAGTCTTCTATAAACAGTGAGGTGGATGATACTTATTTTCTGTTTGTAGGATATATTAGATTCTGTTAAGTGTCCACCAATTCATGTCTTATTTGAATGAGCATGTTTACGGCATATGAAGTTGCTTGATTCACTTTCTGTCATTATTTCGTAACAGATCACTTTTCTTTGGCGATGTCTCTTCTCAGAGAAATCCAGCAAAATGCTTAAATTACATACGCTCCATTTATGATTATTATGAAAAGGAGTATCGCACCTTTGATAAAGGAGGAAATTCTTCTAGGATTAAGATTCCTCTTGTAGTGAATACTTCTGGCTGGGTTAAAGGTAAGCTCGTGTCTTTCCAGTTATTATATTTTTATTGCGCATAATCTAAAACTGTTTTTTCCTGAACTACTAACAATATATATCATTTGTCATGGTACTCATTCTTTGGATTTTGTCTTGCATTTCAGATGTTGGTTATAAAGTATTAGTGGACATGTTAAATTATATATGTCCCACCCATGTAGTTAAGATAAGCATATCCACTGAAAATATGAATCTGCCTGCTGGAAAATTCTGGTTAGGTGGGAAACATGATGAAACAATTAAATTGATCGAGATAGGTTCTGCTCGTCAGGACTCTTTAAATAGACCGTAAGTCCAAATCTTATAAGTTAGATTTTACAGAAGCTATTTTGAGACATTATTGTTATAGAATATCCCTATTTGTTTCCCCAGGGTGCTTGTTCAGAACAATGCTCGTCTCGTGCGTGATCTACGAATAATGGCTTATTTCAGACAGTGTTTTCCTAGTGATTCAGATATTTCAACGATCAAGGCACTTGCACATTCATTGACCTTTCACTGTCCTTATCATGTTCCCATTGCAAGCGTAAAGATTCGACATGTTCATCGCGTGGTTGCTTCTAAGGTTGCTTATTATCTCTTCTGGTTCTATCTCATGACACTGAGTAAAAAATGTTTCAAATACTAATTTTTTCTATAGATTATTGAATATATATAAATTTCAACAATATTTCTTGTATTTATTTTTAGATAAAGGTGATCAAAACAGTTTATATGAGCTATAAATATTTTGTAGGTTCCAAGATCTGAAATGTTCCGCAGCCTGAAGGCTAGTATTGTTGGCTTAGCAGTTGAATCCGGAGGACCTGGAAATTTACCCTGGTGCCTTGGTCTTGGTAGGTAACTTGGCTAACTTTCAAATTCCAAATTCCAAAATGTTTAGTCATATCTTGCTCTAAAGTAGAGGTTGATTTCTCAAAAATTTAAGAGAACATGAATCCTTTATCGACTTTAACAGGTTTTATCACAATTTCTTAAGTTGTATCACATCTATAGGAGTCATTACTTTTTTATGGTATCAAACATGAAACGTCCAAAAATACAAAAGATAAAGAATAAAAAAGTCACATTCCTCTAGTCTTGTGATCTTTTAATGACGAACACTGAACACACAGATCATACAACCATATGATTTTATAGTTTTTATGCATTTGGTAATTCTAAGCATCACTGTTGTTAATACATGTTGATTTCTTGTGATCCAGGCATTGTGAGGGCCATTGACACAGTCAAAGGCATGCTCTATGTGATTACACCTGTTCCATTTGATTCTTTGAAAAAAGTTAACCTCTTGCTGCAGGGTTATATCCAAATTCCTACTGGTTTATTGCAGGTAAGAAATTGTTTTATGTACTTGTTCCTTTTTTCTCAATATTAACTTGTAGTAGAAACTAAAAGATACCTGTTTCTTTTTCAGGTCTAGGGATGCATATCAGTATCACACATTACATGTTGATCGGCTAATGTATTGACTACAAACTAGTTATTTTTCTTGAATTAGCAAAGAGAAATGTGTGGTATATTTATATTTATGTGAATTTAGTTGTGACTTGTGATGTTTTAAAATACTGTGCATTATATTTGGTTGTGATATTATAAAATATGTATCATTTGAACTCTTGGCAAAAGTCAATCTATTATTAAGAAATGACTATAATATGGTTCAATCTTTCAATGAATTTAGCAACGATGGTTGAAATCTGTTTTCTTTTCTGATTTTTATTTATTTATAAAAGATAATGATTGAAGTATTTGATTTAGTACTGGTTTGTTGGATTAACATTTTTAAGTCTATGCTAGTGTGAAATTTCAATCATCCAACTGTTAGCACAATATAAAATTAGCATTCAATTTTTATAAAGTCATAATTTTGTTATTTTCAATATAAAATTTTCATTTAAACTCTTAGCACATGTTAACATGACTTTTGATATTAACATTCCAATCAAACTTCAACAACATTTCAATGCTCTTTAACAATGAAACTCCAATAACACAAGTAGCTGCACCATCCTTAATAACCTTAAGTACCATCCTTAACTCCCACTTCAATTGGACGGCCACTAAAGGACAAGTAAACTTAATCCAATTGTATTGCACAATGTTGAAGATGTAAACAAAATGATAAATCATTAAAAATTCATAAATATAAAATGAAAAGACAAAGTTCGATATTTTTTGTCATGTCTGATTTAGTAATTTCGACATTTTATATCGGTTGAAATAAATTTTTTGACGGGAGCACTAAAAGACGTGTCAAAAGATAAAAGGATAAAGCAGAGTCAACAAAACGAGTGGAAGCTGAAGTTAACAAATTGCAACTTCTACTTCCTTCCAAATCAAGGTGATATGTGGGGTCATTGACAGTGACAGTAACAACCCTCGTGGCGGTGCTAGATAGCTTCACTTTACAATAAACAAACCCAATATCTTAGTTTAGATTCATTCATTCATTCACATTATTAACCTTTTTCTTTTTTTTACATGTTAGTTGTATAAAAAAAAACATCCAAATCAATTGATAAAAACAAACAAACATTCATAGTATCTATCTAATGTTCTATATGCAAAAAAAAAGCTGAATATAGTAATAAATTAATTACGTAAAAGAAAAAAGAAACTTTGAGAAAGGAAAATAAAACAGCAAGATTTTGGTTGGCACTTGAAATGTTGAATGTCTTTAGGGTTTATCAGTGCTTTCTCGGCTTCATCCTAGTCATCTCCATTTTCTTTTCAGTTTTTCAAGGTACAAACACTACAACTTTCGATTTTTAAGGTTTCTGTTTTTTGTTTTTGTTTTGTTAAGGTTTAATTAATTATTATCTTTGATGTGTCTTTACTCTTTATAAGTTTTGTTTTTCATCAATTCCGTTTCTTTGAGCTGAGATTGAAATTGGGTTATGTCAACTGAGTTTGATTCTATGGATTTTTTTGTTGTTGCAGGTCGTTCATGACATTTTTGCAGTTCATACTTCAATAGCTCAATTGTAGTAGAGGTATGATGCATTTACTTTAGCATATGTTTTTTTCTGCCAACAAGTTAGCTTCTTATGGTAGAAGATGATTATGATAGAACAAAATTACTACAAGTCTTGTGATTTCAGCTTTTTTATGTATGTGATGGATAAATTACCTTTCAGTTTCCGTATTTATAATGGTTAGAGTTGAGTTATGTAGTCCTGTGTGTGAGAGTTGAGTTAGTTAGATCAAACCAAAATTCTAATAAGCACGTAATGGTCGAGCACGATATGAAACCCAAGTTTTCGTTATATTTAAAGTAGTTTGCATTCTATGGTATTCAAATTTCAAAGG
Organism: Trifolium dubium; assembly: GCA_951804385.1. Taxonomy (NCBI): domain Eukaryota; kingdom Viridiplantae; phylum Streptophyta; class Magnoliopsida; order Fabales; family Fabaceae; genus Trifolium; species Trifolium dubium. The sequence continues at coordinate 3,459,871 of OX638075.1, read as the reverse complement.
CGAGATTTTTTTTTCTCTTTTCGATTTTGTATTCAACAGGATCAATTAGAATGTATCCAACAGGCATTTAATACATATAGGATGTAACTGACTTCACCTGGTGGAAAGAACCTTCGGTGGTTGTTGTAGACGTAGTATTAGTGCATTAGCTAGTTGTAACTGAGAGCGTATTATTAACAAATGAAACGTTATTGCTCCCTAATATACTGCTTCTAGATCCAAACATTTATTATCCTGTAGCGGCTTCTATTCTGTTTCTAGTTAGCAAAAGTTGATTAGCCGCCTAATTTAATTTTTGTGGATACTTTACTCTTTGTTCAACATTTGCTTTCTTGTCTGAGATATATTTAAAAAAATTATATTCTATTTAATTCTTAAATGTTTATGTAGAAAAGAAGATGGCAGCTGAGTTAGTCAATGCTGCAACAAGTGAGAAACTGTCTGAAATCGATTGGATGAAAAATATTGAAATCTCTGAATTAGTTGCTCGTGATCAAAGGTACCCCCACAAAGTTTTTTTCCTCTCCCTTTGTCTCACTCGATATATGTATGGTGTTGTTTCTTTTTAATTGATCATGAATGTCTCAAAAGTAAAACGTGATGAAACTAAACTCTTTTTTTTCATTTTTAATTCTTACCTTTTAGATTTTTCTTATGGCACTTTTTGCTATGTTACATTATTTTATTTTAGTCTGGTTTTTAACCATATCTATGCTCTTCACCTAACCCTACCACTACCACCCTTACCACTTGAACTATGCCTAATTCTAAGTGGGCATTTCTTTAATGTTGGAAGACAATCCTCATGAATGATAATTTTGTTTTCATACTCCAATTAATTGCATTTTCCATATTTGTCATGCCAGATTGTGTATTTCTTTTTCATTTAAAGTGCATTTTTTGTGTGTCACTTTGGTTTATTTTTCAGAAAGAAAATTTAAATAAGAAGCATTCAGTTAGTTAGCAAACTACTAATTTTGGTGCTAACTTAATTTACGATTCAAAATCTGTTATACATGGTACTTGTTCAATAATGTGCTAGAATATGCTAAGACTCTGAGTGATGTTGCGGCTAATACCATCATTTTGTTCTATTAATGTTCAGGAAAGCTAAAGATGTTGTTAAAGCTATAAAAAAGAGACTTGGTAACAAGAATCCCAATACTCAACTTTATGCTGTCATGGTGAGTACAATGACCTGATTATAGTATATTTAAAGTTTTCATGTGAGTTTTCTAAAGGCTTGTTTGGGTTTACTTATTTGAGCTTATCTACTGGGCATATCCACTTGTGAGACAGTTTGGAATTGGAAGAGTTTAATGGAAACAACTTATCACATGTCCATAAGTTTTTTTAGTTTATTTTCATAAGCTCTCCAAGATAACTTACGAAAATTATTTTTTATATGAAAACAATTTCACTTTATTTTATCTTGTTATAGAGACAGCTTATACATAAGCAAGCACTTATATGATGATGCTTATGCTACAGGCACTTAATTAAGTTGTTTATCCAAACAAAGCCGAAATCCTTTTACATGTACCCAAACTTATGTGACGATAGTTTGCTTCACATGTTTTTCATTGTACCCGAAACTGAGAAGATTGATTACAAGATATTTTCTAAAAAAGATTTACCTTGTTTGTGTTCCTGCACTGGTGTTCTACTAACTAATATTTCATCTGTTGATTTTCTAGTTGCTGGAAATGTTGATGAACAACATAGGAGATCATATTCATCAGCAGGTGGTTGATGCAGAAATTATTCCTATTTTTGTGAAAATTGTAAAGAAAAAGGTGGTTTTTTCTCCTCAAAGACTATTGTGCTATTGTATGTTGCCAATGTTGATTTTTACTTATTATCTCTTTGGTCTTTTCTTTGCTTGCAGTCAGATTTGCCTGTCAGGGAGCGTATATTTCTCCTGCTAGATGCAACACAAACATCTCTCGGTGGTGCTTCGGGAAAGTTTCCGCAGTATTATAAGGCTTATTATGATTTGGTGGTAGGTGCATATATGTAAAGTACAAGCCTGAGATTTGCTTTTAGTTGCAATATAAGCCGTTTGACATTTAAGGTTCCGAGTGATGATATATAAGGTTATTTTGAATGGCTCATAAATAGAAGAAGCTGATATAACATGCATTGATTTTGGCTTCACGTCCAAATAGTTGGTGCTTACTGCTAAGTGCTAAGCATATATGCTGGTATTTGTGATGGTAATGTAGGAAGGTTGTGCTAAGTGTGAAGTGGTAACAAATGATGCTTTGATAGTTATGTTGGCAGAAAATGGCTGTATTTTGTCTTAAAGCTAATGGGTGGTCTGCTTATGAACATATATTTCGAACACGTATTGTATACCTGAATTATAGACAGCTATGATGTTTCTACTTCCCTTTGTATATGATACAAGTATGGAATTTTTCTTAGTCAGTAGTAATTTGTTTTTTATCTGCTCAATGTCAATGCTATATTGTGCTTTACATTTAACAGAGTGCCGGGGTGCAATTTCCTCAAAGAACTCAAATTGTCCAATCAAATCGTCCTAGTTCACAACCAAATAGGGCTAGTAATGTACCGAAAAGGGAACATGTCCTCCCACTTAGATATGGAGGGGTTCCTCAGAAAGCAGAGTCCAACACTGTTCCTGAATCTAGGTGATTATTGCTTTTCAATTTTAGTAAAAAATGATATAGACTGGGTCTTTCAAAAACCTTTGAGCGGAAATGATATTTTCCTTCACTTAGTAACCTCACTGTTACATTTTATTTTATTTAAATGATCATTAGAGTCCATTCTTTAATTGGATGCATCAAAAAGGATATATTATGATAAGAATAATTACTTATTTGTTTTGGGGATGGAAACCGGATACTGAGATTTATCCAAATTCAATAGTTTTTATCGAATGAAATCTATCTTCAGTTTGGTACTTTTTATCTGTTCCTTTGTGTGGGTGTGTGTTTTTTTTAAATACAGAAGCATGGATGGTTCTTTGATCTGTGGACCTCTTAACTGATCTGGATGATTAGTTATATATGAACATCTGTTATTCTGCAATTGTGTTTTGCAGCATTATCCAAAAGGCCAGTAATGTATTGGAAGTTCTAAAAGAAGTCCTTGATGCTGTTGATCCCAAACATCCTCAGGTGAGCCAAGGATCTTTCATCTGAAACTAGTTTCACACTCCAAGAATATGATTTGCATTTTATCTTTGATTCATACTGGATATGTTGATATGTCTCGTGAGTCGTGATGCTTCTCCATTCAAACAAAGTATTAGATCTCAAATTTGTTGTTTCTGGGTTTATTGACAACAACTCAACAAGAAATTAGGTTGAGAGGATAAATATTGTGCTTAAGATAGTGATAAAAACTGCATAGTAACTCTTTTTAGTAAAAAGAATTAGCATCGAAATATCGCAAACTTCTAAAAGATTGTACAGCTAATTAAATAAAAATAATGTGGCGTATGTTGTCAACTAGAAGATTTGTTGCTCTCTTAATAGTTTTTGTCTTGTCTTGTGAAACAAATCCCTGTGATGTACTAATGAAACATGTAAATAATCCCGTTCACTTTTTCCTGAAACTGTGAATTATTTTGTAGGGAGCAAGCGATGAGTTCACCCTTGACCTTGTTGAGCAATGTTCATTTCAAAAGCAGAGGGTAATGCATCTTGTGATGCATTCTCGGTAAGGCTGCTTTAAATTTCTCTTTACTGTTAGCAGCAAATACAATTTATGTCATTTCCAGACTTGAAATGTTTAGGTGGGTGGATTTTATTGTCTTTGCTTCTGGTCGTTTGCCATAAGATTTTGCAGTTGTTCCTGTGTTCATTAATAACTAATGTAATAGAGTTTTGCTATTGTGCCGAGAAAACATTTGCTTTTTCCATGTCACTTCTTGTTATTTTCTAAGATGTAAGCAATAAGCTGAATCTTGGATGAATTTGTTATCTGTTTTTTCAATTAATACGTAATATACTGGAAAAATTGATACCCTGCTGTTCTGGCATTTGTGCGTGCGTGCATGCATTTATTGTATGGTTTTGTGCTTCAAATTCAATTGCTTTTTCTTGGGTTTTTTGTAGAGACGAGAGGATAGTTTCCCGAGCAATAGAAGTGAATGAGCAGCTTCAGAAAGTTCTAGAGAGACATGATGACCTTCTTTCTAGCAAAGTTACAACAAATGTGAATCACTTTGGCCATGAAGAAGCAGAGGCGGAAGAAGAACCCGAACAGTTATTCAGAAGGTGACTTGCTAATTATTGAACACACTAAATTTATTCCCTTTTAAAGAAGGGATTAAACTTGGTATTTGAGTATTCATTCTTCTCTAAATGACAAACAATGCCTGATACTGGCAGATTACGCAAAGGAAAAGCTTGTGTAAGACCTGAAGATGAAGAAACTGAACCTCGGTTCCCTCAGTTGAGTTTACTTGAAGAGAGACTCAACCGTCCACTAATAAGACCACTCTCTTTGGAACCATCTCAAGAAGCTAATGCTCGTCCTGTACCTGTTGCAGTTCCTCCTCCAAGTTCAAAACACAACGAGGAGCTTCCTCCTGTTGCAATTCCACCGCCACCTTCAAAGCACATCGAGAGAGAAAAATATTTTCAGCATAATAAGGACAGTGGCACTTTGGCTGGCCACATCAGAGGCCTTTCTTTACATAGTCGCAACGGCAGCAGCTCGCAAAGTGGAAGCTTTGATTTTAGTGATTGATTTCCTCCTTTTTTAACTTTGTTTTTGAATTCTAGAATTTCCCTTTAAAATTTGGTGTTGGGAATTTAAGTTTACTGGGGTTGGTAAAGGTGTGAATTGTAAGTATGCTTTAGTTGGTAAAATAACTGTAATAAAGAGCTCTATGTGATAATTGACCATGACTTGAGGTTTTGTCCGTTTTAGTTGCTATTGTGATAATGCACCCTTCATAGTTCAATTTGCTATAGATGTAGTTTGTTTTTATATACTTAACTCATCTTTTACCAAACCAGTTTAGTGCATCATTTTACTATGACGTGACAATTCAATTTTTCTACGAAACAGTTGTAAAATAATCATTTGCGTCATTTAGATTTCTCCTGATTTTATATATAAAAAAGCCCTTGGAATTTAAGTTGGGCTTAACTTTGCCCTCACAGAAGTGGCTTGTAGAGTGGGAAATGCTTCCCACTTATAAAATTATTTTAAGATTTATTTTGAAACTCTTAACATAAAGACTAATAAAATAGGTAGTCCTATAACATCTCTGAACCAATTTCTGTGATTGGGAAGACAAATAAAATCAATCATATAACACATCTGAATTATTATTGACCAAAAATATAACCATGTCTGAACCCTGAAACAATATTATGGTGTTGACAAGCCAGGAATCAAACAAAATGAAACGAAGAATCTTTGCACCATTTTCAACCTTTATATCTCTCTTGTCAACAACATAGTACAATTGACAAATTCTCTCTCATAAGTTCACTAGGAACTTCTTATGCCAATAAGTCAATAGCTGCTTTTTAAGCTACACGAGTCATGAAACCCAAATGAAAATGCTTTAGATACATATAAGAGAAAATCACTATACATTATTTTTCTCTTTCCATCCATAAGTGTTGTGTCTAACTAGACTTTAGAATTCCTTCTTTGTGCATGACTTCCATTATACGCGGCATATGTGACGCTAATGTACATATACGAGCAAAACTAAAATTCATTGCCATTGAGTAGGACTCATTCATTGAAACAAGGGCAATATTCCCCACTGGTGCAAAAATCCCTCTCCAGTGGTGACTTCTAAAAACAGCAGAAGCAGCACAGCAATCATAGCTGCTCTTCCATTCCAAGTTTCAGCACTTTTTGTCCATCCCCATTCCCACACCAATACTGGTGGCGGCAATTCCCTACGTTGCGAGTCATATGCTGCCAGTAACTCTTCAACACTGCCCAAAGGAACCAAAGACTGCAAAAGAGCAGAAATTTTCCATTAGATCACATGAAAGAATGCAGCTACAAATACACTACCATGTAAATCCATATGATATGACTCAATTTATCACAACAATTTCCTGATATGGAATCTATTGTCTCCATCTGTTTATCTTTTTTTACCGGTGAACATATGGTTATCCATATCCCCGGCCAAGAGTCAGACTAATATCTCGAGGTATTGATATTTGTATACCTACAGACTACAACAACTCAATTGATAAATTGAATAAAATATTTTCTTTTTAGAATACAAAAATATAAATGAGAGTTGATAAGAATACCTGTCGCGCTTCAAGGTTTGAAACTGCCATTGCACCAACATATGGGAGACTCTCAATTACAGCATCTGCCAAATCGGAAATGAAAGTGGGTTCACATCCGAGAGCAGGAACACGGCCCCAATTTTCTATTCCAGATTCTAAAGCCAATTCTTTATACTCCACATCAATTTCTTCTAGTGTTTCAATATGTTCACTGACAAAGCTGTGATTAAAGAAGTTAAATCATATACTAGTGTGTTACTCTATCGCAGATTAGAGAGAGAAAATTTGACAACTATACGAATAGTAGTACAATAATAAATAATAAAAAAACAAGATTGTTGTTACCTAATTGGTACAGCCAGCAAACTTTTTACTCCCTTTTTCCCTAGTTCAACTATTGTCTCATCTGTATACGGTTTTAACCATTCCACAGGTCCAACTCTACTCTGTACAAGAATTATAATAAACTGTTAGAAATTTGGAAAAATATGTAGCTAAAAGTAGTAGCCACATTTTGGCCATAGGAAGAGTTGGTACAGATTTATTGTGTACAGTAGAGATGAATAATCTGCATTCTGCGCCACATATTGACTTGACCACTAAATCTAGTCCTCAGCAAGAATGGTGTTGCGTAGTCTTCGTGTGGTTCCTCCATATCTATATTAAAGAGGATTACTTTTTGCAAAGAGCTCTCTTTATGCAATGACTAATGAGCTGAATTACAAACTGTTCAAAATATTATGGCCTAGTTGATAGGGAGATTCCAATTGTAACTCTGGTGAGACTAGCAGATTTATTCTTTATATATGTAAGCTGAAAAGAAATCTCACTGGAAAATCTAGACATTTTAATTCCCTGTGGTGGAAAAGTCTAATCCTTGGCAGGAATATTCACTTTTGGAAAAAATGAAAGATGATAGAATTTCTCTCTTAGCAAGCATTTACTATAAGGTTGGATTTGCATTTACTAAAAGGTTGGATTTGCGTACTTTATGAATCAACATCATGTATTGATACTTCGAAACCAGAAACTGAGTGTCACAAATTTCTAATAAGAAAGTACCTGATAAGCAAGTGTGTATGCATTAGCAATCTTTCTTTTCTCAAGTTCTTCCATGATCAAGTCCACACATTCCTCCATCTCTGCCTTGTATGGATCGCCAGCCTTTTCTACGTAAGCAACTGGCACCCCATGTGCACTAAAGAATATCATGACCTGCAACATGAATTAGTCACTAGGACTAAAAACAAATATTTACAATGAAGTGACGCTCAACCTTAAGCTTAAAAGGAGCTCGAGTTTTGGAAATACTCTGTCATCGATGCCAAAATAAGATAAAAAGACATCTCAATTGCACACTTTGATCCTCTACTATGGCTAATGCACAACTGTGCTCCTCTACTAATATTTTGTACAAATTTAATCTCCAACATTTACATGTCACAGTTAAGTCTAGTAAGAATTAAATCCTTCCATCAATTTTCTTTTACCTAAATTTCTCAAGTCCTTATTTTCTACTCAGCAATCAGGGCTTCTATCTATCACAAATATTCACTCCGTGAGTCTTCTATCTCCTTGTTAGCAGTTTAAATTTAGAAAATGAAAATCGAATATGTTTTTAGAAAGTAGAGTGAGTTACTCCTAATCTCAAAGTCTTCATTTGATTACCCTAACCAGAAATATCTGATAGTAACTATATAGATTAACTATCAACATTTGAAGTAAAAGAATAACAATGATAACATGAAAATGTTTAGGCCCCACACTTTTGGCATTTGAATATAAAATGAAGTGGTACCTTCTCTGGGACATCAAAAGTCTTCAGCTCATTTTCAATTAAATTTGCCATCGCCTTTATGTATCCTTCTCGTTGGTACCATGAAGGTATTACCGTATGCTGCATGTTGACTAGATACTCATCTTCTCTAAGGAACCAATAAATAATTCATAACATAACAGAATGTTAGATAATAAATTGGAGTATGATGATGGGATGACTGTAGATTTTTTTGGTAATCACCTGAATATACTCTCCAAGAGACGCAGACTTGAACCACTGGTTGAAATTGAAAATTGTGGATAAAGTGGAAGCACAACAAGCTTTGTAATTCCATCCCTTTTAATCTACATGATATATTTGAAAGGAAAAGTTAATCATGACTGAAAGAGTTTGCATACACTAAAAAAATCCATTTTCTCTGCATTATTATAAAGTTTTATCCTCACAATTTATCCCCTCACCACCATTTTGCTTTCTGTATATATTTCTTAGGTTAACATTTTGGTATCTTTTCCCATTAACACATTAGTGTGTGACTACTAGAGTATAGTACAAAAAGACCAAATTATGTCAAACTAACTTGTATTGATCAAAGTCAAAATTAAGTCTAGAAAATAAGAAGAACAGGCAACGGCTGCGTGTAAACCACTCATTAGTGCAAATTTTATGTTTTCAAACATGACAAATGCATATTTTCATGTATTTATAAACAACTAACAGAGAGCGTCAGATGTCATCATCCTGAAGCTTGTAAAAACATATCACTAACAGTGGGACAATCTTATTTATTGTTTTCCAATTTGACATGGTAATCTGAGATAAAGATGATCAATACCTGCTCAATGGCCTCTTCGGTGAATGGATGCCAGTAACGCATGCCAACATACACTTTGGCTGGGACATCCTTTTCAAATAGAGATTTTCTTAACTCTTCTGCCTGTATACAAATCATTAAAAGCACTAGAGCAATGAGAGAGAGAGAGAGAGAGAGAGAGAGAGAAGAAATTAACAAAAGAAAACATTTAATGTAGTGTGCATGTTATGTAGCCTACATCATAGCATTAGAGAGAGTTTGAAACACTGTATAAGAAATATAATGCAAGTCAATTGTAAAATCTCAATGGACCAGTGAGAACTTCAAAATTTGGCTTTAAATAGTTGGAGAAACAGCAATTATATGAGAGGTATCATATTGTCCAAAAATATTGAGAGGAATGCATTAGCTAATTTCATATTTCCCACATAAACAATATTTCGTTTCTGGCTACATAAAACTGTCCTATTGTTTAAGAGGTATGTTTCAATGTTTAATACATAAACCATTTACGTCACACATAACAGATTCAAAATCTGATAAGTTGAAAAGAAGAGAAAAAAATCCAATGTGCTATCTAACAATTAAAATGTGAAATGTGTTGTAGTGTATAGAAAAAAGTTATCAAGAAGTGTCATGCCTGTGCATCAGTCATGCGTCTAAGAGGGGATCCACCGCCAATGGAAGCATAACCTTCTTTGCTCTTTGGCGCTCTTAAAACAGATACAAATTGAGCTAATGGCTTTTGAAGAAAACTAAACAACCTTGGCAATCGTATAATATCCTGCATAATCATATAGAGAATGTAACTAATAGTGAAAAAAGAAATTTGCTCATATCATATGAAATATGAATATTGTGCTCAAGCTAGAAAAGAGTATTACTGGATCGGCAAAAAGGTTGAACAAAAAAGGCTGCACATCATCTAGAGTCTCTGGACCTCCAAGGTTTAACAATAACACTCCAATCTTATCATCGTCAGTGAAAGGTGTACCAGAAACATCTTGAGTTGTTGAAGTTACTAAGGCTTCCACAGGTAACAGGTGCCTGTTGAGCAATTGCTTGGAAACCAAGGGTTGTGCTTCAGACCATCCTGGAGTAAATTTTCCAACTATGCAAGTTTTCAACAGATTAGCGTTACTAGAAGCCTCCACATGGCCTCTAGAGCAGCGATACACCTTTTGAGTGGTACAGATTGCCTGTGGCAATAGCCTATGAAAATAAAGAATATTGGAGCATTAGAAAACTCTAGTAAAAGTTAGTAAGAAAATAATCAAAATTTGAGAAAAACACATCTTCACATGAGGAAAAAAGAGTATTTTCGGGGAATCAAGATGATGTAAAATTATAAATGTCAACTATTTTGAAACAAGAAATTGTGACAGTTAGATTTGGATTCAGCCCCATAGAACTGCATATAACTATGGAATGCAACTTTCAACCACAATTTTATACTCAAATCAATGCCATCTTCTAATAGTTAGGACCATTAGTAAAATGACAGCATCTTCAAATCCTATCAACTAAACTACAAACAAGAAACAACCTTAGTAAAACACTTGGTTACTAAAAATGTTTAAAAACATAATTTTATTTTGAGGCAGTTTAAAAACACAAAATAACAATTGTAAAAAGGAACACTTACATAGGAAACTTGAAATTACGAGAAGCACAAGTGATGCATGAATGAGGACGAATGTATGAGCAAGAAGAAGTTGAAGGGGCACGAATTGAAGAACTCATAGCTTGTTACCAAACAAAACAAAAAAGCAGCTTTTTTTCACCACTAACTTGTTCTTCAATAACTGTTCAAATGCAAATATTGAAGTCATTAGCAACAAAATTCAAGCTCAAAAAACAAAACCCAGAAACTAATTTATGAAAAGAAACAAACTTTACCTAATTCCCACAAATTGGGAATATGGGGTAGCTAGCACTAAGCAAAAAAAAGTGAACTTTAATGAAGATTTTTTCTCTAATATTCTTATTTGGGTTTTTGTTCTTTCTATTATAGTGTTTATGAAGTAGTAAATTGCAGAGAAAATGTGTTAGAATCTGAAATCTGAATGAAGGAAGAGAGGGACCCTTGAGGTTGAGAGTGACTGGTGAGAAGGAAAAAAAACACAGACCTCTTCTTTTTTTTGTTTATCATCTCATCTTAATTTACTGCCCACTATTTTCCACTATTATCTTTCTTTCATTTTCATTATTTGGATTATTTCATCAAGTATGTTACAAGATTAAATGTTCCCTTTGACACTTTCTCTTGATGGCTACACCTTTTTTCTGTCCATATTTGTTTTAATTCATTTTATTATTTTGTATTATTTAGAAATAGAAATGTAAAATAAATTCATGAAGGAAATTTTATTTCTGAATTATCCACTTTTTTATTTTACAAATTTTGAATTATCCATTTGGAGGCAGTGTATCCATGAGTATTTAATGGCATGTATATTTTTTAATAATTTGTTTTTATATTGTTAATGTGTGATTCATGAAATTGGAATTTTATTTTTTATTTTGTATACTCCATTAGTCCGTTGTATTGTGAGATTACATGAAATATAAATGTACCACTAATTTATTTAGAAATTTTTAATAACAAACTTTTGATAGGGGTTAATCTTTCATGTCAAGGAATTTTAAATTTGAATTCTTATATTAGTCTTTGATGTTATGAGGTTGAAGAGAGTACTCAATTTATTATTTGAGCATTCCATTAAGTAGTGTTCCCCCTTGATGACTTGATGTGATTTGGCTAGAAACCGGTTGGTTCATTTAGAAGGCTGGTCATTTGAATTTGGGGTTGAATTATCCGCTAAAGTGTTTAAGGATGTTTGATTCTAGTCAATAAAACACTGTTTTAGGAAATCAACACTGATATTGCATTCGGGCTATGGCACACACTGTCATATGGCTGCAAAATTTGGATTAACACAAAGTAGTACTGATGGAACTTGACAAATTGCAGAGGCAGCAATCAACATAAAGGTTCACTACTGGCTTGTTTGGATGAGCGGTGCGATCAGTATGTATTCTTGCATGCCAATACATAAAGTGTCGTGATATTGAGAAGATAAAAGTTGCGACCTCTAGTAAACATGTGGTATTGCCGCGATTTCTAAAAAAAATCCAAACACGGCTACTTTGAGCAAATTATAAAATTTTAAAAATTTGGAGCAAGTTTTGTTAAGAGAGGATCAAATCAAATCAAGTTGTTTAAGATGCTCTACCACTTGCTTATTTAACAAATGTGTAAATTTAATCCAGTTACTTCCTATGACTATGCACTTCACATGTTCTGTTTTCGACCTGCTCCACAGTCCACATGCAATGCAAATATATGTAAAGGATGAGTCTCATCCCTTCAATGGATGGCAATCAATCCGTTGACATTACTACTTATTCTCTTGAATTAATATTTGGAGGGTAAATCATACTACTACTGAGAGGTTAACAGTAAAATCCCACATTCACGCAATCAATAAATCAAAACCAATTGAAAAATATTATCATACATGAACATTGTCATAAGTCAGAGTTCCTCACTGGTTTTATAGCAGTTTTACAAATTATAGTACACATAAATAGGTGACTTATAGCACAAAATAATACTAATACTTTGATTTCCGATGTACCAAAAAGAAAAATAATTCTAATACTTTATAACAAGCATTACATTGCTTAACTGATTTGAAATTCTCCACTTGCATGGACCTCTTTGACCCTCTTGTCATACTCATCTTCTTCATCTTCCTCCACCTCTTCTTCTACTTCTTCCTCTTCTTCACCTTCCCAGCCAAAACCTTTGACAGACCTAGAAACTGGAGGAGGTTCTCTTGCCTCTCCCACAATTTTCATGATCTCATCCACACTTTGAATAGAAAAGCTTGGGTTGCCTCTCTGGTAATAGGCAGCTTGAGCTGATTCAGTTAGCTCCCTTGGAAGATTCTTTAGAAACCATGGATGGTTCTTGATTTCCTTGAGAGAAATTCTCTGTAGACGATGACAAGAATAATAAGTTTTGGTAGTTAACTTGATATATAAACGAGATTGTTTGAAAGAGTTTACAAAAATAGCTTACGGCATGTCCATAAACTATTTTTAGCATATTTCCATATGCTCGTATGATAGCTTATGAAATCAGCTTATGATTTAAATGAAAACAGATTGACTTTATTGCATCTTTTTGTTATAATGGATCAGAGATGACACAATAATTATAATAGAAGAGCAACATAAATTACATAAACATCATAGCATACCCTTAATGGATTTGCAACAAATATACGAGATAGGAGGTGTTTGCAATCTTGAGATATGTGAACATAATCAGGGATTTTGTATTGAACAGCCATTATGCGCTGCAGAAGAGGAAACAAAACGGGGGTAAGGTGGCGAGATAGTAAAATGAAACAGTATGAAAACCAGAATTGTAAGGGAGTATAACGTACCTGAATTGTTTTCCTAAAATTTCTAGGGTCATCCTGATCCTCAAAGGGATATGCTCCAACCAGCATCACATAAAGGGTCACTCCACAGGACCACACATCAGCCAACTGAATTATAGAATCATAAATATATTGGTTCAGTAGATGCATTTAAAAGACGTTTTCCAGATAGCACGATCAAATGAATATAGCTATAAAGTCAGAGATAACAAACATATACACACAAACACACAAAGAAGTAAGGAACTATGCAGAATCAACTCTACGATTGAGTGCATACCTTGCCATCATACTCCCTCCTAGAAAGAACCTCTGGTGCTATATAAGCTGGAGTTCCAACAGTTGATTTGGGTCGGGAATGAAGCAAAGATGACTACAACAGAAACAATAAACAATCAAGAGATATAGACACTAAACTAAATATTGTGAAAACTTAACAACTCAATGGTATTCATTCCGGTACCTTGGAATAACCAAAGTCACAAATTTTCAAGCGAGGTGCGGGGCTTCCATCTAAAAGTGTATTTTCCAGCTTCAAATCTCTGTGACATATTTGCTGCAAAAGGAGAGTAAAAGTCCTATATTATTTTGGAATACGCAAAGTCCTGCATAATTTTTCAAAAAAAGAGCATGATTATACCATAGCATGACAGTAATGGACACCAGATATCAGCTGCTGAAAGAAATATCTAGCCTGAATAATCAAAGTACAAAATAAATGAGATATGAATACAAATAATAATAGCACCGAAAAAGGTTGAAATAAAACAGAAAATTGTGCAGCCATGTCAAGTTGTTAACCTCATCTTCGCTAAACCGGCCAGCATTACAGATCCTCTCAAAGAGTTCTCCCCCAGCTGCATACTCCATCACGATTGCTAAATGAGTAGGGGTCAAAACCACCTGAACAATCAAAACCCCATTGAACTTGAAGTATAAGTTAACATCTCACAATTAATTAACAGTGTACTCAATACAAACGGATCCAACAGATAAACAAATAAAATCCTTGCCTCCTTGAAGCGAATTATATTCGGATGCCGAAGGGACCTGTGGTTGATAATCTCTCTAGCCACATTCTCATCAATCTGGAATTTAAGAAGCAGAAAGAAAAAAAAACTTATAATCCCAGATATCAAAATAATAGCTTTTTCAAATCAGTAATCACAAGCAACTACCCCATATATGAAAGCTAGAGTTTTTAATTGAACTTTTTATACCCTCTTCAATTTACACAACTACATTGATTTTCCACTCTTCACAAAAATCAGATTCCAACCTCATAAGTGACAAATCTGAAGTTTTTTATGAATAAAAAAACAGATAAAACACACAGAAAAACAAAACAAAAAAATCTTCAATTGAAAAAGATTGAAAGAAACATAAACCTTTTGACCACGCTCGATGTATTTCATAGCAACAAGCTCCTTAGTCTCCTTGTTCCTTAAAAGCCTAGCCACTCCAAAATTCCCAGCTCCCAAATCCTTAACAACCTCGTACCTCTCCATAATCAAATCTTCAACTCCAACTCAACCAATAACAACACTACTAGCACTAATTAACGATTATGAATGAAAAAGGTTCGAACTTTAAACTGAAACTCTAATGGGCATGCAAGTTTTTGTAGAATCACAGCACTATTTTGCTCTCTGAACAAAAGGGTAACGTAAAAAAGGTATCTTTCACTGAAAAAACGGTTCTTTCTCAGTGTATATATTTTTTTTGGTTACAATCTTTCTCAGTGTATATATAATATATTTAATTTAATTATAGCATTTGTACCAAAAAAATAAAAAATAATTATAAGATATTTTATTTATTAAGAAATATTTAATTTGGATTTGATTGTAGAAGAAGAGAGAGCACGTGAGGGTGTGAAAGAAATCATTAAAAAAAACATGGTTATGTTTATGGTATGGTTTTGAGATCCAAATGAGGAAGAGGAAGACAAAAACTTGAATCAATAGTTGTCTTTTTCCTTTAATTAAGGTGGTTTTTTTTTATGCAAATAGTGAATTGGAATTGGTATAGTATTATTATGGGTATATGGTATTGGATCTTAAACAACGCCATTGTTTAAGGGGGCACTTTTCTCTTCATTCTTCAATCAATCTCATTGTCGTTTTCATAAGCTATCTTCTTCTACTTTTTCTTTTTTATTTTATAATTTCATTTAACTGTTTTTTTTTCTTCCACTTAGTCAGCAACCACTCCACTGTTATTTTAATCAATCATAATCATATTTGTACTTTTTACTAAGAATCTTGAATACAGTACATTAATTAAACTTATTTTTCGTTTCAAGTCGGTAGAATTGTGAAGAATTTTTTTTTTAAGATATATGGTTGTTTTTAAATATAGGATATGAATTTGTGTCAAAAAAAATATAGGATATGAATATTTTTTATTTTATTTTTCATAATTTTTAGATGAACTAATTTATCTTCTTCAAAAAAAAAATTCTCTCAACAAATATAATTTAAATTTAATGTATATCTTAAAAGATATTTTTCATTCTATCGGTCCCCTCAATCTAAAGTTTATTGCACTTTAAGTTTGTTACAAAATTAATCCTAAAAAATAAATTAAACAACTTTATAGCATATCCGTTATTGACTTTACAGGACCCCGTAGCCTATAGGCTGTATCTTTGGATGCATGTCATGATCATATTTAGCATAAACACCTTCTCTTGAAGGTCTCTATTTTTGTATGGGGACTTTTGCGGAACAGGTTACCAACAAAAAGTAAATTTGGCATATTGTGGAATCTTTTTTTAGGAAGATCACTTTTGTGTGTCCGAATGCAGGGATGCCAAGTCAGCTCAACACTTATTTGTCTCCTGCAACATATTCAGTTATATTTGGTTGTTAGCTCGATCGTGGATGCCCTAAGCCAGGCATGACAACGGGGCGGGGCTGGTTTAAGCAATACCAACCCCACCCCCGCCCCCAAACCCAATCGGAGATAATATTTAAACACTCATTCCCGCCCCCAATAAAGAACGAGTTTTCCCGCCTCACCCCTGTACCTACCGGCAAAAACTATAATAAAAAAAAGCTCTTTTATTTTATATTTTTGAAAAATATCATGTCTCAAAATTATTTTTTAAAGAAGATAAATAAACAAATAAACACAGACCAACATAAAAAGTACTATATTTCAAATTATTATCTTTAAGAATGATAAATATATAATAATATTGTTAAATATAATAGAAATATAATAATTTAAATTGGACTAAGCGGGGGCGGGGGTGGGGCAGGTGGAAGGTCATACCTCCCCCCAACCCCGTATTCAAAATTCGGATTTTTTCCGCCCCTACTCCCGCACCCATTTGAAATAATTGCGTGTGGAGGATACTTTTAGTTTTTAAAAAATCTAATTAGGTTGCATGTAAATTTATATTTTTTAAGTCTATATTCAAATTTATGGTTCAACTTCTCTATATCTAAATTTATCCGAACACAAACAACTTTAAATCTAATCACTTTTATAAAACTAATTTGAATAGCATGGAAGTACCTGTAAATTTACTTGTATTATTTTGGTAACAAATTACTTTCTTAAGACTTAATTAAATCATAAATATTTGTACTATGTGATTGTTTTATGTCCAAAAAACCTTATGCACTAAATAATTAAGTAAATGTGATTACTTATACACAAATTTTATTATATTTCCCAAATTCAAATATATTTAATAAAAAAAATTCTTCAATAACATTACAAATCGAATAATCCATCGAATACATATATTTCAATCATCTAGATTATTATAATTTCTTTTTAAAGACTAACTTTGCAAACATTACTTAATTTTATTTTTGGTACAGCAAACATTTAATTTTGACATGATGTACTTGACACTAAAAAACGACTTTTATTTATTTATGTATGAACAAATAAAACAAATTAATATGTTTGCACACAAAAAAACAAAAAAGTGAAGTGTGGCATGGATGCATGTGGAAAAACGCGTTGAATGAATCCGTAAAGCATGGCCGACGGGGAGGGAGAAACACCGTCGCATGACTATGATTGGCAGATGACCCACCCTCTCCTCTCCTCTCCTCTCCTCATAAGTCATATCATATCCTCAAAAATCAATCTCAATGAGCATCAGCATGCATGCATGCATGCATGGTGAGTTAGTAGTATAGTACTATATCTGTATGTATCAGTTTAATTACCTTATAACCACATGCATGCACGCGTTATGTTGTCTTGTCTGTCAGATCATCCTCCATGCCACATGATGCAAATTACTAGTAACATTAACTTGCCACTCATGTACACCCATGACATGAACAACATTGTTGTTGGAGTTGCAGCGGAAATTTGACCTCTAATAATGATATGAAATTTCACCCTCATTAAGTTGAGTACAAAATAATATAGTTAGAACAATAAACTTGTATGAAAAAAATATATGTCTTAAAGAAGAAAGATTGAATATATCTGAGTAAAGAACTACTTTGTATTGCTACTTCTTGTTGTTATTATTGTTACACACTTGATGATATTATTACACTAAACATATGACAATATATAGTGTGTTACATGCTAAACAATAAATGGTGTTCCTACATTTTCTAGTTACAAAATAGAAAATAGTATATTTAGCATGCATGACTCCTTCTTCTTCTGCTTCTTTATTTAGAGAATTCCATATAACCATACATTCACATACTTGAATATAGCCATACATTCTCACAATTCTCCACCTCGTTCATAATTTGAAAACATTTCAAATTTTGGACGAATATGGAATAATGTTTAGCAAGTTCAAGCAGTGTTGGAACTTGCTACCCGACACGACCTTGGTTAACATGTCAGCTGGATTCTCATCAGTATGCACCTTCGTAAGAGAAATATGACCTTCCTCTACGACATCTCGTACAAAATGATATCTGACATCAATATGCTTGGTCCGAGCATGATGAACCTGATTCTTAGCCAAATGAATTGCACTTTGACTATCACACATCAGTTTCACACATTCTTGCTTCATACCGAAATCATCTAGAAGACCTCTCAGCCACAATGCTTCCTTTACTCCTTCTGCTACGGCCATGTACTCGGCTTCCGTAGTAGAGAGTGCCACTGTAGACTGTAACATCGATCGCCAACTTACTGGAGCACAATGTATTTTGAACACATAACCAGTAGTAGATCGTCGTCTATCTAGATCACCAGCATAATCAGAATCAACAAATCCATTTATTTGACATGTATCTCCACCAAAACACAAACATGTGTCAATGGTACCCTTTAAATACCTCAAAATCCATTTCACTGCTTCCCAGTGCGCCTTTCCTGGATTCGCCATGAACCTACTGACAACACTTACCGCTTGTGAAATATCTGGACGTGTACACACCATAGCGTACATCAAACTGCCAACTGCACTAGCATAAGGTACATGTTCCATGTATGCCTTATCTTTTGCTGTAGTGGGAGACTGATTACCAGAAAGCCTAAAATGTGGAGCTAACGGAGTAACCACCGACTTAGCACCTTTCATTCCAAACCTTTCAACAACCCGCTCTAAATAGCCTTTTTGACTCAAGAACAATTTTCGGTTTGTCCGCTCTCTTCTAATCTCCATACCTAGTATTTTCTTTGCAGCACCCAAATCTTTTGTCTCAAACTCTTTACCAAGTTTAGACTTCAGCCGATCTATCTCCACCTTGCTTTTTGAAGCAATAAGCATGTCATCCACATACAATAGAAGATAAATATAATCACCTCCATGAAGCTTCTGAATGTAGACACAACAATCATAACTACTTCTAGAGAAACCTTGCTTTAACATAAAGGAGTCAAATCGCTTGTACCACTGTCGAGGAGATTGCTTCAATCCATAAAGTGATTTCCTCAAGCGACACACCTGACTCTCTTTACCTTCAACCTTGTATCCCTCAGGTTGATACATATATATTTCCTCATCTAAGTCTCCATGCAAGAAAGCTGTCTTCACGTCTAGTTGTTCCAGCTCAAAATCACCATGAGCAACAAGACTTAATAGCACCCGAATAGAAGTATGTTTTACCACCGGAGAAAATATCTCATTGTAATCAACACCTTCCTTCTGTGCAAACCCCTTGGCCACTAGTCTAGCCTTATATCTTGCACCGCACGACTTAGTATGATCTTCTTTTCTTTTATACACCCACTTACAACCAATAGCAGACTTTCCTACAGGCAATGAGACCACCTCCCATGTCTTGTTCTTGTGAAGAGATTGCATCTCTTCCTCCATTGCAACCAACCAACTCTCTCTATCTTTGTCTTTGATAGCTTGCTTGAAGGTGACCGGCTCATCATCTTCAATTAAGAGTGCATATTCCACCAAGTTGACCTGCCCATAATGCCTCAGAGGTTTGTCTGACCCAAACTTCTGAACTGATTTATAATTTCTCTTTGGCCTAGTGGTATCCAAAGGTTCATGCTGCTGTTGTTGTAACACATGTATATTTTCCTGCTGAACCTCCTCCTGATCAAGTTCATCCTCTTCCTCGTCTTCGCTGGCGATAGGATTCTCCACCTGACCACAACTAGAATCTAGTTGGTCTTTAGATTCTATATCAATAACTTGTTTCTTTGATATCGTCACATCACCATCCTTAGGTTCCATAGCTTTTGACAAAGCTACCATAGATTTTTCGTCAAATGTAACATCTCTGCTGATCACAAACTTAGAATCTTCTACACTCCAAAGACGATAACCTTTGACCCCTGTTGCATATCCTAGAAAGATAGCTTTCTTGGCTCTATTATCAAGTTTGTTATCCTTGATGTGATAATAAGTCGTGCACCCAAAGATTTTTAGTTTGTCATAATCAGCATGTTCACCTGACCACACGTTATAGGGCGTGTCTCCACCTAAACTAGAGTGTGGGGATCTGTTTACAACATAACAAGCTATAGCAACCGACTCTGCCCACCATTCTCGATCTAAACCAGAATTAGAGCGCATACACCTTGCTTTCTCAAGGAGTGTACGGTTCAGTCTTTCTGCGACTCCATTCTGTTGTGGTGTACCTCTGATTGTCCAGTGTCTAACAATGCCTTCCTGATCACAAAACCTCTTGAAAGCTCCATCCGTATACTCTGTACCATTATCCGATCGCAGAGCTTTCAGCTTTCTACCCGTTCTGTTCTCAACCATTGCTTTCCAACACTTGAAAATATCAAATACCTCATTCTTATGCTTAAGAAAATAAATCCAAGCATATCTTGAATGATCATCAACATATGTAACAAAGTACCTGGAACCACCCTTAGAAGTAACCGGAGCCGGACCCCAAACGTCAGTATGGACGTAGTCTAATATTCCCCTGCTTTTATGCTTGCTTGAAGAAAACCGCAACCTATGTGCTTTGCCATACACACAATGTTCACAAAATTCCATGCATGGCTTTTCCATGTTCTTCAACAAACCTTTCTCACCAAGCAGTGATAGACCCTTTTCAGACATATGCCCAAGGCGCATGTGCCACATCCTCGTACATTCAGTCTGGTCTTTACTTCTACTGATTCCAACTGCCAAATCACCCGTGACAATTTCCCCCACAAGAGGATAAAGATTCCTGTGACGAACCCCCTTCATCACAACCAACGAACCACGAACAACCTTTAAGCCTCCATTTTCCAAGATTATTTTGCAACCATTTTCCTCCAATACACCAAGAGAAATAAGGTTTTTCTGCAAATTAGGGACATGTCTCACATTCATCAAAGTCCTTACCGCTCCATCATGCATCTTGATTCGTATTGTACCATACCCCATAATTTTACAAGCATGGTTATTCCCCATTAAAACTGTACCACCATCAATGCTTTGGTAGGTAGTAAACCACTTCCTATTTGGGCACATGTGGTGTGAAGCTCCTGAATCAAGCATCCATCTCCTGGAGATATCATGATATTACTCTAAAACCGAGAAACAATCATCCCCATCATTTGAAACATAACTCGCCTCCGATAAATCTTGTCGTTTGCCACTGGAGTAGTTGTCGTTGTTGGTCTGCTTCTTAAATAATACCCTCTTATTTGGACAATTAGCTTTAAAGTGTCCAAGTTCACCACATTTAAAGCATGACCTTTCCGCAGGAGCTCTAGATTTTGATCTAGACTTCCTTCCCCTGCCTTGTCCTCTTTCATTTGTCCTCCCTCTAGTAACAAACAATCCTTGAGCTTGTTCTCTACCATTGCTAGACATCCCACTTTTAGCAACCTTTCGAAGATCATCCGCTAAAAGTGATGTCCTAGCCTCATCCATGGTAAGAGTGTCTCCTACAAGCATCAATGTTTGGACTAAATTTTCATAGGACTCTGGTAATGAAAGCAATAACAAAAGTGCCTGGTCTTCATCATCAATCTTCACTCCTATATCCTTCAAGTCTGATATAATCCTATCAAACTTGTTGACATACTCCCGGATTGGGGTGCCTTCCTCCATCTTGCATGTATAAAATTTGGATTTCAAGTAGATCCGATTAGTTAGAGTTTTCGTCATGAAATTACTCTCTAACTTTGACCACACGCCTGCAGCCGTTGCTTCTTCATTCACCAAGAATGCAACATCCCTCTCAAGGCATAAGATTATGGCTGCCCGTGCTTCAAGAACTAACTCTTCCCAATCCTCATCCTTCATACTCTCGGGTTTCTGCCCTGCTAACGCCTTGTGCAACTTTTGTGAAATAAGTAGATTTTTCATCTGCATTCTCCAATAGGAAAAATCATTTTTCCCGTTGAACTTCTCAATTTCATATTTACCGACCTTGACCGATCCACTAGTAGAAGCCATTATATTCGATAACAAAAAATTTAAAATTTTACCACTCTAAATTTTTACAATTGGCTCTGATACCAATTGTTGGAGTTGCAGCGAAAATTTGACCTCTAATAATGATATGAAATTTCACCCTCACTAAGTTGAGCACAAAATAATGTAGCTAGAACAATAAACTTGTATGAAGAAATATATGTCTTAAAGACTTGTTGTTATTATTGTTACACACTTGATGATATTATTACACTAAACATATGACAATATATAGTGTGTTACATGCTAAACAATAAATGGTGTTCCTACATTTTCTAGTTACAAAATAGAAAATAGTATATTTAGCATGCATGACTCCTTCTTCTTCTGCTTCTTTATTTAGAGAATTCCATATAACCATACATTCACATACTTGAATATAGCCATACATTCTCACAATTGCTATCAATCATTTGCTTCAATTTATTTAATTTGGATTTGAATTTGATTGTAGAAGAATAGAGAGCACGTGAGGGTGTGAGAGAAATCATTAAAAAAAAAACATGGTTATGGTATTGTATTGGTATGGTTTTGAGATCCAAAATCAAAGACCATGGGGAAGAGGAAGACAAAAACTTCAATCTTTAGTTGTCCTTTTCTTTTAATTAAGGTGGTTTTTATTATTTGCAAATAATAGTGAATTGGAATTGGTATAGTATTATGGGTATATGATATTCATGGATGAATACAGCACCAGGGTTGCAAGATCTATAGCCCGGATTTTGTCCCATTCTTTTGATATTTAAGAGTTCATTTAGGGTAAAATCAATATTTTTTTAAGTTAATTTAAGGTAAAATTGAAGCTTTTTTGTTAAAAACTGATATTCAGTGATGGTCAGTGATGTCTTTGATAATTTTATGCTTTATTTATTGTTTAACTTTATCGGATGTCATCTAAATTTTCTTTTACCTTTCATTTTAGTTGATTAGGAGAAGATAATTCTCAGATGAAATACCTGCACCTACATGGTCCATTCCTTTACCTCAAAGATCTTCTCAGCGTATAGATGAAAGTTTTATCGAAGAGGATCAGTCTTATAATACAAGGTATTTTTTTGCTTCTTTTCAAAAAAATCTTTTTCAGGTTTTGTGTCACTCCTTACAAGTTTTATTGTTAATTGCAGTCGAAGCAGTGATCCATACAAGTATAACATGCGATTTGGTTCCCGCACGCGCACACTGTTTCTTCTTCATCCTGTGATTCAATTTCACTCACTCCATTTCGTGCTTCTCTAATGTTTGAAATTTTTGACGGGTGGCAATTGACTGAACTTAATAATAATATGTAACTGCCCTGACTCTTTTGATTGTAGTTTGTTTTTTTGATGTTATGCTGTAGGTATGATTTTTATGTAGAGAATTTTCTGCCAGGCAATTATCATATTTATTGGAATTTTAGTCCAACTCATATTTTTACCTAAAAATAGTAATATTTGATTTGTTGTAAAATCAAAGGAAGCGTTTAAATTATATGGTAATTGGGAGGTATAAATAATGAATTTTTTTTGTAAGTTTGGAAGAGCTTGGGCTTTAGTGAAGGCCCATTAGAGAAAACGTACAATAAACCGAAAGCGGTTGCCGTTTGAAAATCAGGTGGGTCCTTCGTATTCCTTTTCTCTTTCCCTCTCTCTCTCTTACAACTACAATTTCAAAGTTCAACATCCTATTTCCCTCATTCCCGCGCGCACACATTGTTTCTTCTTCATGTCGCCATCCCATATCACTCACTCACTCCGTTTCTAAGGTTCTAATCTCTACATAATAATTTCTTTAATTCCACTCGATTCTTTTATTTTGAATTCTTTAAGAACACTACCATCTTGATTTTGTGGCATTCTAATTGAAATCTTGTCAAGTCTTTAAAAAGATTTTAGTTACGTAATTTACTTGATTTATTTTTTTGGTTTTGTTAGATGGCTAATCATAATTTTGAAGATCTGACACGCACCGGTTTTCTAAACCCAGTAAGACTCCAATTTCATGGAAAGTGAGAACCTCAACTATAACTTCTTTTTTTTATAATTATTATAAACTTAAACTAACTATAAAATTTTGTTATAATTGCAGATATAAGTGAGAAACATCAATGACATAAATATCAGTTAAGCCATAGACACCATCTAATAAAATAAAAAAGTAGTCATAAACACCATCATATTTATTTATTTAATTAATTAATTACACCTAGAAGTCTGTCAAGGCTTGGCTTGCTTTAACCTCCCATGTTTCTTTCCAACGCAACCATATCAAGTAGCTAGATTCCTGCAAAAGGAATACTACAAAATTAGGGTTAGGGGTAAACACTAGGAAGGGCTGTGAGTAAATTTAAAAGTTACTTACTACTAAGCATGAGTAACCACTACACTACACCAGCAAACAAATATTGTAACTTGAATGCAAAAATCAAAGGACTTCAGATGATAGAATAACAAATTACAATGACATTATTGAATAACAAAATAGAGTTACAATGACCAATTTTTGCTTACATTTTGGGACGGAGGGAGTATTATATAGCAAAACCTAGTGATCGCCCAATAATGTAGGCCTAATAGAATATATATATATATATATATATATATATATAGATATAAAACTATGTTATGCATGTACAAGAAGCATTGTGAAAGAAAATATGAAAAACTTTTGTAACATTATTATAAATCTGGAAGAAAATATAGATGGAAACATTATTACTTAATTACCATGATGGAGTATTAGATTTTAATTTTACACTCTATGACCTCATGTGATGCATTTTGAGTCTCGGATACATGGGCCTGGAAAGTTGTTACAGCATCTCCTTCTTCTTCTTCTTGTTCTGTTGTTGTTGTTTTAGCTTCAAAGGTAATGTAATAACCGCTAAGCATCCCAAGAGAAAAGCAACACTTGACAAGTCGATGAAACACAAAAGTTGTTGGAGGGTGTTGTTGTTGATTGTAATGTGTCAACGCAAGGCGAGAGAGGGAAATGAGAGTTTGATCATCATCGTCAATGGGATGGGGTACAACACCGCCAAGTATATCTAACAGAGGATTCGAAGTTTGTGGAGGGGCGATAGCATCGTATGGAGTTAAGCCGCGACAGCGATTATAATAGTCTTCCATTATAGCTTCGCTCTTCTTCCAGGCCTCATTCTTATACACAGAACCATCATCACGCATATACATATAAGGTTGAGGGGATTCATCATACTCAGAGAAGTCAATCTCTTTCGGTTCCGACGATTTCTGTTTTCTCGGTCCCAGTCTCACCGCTTTCTTACCTCTTAGTCGAGATCCCCGTCCCCATGCCAATCCCGATTCCGATCCCGTTCCCAATTCCAATGCTTCCCCCTTTTCTTCGAACACGGTAGCACCACCTTCCTTCGACATCATTATGCAAAGCGTATACCTAACCCTAAACGAAAGCCGCCGTTCGGTTTGTTTCGTTTCGTTTCGTTTCTTATATAAGCAAGCAACAAAACAACCAACCGACTTTGTTTTTATTTGGGCCCGTAATATTGATCCGTTACTGCCAAAACCCAACCATGCTTTTCTCTCTTACACCCCCAAACTCACATTATACCTCCAACAAAATTAAATTAAATGTTCCTTTAAATTTATTTTTTTTGTACATAGATCAGATAACAATTTCGACATTTTGTATCAGTTGAGCTGATAAATACTGGTTTTTATTTTATTTTATAAGGTATAATTGTTGTTTTAAAGTTAGTATATATATATATCAGTGAATAAAACTATATGCTATCTATAAATTTTAAATTGATGTAATTTGTTTTTAACAATCCCTGAGCTAATGCAGAGTGAACACATCAATGTTATAACGACACCTCTTTATACCCTGTTAAAAAATTGACTGCAGTAAGTAATTGGTTCTTAAACATGTTTGTTTAACAGAATCGCTTTCTAAAATAAATGCATTTTATAGATCCAATTTATAAGCTTGCATTTCAAGAACTGCATGATTTGATTATAGGCCATGATTACAATTTACAAGGTAATTGCTAATATGTAATTTCTGTAAGCAGAGCAACATAACAAATTAACTTGCATAAGAAGATATAGAATGTGTTTGTTTCAGATTTTTTTTTAATTTTACTTGTGTTTGTTTAAAAATAAAAAGATCATTTTTTTTTTCAAAATAAAAACTATTTCAAATAAAATCTATTTTTTTAAACATCATTAATCATGTGCAAAATAAAGTCAATAAAATTAATTAAAATAATTTTTTATAATTGTAAACAAAGAGAACTTAACTTGAGTTTAGGAAAAAATGATTTTTTATTTTAAGCTTATACGAATGAGTAGCGAGATCGCATCACGATCATCATTCCTTCCCATCCCCCACCTTGATCGAAACCATTTCTGCAAATCATTCAACTCTCTCTTCATCCCAATCATTTTCACCACTTCTAAACAACTCAACCAAGCCAAACCCTATTCAGATCCATCGTGGAAGTTCGTTTTCCTTTTATCTCTTCAGGGATGCGTAACTTTGGGGTTTTAACAATTTCGACATTATCTACCAGTTCAGCTATAACTTCTGGATAAATACTAGTTTTTGTTTTTTAAATTTTTGTAAGGTATAAATGCTGCTTTAAAGTTAGTATATATAATAATAATTATTGTTATTTTTTCAAAAAAATAATAATTGTTATGATAATAACAACAAAAGGTATGTTAAATAAATAATTGTTATGATAATACTAGTTGGGCCGCAAGAAAATACATACAAGGCCATATTTGGGCGGGTTCTCATAATAATCTCATTTGACTTGGGAAGGAAAATTACTCTCCGCCCACCCTACACTTCTCAAGTACCCCCCTGAAATCCAAAATTGCCCTTGAATTTCAAGTGAAAATGTAGTTCGGATTTTATAATCCGAATTTTAAGGGGGTTTTAACAGGTTCGGATTATAAAATCCGAATTTTGTGGGGTATTAACAGGTTCAGATTATAAAATACGAATTTTGTGGGGGTTTTAGTAGGTTCGGATTAAAAAATCCAAACTTTGTGGCTAATTGGTAGCTAATTCGTAGCTACTGTTATTTTGCATACCAGAAACTTGTTGTTGTTTTTTGCTACGACATATTTTTTAGCCAATTCGTAGCTAATCTATAGTGAAAACAGTTCGGATTCTGCGAGCCAAAATTTGTGAAGCTTTAACAGGATCAGATTATATAATCCGAACTTTATGAGAATTTAACATGTTCGGATTATATAATCCGAACTTTTCCAAAAAACCCCTCAATTCGGATTATATAATCCGAAATTTGAGTTTTGTAGCAAATTCTAAGCAAATTGGTAGCTAATCTGTAGCTAATTCGGATTAAATAGAATTCGGGTTCTGCGATCCGAACTTGTTCTAAACACCCCCTAAGTCATATGTAAGGGTAAAATAGGTAGTTGGGGGGGGGGAGAGAAACAAGGGGGGTGCGTAGAGCATATTGATTGGACTAATTTTCTCGTGTGCCCCATTTGAATTTTCAAATAATTGAACTTTAGGATTTGAAACATAATTTTTTTGAAACAAATTTATTTTTTAAAGTTGTTTATGTTATTTTAGACATAAGTATTTCTTTTTTGACCAATAGATATAAGTATTTCTAATAATTCTTTTACTGATACAAAGTGAGACACTGTATTTAAAGTTGTGGATCTAAACATTATGGTCACATATTTTTAAAAAACAAACATGTTAAAATTAATTTGAAATCATTCAAAAATGTAACTAAACATATTCACAATTGACAATCAAGCAGAATGGAGCAACCAAAGTAATGTGCAACACATTCTTGATCCTTACTTTTTCAGTCTCATAAACTTTTTAAGTTACTTCTTTTCTTTCCCTCGTTTTTATATATGCATATTATAGGACCATTTATATAAAAAAGAAAAAGAAATTGGCTGTATATATGAAATTAAAAATGAATTTGGCTTTGTTGGAAGTAAAAACTTGTTGCATTCAAAATGCACCTAAGGATTTGCGCACACATACAAAAATTGTACTAATGGACAACTGTGTTTTTATTTATGTATTTTGATACAAATGGATAACTGTATGTGTATTTTGTTTGCAAAGTATAGGAACAAAGTCCTTAATTAATTAATATGCTTGAAAAACCACTATTTTTATTTTCATATATTATAATTATGATGATTCCTTTATGTTAGTAATAATTAATAAGAGATTAGAAATTCTAGCTCAACCAACGGAAATGACAAAATTGTTAGGTCAAATGTTCATAATTGAGAACCTCGGTCCTTTCGTCGTCTATGTATGTATATGGTTAATGAATTTTTCTTTTTAAAAGACAATGCAAGTAGTAGTTGCATGGTGAGCAACTAAACTAAAAGTAGGGCCATAGAATAGAATAGAAGAAACCCTTGGATGATTGAAAGGAGTGGCCGGCAATATCGTCGATGATTTGCCCAACAACGTTATCATTCTAATCAACAAACAAACATCTTGCAGGTTCTCTCTCTTTCCCACATTCCTACTACTACTTCCAACCTGGCACACCCCACTCCAACACACCATTAACCCTCCCTAGTACTCTTCTTTAATACTACTATATATATAACACATAACTGCTAGCTCTACCTTAAACCCATAACCTCTATCACAATTCCTTGTCACATTATTTCTTACTTATTCACCATGTCTCAAGAAGACGACCACTCTTCTCCAAACCAAACAACACCACACGAGTCACTTGTTGTTTTAACCGATGCAAACGTTCCACAACTTGAAAATACAGCTACTATTCCCTTATTAGAGTCGTCAGACCAAGAAGTTACACACCCTCAACCTGAAAACAACAAAAACAACCCTGTTGCTGCTGAAACTGTTACTCTTGAGACTCATCTCTCTAAACCCAATACTCATGATTCTGCTGCTGATACCTTCAAACAAGAAGAAGAAACAACCAAACCTTCTCAATCTGATGAGAATGAAAACAAGCCACTCCAAGAGCTTAAGAATCTCATTCAACAAGCTCTCAACAACCATGAATTCTCTGCTCCTACACCCATCAAAGAAGATAAACCACCCACCACCGTAGCTGCTGCTGCTGCACCTGAAAATGCAGAAGAACCTGCACAACAAAAGGAGGAGGAGGAAGTTGCAACAAACAAAGAAAAAGAAGAAGTGAAGGAAACCGTCGTGGTAGCTTCTTCTGTTGATGATGATGGAGCAAAAACTGTGGAAGCTATTGCAGAAAGCGTTGTTGCGGTTTCTTCCTCAGTTCCTCCTACAGAGGAATCTGTTGCAGAGAAACTTGAATCCAAAGATGAAGCTTCATTGTCATTGTCATTATCACCTGAAGAAGTAGCCATTTATGGGATACCACTCCTTGCAGACGAAAGAAGTGATGTAATTCTGTTGAAATTTCTTCGTGCAAGAGATTTTAAAGTGAAAGAAGCTTTCACAATGATCAAGAACACAATTCGCTGGAGAAAAGAATTTGGAATAGAGGAGTTGGTGGATGAGAAATTGTCATTTGGTGATGAATTAGAGAAAGTAGTTTACATGCATGGATTTGATAAGGAAGGTCACCCTGTGTGCTATAACATATATGGTGAATTTCAGAACAAGGAATTGTATAAGAAGTGTTTTTCTGATGAAGAGAAGAGACAGAATTTTCTTAGATGGAGAATTCAGTTCCTTGAGAAGAGTATAAGGAATTTGGATTTTAACAATGGTGGTATTTGCACCATTGTTCAGGTGAATGATCTTAAGGATTCTCCTGGACTTGCTAAATGGGAACTTAGACAAACTACAAATCAAGCCCTTCAATTGCTTCAAGACAATTACCCTGAGTTTGTGGCCAAACAGGTAAATTTAATGTCACATTATAGATTTTTATATGATGATAGTTTATGTTGATAAATTTTATGTGTAACGAGTGTTCAAATTTATCTTATTCTAAATCATTTTTATTATAAATTGTCTTTTTTAAGGTGTTCATCAATGTGCCATGGTGGTATTTGGCTGTGAATAGGATGATGAGTCCTTTCCTTACACAGAGAACCAAAAGCAAGTTTGTCTTTGCTGGACCTTCTAAATCAACAGAGACCCTTTTGAGGTGAAGACATAAAGATTCAAAATTTGATTTTCTTGGTTTATGTTGTGCTTGAATTTTGAATAATTTTGATATTTTGGCCTTTTGTAATTTCAGCTACATAGCTCCAGAGCAACTCCATGTGAAGAATGGTGGATTAAGCAAAGATGGTGAATTTGGAAATTCAGATGCTGTTACTGAGATCACAATAAAGCCAACATCAAAACATACTGTGGAATTTCCTGTTACTGAGGTGAGTTTTTCTTTGTTTTTTTTTTGTCTAAATTGATTGGTTTTGAGAATCCAAAGAATGCAGCATAGTGGTGAGAATCTTTCATAGGATTCCTCTCTTGTCAATACTATCTGATTTGTTGTTTGCTTTAATTTCATATTCTATTCAACAAATTGTGTAGGATTGAAGAAAATTCAGTAGCAAATGAAAAATTAGGAATATAAAAAATAAAATAAACAAAAGTAAAAGAAACATAGAAAGTAAGCTTCTTTTGTTAGCTATGTACTTATTGCAATGTATGGACCACTTTTGATGCTTTTGTTGATTGAATAGGTTGTGCAACAAACTAAAAATTAAAGTTAAATATAAAATTTACCTTGTAATGATTGCTAACAGAAATTTATCTATGTTGAATCAAGAGCATTCTACATTACTATACATGTATATCATGTTGGGTTTCAAGTGTGAGTTAATTAAGTCTCATATCGACTATGTATAGAAATGTTAGATTTACAAGAGAGGTGATTCATTTACCTAATGCCTTTAAGATTTTGGGTGAAGATGTGGTGTCTCCCACTTCTGTGGTCTTGGGAGCATTCACCATTGTTTCTCCCGAAGCTCCCCCGGACTCCCTAACATATCAAGGACTTATGAAACATGAATACTACTTTAGATAAAAGTGAAAAGGCAACTTGTAGTATATTAAGAGGCATGTTATAGTCTGCATATTGTTTATTCTTAGAATTAGTTGGTGATGGTTATAGTGTGTACTACTAGTTGGTTAGATATTAGAAAAATGCTGAATTTTTTTGCCTTGATATATGCTTTGAAATTTTTAATGGGAAATTTTGCAGAAATGTTTACTGTCTTGGGAGGTGAGAGTAATAGGATGGGAAGTGAGCTATGGTGCAGAATTTGTACCAAGTAATGAAGAAAGCTACACTGTGATTGTTCAAAAGGCTAGAAAAGTGGCATCATCAGAAGAACCAGTGCTTTGCAACAATTTTAAAATTGGTGAACCTGGAAAAGTTGTTCTTACCATTGACAACACAAGTTCTAGGAAGAAAAAGCTCTTGTACCGTTTGAAAACCAAGTCTTCACTCTCTGACTGAGAAAAATCATTATGTATGCACAATTGCAGGACCTGAATTGTTTTGTTTGCTTCTTTTTAATTCCTGCTTGCTGTTCATATCTTATAATTTTGATGATTATTATGTGTACAATCATATCTATTTTTTGTAATTTTCTTTGCTATTATTTATTGTTGACATTTTGTTATCTTTGAAGATAAATATCAAGGTCCATTTTGTTTAATGGTTGATTTTTTGTAACTTGTAAGAAGGATCACTTATTTTAACATAGTTTTGTTTATAACATAAACCAGAATGACCAATATTACAAGCCAAGTACCATTCACAAAAGCTCTATTGACCCATACATACCATAGCACATCTTTTGAGTTCCATACATGCCAACCTTGGTAGAACACTTCTCAAATGTGTAAAATTGTCCAAATACAAAGACATTGAGAGGGTGAGGGTCCCAAATATATTCAATGCCCAGCATTATAGTGCATACTTTAACTTTTTATGCACCGAATTTCATCATAAAAAGTTCACTGATTGCTCCAACCTATAGTTTTTTTATCTAGTATTTAAATACTAGTATGCTTTATGTGCCTGTTTTAATTCCTTTTTTCAAACAAACTTTTGATGCATTCAAAGCATGAAGTGCTGGACGAAGACCATCATTTAGACCCAGCAAGCAAGGCATCCAAGTTACTAAGATACTTATACAAATGTTTTTGTTTCTTTGGTTAGGTAAAAGCTAAGGCATGAAACATCTTTGTACTTTTTCATCATTCATCAAGATTGACAAATCAGGAATAACTTTATTTATATAAATAAATGGAAACACTAATTTATTCAGTTTTTAAATATTTTATGACTTTATGTGACAATTGAACTTACCTTTAATTTCTTTCTGTTATTTTACCCCCTAATTTTGAAGAGCTCAAATCTTTTGAATGCTTGCAACTTGCAAGAATCATTTCTCTTTTACTGGTCACATACTACATTATTTAATTTAAACCATAAAAATGTTAAACATGTATCTATGTATACATAATTCAGTTGATAATTAAGAGTACCATGTTAAATATGCATAGTTCAGTGTGTTCCAATATTTCTTAAAAGAAGTGTGTTCCAATAAGTAATAAACTAGACATAATATTAATTAAAACTCATTAATTTAAAGAAATTAAAATTAAGTGACTAATGAATGTTGGTTAAATTAATTAGTAAAATGTTGGTCTATACTCTACATAAGTGTAGGGTGTGAACATCTTTTTAATGATTTTGTGAGTATCTCTATAATCTAAACATATAGCATCATACCTTTGAATTGATGTATAAGTGTTGAGGACCTATAGGTAACCAAAAGTCCAAAACATTCTTCCACACGAAAATATATGAAACTAATTAAGCGGTGGTAAAATCAAATTAAAAGAGTCTCACGAACTTAAGCTCAGTTGTTACTAGAACATTACCGCTTATCAATTTTATAGGTAGAATTTCTAGTTAAAAAAACAAATTAAGCGGTGTTGACCGATAACCGATTATTATATGTCCATCTCCCAGTGTAGTACATGCTCACAGTGGCAACTCACAAGTGTTCAATTTGTGCACACGTTACAGTTTTGTATGATAATGAAACTCATATATGTTACTGTACATCTTTGCATACTCATATGCATCTTTATTTGCCACTACGACACGTTATACATGTATGTTTTCTAGCAAGTCCCATAATTTCACTATATATAACAAAAACATAAGAGCTACATTTACTTCAATTTGA
Organism: Trifolium dubium; assembly: GCA_951804385.1. Classification (NCBI taxonomy): domain Eukaryota; kingdom Viridiplantae; phylum Streptophyta; class Magnoliopsida; order Fabales; family Fabaceae; genus Trifolium; species Trifolium dubium. The sequence goes on along the minus strand of OX638075.1, from coordinate 3,426,583 downwards.
GCTAAAGTACTTAGTATAAATTGTATTTGAATTTGTGTGTTCTATACTAGTTAGAAATTATAACTGTTCATCATGGAGAGGAAAACACTCGGATTTTTGTTTATGCTCTTCCTTCTCTTGGCAGCTGGTAACAAATTAATATATACTCTTTCACTAATTACTTTTATATAGTAATAAATTCTAAATTCTATACTTTGAATGTGAGTTTCATTACTAATAAACTATTATATATATGTATACAGATCTTGCAGTGAAGACAGTAGAGGCACGAGCACGACAGTGTGAGTCACAGAGAGGAAGATGTATAAGTGACACCAACTGTGCATCGCAATGCAGGGGAGAAGGTTTCACCGGTGGCGATTGTCGAGGCCTCCGTCGCCGCTGCTTTTGTACCAGAGATCATTGTTAGTTAGTTCAACAAATTATGTATGAAGCTAGCTTCAATAACTCCATCAATCATAAATAAATTAATAGCACTAACTAACTCATGATACATGTGTTACTTAGTTAGCTGGTGTTATTATGCAGCCACAATATATATTATGATCATATATATGTGATCTCTAAGTATGTGTAATCTATTTTATTGACCATATATTGTATGGCAATAAATTTGGTGTATCTCCCAAACAAAATTCCATTTCTCTTTTTTTTATATAGATGATAAAGTCATCGTAAACTTTCACACAACAATAAAATAGAATAATTAAAGATCGAACTTAGAACACACAACAAAATTTCATTGGAAGATATCTTCCGAACTGGGTTCATAAGATAACTTACAAACTGGGCTAGTAGTAAGTAAATGTATATTATTCTTATTATTGTTGCTGATCGTTTTCCACTCGTCGTCCTTCGCATTGTTCAGCGAAGGAGAAAGGATCGACGAAGGAGAAAGAGTGGATTTGAAATCTTAAGTAATAGATTTTATATTAGGCAATGTGGTTTTGGTAGATACGATACAAAATAATACCGTTTTCAGGTCATACATATTGAAATTTTTATTTTTCTAAACTGAGGACATTTTCAGGTTTTTAGGGGGTATAAGAGCAATTTCAGGAGGCTAAAAAGCAAATTTTATTTAAAGCTCACTAAGTGTGTGCCGATGGTGTATGACATGAAATTTTGTTCTGTGCTTCAGCCTCAAAATTTTCATTTTTGCCCTTTGAATATGAAAGACCCTTAGAATTTGAACCAAGTTTAGAAAATAGAATCAGAATTGAGATGAGCGGATATTTAATTTAGAAAATAGAATTCGAAAATTTCAAATTTCTTGTACATTCAATTCTTAAACTTAAAAATAGAATCCTTTGTTAGAAAAGTTTTTATTTTTTAAAAAATGGTATACAAATTCAAATAAAATTTGTCACTTATCAAAAAAAAATTTGTTGAAATTTAATTTTTCTACAAAAAAACAATTTATTTATTCTGGTAGAGCATATCATATTTAAACATAAAATCAAAATCACTACAAATAAAAAAAAATTGTGTATTCATTCCATTTAAATCAGTAGAGTATATTATATATAAACATAAATTCAATATCATAGGATAAATTTTTGAATATTTTTTTAGCATTATTTTTTATAGGCAAATATAATTATTTATTAAAATGACAAAAATAGACAAAAGTTAAAGTACAAATGAGCATACGAGAAATATCTACAAATAAAATTCAAACGTCTTAAAATAGATAAGATTGTAAAAGCCGTCAAAAGAAAAAACAAACAACACCAAAAATATAAAAACAAACACCTCAACTCTAAAAAACAAGACCACTCTATAATTACAAACACAAGAACACCCAACACCTAAAAAAAAGAAGAAAGATAAGATCTTTCATAAATTAAAGAATGAAAGACATCAAAAGGACCCCAAACCAAAGCCACTTATGTCTGAGACCCAGAATCACAACAACATTTTTTGAGCATTGAAGTTATTAATAATGTAAAAATGATATATTCATGTCCATAAATATTATCATAAAATTAAAATAATTGGATTATTCATGTCTTCAAATTTATACTGTCGACAATTTTTTTTGTAAGGATTAGAATATCCACTGTCAGACGAGCAATGACTATTTATCTAGTGTCATGCGTCTGGCATTGCATGTGTTATGGACTAGGCCCAATATAGATCGGATCCATTTCACTCCGCCCGTGTCGAGCAGGCACAATAGTGAGTGGTCTATTGCCACGTCATAGAATCTTCATTCTGTAATGGCCGACCACGAAATGATGAGTATTTATTGTTAATCATGGCTCTTCAGCCAGATTCTGCCAGTCATTGATGAGAGGGGTGAATTTTCACCCCCTCATCAATGGTCTTGGCTCAGCACTAAGACTACATATATGCCATTCCTCACAATGACACAGATATCACAACCGTGCACAACTCTCCTCCGCTTCAACAACTGCGCACGATGATGCTTTCGGCTGGTCGACACTTCTGGTCAGACAAGATCAACATGTTCTATTTTTTCGATCTTTTGCAATTTCAAGGGAATATTTAACATATTTAATATAATTTTTTATAATTAAATACATTAATTTTCCTTGATTAATTTTATCATATATTTTATAGCAGAAGAGGTATAAGTATATATATAACTTTCACTAAAGTCACTTACACACTAGGCATTGTTTGGGTGAGTATTAATAAAGAAATTGAAATCATAGTGTTGGAATTTCCAGGGAGCCTACAACGCTTGAATAAATCAACACATTAAAAGTACAATTACACAGATATATGTAGTTGAAGACTAAATCTTCACTTAAAATCTTAATCACTTACAAAATCTACTCTTATAAGTAGATTAAAAAAAGAAAAAAGATGTATTCTCTCATTCTAATATTAGAGTACTTTATGTTAAAGAAATTGAAGGTAGCGGTGGTAGTGGTAAAAGCAAAAGAACAATGTTACCGTGTGGCAGGTGAGGAGCGTTTCTTATGCACACGTTGCAGCTTTGCATGTTAATCAACATATTTAATAAATAACCATCTTTGCATACTCACATGCATCTTTATCTGCTCCTTCGACACGTTATATATGTATGTTTCCATGCAATATTAATTCATTATATAAGAACATCATAAGATTCACATTCATGTACAATTTCACTTTTCAACTCAATTACCACTAAAACTACACTCTATTCATTCAAGTTTTGTGTACTACTACTACTACTACTGGTGATGGAGAGAAAAACACTCAGCGTTTTGTTCATGCTCGTCCTTCTCTTAGCCTCTGGTAATTAACTAACAATAATATTTATATTATCTTTGGATTAGGATGATGATATTTAATGAATGAATGAATGAATGAAATTGAGATGAAATTAAATGTACTATATATTATGCATGCAGATGTTGCGGTAGAAGGTCGAAGGTGTGAGTCACAGAGCCACAAGTTTAAAGGAAAATGTTTTAGTGACACCAACTGTGCATCGGTATGCAGGGGAGAAGGTTTCACCGGTGGTGATTGTCGAGGCTTGCGTCAACGCTGTTTTTGCACTAGGAATTGTTAGATCAAATCAAACATATCATCCAACCTTATAATTAATTAATTAAATAAATATATAGTAGCACTAAAGGTTGGATGATCAAGTATGAATGTATGCCACGATCAAGTATTACCCATCTCTAAGAAATAAGAATGCTTATTTCAATTAATGCCATTCCAAAAATATATGTTCATTTTATGTCAAATTATACGTTCATCAAATTAAATATTTTGGAGTTCTTATGCACATTATTCAATTAAACTTCAACATGTAGAGATATTGGGCCTACAGGGCCCGTGTTAAATAAAGTGCGGCCTATTTATGTCAACTTCTTTAACTCAAACAACAATATATCGTAATTCATGCACTTTATTAATGTTTTTCAAACCCCCTTATTAGTTATTCATGTCATTTCAAAGCAAGAAGCAAATTATTCATGTCTTTTTCTTTGTTTTGATTCTTAAATTACTCTTCATCTTATTATTCAGAAAATAATCAAACAAATGAATTGAACAATATACCTTATCTAACAATTTAATTAAAGCATTAGATATTTGAATTCTTCTTTTTATTTTTCATAACTTACACTTTATACCCATCAATCAATAACGTTTAATGTTGAGGTAACTTTATATACACAAACATGTATATAGAAAAAGTTCTTGTACACTATAAATATTTTATTAATTTTGAGATGATTATTTACATTTCAATTTTAAAATATGAACAGGTATATATAGCTGCACTATCTTTAAGATATATAGCCTTAGTCATTGCAAGCATGGTCTAACAAACTTAACAATTAAATTTATAATTAATTTGAATAGAAAGAGTTCTGCAATTGAATCACCATATTTTTTTAGGTCTAAATTGAATATCTTTCACTTGGTGCAAAAGTAAAGAGATTAACTTCTCGAGTTTTCAAAGAACTCAAATGAAAAACCATTGACTGAACCCTGAACTAAATTTTAAGAGGCTTGTAACACTAAACAGTTTGAATATTGAATAGTGACACACTACTTAACCAACAACATCCTTCCCACTCAACTCTCCCTCCTTTATCAAGTCAAATTAGGCTCTGATAAATTTATTTGGAGACTGTGAGTGTTAGGAATTAGGATAGCCACGACTTGAATGTTTACTACTATATTTTTTTTGGTTACAAAAGAGAAAAGGAGACAAACTAAAGAAAAAAGAAAGAAACAGAAATAAGGATTACTCTCGAGTAAAAATTACTCTGAAAACGAATCTAGCAACTCATTAGAAGGTGTATTAATTTTCACTAAAAGAGTCGTTAACAGAGCACTATCTTGGTCAAACATCTGCAGAGGCGTTACCTTTGATTTTAATTATATGGATAGAAAATTAAAATATCCCAAAATATATAATGTGATTTTAATTTTATTTTAATTCATGTTCACTATACAAACAAAGTGCATTTAATTGAATTCTTCATTTATAACAAGATGGAATCAGATTCTATATGTCTTGCTCGTTTGATGGTAAAAGATTAATTTTACAGAGTAAAATATTAAAAAGTGGAATGGAAAGTTCGAATTAGACAATTAATTTAGAGATAAGAAAGTCATTAGTCACTACTTGCATTTTTCTGTCAACATGAAAAAATTCGTCAACCAAAATAAGATGCTTCCATATTAATTAAACTAATCAATGATAAATTAATCATGGAATATATGCCACGTGACGGTTGAATAGCTGCAAAATATACTAACCTCGCACTTATGGGGTGTTCCTAATCCAATAGGACCCACATAAGAAAATCATGTACAAGTATGACAAAGCTAAAAGACTCATCATATATAAATAATATAATCCAAGCACACTATGAATATACTAATCCCCTCTGCTTCACAATATATATGTTAATTTTAGAAACAAAAGTTTCACATAAGAATTCAATTTTTTTTAGTAGCGTTTATGAATTTAATTTTATTCTCTCCCAAAAAGCTGTCAATAATTAACAATCTTATAGTACCTAGTGCGTGTCAATTGGACTGGATTAAGTTCCAGTCCAATTTACAATTTAATTGGTCCGACTGGCCCATTCTGTCCGGTTTTGATTAGTTGGTTTTTAATTAAGACTAATGATAGTAGTATATAAATGCTACGATATTTTATAATTTGAAAATAAAAATCATACTTGAAAAAAAAAATGAAAACATTATAAATAAGAATAAGGTGAAGAAGTTGAAAAGCATGATAATGGAGTGTGGCATGAAAGAAGCAAAGCATAGAATAGAAAAGAATGGCCCACAGCCCCACACTCCAATTCCAAAAGATGAGGTAGGAATAGGAAAAACATGGATAGAATAGAAGAGAAGGGAGGTGGGTTACCAACTTCCTGAGATTCTTGTCATTATTTTAATGCTTTTTTTATTTTTTATTTCTAGCTACTAGTGATTCTAGAAGCAACAAAAAACTAGTAGTAAAGTATAGGAAGGTGAGGCTTACCAACCATGTTCATAGAAATTGACATAGCCGGCCCAAAATGACATAAATGCATGTGTTGGATGCAAATGCAAATGGGAGGTTGGTTGAAGCTTGAAAACGACCAATTGTGAATGATATATACACTTAATTAAGTAATGAGAATATTACTGTATGCAAAGAAATCAAAAGTATAAAAGAAAATTTGAATCAATAAAAGTTAACAATAATGTATTTAACTTAAATCTTAAAATTTGAATTAAATATATCAATTTTTGTTAACTAAATTCTTTTGTGTATTTAGGACCGAAGAAAGTAGTAATATTATTTTACTATATTACTAATACTTCTGCAATTTTTAAGAGATAATTTTTTTTTGACACATGGAGGAGATCAAATTTTTATAAGACATTTGTAAAATACTATATAGTCATTAAAACGACTACAAATCTTAGTTTAATTAATAGAAATGTCAAAATTATAAAGTTGGATGTTTATAATCATAGTTTGAACTGTGTATCCTACACTACTTTAAGTATGTAAATTTTCAAACATCTTGTTTATTTGTCTGTGTACCATAAAAAAATGGTCATTGAAACAATTGTAATTAATATCATACATTACTTTTCATACTGTTTACACTCTAAAAGCAAATTTTCTATATTTTTAATCCTAACTACGTGTTGTTAGAAATTATCCCAAATCAAATTAGCTGACTTAATAGATCAAATACTAAGGGTGAAGATAGAAAATAAAAAGTAAATTTTCTATATTTTTAGTCCTATTTTGGTATTCCACCTAGTAGTTGAAACAAAATAAAGGCACACGGCCATAAACAATGTTTGATCTTAAGAATGGATGGTAGGGGAGGTTACTCATAAAACCAGCATTGACAAGAGTGAGTGGAGTAAGTTAAAGAACGCTTCTATAACTTTTATTATATAGTCCCCCATAAACGAGTAATTAACTAATTATGTCTCATTATAAGTGCCCTATTTATGTTGTGCACTGTTCTTAAAAATAATAGTTGTATTAGTTTTAGTTGGTAATTAGTATCATTTATTAAAATAATTTTATTACTCCAATAATTGAATGTTGACATGTGTTAAAAATTGAAAGATAGAACTACTCCCTCCGGACACAAATATAAGCAAAAAATCCTTTAAAACTTTGGACACTATTATAAGCAAATTTAACTACCTTTGAAAATAATTAATACTACTATTCCAAATATACCCTTATTTAATTTTACCTTTTTTAATGCATTTGTTTTACTTTTACAAAAGTATGTGATTTCCAAGAAGAATCAAATGGGTAATATAGTAAACTTAACTATATTTTACACTAAATCAAGAAAATTAATTATACTTAACTGAATCTCTTAAACACCGCGCAAACAGTTTTTTTTGCTTATACATGTGACCGGAGGGAGTATTTTTTAAAACTTTGTGCTTTTAGTTAAAGATTAATTAAGATATGTCTATGTACATGCTCACTTTTTATTCACCTAAGGAAATAAAGTAGTCTAGAATTTGAGATGGACTCTAATATTAAACGTTTCTATTCTCTATCAAATGCATTTGTGGGGTGCTCGCGTTTTCTCTTATAGTATATATTGTAGTCAACAGAATAATTAAGTGAAGGGAAATTCAATAAAACAAATATATTAGTAAAGAAAGTATATATACAGATAAATACATCTATTATTTAGTCAAAAAAAGATAGATCTATCATAAGAAGAAAAATATTTTAACTCAATAATTAATGTATTAAAAAGTAAATATTTTTTTAAGATCAGCTAGTCCTGTATCAATATTCTAAAAAAGATAGTCTAGTAAGTATTTATTTTGAGAAAGAAAAGAACATGAACAAAATAATTTTATTAAATGGAAGAAATAGGTGGAAAGATAGTGGAAAGGTGGAAAACCATAGGGCATAAAAAGTTGAGAAAACGAGTCATTAATTATATGATCATGAGTTTTTTTTTAGGTGAACCGATGAAAATGTTTGGTAGCTATTGCCTGTTTTAGACAATTGGATCAATGAACCATGTGAATTTAGGCAAAAAGCATTTGCTTACAACATATAGACCATTTATTTATCCAAAGGAAGTTTGGTCTGATCTTAAAGCTGATGTCAAATCCAACTAATTCTATGAGAGTAGTAGTTGCTAAACTAGTAATTTACATTAGTCAAACCGCAATAATGCAATTGAATCAACAAGAAAATAAAGAAAGATGCTGAAAGGAAAAAAAATCAAGCCTAAATTAAAAACGAATTATGTTTGGTGCCACTTGTTTGTCCGATAATCATGTTTACTCTATAAAATATGTTATTTAATTAGCATTGATGCACGGGAATATTTGAGTTTGAAGAAGTAAATTTTTGGCGAATAATTAAGATTAAATAGTATGTTTTTTTTGGTCAATAAATATGCTTAATTTTTTTTGTTCTTCAATATACTAACTTTTAGAATGGTTATGCACTTCAACATTCATTCATGGTCACAATATGATTATTATACACTTATTGTATTGGGCTTACAAGGCACTAATAATGAGGCCTAAACCAACTTAGTTAGTTACTAACTTGCACATAACTAATTAACTTAACTACTCCTAACCAACCTATGCTTGCACTACAAGCAACACGTTACATTGAATTACATTTCAACACCATATCTTAATTCAAAACTGACTAAGCTAATTAATTACATTGAGCATCTCCCTCATTTCCTTGATTTTTTCAATCGTCAATGGATTTTGGTCGATACATTTGCTGCTTGGTCTTCAATTCTCCAATAGGTTAGTGTGATCTTGCCTTTGCTCACTTGGTCTCTAAGAAAAATAGAACTTGCTCTCTAAATGTTAGCTCCTCCCATGAGCTATATGAAATGTCTCCAATTAGGGATTGGCGGATTGCATGCAATCAAATGTCTTGACATTCTGCAGTGCAAGCTAAGATGAATTCAACATGATAATAAGATTTTGAAATAAGAAAATTGATGAGTTCTTCAAGCACATAGGGCTATATTCCAATTGCAAAGTATAGAACACGAAATATATGTCAAAGACTTGAATTAACAATCTCAGTAATACATTTTTCATTCTTAAGATTTTAAAAAATATATAGTAATTTTTTTTAAAGATAGAATTTAGAAAGAAAAAATAAAATTGGTTTAGTAGTTAGACTCACATACTAGAAGTCTAGAGAAGTGAATAATATGAAATTTTGACCTCTCCTATAATACCACACTATCTGAGTAGAAATAAATTAAAGTTAAAGAATTAATTACACACATGTTTTAAATAAAATCTTTTATACACCTTTAATTAATTATTTTGAATAGCATTTAATTTATCATTTTTTGGGTATATATAATAAATTCCAATTGGGCTAAAGTAATTTGAAAATCTAATATAAATAGAAAAACCTAAATTCATATAGCATGTAAATGACATGTAGAGTTTGTTGAGAATTAATGTGTCTTTTTTCTAAATAGAAAAAAATTTAATGTCTATTTATGAAATACTTCCTCTATTCCACTATTCCAAAATATAAAGTAAAAAAATAATCTCACTTATTAAGAAAATATAGTTATGATAATTTGAAATATAATTTTGTGGGGTTTTTCTTGAAATAAGTTGCACAAGAAGATTAAAATCATTTTCTATTAGTTATTGTTTATTGATAAAATGAGAGAGAAGAAAAATTAAATGCAATTTGCATTTAATTTTATGGGAATAAGAAAAAATATATTCTTGAAAATGATTTTTTCCTTATGTTTTGCGACAAAAATAAAATGATTTTTTCTCCTTATATTTCGGGACGGAGGGAGCACCATAATATTATTTAATTAATTAGTTAATTTCAAATTTAAGAAAATCACCTTGTCTTAGACATAGAGTAAGAGAGAAAGAAATAGTAGGAAATAAGGATGAAAATGGCATAATGATAATATAAAAAAGAGAGAGAGAGAGAGAGAGATCTCATCTGAGAAAACAAAAAGTAGAGGTAGGTAGCTACCCAATGAAAGGAAGCACATAATAAAGTAAATTGTAACCACTCGTATTTTCTTTCTCACCAACTCGGTCAATCACTTTGAGAAAAAGAAGCTCTCCGAGTCAATTGCACCTTTCCCTCTCTCTACAACCTCCCATCCCATTTATATTCTCTCTTCCAACTACATCCATCGATCAGATACGGAAGGAGGGACGGACTACTACCTAATTCTCTTTCTTTCTTTCTTTCTTTCTTTCTTTCTTTCTCTCAGCAACACAACACAACACAACCAATAATAATCATTATGGGTCGATCCCCTTGCTGTGAAAAACAACATACCAACAAAGGCGCTTGGTCTAAAGACGAAGACGACCTTCTCATTAACTACATCAAACTTAACGGCGAAGGTTGTTGGCGTTATCTTCCTAAAGCCGCTGGTAATATTAATTCATTACTATCATATCATATCACCTTTATTTAACTATCTATCTAAATCATCATCATTTCTCAATCTCTTAATTATCATTTCACTAATTTACCACATAATAATATATATACAGGCTTGGCTCGATGTGGCAAAAGTTGTAGACTCAGATGGATTAATTACCTTAGGCCTGATCTCAAGAGAGGAAACTTTACTCCTGAAGAAGATGAACTCATCATTAGCCTCCACACTGCTGTTGGTAACAAGTATGTATATCCCTCCATGGCTCCATTCTTTCTCAATTTCAGATCAAATACATCATAAATTTTTTATGATGTAACAATATAACTTTCATTTTATATTTATTTTTTGTGATTAATTAATTAATTATTAATCAATTATGCTTTGTTGTTTTTCAGATGGTCTCTAATTGCTCAAAAATTGCCCGGAAGAACTGACAATGAGATCAAGAATTATTGGAACACACACATCAAGCGTAAACTCCAAAGCCGAGGAATTGATCCTTCAACCCATCATTCACTTAACCGCGCTGCAGCCGCCACCACAGCTGCAGCTAGTACTTCCTCAACAACAACAACCTCTGTGGCCGCTGCTTCTACTGCACCGTTGCATGTGGTCCCCACAAACAACGAGAGCAGTAGTAGCAGCCAAAGCCACAACAAAATCATCAAGAGCGAGTTTCCTAATATATTCAGTACTACGAGTGACTGTCTGAAACAAAAGTTTGTTGTAACTGATTCTGGTAACGCCGGTGGTGTTGAAGATTCAGTTTCAAATAGTAGCAGCGGCGTTACCGTTGAAGAAATAGCTTATCTTCCTCCTCCTCCTCCACTTCCACAAATCAACTTGGAACTTTCATTAGCTATACCTACAGTTCAACAGCCACAGATGCCCCAAGGTGTGTGTCTTTGTCGTCAAGCTAATTTAAGGTTACCAGTTGGTGGTAGTAATCAACCTTGTAGATGCATGAACACCACCATGCCTATTGTTAAAGCTTCTGCCGTTGCTTCACCACCTGCTACCAATGGCGCCGACTATGGTTATTTTAAATTCTTTGGAGCCGGAATTCTCAAGTTTTGATTAGGAATTTGGGAAGCGTAGAAGTAATTTAGATTTAATCTGATGATATCTTTTGGAATTAATTATTAATTATAGTATTACATCTTAGTTGTTAATGTTGTGACTTGTGACTGATACCAACGTTAACGACACAACAGTTGTTAGTTGTAGAATCGAATTTTGAAACTTTTTGATTATTTTAGTTTTATTAATTATTTCATATATGTGCTATGGTTGACTGTTGAACAGAAGTCTTTACCATATTTTGGCCTATAAATTTTGGTGGTACTTTTTATCATGTTCTATCTCCGTTTTGATATCTAATTTTTAAGATTATGTTTTGTTTTATTTTTTGACTAGTCGACGGGTGTTTAATCAAACATTTCAATTGAGTTGATGAACAAAATCCAATTGTTGAAGTAAACTGTTTTTGTGTTTTTTATATATGATTTAAGATTGCAAATATTTTGATACTAGCTAGCATAAATAAATATCGTAATTAATTAACCATGTATAATATGAAAAAGCACTCCAGAATACTCATGGAGCATGTGTGAGATGGGATCAGTAGTGAATTATTACTGATTGGTCATGTGTACAACTACCAGGTCAATCAATTGAGTTTTATTGATTCTTCAAAGTTCAAAGTAATACGGAGTAAGACAATATTTGACATACAAACAAAGTACTGTATAACAGCAACAACGGGACAGTAAGTCATATTCTATTATAAAGTGAAAACATAGCAATATCGCCACATTTCATACTTCTTCCGTTCTTTTTTTACTTATCGTTTTAAAAAAAAAATCAAAATAAAAAAGTGTACTTTTGCACTTTATTTTTCTATTATACCTTTTTTTAAATATATATCATATTTTTAATTTATCAATAATTTCATACTTTTTCACAAACATTATCTATTCTTAAAAAATTGTAACAAATTTTATTTAAAAACAAAAAAAATTGGTATGCAATAAAAAGATTATATTGTTTTAACAAAAATAATTATACAAAATTTAGTCAATAAAATAAAATATAAAAGAGCGTATAATAGGTAAAATATAACTTAAATTGTCAAAACGACGATTAAAAATGAACAAATATTTTTTTCTAAAACGATAAATAAAAATGAACGGAGGTAGTATTTTTTTCTTTTGGAGTAGAAAATTGAGTTACACCCCATCAAAAAGATAAATAAATTGAGTTAAAGTAATTAATACTTTCAAAAAAATTAATTAAATTACAGTTTGTTATTACTATACATACATGAAAAAAAAAATTGTACCAACATGAAAATATTGCAGTAACTAATGTTTAAATATTAAACAATTTAATACTTTTTTTTTGTCAGAACAATTTAATATCTTTAGTACCAATAAAAACAAATTAATATCCCGAGTAGTTACAAATACAATCACCATATGAAAATACAAACTTAGCCAATAAATATATTAATACGTGTGAAAGAGAAATGTATATCATGGATTCGATTTTCTTTTTTAAGATTTTTCTTTTAAAACATAGTATATACAGTTTTGGTCAACATCTAGAAATAAATTGATGTATATACTTCAACCTTTAAATATTGAAAACCCTAACTAACTCAATAGGTTAATTGTTTTGATTATAATAACGCTATTAATTATTTAATTTTCTAATTGAATTTTTTATATTTTAATCCTAAAATGTGCATGTATGAAAATGTAGACATAAATATTGTTAAACGGTGAGTATAACTCAGTTGATATAGTTCAAATTCCAAAATTAGTTAGGAATCGAGATATGGATTATGATATGATCTTTTTAACTGGTTTGGTTAAATTTTAGGATAACTATTAAGTAGATAAATAAAGAATTTGAATTCTTCTCTTTGAATTTAATTGAAGGGTCAAAGAAAGACCAAATAAAAACAAGTACTAGAATTTGGTCAAAAAAAAAAACAAGTACTAGAATAAATAAAGCGAAGATTGTGAATTGCTTTTTCTGTTTTGGTCAATAAGTTTGTGAATTATTTTATTCAATAAATAAAAAAAATATGAATTGCGATTATGAAGTTTTCTCAAGCTTCTAGAAAAAAAAGTCAAAAATATATATAATTTATTGATGTAATTTTTTAAAGACAAATATAACATTATCCTTTCCTATAATAGATTAATAATAGTAGCTTATTTTACTAATGATATTTTTTAAAAACATTGAAATTTTGAAACGGAAGAAGTATTAAATCTAGTATTTGAAATAAGTTTAATTTGAAGTTCAAGTTTCTTCTAGATGCATGTGTACCTAATCTCAAGTAAACAATTAGTAGTTCTGAACAGATAGTGTACCATATATAATCGTTATCCAAATTTATAATAAATGAATGAATGTGCATATGGCCCATGTCATGTGATTTGGACAGAATGTTTAGCAACCACTACTACTAGTACTACTCACGATTTGAGAGAAGCCAAGATTGGGTGTGGTAGGTGCACTTAAATGCACACAGTCGATCAAATGAGATGGTTCAATTGAGATCAATTATTATAATTAAAGAATTAAAAATTACATTAAAAATATTTGAACGGTTTAATATAATTTTAATCTAACGAAGATAATCAAACTAGTACTATAATTTGAGTGCACCAAAAAATAATGGCACTCAATCTATTTCCAGAAGGAAGAAGGAGAAACAAAAATACAACTTGTAGAAGTGAGGAAGGTGTGTGAGAGAGTGATTAAATTGAAGAGAAGAAAGGAGGAGTCGTGTTTGGTGAGAAGTGGGGTCAGAGTCAGACATGTTGGATGGTGGCATGGTGGTGTGTGTGGTCGATCCAAGAAGAAGAAAAAGACAGTACATGAATGAATGAATGAACGAACATGTTAACAAAACAAGAAAGAGGGACTTCTTTCACTCGTGAAATCTATGAAACATCAACATTGAACCCTGTGCTTAGCTGAGTAGTGAGTAGGTTGGTTGGTATTGTATTGGTTGGTTAGGTAGCTAAATGTTGCACACGTCACCAGTTACACCTACTCTCTGTCTTTTCTCATTATCTCCTCACTTCTCATCTCCTTTTCCTATTATTTTACTCCTAAAATATACTCCTCGGTCTCTAACCAAAATCACGTTTATTAAAAAATGTTGGTAGTGTAATATTATGTCTAGTTTGTGTGTAAATTTTACTAAATTATTCTTTGTTTGTATATGTATTTAATTTGATTTTTCACATTTCAATGCAAGTTAGTGTAATAGTTAGAGGTATGTGTAGGGAAAAAAGTAATGAATGAACATAGTAATTTGTAAAGGGACTTGTATTTTGGGACTAAACTTTTTTTTGAATGGGTGCTTATATAATGGGACGGAGGGAGTAAGACTCAAATATAAGACTTAGTTGATCACCGCACGTTTGCCAATACATGATTTTGATTGCGAATATATTAGTAAAAATTATAGAAATTCGATATTTTGAAAATATGGATCTAAACAAATCAAACAATATCTTATTTAATAATATTTACGTTTATATTCTCTTAGAAAAATACGGTCAAAACAAAGTATACGAATAGTGCATTTAGTCAAACTGAATCTTATAAAATGGGACGGAGGTAATACTATCTACATCAATTATATATCAGATACATTAGTTATCTAATGAACTTTAAAAACAAAAAGAAGATTTAATACCGTTGTTGAATCATGAAACGGGGGAATCATCACATCAGAACAAATACACAAGTGAGTTTAACACCACACTTTTACTCAAAAAACATTAGTTATCACCATTTATAAATTCTACGTATCACTTTATAAGTATTCAACATTCATCGTTTGAAATTCAACTCTTACATTTGAAATACCAACAAATACTACTAAACATGCACTAAAACTCATATTATTTCTAAGTTTTAACTTGAATTCTTACTAACAAGAATTTATAAAGAAATATATTTCTCGTTTTATAAGTCAGTTTCATAAAAAGATTTACTCAACTCAATATAAAAATTTAATGTAATATGAAAATCTATCATTTCATTTGATATCATCCATAATTTTTATATCAACATCTACAAATAAATGAGGGACATCATTTACTTTATGAGTAATTAAGTTTTGTATCAACATCTACCAATATATTGTTATAAAAATGAGTCTATAAAAGTTTATACCTACCTCTTCAATGAATCAGCTGCTGACTTTAATTTTATATATAATACAGTAGATAATTTGAATTAGTATAAAAAGAGTCTATGTTTGTGTAAGAAATAAAGTAGTAGTAGTAGACTAGTAGTAGTAGATGAATACATAATATAGTAGCGTGAGGAGGGAAAGGTGTAGTTCCAGAAGGTTTATTAAGAAAGAAAGAAAGAAAAGTCCCACGTTACGTTACTCGCACCTAATTCTTTCGTTTTCATGACCCTTTCACTCTTACAACTTGACACTTGGAGGACTTTTCTCTCTCTACGATTATTGTTTTGTTTCATTGCTTTGGTCAATCGTCAACTACATGAGTATGTGTGTTCGTGACTTGTCATCTTCAGTTGAGGCCTCAGCTCCAATTTCTCCTTCAACATTTTTGTTTATTTCAGTTACTCAATCATTGCTATAGTACGGTTTTAACTACTAAATGCATTCATTTCATTAGGCAAGTAAGCAAAAATTGTACGGGACTCATTCAGTCTAAGTACATTTGAGTAAGAGAAAGCCGAAAGATAAAGAGGTTGGACGTCATGACTGAAGTTCAAACCCCGACCTCTCCATTTTATGAGTTTTCAATGACTTTATTATTTCATATACGCACCACGAAAAATGATAAAGAAATAAACTAGAATTTGGCTGCGAAGGGTACAAACTATTGGACTTAAGTCGCCTCTACTATTAGGTTCACACAGTTACACATTGTAATCGATTTTGATCATTGTTTTATTAAGCAACCAATAGATTAATGTTAAACGAACTAAACCATTGATTTAAGATTAAACAATCATAACTATTATTGCGCCACAACTACAACAAAGAATCTCATTCCAAAACTTTTCTGATGTTAGGGTTTTGGGTAAATTTTGAAAGACAATAATAAAATTGCAAAAAAAAAAAACCCTGATTCATAAAGAACCGTAATATTTGTACATGCACATACAGGCTATTGGCATAAGATATTGCACCATTGCAAAACTAAGTATATTTTGCTACACAAATAAAATGCTATTCATAATTTCTATAGCAAATCAACCGCACTGAAAGTTATTTTTCCAAGGGGCATTTTGTTTTTTGTCAAGAAAGAAAAGGCTACTGAAAACAAAACACACAACTGACATAAAAGAAACATATCTATTTACATCAGAAATGGGAGCCTCGAGTTGGACGGCAAACATGATTCCTTTTACAAGCATGCTCTTCACTACGGTGCTGTGTCCGACATGCATATCCATACCAGCAATCTTCTCTTTCTGATGCTTCTGGTGGGAGAAGCTTTTGTAATACACACAAACAATAATCAAAACAGTCAATTTTGCACACTCTAAGTAGTTTCATTTAGCATATAAATTTTTGTAGTACATAAAAATTGTGATATCGTCTTTTAGTTCAGCAAATTCTAAGAAATGCAATTAGTTTCTTTGTAATTTTGATATTAGATTGCATAAATTGTGATAAAAAAGCCAACAAACTAAAAGCAAGGCAACTAATTAAATATTTTCAATTTTATTGGGATCAAAAATATATTTAACTATATATAACTGTTTACGAGGTGATAAATTATATTTAGTTTATCACTTGAAAAAACCACACATTGCTAAAGGCTGAAAAAAGTCGATTATGCTTAAGAAAAGACAAACTTATGATAATGCTTTAAGTTGAAGATACTTACATGTTTGGGTATAGAAACGCGAAACCAGTACAAGAGAAATGACACCAACTTCGGATAACAATCACTGCATGATTAAAAGAATGCATTATGAATATGCAAAGGTGAGAATGATAATCATACATTTGATTCCACGCAGTACAACAGTCAGTTGTTATGAGTATATGAATTGGTGCACGGTGTTAATGTCTTCAAATAGAGTTACAAAATAAACAAGAGTTCAATATGAAACTTTTACTTGGTACATACAATAATTTTGTTTAAATTGCAACAAGTTGATCAAATTGTCATTCCATTATTTATGGTGGGCATTCCAGGAGTAGGATTGCATCTCCAACGAAAATAACACAAACTCAAAACATATAATATAAACAAATGAATCAAAATGACTCGAGTTGTAAAGGTATGTATTGTGTTACATAATTATTTACAACCTTCAATAACATAGGCTGTGCCCTATTACAACATTTAGGTAAAACCACTTTGGCTGAATGATTCAGTACAGAGCATACCTGCATACAGGAGTCCCGGCAGTAATGGTATCTGCGTGATTCAGCATCATTCGTGTTGTATCTGCCGAGAGAAAGAAAAAAACCATGTATAAATCAATATCTAATGACACCATTGATGTACATCAGATCAAACAGTTTATGCAGTGAATATCTTTTTGTAGGAATATTTGGCAAAATCTACCACACTCAATTGAGCATTGAGCTCAGCAAGCTAATGCAAAACAGCAATCCAAGTGTGTTTGGTCAGCCTTTTCTTTTCATTTTCGGATATGTTTTCACAAGTAACTACAAAAATATCACCTTGTTTACATTTTGTTTCCTTCATGAAATTACAAAAACAAGCGACAAAGTCAAGACAAGGTTCCATTTTTGTAATCATCAGTTAAAACATCTTGTTAGGATATAGATATAGGAGAATTGCTTAGTTAAGGTTATTTTTAGAAATAGGGAGTTGTGTAGTTAGAATGTGGTATCTTTTGAATATTGTAAAGTTTGTGAATAGAGTCGCACAACTCTATCGTGAAGGGGAAACCATTGGTGGAGAGATGTCTCCTATTCTTTCTTATTTTCTTCATTTAATTGTTCTTTCTATTCCATTCAAAAGCAATACACCCTTCAAAAAATCAGAAGTACTTCTCATTAACAATCATAGGAAAGACAAGTTTATCACATTACCAATTTCTCTGTTATTCAACTTTACTATCCACTCTGATATGACATCCGGCAATGTCCTCCCCATTTGTCTTATGCAACTTTCAGTAATCTAGAAGGCCACAAAAGATAATCATATTAAAAAGCGATCCACGCGAAAACAGTCAAACCAATAAAAATACAGTTATCCATAAATGCATACTTTCTGCTCGTGCACATTCTTTTCATGGACTAACAAAGGAATTCCTGAGATAGTGTGTTCAGAGACCTGCAAAGAAAAATACAGGCAAAGATCGTAAAAGTGACCATTACATCATATCCAAAGCCTTTAGCTCCAAACGAAAAGAGGAAAAGTATTTTGCATATTTAACTAGATGATGGAATTGACAAAAAACATCCACCATGTAAGGGAACAATAATTACATAGAAATATAAGAACTCTACAAAATGCAACTTTCATAAAAATAAAAATAAAATATCATTAACAAATGTTATAAACAAAGTGGCCCATACAGGTTTTAAAGTATCCTGGGAACAAACAGGATAAGAGCTGCTCCTAGATACCCCAAGAGCATCCCAGTAAGCTCCACAAAATGGTCTATCACATCCTATGCCTACAAGAAAAGACTAGGAATTCTATGACATTTTTAATGAATAAATTGAATA
Organism: Trifolium dubium; assembly: GCA_951804385.1. NCBI lineage: Eukaryota > Viridiplantae > Streptophyta > Magnoliopsida > Fabales > Fabaceae > Trifolium > Trifolium dubium. The sequence continues at coordinate 3,407,449 of OX638075.1, read as the reverse complement.
ATATAGCTCACCATAAAAAAAAGATGAAAAAACAAAAAAAATTTACTCAATTGCATCAGCCTGGATATAATGATAAGACACAAGTTAAGCAAATACATAAAACTAATCATAAGTTAAATCATAAATGATGACTTACAATATTGAGGAACACCAAGACCATTACGGGAAGGCATCATTCCTCCACATGCTTGACATTGGAGATGAAAAGTGTTCTGATTGCATCGAAACCCACCAACAGCAGTAACTAAATTGCAAGTAAAATAGTTAATTCAGCGAGTATGATGAGACAAAAACATTAAGAAAGAGGTTACAAATTAGAATTTTCTTGTACTATTTTGTTTTATCATGACTACTGACATAAATTGTGGACAAAGTCAGCGCAGAATCACAATAGCTAATTGGGAGTACCCACACACAAAATTCGAATCCTTTTCAGGTCCGATAAGTCATTTAAAAAAGATAAGCTTCAATATCATCAGTCTAACTCTAAGCACCATTCTTTCTTTTTTTGGTTAAACCAAGGTATCCACGCGCAACTGCAGAGACTAATCCCTCAAGGTAATTGAGATCCATTTAAAGGGGGTCTGGGCACCATTCTGTTCAAAACAGAATATGCACATTCTTAGTTAAGGATCCTATGTATGTCTTGAATGATTCGGAGACTTCCAGAATTCAAACAGTAACATTTTTTCTCTGCAGCCCAGTACAGAATACAAACATGGTATACATATGGATAACTGATAGAAATTGGTATTAAATTCTGGTTACTGTTGCCAGAATTTGGATAAGCATACTAATAAGATATCTAACAATATGTCAATAATATAACTAACACTGAATGCCACAAATAATTAGGCACAGAAACCCGGGGAGATTGATGGGGGAAAATATTATGCTGTACAGAATGCCTCATCTGACATTGTATAACAGTAATATTACCACACTGCGGGCAATGATGATCTCTGCCATCACTTTGATCAACCACCGGTGTACTTGTGCTGGCCCTCTTTCGACTCTTCTTTGCAGATCCAATGACCTAATAGTGAAAATACAATAAACTCATTTTTTTTCCCAATAAAATTGCATAGTAAGGTTGGAGAAAAACTGCATAACACTGCAGGTCTGCAGCAGGAGAGAAATTCTGATCATTAAAGGAATGATTATACTTACAAGGTTTGAACGTACTGATGCATACGTATCTAAAAGTGCAACTTCATCTTGTGGGCGTTTTAGGGAAGAATCAGCTCTCACCATATCCTGAAAAGAGTATAGGAAAAAAAAATACCAAGTTAAAATAATAACAAAGCTTCATTGCACCTAGGGGAACAACTTCATGAAATTATGAATCAATCCAAACCATTCATATTTTCTATATATCAATTCAGAGAAACTGCTGAGTAAAATCAAAGAAGAAAATTAATTGATCAAATAACATAGAAGTACCGCAAAAATGAAAAAGAAACCTCATGTTTATGAACAAGAGGTTCATCAAAACTATGATAACAAAATTGCATATAAGATGTCAAATCTTCACTATCATGCCTAGATGCTATTCTCGAAGTCAGTAATAACTACTATTTCTCATGCTTATTTGGAATTCGGCTTAATCTCTGTGAAATGCTTCTGCATAAAATGTACCTCTGCAATGGTACGCAGAAAGTGATTTTTGCCAACAAATTGAACAACTGCTCTGCATTGAGGACAAAGTACAGTCGAACGTTTTTCCTGCGATCTCCGTAACCACTCTGAGAAACAACCGTTGCTGTAATGTCGCATCACAATTCAAGAAAAAGTCAATGAACCAAACAGAAACATGTTCATTTAAAAAAGAGGATCAAAGGTTATCATATATACCAAAAATTATGAAGGCATGGAGCAACAGTCACAACATCATGCCATATGTTTAAGCAAATACTACACTTAGCATGATCAACATCTACACATATCTGGAAAAGAAACAGTCTAGTCATCAACACTTCCGCAGATGAAAAACAGTAGAGAAAAAGTCATGATCCAGACAAATTAGAAAATGCCAACCTTTAGCAGCGTCTGGCAGGTTTCTGGGCTAGACATGATTTGGAATTTGTAGCTGACAAACACTGGTGCCATAAAGTGGCAAAATGGAATCAAAGGGATTGATAATCAGCTAAGAAATAATAACCAATGGTGCCAAAAACAATAATTTGCATAAAGTTTTTGTTCAACTCCGCAATAAAAATCTTTACCGGTTAATCATTTAATGGACCCAAATACCGTGTTAATAATATCAATCACAATTAGTATATGAAATCATTATTGGGGCAAGTGATTCTCACTTGCTATGAACATAATTGGGTTAAGATTTAAACATGCACAAATACATGACATGATTTATGCCAATGTTATGGACCAGGGAAACATGCACACGATCTTTCATCATAAAGCCTTGATTGAGTTGGCTATTTAATACACCAAAAATTAACAAGACTACTTTTGTCAACACAAGTTTGAATATTACAGTGTTAAAGAAAACCGAACACTTAAAATATTTACTTAAGTTAAATGGATGGATTGATGGGGCCAAATGGCAACACTACTTCGTTGAAGTGTACTAATTAGTTCATATATATACAACATAAATTACAAATTTCTACCCTACATATGTAATCAGCAATAGGAAGTATTACACTAGCATAAATATTAAAAGGTTCTAACCTTCTGTATTAGGGCCTGGTATAATTTCACTTCCATCCTTGATAACAGCAGTGTCACCATTGCCTACCTCAGCCCCATCAACAAATATTGTATTTGAACTGCCAGCATAAATGTATGATACAGCCAAAAAATTAATTCTTTTTTGACAAAAAAAAATACGACAAATATGCAGAGGAAAGGTGATAAGATCCTTCTTGCAGAAAGACATAAACTTTTAGTACTTCAAGGAAGAAGATAGGAATGAAACGCATGTAAAAATTTATAAAAATAAAATAAAATCAGTAATCGGCATCCTTCACAGTCATAAATTTGAAACAACTTATAGTAACTTCAACACCAGCAAAGCAAGCTCCTAGCATAAAATTTCCTACAAACAATCTTAATCTTTTTGTTTTGAGAGGAATGGTTCCCTATTCTACTCGAAATAATTTCTAATCAAACAATAATAATTATCTTGGCAGATTGGGATCATGATTTACTCAATTATTAAGTAAATACTAGTTCATCATGAATTTACCTCTTATTTTCCAATGTAGCAGAACGTAGATCAGAATTCCTTACTATTTTGCACCAGCTTTGTTTGTCACTAGAAGTAACTGATATTTCCGAACATATTTCTCCTTCATCTGACCTTATCTCGACATCTAAGTATCTCGAGTCTGACTGAACTGCGTGAAGCAAAGAGTTTGACCAAAATAAGTACCTTATGAAAAGTCCCAAACTTCACATTAAATATAGCCCTACCCTTAATAATTGTAAGATTCAATTTGGTATCCCCTCTAAATTGGGATGAAAAACCCAGATGAGTTTTCATGTTTTTCACATAAAAATCATTCATTTATTTTCCACACTTGTTCAAGGGGAAACCAAACTCATAGAACAATAAAAAGCAAATGTGCTAGTAATTAGAAGGTTTCAAATAAAAGTCCGCAACCGCAATTTAGGGCACAAGCGCAACATAACAAAACAAATTTTTATGTTGTCGAAGCCAAAACACACGACGTGATTGAAGCTGCAGCTTCGATTGCATTTTATCACGACTCTCCACAATATCAAAAAGGGCGATGCAACCGTTACCACTAATAAAAACCCTGGTTATGAGTAAACAGCATTCAAATTGCATTCTGATGATCCACCATCAAGTGTATAGAGAACAAAAAAAACAGTGATATACATCACTAGCCTTTATGGTCACTCCATTCCTTCCCAATTCCACATTTCCACCCACTTAAAACATAAGAAGAAACTATTTCAACACCCTTTCTCCCCAACCCTTCTTCCAAAAACATTTTAAACCCATAAAGTTCTTGTCATTGTTAAGAATTAAGATTAAGATTAAGATTAAGATTAAGATTAAGATAGCGGCGTCTATAAAATTGAAGCCCAAAAATGACATGCCCACATTGCAAGTAATTAACCAGTGGAACCTAGCAAGAAATGAATTCCCAAGCAACTTATATAGTGACAGAATAAGATAAAAAGATTAAATTTTTATTGTTTTACGAAATGTTATCTTGAGTGTTAAACTGATAAAGACCAAACATTTCATATACCCTTTTGATTCCGATTTAAAATTTGAAGGATTAAGCCAAAATCCCATAGACGGGAGAAACTATGAAACACTGAAAAATTGAAACTTGAATTGATAAATGTAGTGTGTGAGTGTGAATGTGGATAACCATATGAATAAAATGAGGAAAAAGGGTTACCAAGCTTAGCCCAGATTTCATCTGAGGGTTTTGCTGAAGCAGATGATTCTCCCATTTCCCCCATTGATCAAAATCAAAAGGCTTCTTCTTTGTTTCTCCGAGGTAGATATGTTGAAGGGTTTTTCTTTTGGGGTCATATATTTATGTTCACATATAAGCATTTATTTATTTTTAGGCAAATTTTATTTTGGTTACAACTTACAAGCATTGTTTATTTTTCTCCCTCCGGTCACTATTATAAGCAAAAAAAAAACTCTTTAAATTTTGGTCACTATTATAAGCAAAAGTAACTACTTTTACAATGATTAATATTATTATTTTAAATATACCCTTATTTAATTCTACTACTTTCTATACACTTATTCCACTTTATGCTTTGATACTTGTAATTTTAAAGGGCAATATAGTAAATTTAGCATATGTCTTACATTAAATCAAGAAAATTAATTACACTTAACTAAATTTCTTAAACACCGTAATTTTTTTTGCTTATAATAGTGTCCGAAGGAAGTACATTTAAGTTTTTTTTTTTATAACAATGTATTTTATAGAAGAAAAACTATGCATTAACATTTTTAATAACAAATATATGTTCTGTCTTAATTTTTTTTAGTGACATGAAACTTAAAATTACATGCATATTCTTCAAAAAAAATTATTTCTTATATTATAAAATTGAATGATATTTCAAAGAATTTAATTTATTTTTTTTAGTAATCAAAGAATTGAATTAAGTTCACATAACAAATTAAAGGAGTACTATATTTTAAATCAGCGTACATAGGAAGATTTAGTTCCTTCTCTTCTCTTAGGAATGTGTCACTTGCAATATGTCCTTGTCATTTTGAATTCTATTTTGTATGTTTGGATGTGTGTTACCATTTCTATTCATAGATTTTCTTTTGAATTTTTTAGTAAATTTTGACTTTAGAAACTAATTTGAAAAGAAAAGATAATTGTAGAGATTTACTTAAAACAAAAATTTTTATAAAAACTTATATAAAAAAAGTGCGAACTTATGAGAACCTAAATATTATTTAAGTCATTTTTAAACACCTTAAAGATATACATTAATATGACGTAAAACACTATGTTTCGTCGGTGTAAAATGTTTGAGTAGTATTTTTTATTTGATTTTCAACTCTATTATAAACTAAAAAAGAAATGTTAACATCACATTTATTTATTTTGTAAAAAAGTAAAACATGACCTTTATTTTAATAATTGATCAAAATTATTTCCTATTCAATGGAATTATGCATGTTTTTGCACCAATTGCACGTAAATAATCTTGTATCTCAATTCAAACTCAAATCGAACAACTCTTTTGGTCTTTTAATTTAATCTAGTTGAACTACCTACCCATTCAATTATTAATTGTTACACAACAAGTTGATTACATTACTATTTCTAGAAATGAATGGAGTAATTTGTACTAGAGTTTTATCACGACTTTGACAAAAATAGTCTACATTAGATAACTCTCAAACACAAATAAAAAGAGTACGTACTACTCCTATATTTGTACCAATAAAGATAAAAGAGTGTTATTTTGTTTTGATTAAAAAAAGTATCATTTTTAGTTTGATGAGTAAATATTTTTTGGTCGAGACCAGAGTATCCACCGCCGAACGCAGTGACTAATCCCTCGCTAAATTAGAGGCACCTCGAAGGGTAGGATAACTGTCACAAGAATTTAAAGCTGCTCCATATTCAAGGTGATGATCGAACCTTCGACTCTTGATTAAGGGAGGATGAGCCCCATGCTGCTCAACCACACCTCTTGGGTTAGTTTGATGAGTAAATAATAACGAACTTTTAGTAGAAAAAATAGAAAAAGATATTGTAAAAGAAATAGAAAAAGAGCTATATCATTACTCACTTATAAATTATAATAGTAAATGCAAATCTTTCCCTTTCCCCCTTCCTTTTTACCAAAAATAAAAGATAAAAAAGTAGTATTATTTTTGTTTTGAGTCAAAAAAAAAAAAAGAGCACAATATTAATACTATTCTTTATCAAAGAAAAAAATTTGAAAAGAAAAAAGAGTACTATTCTGTAGTCAAAAAATAGATAAAAGGTACTATTTCACCATTACTCAATAATAGTAATAATAAATACAAATATTTATTTTTTCTTTCCCTTTTCTATTACTCTTATTCTGAATTCCTGATTCACATCTGCACATAAAATTGGTCCCCAATTATAAAATTCATTGATTTTGGCCACTCTTTTTCTAATAAAATTATGATTTAACATAAGTTAAATAATGTGACATATGATCTCATAATGTGAAATCATTAACACTTATAAAATTACGACAAAATCATTTAAGACTTCAGCTTCAATTTTTTTTTTACCAACTTCATAAAATTATTCATCAATTCATTTAGATGATTATGTTTTTTTAATCAAATTATTCATTGGCTAGAAATTCATTTTTTTTTTAAATGAAAAACCGAAAATTTTAGATTTAAACTTTGATTCATATATATAAAATATCTATCAATTTATATTGACGGATCATATAACATATTGCATGTTCTATTTAAAATAGATCACATAAGTATCTTTTTACTCCAAAACTCTAAATCTAGTCAAAAATTAAAAATAAAATCAAATAAATTTTAAATAAAGGAAACAATTTTTGTTTTGTTTTCATTACCAGTTTAATTTGATCGCAATTCGTTATAGTACCAAGTGGTTTCAACCCCCTCTCAGATACAATTGTGTCATTGTGAGATCAAACTGCTATTCAGTGTGTAAAGTTCAATGCCAATTACTTACAAGAAACAATTTGAGATAAAAAAAAAGAAGAGAAAATAATTGCAATTATGTTTTACTATATTTTTTCTTTGTTGACAAAAGCAAAAAAGCCTTCAAGTTGAAAGTTGAAACAGTACGAACGAAGACCGAGCCCACAGATAACATAACAACATCATTTGATTAATGTTTGTTGTTTTTGCTTTTGCTTTGCTTTCCCAACCTAAAAAAGAACAAATTTTTATATAGGAGAGATGCCGAAAAACATGACCACCTTAATTTAATCAAATCATTTTCTGTCTCACAAATAAACGTGCCAACCATATTCTACTACTTTTACTACTACTTGATTCAATCATTCATTCATTGATTTCAGGTTTTTTCTTTCTCTCTTCAATTCAATGGCGAAAGAGAATCCAAATCCAACCATAACATTGAAACCAGTAACATGGGTTCTACCCTACAGAACAGATAAGATAACTGAGATATACAGAATGGGTAGAAAACTTGGTCAAGGTCAATTTGGAACAACCTATCTTTGCACACACAAATCAACTGACAGAAGATTCGCTTGCAAGTCAATCCCAAAAAGAAAACTTTTTTGCAAAGAAGATTATGAGGATGTTTGGAGAGAGATTCAGATAATGCATCACTTATCTGAACATTCTCATGTTGTTAGAATCGAAGGTACTTATGAAGATTCTGTTGCTGTTCATATTGTTATGGAACTTTGTGAAGGAGGTGAACTTTTTGATAGGATTGTTCAAAAGGGTCATTATAGTGAGAGACAAGCTGCTACTTTGATTAAGACTATTGTTGAAGTTGTTCAATCTTGTCACTCTCTTGGTGTTATGCATAGAGATCTTAAACCTGAGAATTTTCTCTTTGATACTGTTGATGAAGATGCTAAGCTTAAAGCTACTGACTTTGGTTTGTCTGTTTTCTATAAACCTGGTGAGTTTTTTATTTTATGTTTTTGTTGATTTCAATGTTCTACTGATTATAATGTTTATTGATCTGATTGGAGATAGATTCTATGTTCAATTAACTTTTTTTTGCTTAATTTGGTTGATTAGGGTTTGCTGATTTTGGTTTTCATCAAAAGGGTCTGCTTATTATGTTGTTGGGTTGAGTAATTGCTTCATTTGCTCAAGTAATTGTGTAGAATCTATGGTCTTTTGAATTGACTTTAAATTTTGGTGTTTGATTACTAGATGGAGTTAAATGGCTCTAGGGATTAAGGGGTTATTTTACTTGTTTTGTCTTTCTTTCATTGATTATGATGTTTTGGTGTTTTTTTACTCTGGATGCATGTCTTACTTGTAATGCTTGATTGCATCTTTTCATGTGAATCTGTAGTTTTCTTTATTCCTGGGAACAGAATTTGTCCTGAGTTTGCATGATGGTAAAAGCAGTAATTGATGTGTTTGATAGGAGTATATACTGTGAATGGAATTTCATCAAGTTTATGAATGTGTTTTCACTTTCTAGGTTAATTTATTGATATTCCATATTAAGCTAGAAGCGGGTTATAGTTGTATTTTTCAGAAATAGAATCTGGTGTATTTTTGTTAGGTTGTAAATTGGAATCCAGTCATTCAGTGTTGGAATTTTGTGTCATGTGAATGGATAAGATTTTTAGTTATATTGTATTTCATTATTAAAATGCAATTGTCATGTGAGTGATGAGAATAAAGTAATTTCTTTTATATTGGAGGCCAACAATGGTGATGCCAGAAAGCGACGGGAAATTGTAAAGGGTGCTCAAATGGGATAAGGGCACTTAGCCACATTTTATGCCCCATCCATTTTGGTCCTTTAACACATGAGCTTTTTGACATTCTGATGATTGCTATTAAGTATACTGTGGAACATGTGTTTCTGTATTGTAGCAGTATTTTTTGGCCATGCTATTTTAAGTTTGTTTTGCTTAGAAAACTTTTCGAATAGTTGAAATTTTTACCCTCTTTCTTAAAATGGTGTCTTAGGAAAAGGTTCACTTATACCTAAGTGCTTAATCTTAGTGCCAATTATGAATAGAGAAAAGTAATGTTTAGAAAAATGTACATGGTTATTCAAAGTTTAAGTAGAGGTTATGTGCTCTTGTTTTTGTTCTAACTTGCAGTCATTGACAGGTTAAGTGGAAAAAATTTCATGTTGTGTATGCCAGTGTCCCTAACACGGTGATATTCTTTTCAGGCGAATCCTTTTCCGATGTTGTTGGGAGCCCATACTATGTTGCGCCAGAAGTCTTGCGCAAACTATATGGACCTGAATCCGATGTGTGGAGTGCAGGCGTTATTTTGTACATCTTATTAAGTGGGGTGCCACCATTTTGGGCAGGTAGCTTTTTGTTATTCTTATGTTAAATTATCAAATGGGAATGTTAGCATATTACTGTTTTTATTCATGTCCGTCGTTCGTTGTTGTTGATATTGATGATCTGCAAATTGTCACCTTCAGAAACTGAACCGGGGATCTTCCGACAGATTTTACTAGGAAAAATTGATTTTCAGTCTGAGCCTTGGCCTAGCATTTCGGATAGTGCAAAGGATCTAATTAGGAAAATGCTTGATCAAAATCCAAAAACAAGGCTAACAGCTCATGAAGTACTCCGTAAGTCTCTTAAACTTGTATTTTGAGCATGTATCATAATTGATTTTACATCATTGGTACTTAAATCAGTTTTTTTAAGTTGGTTAACAGATGTAAGATTTTCGGAAGGTCATGGCACTAAAGTGTGTTTCTGTGTCAGGTCACCCATGGATTGTTGATGACAACATTGCACCTGATAAACCTATTGACTCTGCAGTTTTATCACGTCTGAAGCAATTCTCTGCAATGAATAAACTGAAAAAGATGGCTTTGCGTGTAAGGTTTCTGTAGCCCTTTCTTATATAGCTAGTAGTTTTTGTGGTAATGCACTGAGCATGAGTGAATAAGTTTTACATTTGGTTCGAACCTCAAGCATCCTTGGCTCGAACCTCAAGCATCATTATGTATCTGTAGTTTATAAAGTATTACTGTGCATGATGTTTGAGTTAGGATTTGTCATTCTTTTGAAAAATAACAACGGAAGTGATATATTGTGTAGTTTTCTACATGTCAGATTCTAATACGACAACATTTATAGTCTTTCGCTTACTTAATCCTACTAGGTTATTGCTGAGCGGCTATCCGAGGAAGAAATTGGTGGCCTGAAAGAGTTATTCAAGATGATTGACACTGACAGCAGTGGAACCATAACATTTGATGAGTTAAAAGATGGCTTAAAGCGAGTAGGATCTGAACTTATGGAGTCTGAAATCCAGGATCTTATGGACGCTGTAAGTGTTTTCTTATGGATGCTGTACGAGGTGTCTGGTTTGAAAAATAAATTCCTCAGGAAAATGTGATATCCTTGTTGCTTTTTTCGGCCTTGAACATGATTGCCTCTAAACACGAGATACATGTGGATTTCACCCAAATTCCTTTAACTTTTTTAATTTTCCATTTTTCATATGATCTTATTATTTTTGGCGCGTGACAGGCGGATGTTGATAAAAGTGGGACAATTGACTATGGTGAATTCATTGCTGCAACCGTTCATCTAAATAAGCTGGAGAGAGAGGAAAACCTGTTGTCAGCCTTCTCCTATTTTGACAAAGATGCTAGTGGTTACATAACCATTGATGAGATTCAACAAGCTTGTAAAGACTTTGGTTTAGAAGATATCCATATTGATGAAATAATCAAGGAAATTGATCAAGATAATGTAAGTATTTTTTTTTTATTCTTTTTGTCTTTGCTATTGTAAGTTCTTATTACTATATAATATTGACAACTTGATCAATAATGAATGCAAATGACTCTGCAGAATCTTTGTCTTCTATAATACAGTACCATATTACTATATAGTTTTCTTGAAATGTGCACCAATTCCTGAAATTGTGACAACTTGTTTATCAATATGAATTTTTTTTGGTGCAGGATGGACAAATAGATTATGGGGAATTTGCTGCAATGATGAGAAAGGGCAATGGAGGAATAGGAAGAAGAACAATGAGAAACACACTAAATTTAAGAGATGCTTTGGGATTAGTAGGCAATGGATCCAATCAAGTTATTGATGGTTACCTTAAGTAATCACTTGGAGACCAAAAAATTGAGGAAAAGATAATTAAATTTGATAATTTTCAATATTATATTTAAATTTACCAAATTTTGCATATCTATTACTTAGATTCATCATTTCTAAAAAAGATATTTTAGATCATGATGTGGTCCATGCGGGGTAGACCATGCTTGATGCATTATTACATTGTTTACTATGGTAGTATTTTATTGCATGAAAATTGAAATGGCCCACACAAAATTGCAGGTTCTTAATCAAGCTCTATTATGAGCTGTCTTTTTCTTTGTTTTTCTTTAAACCATAAGTCGTGCATGTTTGGTATCACGGTGAATATGCCTAAATCACGGTGATCCACCGTAATTTTATAGAAGGTAAGAGTTATAACTTTTGCAAAATGACAATGAATTTGTCGGGATTCTTACATATTCACCATGATACCAAAAACAAGTGTCATTGTACATTTCACTTTAATCCGGAATCAAAGGTTATTATTGCTACAAAGTAAAGTAATGGTTGGAATCATGATATTTTTTTGCTTTGAAGAAGAAAAAGAAGTCATGCAGTAACACTATCATGTAATTTATGTCGGCCTTATGTCCCCACTTTACTGTAGTTTTTAATGTTCTTACCCTATGTTCTGTATTAATACTCTGCTCTTCTATATGTGCAATGTTCAACCATAAGTAAAAATAAACTATAGCCATTCATTTCATTTATAACATGACAAATATGGTTGAACAATGTAATAGACAAAAGAACCATGACCAATCGTCAGTTGATTTAGTGGTGATTGGCGCTGAATTTGGTAGGGAGAACCACGGTTCGATTCCTTGCAACTGCGATCGGGAGGAGACTGAAATCACTTGATACCAGAATTGACCTCTAAACCAGATTAAACTGGTGGTGAAAGCCAAAAAAAAGACAAAAGAACCATGCAAAATATAAAAAGTAAAGTTAGAAAGCAAATTCAAGGAACAAGATTTACATAGTCATAAGCACAAATATTTTGAATTTAGGCACACTCACAAATAATAAAAAGTAGACGAAGAAATGATTAACTGTTTTTTCGAAACAGCGAAATAATACTACCTCCGTTCCTTTTTACTTGTCGTTTTAGAAAAAAAAATATTTGTTCCTTTTTACTTATCGTTTTAGTAATTTAGATTATATTTTGCCTATTATATCCTCCTTCTTATTTTATTTTATTGACTAAATTTTGTATAATTGTTTTTGTTGAAACAATAAAATCTTTTTTATTGTATACAAATTTTGTTTGTTTTTAAATAAAGTTTGTTACAATTTTTTTGAAAATAGATAATGTTTGTGAAAAAGAAGAAATTTATTGGTGGATTAAAGATATGATATATTTAAAAGAAGGGCATACTAGGCAAATAAAGTGCAAAAATATACCCCTCTTATTTTGGTCTTTTTTCTAAAATGACAAGTAAAAAGGAACATGTAGTATTATGAACTCTCTAGATTGGTACAAGAAGTGCATAAACGTAAGAAAATATTGATAATGTGGAAATATCTTGAAGATCACGGAAGGCACATCTTATGATTATTTTTTTTTGGAAACAAAATATATTAATTTATTTTTTTAAGGAAAATTAAACTTTGTTTGCTCATAGATACAGCTTAATTTGTAAGCATTGTAATTGACTAATTTCTAATTTGGCAGTGATTTGCTAATCCAATTTCCTAATCAATCATTGCATGAATTAAAAAGATATATGCTAACAATTTTAGTGTGAAACAAATAATTTTCATAATTAAATAGTAAGAAAGAAGTAAGTAAATTGAATAAATGATACATTACAAATTTATTTCAGCCAATATTCAAATTTATATTCTCTCAAACGATTCGTTTTTACATAGTAAATGTAATTTGAAGCATGCTGAAGATAAAATCGCAGCATCCTCGAAATTATACTTTCTCATTTGCTGTAGGAGATGCCAGAGGAAACAAAATAAGTAACTCTGGTTCTCCGAAACCACTTGCATTAGACCTCGGTGACGGATGCAAATAAAATCTGCTCTCTTTGATAGCTTTCTCTTCTTCTTCAATGTCTATATCAGTTAACTCTTGTTTCCTTTCATCTACCATAAGAGTTAACTTAGAGAACAATGTTGAAGGAGTGGTAGGACTTGGAAGAAGACTAGAACTTCCACTTCCTGATATGGGACTTGAAGGAATGCTATTTCTTGACTTAGAAGAGGGTGATGCACCTGCTGATTTATAACATTGAAAACTTGGTTTAACAATCTCAAGTTTTGGTTTCATGCATTTTCTTCTTTCATGAAGTTTTGTTGGTGTTCTCTTCACAGGAGGTGGTATCTTTGTTGCTTGGTCTTCTTTTGTTGCTATGGCTTCTGAGGGACCTGTTAATCTTTGCACTACATCCCTAAATCCATCTGTGTTTGTGTGAACAAATGTTGTTACTGGTTTACAATCACCAGTTGTAGCACTATGCATTGGTGGCTTCTCCATTCCCATTCCGATTTGATTTTTTTTTTTTTAATGTTCACTTGTCACACCTCACCTACAATATTCATGGTGATTATATTAAAATTCAAAAACTACAAGCAATCATGAAATGATCCATGGCATACTTAAAGATGAAATCGAAAAAATGCTATTTGTACGAAGGTTTTGATCAGGAATTATTTCTATTGGAAAAACCTCGAGTCTCACCTTAAAAGTTGTTTTTGTGAAGATGAATCAGACGTAAAATCTAAGATGATATTAGAGTCTATCTTAGATCGGTTAATAGCCTACCATATTTTCAATGCAACAAACAAAACCTAGAAGTTTTGAATAAAAATATATGCAATCTACATGCCTTGTGCATCAACAAAAAGAAGAGAAGGAGAATCACTTCACCGAGGAGTCCTATATGAAGAGAAGCAAAAGGAAGGTGTTGTATATGACTAAAGATCCAAAGATAGATTTATTGTAGCTGAAGATCCAAAGATTATAATGTAGGCTTAAATAATGTTATGATTTGATCATAATGACCCACATGTCCTTTAGAATGTGAAAGCAAAATGCTTTGTGTCTTATTGAAAGCATATCATGTCAAATAATTCAGGGTATGTCTTAACAATTTAGATTCGGGAAGAGGTTTTTAGAATGTGAAGATATGTTTCCCCTTCCCTAGCTAAATTGTTGGGACATGTTATTGAAACTACATTATGTGTCCCCTTAATAATGATGCTCTAGGAAAAAGTTAGGCATTTTGTTGACTAGTTAATTATGTTTATCTTATAATAGAATGCTCCTTAATTAGATTTTGCAGCTCATAACACTTTTATACCTAACTGTCTATTACCTGTTTATCTTTGACTCTTGACTCTTGAGATCTTAGAATTGAACTTGCCACTCATTTAATTAACTGATATTGATAACTCACAAATTTAGGAATTTGAATTGCATGTGGTCAAAATATCGGACAACCATTGGATTAAGATCGAACAGTCCAGATTTTGAACTTGATATATTAGTAAAAATACTTTTTGTATGTTTCCTGCACTATCCAATAACGATTGCCGATGTTCGGACTACTTGCAATCCAAACCTCAAATTTAGTTAGGGAAGGGGCAACATATCTATAAATCATTTCATTTCCCATAAAAATAAGATGAACTGAAATTATTTGCAGCTTATAACAATTAACATTTAACAAAGATGAAATGAATCCAAACCACATGATACAACAAAACAAACACATCAACTCAATTAAAAAACATAACTAAGAAACATAGAAGATAAAATGAAAGGAAAAAGTTGTTGCCTACCTAAGATGATTTGATGGTAGTAAAGCAAACGCTTTTGCTTTTCTTGTATCTTAATATAATCCAAAGAAGAAAAATAAGCTGAGAAAGAAAGGAAAAGGAGAAGATGAAGAATGAAAAAGTCTGAAAGATAGAGAGAGTTTTATAGCTATTGGAATTGGAATGGAAGTGAGTGTAGTTAAAGATTGTTTTCTGGTACAAGGTTGTGAGCCAGTTAGGACAAAGAATCACTTACCTCAAAAAAAGCAGTCCAACATCAACTATGTGTTGCAAGGGCAATGGACCACACCACTTTCCTTTCAGTTACTGCCAAAAAAAGATTTGGTTAACTCATTCAAAGATAATAAGTGATTCTAAATAAAGACAATTACAAATTAAGGATTCTTTTTGCCTTTTTTAAGATTGTATGTATACATGTCATCTAAGACTAGATTGCAGAAAAAATAACCACCAACTATTTCCAGCAGTAATTCACTTTCAAAAATGTATATATGATTTCAACTTTCAAGCTGTAATTTCAAAATTCAAACAAAAAATTCTCAAGCTATGATTATAAATAGGAAACCTTGACCATTTTTAAGGTTATGGTCATCATGAATATAATCTAGTAACAAAAAAAGTATGTCCAATTTAACAGTATTGTTGCTTCATTCATGAGGAATTTGACAAGTAATGAAACTAAATTTATGGCATAAAATAAAACAAAGTCATGTTCAGAAAGGAACTAGCCTAACCTGAAAAGCCATTAAACCGAACCATAGAGTTAAAATGAACAATAAACAAGTAGACGCCATACCAAACATAAATATTCAACTTTGTAATAGAAATATAAAATAACATGTCTTTATATGACTCTTCCTTTGTCTGCATATAAAATGATGTCCTTGAACAAAATTTCTCACATTATATTTTCCATTGAGACGCAATAAACAGGTAGAAAAACTAATGAGAAAAAAATGAGATTAATTTTTATCAAATCACACCATGATAACATTTATCATATTAGCTCTTAAAATATCTCCACAAATATCTAATAAAAAAAGATTTATACATACAAATTAAATTTAAAAAATATTGTACTGTATAACAATTTGACAGCAATTAATCAGAATGGAAAGCAAATTGAGATTGGAGTAATCTCAGTGTGAAAAGAATGAATATGTTTTTAAATAACAACAAAAAGAGAAAACCAACTATAAATAGGATGAAATTATGAGGACACTCAGTAGATAAAATATTGGATCAATCCATTTTAATCAACACAAAACTAATATGGATAAATTGGGTAATGGAAAGTATGCAACAGACTCCAAAACAAAACAGTACTAGTAATAATCATTTACAAAATTAATTAATACCAAAAATCAATTGTTCTTCTAATGCATATTTCACTCACCATGACTCCATGAGTGTACACAAAAAATTTAGGACTAAGTTCTGTATATCATTCTCAAAAAGACTAAGTAACAAGTACTAGATTCCTTCTCATAAAATTTTCACCCAAATTCCTAAAGATAAATTAGCAAAATGACAGAAATGTAAGTTGTTGAATCAGAAATTCAACAGATAAAGTAATCAAAACAAACAGGACAGACAGTGAAGATGTAGACTGAAGTGGTGCAAGTACACAAGGCTAGAGCAGAGAAATTATCCTTTGTTTACATGCATCAATGCAGTTGTAAAAATGTGTCAATGGTTGTAAAAGGGATTTATGATTTTACTTGACCACTATGATGTAAAAGTCTCAATGAATATCACACTAGTGAAGTTATGTTGTTCTCTAAGTGCTTTGTTCGTATTGCAGCCCTTTGTTTATTTTATTGCTATTAATCTCCATCAGTGCTTTGTTCAAAATGAATATCACACTATTGAATCTACAAATCCTAATATAGAAAATTAATTATTCAAAGAGAGAAAGAGATGATGAGAACCAAATAACTATAATTTAAATATACAAAGAAAAAATAAACCAAAAAAAGAATTCACTTCAACATACAAGTGAATGTGAATCCAGTTACTATTCATAACTAAGGTTGAAGAGAGGCAGAAATATGCATACAACATATACTCCGGAAAATAATGAAAACTAGTAACATCGATAACTTAGGTTGAAGAGTAATTGTTTTTTTACACAGAAGACCAAATCAATGCTACATGCTATCTCTTACATTGCTAAGGAACTGACTTGGAGTAACACTCACTGGATTATTTTGAAACTCCAACATTTGCTTATCCAATTCATCAATAACTTTGCTAAGGAACAAGAATGTTTCTTCACTTCTACATGCTTCAATGGCAACTCTAATAAGGCGGGGACAGATTTTCTTGTAGCGTTGTGATGGGGATAGATCGACATCTTCTACCACGTGACTAACACCAACATTAGGTAAAGCCCCACTTCTTGCTAACTTAGTCCACCTTTTCAAGATATAACGCGTTGGCACTGATTTGACATCCATATGAATAAAGACCTTTATACAATGACAGCAAAGTATACCAAAGCTCTCAAACTTACGACAAGAGCAACTAATTGAATTCTTATCCAAATCAAAAGACACTTTCCACTCTCCCAAATCTTCTACCATTGCAATCACAAAATCAATTGTTGGCGTTTGCGTGTTTATATTTTTGTTCATGCTCTTTACAGAACACGCTTCAAATAACTCATACTCGTGTTGGAATAGATCAAAAATAGTGGTAGTATAAAGCCCATACACGCTTTGTAAGATACCAGAATAAGGGTACTTGAGCCTTGAAATATTTTGGCGTGCTTCATATTCAAACTTCAGCTCGTTATATCGCTTTTCTTCTACAACATCCTCAAAATGCTTGAAAAACTTGATTATATCCAAATCCGGTTTCAAGAAACTTTTAATTTCTACATTCACATTGTCACTAAGCTGGGTGCTTTGCATTCCTAATGTAAAAACTTTCTTCATATAACAAGCTGCCCATTTCTCCTTTATAGTGTACACTCTTTGCAATCCAGTATTTTCCTTAACATCATACTTTACTAGGAGGGTTCTCCAACCTTCTTCAAACTGTTCTTCAGCTTCATAGTCATACACGCACTTCTTAAAGTCAACAAGAAAATCAGACACACCCTTCGTTAAGTTCTTGATACCATTAATATTATGCATCAAGTGCCATGTACATAAGGCATGGTAAGTTTCAGGCATAGCAACAGCTAATGCTTTTTCTATTTTCTGGTTTTGATTAGTAAAAAATGTTTGAGGCATTTTCTGCTTATGTGCCTCAAGAAACTTCTCAAAGAGCCATTTGTAGGCGTCTTCTGTTTCATCATATAACAATGCAGCCCCAAAGATCACTGTTCGTCGATGATGGTTAAGTCCTGAAAACACTGCTAGTGGTATGTCCGGACAATCAGTGCAGTATGTTGAATCAAGAGAAACCACATCACCAAAATACCCATAATCAATTAGCATCCTTGGATCTGCCCAAAACACATTGGTGATTTGATCTTCAGCACCTAATTGGTAAGCATGATAGGAATTTGGATTTTCAACCAACTGTCTCTGAAAGTATTGCAATAGACAACCGACTTCCCCATTTACCAAGCTCCTCTTCATTCTTTTGTGGATATTATTATTTTGATCGGGGGGAGTATATCCAAATTCACTACCACCACCCACTTTTTTACTCATCAAATCAAGCGATGTCCTATGTTGTAGGCCATCATCATTTGCTAGATTGTGGTTATGTTCCTCGACAAAACCATACACAGTAAGTTTTCCACCCATGTTCTTAAGTTCTATCATTGCACAACAATATGTTCTAGTCTCCGGTCTCGGTCTTGGATAGACTGTATTATAATCTCGCTTGTCTGGCTTTTGTCTGCCTTCTCTGCAACAAACAAACCTACAAGAACTAATTGAGCCGTCTTTGTACTTGTGTGTATGTTGTTTCCTCACTCCAAATCCAAGTCTTATGCCATAATCAATCCAGAATCTCCAAGCATCCTCAATGTTATCAAAAGCCATACCAATCTTTGGCTTCCAATCTTCTTGCATCTTGTATCAACAATCCTACATTTCTCAAAATAAAACAAACAAACATATTTATACTGTTATACATGTATAGAAAACTCATTCCATATAGCAGAAACTATATTTCTTTGTTTATGAAAAAAAAAGCATTTCATTTTCAATTTTCAGTTCAAACACATTATTTATAAACCCATATAAAGTAAATGTATATATAAATGATATGGTAATAAATTAGTTTAGGTTGAATAAAAAATTCTATTAATTGGGGCTATAAAAATGAATGATTTGTGCTAAATGGAGAGAAATTGACAAAGATTCAAACTTGTTTTAAGGAGTTGGGTCAAAGATGCAAAAACCTGTGACATGCAACAAAACCTAAATTTGATAATTTTAGTATGACAAGACATTATAGAAAGAAGAGTACAGTGAGTGTACCTGTGCGTTTTAACTTTAAGGAAGATTGATACAATACAAACAGAAGAGGGAAAATGAAAAACAGACATAAAATTTTACGTTGTAAGTGAAGAATTGTGTACCTCAACAGAGTGCGAAGCGAAGTGACTTGAAAATGTCTTTGTGAATTTCTTTCTATTCAGCGCCAAAAACTCACGCTTGGGTTCAACATCATTTTATACTTCTTCTAGTTATAAAAAAAAAAAATTAAATGGTATTTTTGCGCGGTTGGTGTGTTTTTGTTTTTAAATCTTCCGTGAATGTTAAAATTCGTAGAAAAATAATATATGTACAGAGTTTTTATGTGAATTTTACTTTTAGAGACTAAAATTAAAATAATTTTAACATTTAGATAAGTTCTATATAAAAATATAGATAAAAACAGAAAACAAGAAAGAGACCAAAAAATTATTTAAATTTAAAAAAAAAAAAAAGTTAATTTTGATGAGCTACAAATGAGTTTCGGAATTCATCTATTCTCCTCTCCTCATCCCCTAATGACTTCCATATTCTAAATTGTGTTTTACTTATCTTATTATAGTTAAGTTTAAGGGACATGTTATGTACTGTCAACTACAGTATAAACTAAATTTACTCTAACATTTAGTAGAGTGTCCAATATTTTACAATTTCATATCAATTTCAAGACATGGCTGTAAGAACAAGCTGGTGTCACAACATTGTAAATTGTCATTAAACTTCAGTATAAAGCTAATTTACACACATCTATGCTTTAAAACTCTTTTAATTAATGTTAATTTACATATATCAATAGCCCCTTTATCTTTTTTTCCTTAAAAATATCGTATAGAAGTTGAAAAGAAAGCGGGATAAACATGCAGGAAGACTACCCCATGCGAATGCAATATACTGTCTTAACTCTTAGGCAATGCAAACAAATTGATCTTACAATCTCTGCAATTAGAAAAGAGAAAATCTAGTGAATATGCTAGCTGAAAGACTTAAGAAGCAAGACAAATTGTCAAATGTTATATATTGAATTGAATGAAAAATGATCAATAAATTACAAATTTACAATGTTGTGCCGTTCATAGCTTATTAACTATAAACTATCTAACCACCTGTTAGCTATCCATAATACTAGCTAACTAGAGTGTCTACTACCCAGTACCCACACAATCCAATAAGAGGCAGTTGCAACCTTTTTGGAGTTTATTACTTACAACACTTGTAATAAAATTGAATATTAATGCTAAAAAATACAACAATGTAAAGTCTTACACCTTATGGATTCAATATAGTATACCATGCTCCAGAAGATTTTGCTATGTTCAGTTATGCCAACCCCACCTTGGACCACAAAAGAGATGACTCTGAAATTTGGAATCCTTAAGCCCAACCTGGGGTCTATATTAGCAGCAACTGCCTCTTGTCCAGTCGCTGGTTTCCAACGCTGATTATTAAGAGCTAGTAGAAAAGTAACAGTTACAATGTTATACACAACAATACAAATACACCTAATTACCATATGTCTTATCTTGTTTTCTTTCGAGGCTACTGCACAGTTTTCACTGTTGAGCTGTTGCATGTAACCATCACTTTCAAATCCTCCAATTGAATCCTTGATTAAAACTATAAGAAATGGTATTGGCGGTCCTCCTATTCCATCTATCTTTCTAAATATAGTTCACTAAAAAACCCATGTAGAGGTGGATTTGAAGCAACAAGGTGCTCGGAGTAATTTAGATTGGGACCTGAGGCAAAAAAGTGGTATCAGTAATCCGTCATGCCTAAAATGGACTGGATTACATGAGGTTGAAAATACCACTTCCTGCTGCAAATATAAATCAATTTGCTTCAGACAAGTCGTTGTTGGACAAGTCCTAATCAGTTACTCTTGACAGGAGGCGAACAAATTTGCTATTCGATCCTAATATCTCATGTTAAGTTTGCCATTTGTTTCATGCAAAAGTTCAACTATTCTGGGAAGAATCAACCTGACTCCAGAGTATCTCAGCATATGCTATCTCTTCTTCCTTCTCCTCTCCAACAAAATTGATTTCTTCTATTTCTTCCTCTTCCTCAAGAATCTCTTCCATCATTTCTTCTTCTGCTTGTTTCTCCACCTCTCGCTCGGCAAGTTCAGTCATCACCTCTCTCATAGCAAGCTTTGTAGCTGGCCTATCTTGAGCTCTATATTTAGGAGCAGGAACAACAAATGGCAAGATGATATCATCTAATTTTGTCCTTTTGTCTTTGGGACAATCATTATTTTCTGCTGGAGGAAAAGTAAATATAATCCCAAGTTCGTAATTACAAATATGAAGCCCAGAATTCACATATGAGTCTCCTTTATGAGGTCCATCTGCTTTTGAACCAAATGGATTTGAAATCTGTCGTCCCCAGGCAGCAGCACTAAAATTATGAGACCCACAGTATACCCAACCAATCGAAGGTGCACCCCTCTTAGACCAAAAGCATCTGCGTACCACCTGCAATTTTTTTTTACAGAGATCGATTTAGTAACTAAGAAGCTAATCTCCAAAACCACAATTTGACTCTTCCAAAGTGAGGAGTTCATAATCATATTAGACAAAAAAGGAAGCATCTCAATAATTAATGAGAAAATCACACTAGATTTTAACAAATTCATAATTTATTATTTGAAACGGCCAATATTATTATTGTTAGTATTATGCTAACAATACCAACAGCGATAAGGAGGTTGACGTTCAATCCCTACTCCCAGCATAACCTATATGTATTTAAGATTATGTCGAAATCAAGAAAATGTCCACCAAAAATCCCAAAAATTAACTTTTTTGAGTATATTTTCTATAAACATTAAATCATCAAAACATAAGACCTGCAGGAGAATGAGTGAACAGTACTACAGTTACCTTGGTGTGCATTGGATGCCCTACTCTATCGTGGGAATGAGGGATGGCATCGTGAAGTACATCTAAAGTCTTCACCCTTTGCCATGTTCTCTGTTCAAAAGGAGAGAATCAGTTCTTTGCACTAAAGCATCTATAAAATCAAAAGTTCACATCTTTAAGACAAATTAGAAAAAGGTTCCAAAACTAATTATAAAATATGAACAACCATGAGATGAATGACATTTATGTGTGGAGTAAAAAAAAAAGTCATGAACCAAACTCTTCTGATTTGAAAATGTTATCTGGGAAGGATTAGGAGGTAGTTGTTGACTCTATTCCTATAAAAATACCCGTTTAAAATGAATTTTTCATATGTGAGATGGACACAGATTCGTAAGAGGACCCCACAATTATATCCCCTATGCAAGATCTTTGTATGAGACTGTGAGCGTGTCCCTCCCTCTCTCCACACGATCCTACCACGAGAAGACTATATCTTTGATAATTACAGCTATTTCTCTACTAACTTCATTTTTGTCCTGCTTATTTGAAATATTAACACAGCAATTTCTTTTTGTATTCATATTGCAAACAAAAGGGCCTATGAAAATTACTGACCATCATTCACTGAGGTAACCAGTTTCCTTATTAAAAATAAAAGGTACCAAAGGAATATACCTTGAGGAAATATTATATATTGCAAGACACAGCCTTTACCCATTTAACGCTGATAAGAAAATAATATTACCTCTGAGAAACAAAGAATACGTCTTGAAGGCAAAATACCATTATAAGCATTCTTCACTCTTTCAATAGTGGGGAAAACAATCTTAACGGAAGGATTCTTCAATTCTTCCCTAGCATTCCAGCAGCCCCACTGTCAAAACATCATTAAATTACCGAATCGATGAGCGCAGAAATTTAATGAGTCATGCATCTAGCAGCAGATATGTAAAAAAAATAAGACAATCCAATAGAAAAACAAAGGCCTTCAAATTACTTCAGGATCAGACTCTTCTGAATCAAAATGTTGCAGTGATTTCTTCCCAGCAGCAGCCGAAAATGCAGCAAGAAATTTTGAATTGACAGAACCAATGGAAGAAGCACCTGATAGACAGAAAAGACCAAACAAAATCGTCCAAAAGAATGGGGAAAAAGGTCAGCTAGTTGATTTGAATTTCTAGTGAAATAAGGTTGGCATTGTACTCAATAATATTCAAAAAAATGGACTTACTATATACAATTTCAGACTTCAAGGATTCAGGCCATCTATATTGATTCAGAACCTATTACAAACAGTAATAGTTATTATGCATAACTGGATATTTCAAAAGTTATTTTAGCATAAACGCCATTCATATGCACAAAGATTATGAAGTGTTTATGAAACAAAAAAAGAAATTTGTAACTCTTTAAATCCAACCAAAGAAATCAAATATAACCTTGGCTCCAACATTAAAATAAGTGCAACCACTTAACCAAAACAAAAAGTATTCCCATTTTAGTGCCACTTACCTCTTGTAGTCTCCAGAGTCCATAATGTCTTTGAATTGAAGCAATAAGTGAGCAAAAAGCAGCATTTTGTTCAGATTGCATCATCTTTGACATATCTCCAAAATGAAGTCCCTACAAGTTCACAAGACACACCTTTTATAAACATCAGGTCACATATACAAAGATAGTAATAATTAATAAACAAAGCATCCTATAGACGACACATCCAACACACCTCTGACACATTTAGTATCAGTTGTACTTTCTGGCAGTTTTCTCCCAAGGCAGCTGCAAGAGCCTCTTTTGGACAAACATATCCAGAAAATGCAAAGAATCCAGCATCCCAAAGAGGAGAAACCCATTTTGCTACATTTCTAGGAAGAAAACCAAGTTGAACATAATCTACAGATAAGAACCAAAAAGCGTTATTTATTATTTCTGTTACTAACAGCATGAAAAATACAATTGTCAAGTCCAAAACACAAAAGAAATGAGGAAATTTATAAAAACAAAATTTGAAAATCCGAAGCAATGTACTCCCTCCGTACCAAAATATAAGTCGTTTTGACCATATTACACAAATTAAGAAATGTAATCATTGTTGTATGGAAAAGATAAATTATGTGTTAGTTTACAAAACTGTCCTTCATTAATAGTATGAAAAAGATAAATTGAAGAAGTAAAAGAAGAAAGAGTAATAAATAATTAAGGGTATAAAAAGAAAAACATCATTAAATGCTTTATTGGTAATGTAAAATGACTTATATTTTGGTACAAATTTTTTTCTCAAAACGACTTATATTTTGGTCCGGAGGTAGTAGCTTTTACCTCCCTCAGAAGTTTGATCAGACTTGGGAACAAGAACGCTAACAGCATTTTCATCGGCAGGCACATTGTGATTTCTTCTTAAAACAATGTCGAACCTCCCATAAGCATTATTACAAGACTTTCCAAGGACAGCTGCCAGTGCTTTTAGACCTGCACTGTTTGAGTCTGCCACAGTACGAAAAAGATGGCTCAAACCAACCACAGATGCCACAACTAAGCCAAGAAACTAGAAACCAGATCACAAAATGCATTGCAATTAGTGTTTATAAGAGTATAAATTGCAGAAAAACAAACACAGAGCAGAAAGTGGCTTTAATAAAGACATAAAATCAAATGATGGCGTGGCTAACAATTAACTTAAGTAGCAATATATTTGCATGACATGCTTAAATACTTACAGAAGTGGACTGATAGTCTGACAGAACAGAAGTTCTATTAAGGTGAATTCCAGGTACTGAAGCAACAAGATGCCCTGTTGCACCACCAAAATCATATTTTGTGAGCTCAGTAATCCAGTGAGCCTGGCTAGGTACATCAATAACAAGTGATGCCATAAACCCAGCCAACTGAGAAGCAAAATCACATTTTGAGTCTCTATGAATTTGATCATCATCTATTTTTGGGAAAAGTGAAGCAAAATCAACCAAATTGGCACAAGGGAAATCTTGCCACCATATAGTGTTAGTCACACTGTTCCACTACATAACAATAAAATTTGATCAAAATATTGTTATATTAATGACATATAAACATAACATAGAGATAAACCTACTAATATTAGCATGATAAAAAGTTATTTAAATAGTTGGAGTACATAATATTTTATCTTGCAATTGGGAGAGCAAAATGTTGTTTAAATAATATTAATAACTAAAAGTTTTGTTTGGCTAATAAAATACCTGCTTTTCCACCAAATTAGCAGATGTAATGACAACTCGAATACTATCTTCTCTTTGCAGAACAATTAACTTTGGGTGATGGCAAGCTATACCACGTCTCTTGCGATCTTTGCCAAATGCTATGGTTTCAGGGAATGGAGGATGCCTAATATCCAACAAGAAAGTAAATTACTAGAGAGGAGAAAAAAGTTACGCTGTCTTTTCCCGCCACTAATCAAAAAGGAAAAAATTCCTTACACTACAACTAGGTTAGGATAATTGTGGTAAGGCACGGATACTCTTTCATCAGGCTTTGAACTCCAACATTTCTCGGTATTTTGACAAGCAATTGTAATTGGCAGATGTAATGGAATCTTGCAATATGTCAAGAACCTAGCAAGACAACTCAGTTAGGGGTTGTAAATAAAACAATTTCAAGTGCCAAAGTTCACACATGATATTGAGATATCCATCAGTATAAATGTAATGAAAATGCACATTGAAGGTTGCCAGGGAAATATCAAACATGTAAACACAAGGAGGCACTAAAACCTAACACGCGTCAAGAATCAAAATGCTTTGAAAATAAAAATATCATCAAAGGAAAATAATACATTGGAAAATTTTAGGCAACCCCACCATGGTATGTCACTTGTAAATGTTGCAATAAACATCCTCGTCACGCTTTCAATAGGATGAATAAGTTCACTGAGAGATATGGATTTATCAAGACCTGATGACGAATCATGGTTCATAAATTCAAGGCGATTCAAATAAAAATTCTTCCCAGGAGATGGATAAAAATTGCATCCATTTTTTCCCTGCCCATTATTAACATCAGAAGAAACATTATTATCCTTCACAGTAGAATCTGACACTGCCGAATTCAAATTCTTATCAGCAAAAGCATCAACACAATCCACTCCCAAATTCCCTTTTGGACAAAACTTTTCACCATTTTCCTCCAAATCCATCCCTTTACTTTCACAAAGTAAATCTGAACTTGACTGCACGGCATCAATACCATTATCTTCCACCACCTTCTGCACTAACCCGGTTCCAAGGGCACGCTTATATCCACATTGTAAATCCAAATCAGAACGTAGAATGCAAGACAAAGGATCATCACTGAGTAATATATCTCTACACATATCTACAAGAAACTTTGCCCTCCCAACAACTCCATCAAATTTCAAATCATTGGCCTTCACTGCAAAAACCCTCTTACTCCTTTTCCCACTTTGGGAATGCCCTGAAAACGTTAACATATCATCATCACCATCACAATTTTCAATAAAAATTCTCTCTACAACAAACCCAATTCGATTCCCAATCTCACACAAACAATTCTGATGTCCACAAACAAGAAAAACCCTATCTCCTTCATATAACTCCACCGCCATTCCCTTTCTAATTTCAACACCGTTAACAAAAACACCATTAGAAGCTTCTAGAAACGGAAAAATCTCGCTGCCGCGAGAAACCTTCACTCTTTTCCTAAACTCATGAACAAGTCGAAATTTTGAACTAACAGTAGAATCAGTGTGTGATAAAACCCCACTCAGAATGTATAGTTTTCGAAGCGAACCGTCGAAGAAGATCTGACAGTGGCGTTTACTCACACGGCGGTCGTTGAATACGAATTCGCAGTCGCGAGTCTTCCGGCCGATCAAGTACGGTTGGTCGGCGTTAAGACGCATGGTGTTGAAGTGCGAAACGACGCCGTTTTGGGTGGCGGAAAAAAGAGGAAGTTCGAAATGGTTGAAAACGACGGAGGCTGAAATTGAAGAAGGGTTGTGTGTGAAGGGTCTCTTGTGGTTGGAATTTGAGTGGATCATGGTGTGAGGGATTCGAATTGAAGAGAAAAATTGAAAGGGGAAGAAGAGAAGAAGAAAAATTTGAAATGGTGAATTGGGGAAAAAAGGAACTGTTTTTATATTTGTGAAGAAGTGTGTTTGGGAATTTTGCCTCTAAATTATTTTCCCTCCAAATTTCTGATTTTGGAGTTGTTGAAAGGGTTAGGACAGGAACAATCGGTGAATTTTTGTAGAAATAATTCTCTTCTTATCGTATAAAGTCAATTTTGTAAAGATTAAGATATGTCCAACTACGTAATGGATAAAAAAAATGTCCATCTCTCAATTTTAAGATGATATAAATGTCTCTTCAAAATGCGTTAATTCACCTGTTATAAGATTTCTGCTATTAGATCATCAACTATTTATATTTACGCATCAAGTTCAGTAATGTTGATGAACTGTATTAAAGAGACTCATATTAAAAGTGATATGACATTATGACTAATAGATAAATGTTAGAAACAGATATTTATTTGTAAAAATTGAGACACAAAATCCTATATCACATGCATGAGATATTTGTAAATATCTCATGATATTTAACTTGGGTGATAAATACATGGAGATGAAAAGTTCTCTCAAATGGTAACTTATTAATCAATCAATAGCAAGAATAAATTCATTGCATTATGAGGTGTTAATGTTTTGTAACTGACCTTGCATTTGTAACATACAAATGATACATTTGTCTTGTTTTTGAAAGTCACGATGAAGAGCAAAGAAGAAAGGATTTTAGAGTTACCAACTCAGAATATTATATGAAGTGACAAATATAAGAGTATGTGGTATATGTATATGAAGTGCTGATGTGTCAACAAAATAATTGGGGACTCTATTTTAATAGATAAAATAGATTTATAACTTTACGAATCAATTTTGTAAGATTGAAATATACGTCAAACTCTCAATTCTAATTTTGAGAAAGTCACCTATTTTTTTTTATGGATCTCAACCATTAATTTCAATCCAAATTAAATGTTGATGTTTGATCATCTCACTTTCACTTAAAAATATCATTTTCTCACTAGATTTTCTTACTAGATAGGCTCTCTGTTTAGTAAAAACTTTACCTCTAATTCTAAGTCTCACTTTGCACTCTAAATTCCAATTGCAACATCTCGTGTATCATGCATGCAAAAAAGAACATCAAACATAAAGAAAGGAAAAGGCAAGCACTGCACATATGTAATGTGTGGATCAGAAAGTTTAGGTTTAAGTAGACGTATGGTACTTTATTTGACATGCTTTATTTTACACTTTTTCATACCAAATAATTCTGTACATTGTTTGATTGCTTCTTTACCAGACTATATGCCTCTAATCTAATGCTCTCACTTTAGTTTATTTTAAAATAAAGTTCAAATTTTGAGAAAATTTTAGCTTTTATTTGTTAGTACAAAATTCTAATAACACAACTTAAAGAACTGTGCGTTGAAATATTTTTAGTACTCGAAAATTATAAATGTCAAATTGGAAAAGTTAGAAAAATCTGAAATTATTGAGATTTTAAATCATAGTGGTTTATTGACACTTTTTAATGATTATTTCCTTGATTGACTAAGTAATTTATAATAAACAAAAAGTCAATTATAATTGAAACAGCAATTTAGAAAGCTGCAATTGAAAGTGACTAATAGAAACTTAATAAATAATTAAAGGTAGTATTAATAATTAGCTTATGCAACTGCATGTGCAATACTTTAATTTAATCTTGGATTTGCAATATTAAACGTCGTTTAGCAAGTAGCTAGCATGGTGTCCAAGGTGGCTTGAGTGTAATGCATCGTGGCATTCGTTAAAATGAAAATGGTGAAAGAAATCACATGGTATGTGCCCTACATTACGGTGTTTGTCATTATTTTAAAGGTTTGGTACAATGTTGTGGATCCTCACTGCCCGGGTTAAATTGATTCAAATTTTTGCGATAAATCCACATGTTTATTTCAATATAACAAAGGTAGAGTTAAAATTGATTGAAATAGTTGCCCTGTAAAAGTATAAATCTTAGATACTGCGTGTAATGTCTTTATTAATTAAACTACATTCATGCAACGATCGATTTAGTGGTTTATTCATTGAATATTATACTAATTTTTTCAGCTAATATAAAAATAAAATAAAAAAGTTGATACTTTCAAAAGTAAAAAGTTAATGTTTGTTAAAAAAAGAAACACCTATTTTTCTTTGGATGGCTTTAAAGAAAAAAGAGAAGAAAAGAAACACAAAGCAAACAACCCTGTCTTCTAAACTAGGTAAAGAACAACGCTCCTCTCTTTTAGACACTGTTGCATGCTAAAAGATGCAAACACACTATCTAGCTAAATGGATAAGATAATATACGAACAAAATAAGTAATTGTTGAATTCAATTAACCTATAACAAGTTACACGCAAGATTTTAAGCATTCAATTTTTTGACAGGTCAGGTCAGGCTTTATAAAATCTAGTTCGGTCTAACCTATTCCCACTCTTAATTGTCACGTAAGCAAAAAAGTCAACAGAGAGATAATAAAAAAAATACAATAGTAATCCAATTTTTTTTATAGAGGATAAAACAAAATTTACCCACTTTAAGTGGTAAAATCCTATTAACCTATATATTTTTATTCTTTAATAAAATGAAACAGATTTACACTAGATAAGAAAAATAAATAAATGAAATTAGATTTTTATTTATTTATTCAAAGAGAGAAAACTTATAGGACTATATTTCTTATACAGTTATACCTTTTCCTATATTTCACCCTTTCAAGTTGCTAATCTTTGTGTCGTTTCTCCAACTACTTCACAATGAATTGATCATCATCCATGTGAGTCCCTTTTTTAAACTTAGAAATAAAAATTATTTTTGTCTTAAAAAAATTCTTGTCTTATGCAATTTTATTATATACAACATTACCTATTGAGAAATTCCTACTATAAGTCCTTTTTTTTTTACTAACTTTAAGTCCTTCATAAATTTAGTAAAAAAGTATAGCTAAAACAGTGTCTCTGTAACTTAAATTATCAACCAACCCATACATTTTTAACTTTTAAAATGCACTTTTACTTTAACATGATTATTAGTTTATAACTATACACTTTATCTATCAATGTAAATTGCATGAGTACCTACTATATGCCATTATATCATTATTATTCCCTGTTGCAAAAAAGCAACGTACCTACTATATATGTATATATATAGGGAGAGCAGAGGTAGTAAGTAGTAACTAATAAAGAAAAGAGCAAATGGTTGTGACAAAAGAAACCATAAAGTGTTGATTCACTGTAATCAGACAAACAGAATAGCAACATGGAAGGATCTTCTTCAGATCTTCATCATCATGAATCAGATGTAGAACTCATTGCTCCTGAAAACACCACAAAGTTAAGCACTGCTGAGTCCAAAGATGGCATAGATGTTAGTCATACTAAAGAAGAAGATGCAGATTATGTTGAAGTGACCATGGATATTCAAGGTGATTCTGTTGCCTTACACAGTGTGAAAACTGTAACAGAAAGTGACATGGGAGAAGGAGATGATGAGAAACAGTTTTTGAATGGGAAGAGGTTGGATAAAAAGAAATCATTTGGTGCTTCAGTTGTTCAAAATGCTACTATTCGTATAAAACAGCTGAGGCGTTTGGCAACGTTTTCGAAACCAGAACCAGCGAAACGATTGGAAAGGACTAAGTCTGCAGTGGCCCATGCTCTCACTGGACTCAAGTTTATCAGCTTGACTGATGTTGGTGCAGGGTGGTGTAAAGTTGAGAAAGAGTTTGAGAAGCTTACTACTACTACTGATGGATATCTTCCTCGCGCTCTCTTTGCTAAATGCATAGGTGTGCCAGTTCTACTATATTGCTACAAATGATATGATATTGATAAGAATATAAGATAAGAACTTGGATACTTTGACCAATTTTATTTTATTTTTAAAAATTTATGCGATTGCGTTATTTGTCCATGGCATCAACATTTTCGATGTCTTTGCAATCACAACAACTATTAAAGCTGCATCAGTTGTGTTTGACAACAATTCTGCAATATCAAGGATCACAGTGTGATCAGAGAGATTTAAAACTTTGATTATAATTATAGAGTGGTATCTAAGTGTTTATTTGCCTTTAATTGTAGGATTTAATGAGGAGTCTAAGGCATATGCAGAGAAGCTTTTTGATACTCTTGCTCGGCAGAGAGGTATTCAAGGGGGTACTATTAACAAGATCCAGTTTAAGGAGTTCTGGGACTGTATTTCTGATCAGAGCTTCGATACTAGACTCAGAATATTCTTTGACATGTAATTCTTTGTTTTGATTAATGTAAGTGTAAAGTATTTGTTGAATATTGCTTCGTAAACATATCACCGACATTGATTTTGAATGCAGGGTTGACAAAGATGCAGATGGAAGAATCAATGAGGAAGAGATAAAAGATGTATGGTATCGTAAATTAAACACTAAAGAATCTAAACATGAACTGTGCAACCTGTAGTGAACTTTACTTTTTGATGATTCTTTAACAGTAAACAAATTAGTAAAGTACTAGTTTTTTATCAGCCAATTTGTGCTTGAATGATTTTTATGTGTTATTTTATTTGATCATTTTAATATGATTCTGCTGTCAGATTATATGCCTGAGCGCCACTGCCAACAAACTGTCAAACATCCAGACACAAGCAGAGGAATATGCGGCTTTGATCATGGAAGAACTAGATCCAGAAGACACAGGATATATATTGGTAAATTAAATGAAAAATTCTACACTATAGTGTTCATGGGAAAACAACTACTAGTATTTCAATATAATAGAATCGAGACATTAATCATTTGGTCATTTTTGTAACAGATAGGCAACCTAGAGACTCTCTTACTGCATGGACCAGAAGAACCTACAAGGGGAGATAGTAAGGTCCTGAGCCAAATGCTAAGCCAAAAGCTTAGGCCTACATTTGAGGAAAATCCTATTAAGAGGTGGTATAGAGATACCAAGTACTTTTTCCAGGATAACTGGAGAAGATCTTGGGTATTTGCACTATGGATCGGTGTGATGTTAGGCCTGTTTGCCTATAAATTTGTACAATATAGGAGAAGAGCTGCATATGAAGTGATGGGGCACTGTGTGTGCATGGCAAAAGGTG
Source organism: Trifolium dubium (assembly GCA_951804385.1). NCBI lineage: Eukaryota > Viridiplantae > Streptophyta > Magnoliopsida > Fabales > Fabaceae > Trifolium > Trifolium dubium. The sequence continues at coordinate 3,374,894 of OX638075.1, read as the reverse complement.
CTGCTGAAACACTTAAATTGAACATGGCTATTATCTTATTGCCTGTTTGCCGAAACACCATCACTTGGCTCAGGAATCGGACCAAGCTAGGCGCTTTTGTTCCCTTTGATGATGGCCTCAACTTTCACAAGGTAATTTTTGCTTCTAAATTTTGCCTTGAGTGACAAGAAAATAAAATATACATGTTTTTTGGATTATATTATAGCAGCTTTCATAAGTGAGAAGACATAAAATTTGAAGTATTTTTGCAGATGATAGCTGTTGCAATAGCAATTGGTGTTGGTATACATGCTATTTATCATCTTGTTTGTGATTTTCCTCGCCTTCTTCATGCAAGCAATGAAAAGTACAAGCTAATGCAGCCTTTTTTTGGAAATCAACCATCAAATTACTGGCATTTTATCAAATCATGGGAAGGAGTAACAGGGATTCTAATGGTTGTGCTAATGGCAATATCCTTTACACTGGCCAATACTAGGTTCAGGAGGAACCGCACCAAACTACCTAAACCTTTCAGCAAACTCACAGGTTTCAATGCCTTTTGGTATTCTCATCACCTCTTCATCATTGTGTATGCCCTGTTGATTATCCATGGAACCAAACTTTACTTGACCAAGGAATGGTATAAGAAAACGGTCAGTGCCTTCAGTTAACCCTCAATTTGGTCTATTTATATACTAACTTTTTTGAGCTAAAGAAAGATAATCACAGACGCTTTTTTGTAGACTTGGATGTATTTGGCTATTCCCATCACCATTTATGGATTGGAAAGACTTCTTAGATCTCTAAGATCGAGCATCAAGTCTGTGAAAATATTGAAGGCAAGTACCAAATAATTATATTAAGTTATTTAATACTATATGATATGAAGACACATATATATGGTTCTCTCGTAATTACTTTTGCTAAGCTTAGACAATATATACATCTCACCTCATCTCATCTCATTCCATTTTCATTTGATTGCCAAACTTAAAGGTGGCTGTTTATCCTGGAAATGTGTTGGCAATTAATATGTCAAAGCCTCAAGGATTTAGCTATAAGAGTGGACAATACATGCTTGTCAATTGTGCTGCTGTGTCTCCACTTGAATGGTACTATGTAACTATGTATTTGTTTTTGAAGAAACGTGTTCTATGTGAAAATGTGGCGTCTTAATTCACTGTTTATGCTTTTCACAGGCATCCATTTTCCATAACTTCTGCCCCTAATGATGATTACCTTAGCGTCCACATTAAAATACTTGGTGATTGGACTCGAAGTCTGAAAACTAAATTCTCACAGGTTGTTGTTGTTGTTATTATTATTATTTGTTTAAAAAAATATACTATTATTATTATTATGTGGTTTCTCCTAATTAACAAGCTTATTGCTTTTGTTTCTTTCAGGCTTGCCAGCCTGCCATCAATGGACAGAGTGGACTTTTAAGAGCAGAATGCTTGAAAGGAGATAACAGCCCAAGGTATGTATGCCTCGTATTGTTTTTGCACGTAGGTATTTTTTTCCCATTCAAATATGTGGTGGTAGTAGGTAGGTAACATGCAAAAGCTATAGTTCGGCTACGTCACTTAACAAATTTGTTATAAATAATTGTTAATTAAGAAAATTTGACTATGGCTTTGAATGACTTGTTTGAATATACTACTATAGAAGAAAATTCAATCCCCACCTAAGGATAGGATGCTGCTCTACTAAAGACCTTACTATACGTTATTTCGTTACTTTACAAGATTATACGAAGGCAAGAGTGTATGCTAGAGAACCACTTCATTATCTAATAACTAAAGAACATGTTTAAAGTGATTTTTTTTATCAGAACTGTTTAAAGTGAATTACAGTAAGAACATGTTTTTTGTTTTGACCAATGATTTGGATAGCTAATTTATCGTTACCAAGATTCCCACTGCAACTTGACACATGCCCTGATTTATAATCAAATGATTATGTTATTTACACTATTATGCGGGGCCAAAAAGGCTGACTATTATCTTGTTTTTTTTTATGGACAAACTGTGGTTGTCATCTGAACTTTGAGGGAAAAAAATATTAGGGTGATAACAACGCTTTTTGAAAATTTATGCATGCAATATAAACCAAAGCGAATCCAGATTTTTTACAGCCAAAACTTTTTTGCAGTCTTTTCAACTGTATGTTGTTTGCAAATGTTTTATGTAGACGATTCCCTCAGCTATTAGTTTTTTATTTATGAGTATTTAGGATATTTATCACTACTAACTGTCTACCTTAAAAAGGACCTTCTGAACAAGTACTGTATCTTATGCGGGTCTCTGTATTTTTCATTTACCAACTTTTTTCAAATGATAAATGTTAATCGATATGAACTTTGTATTGTAGATTATGTTGCTTTTAACATGATGAGTTTATTATTGTTAAGAGAAACAAATATTTAACAGGTGGTGATGATTGGAACCAATCATGCAAAGAATATGATGAATTTTCTCTGTCATGCATATTAATTTCTTTGATCCTAAATATAAGAGAAAATTAGATCAACAAAAGTTGATGTACATAATTTTTTGTTGACTAAATACAACTTTTGTTGATCTAACTTTCTTAAATATTTAGGACCCAAGGGAGTAGGAGTTAACGATGACTTTTTCAAGAATTCATGTGCACATCCCTTAGTTGAATAACAAAAAAATGATTGCATTTTATGATTATGATACTTTGCAGTACTTTCCCTAAAGTTCTGATTGACGGCCCATATGGAGCACCAGCACAAGACTACAGGGAGTATGAGGTGGTTTTACTTGTGGGGCTGGGAATAGGGGCTACACCAATGATAAGTATACTAAAGGACATGGTCAATAATTTCAAGGCCATGGAGGAGGAAGATGGGTTCGGAATAGAGGAAGGATCACCGGTGACAAACGACCAGAAAGACACTAGGTTCAGTGACTTCAAGACAAGGAGGGCATACTTCTATTGGGTTACAAGAGAGCAAGGTTCCTTTGATTGGTTTAAAGGGGTGATGAATGATGTAGCTGAGGAGGACACAAGGGGATTGATTGAGCTACACAGCTACTGCACCAGCGTCTATGAACAGGGTGATGCTCGCTCTGCTCTTATTGCTATGGTGCAGTCTATTAGCCACGCAAAGAATGGTGTGGACGTTGTCTCTGGCACTCGTGTCAAATCTCACTTTGCCAAACCCAATTGGCGAACTGTCTACAAACGCATTGCTCTTAATCATCCTGAAGCACGAGTTGGTGAGTCTCCACTTCTTGAATGTGACAATTGTTTTTGTTTCTTTCACGAAAATCAAAAGCTAAAAAGCAATTGTTGATCAATGATCGATACTATGATATGCTTTGGAATCCAACAAGAGATACCTTTGGAATGTTAATTTCAACATAATAAAGAAAAAGACTCTTTGAAGTGGTGCTTGCTTTTCTATCAAAATCAATCAAGATTTACTTTTTTTTTACGTGTTTCATTAAATTTAAACTTATCATCATATTGCAAAAAATTGACAGCATGCTTTATGTAATGCAGGGGTATTTTACTGTGGGCCATCTACCCTGACCCACGAGCTACATCAGCTATCACTGGATTTCTCACATAATACATCCACCAAATATGACTTTCATAAAGAAAATTTCTGATAAGATGAAAATAATTGAGGATAAGAGTGGAAGGTGTAGAACGAACAAGTCCTCCACCAAGATGACTCAGCAATAATCAAGTATCGTCTCCACCCTGTTGTTAATAACCTATAGTGTGTTTCTATACCCATGGTTGTGATAGCTTTGTAAAAGGAAGGTAAGCGTGGGGGTAAATGGTTTGGTGGTTAGTTGGCTACCAAATACTAAAAGGTGAGGTAGGATGACCATGACCCCATTGTATAAGCGTGTTGTCGTGTCTGTAGAAATATAAATTTAATTAATTAAAGGGAAATAGATACCGTGAAAAGGCTTTTTGTTTGTTGTTTTGTTTTTCATTCATTTTAATAATCTCAGGAGAAGAGAGTAAATCAGGAGGGAAATAGTTTGTCCAGATGCAGTGCAAGTTTATATTTTAATTTTGTCAAAAAGTATATATTTTAATTGGTTTTGTAAAGTTGATGATGAGTGCGTCCGAAGTAAAATTGTTAAATGTAAGTTTGTAGTATTAAAAATAGTGTAAATTTTCATTTCAGATTCAAAAGCTATGATTCGCCACTTCAATTTAACCAATATTCCAACACAAACTATCTTGAATCAAAATAAAAAAACATCAAAAAAATTCCTAAAATCACATTAGAAATTAAGTGAAAATGATTACATATATGTTTCTCTTGCTCTTGTGCATGTTTTAGATGCATGGTGAGATTGACACAAACACGATGAGACTCAGAAATCTAAACCTTTTTTTTTTGAACCAAAACAGACTCAGAAATCTAAACTTAAAAAATTACGGAATGAACTTCAATACTTTTGCTGGGAATTATATGCTTAGTTTCCTGTATACATTTTAACGCTCCTGAGTTCTAAGCTTCTAATCCATTGGAAAACATGTTTCATGATTAACTGGCTTGATTTTAGCAGAAAACTAACTTGTGGCATATTAAAAAAGGGAAAATAAAGGCACTGACCTTATACACCTTTGAACAATTGTTTTCATGAAACGTCGAGTTGCGTTCTTTTCATCTCTGTTTTCTTTTCTGCCTCTGGAAATTTGGTTTGATTAACTGGCTGCTGACTATGACTTGTTCTGTATTTTGAGTTGGTTGGAATGGTATAAGAGGCTTCTTTGTGGGCACAGTTATATTTTTCACACAACTTTCATTTGAAACAGGAGAGGCTTTCTTTCCTTTCAATGGCCTTGGAACCTCTAATCTCTCCAAAATCCTTGAAGTTTCTTTGTCTAGCTGTCTATTACCATTTTGTGGTGATACACTTGATTGATCCAACTTGGCTTTGGGCATACAAGATGGAGAGTACAACTTGGCTTTGGGCATACAAGATGGAGAGTACAACTTGGGCTCTTCACTTACAACCAATTGTTCCCATTCTTCTGTAATACAGGCCATGGTTCTGTCGTCTTGATCTGTAATATCCATGGAAAAAGTTTCCTGATCCACAGCAATGACATTTGTTGCTGATTCTGATCTCCCGATCACCTCTGATGAAGGTTGTTGAGTTGAGCTTAGTTCAGAAAATGCTTGATCAATTTTAGGAAATACTGACCTACAAACATCATTAATAAACATACAAATCCTTAAATGTTCAGATAACAGACTAAATTTGCAACAATGATCCATTTAGAAAAATGAGCCAAAAAAAGGCAGTCTTGAATCAAAATATCAAGTCATTTTTTTATCTTTAAGAAGTTATTTTGCCATGAATATCCATCCAATCCATGAATATCTTTTGTTATTCTCAAGTTATTAGCGTATAAAAAGAGTCAAGTTATTCATGTCCAAGCATATTCTCAAGTTCATGCATTGTCACATGTCAAGCTGCATGTAGAAAGTAGAAACACACCCCAATTGTAGGCTTTCTTTGACAAGCATATTTAGTTTTTGATGAAAGCCTCTTTCATGTAACAATGGATCATAGTCTGCTAGCTCAATCTGCAAGCAAATTTTGGTTTCAATACTCCGATAAATAAGGAATTTATTCAAGTTTGTAAATATTTATGTCATTCAATTTAAATTCGATATCTAAACTTATCAACTACAACACCTACATAAAATTTCATGGTCCACCTATCCCCACATATCGGTCCATAATTCCAAACTTATCTACTACAACGCCTACATAAAATTTCATGTCTACATAATAAGTCAATCAAAGGGAAAGAGAAATGAAAAAAAGTAAATAAATCTTCAGGTTAAATGTTTAAATCAAACCTTTAGCAAACAGGCTTGAACAGAGTTCTCTACATCCTTTTTGACCGAGGGATCAATTAATTGATTGTTCGGAGCTTGTTTGACTTCTTCTGCCCCTGCAAGGCGCTGCATGTTTTATGGATAGTGAAAAGTGACGAATCACCATCAAGGTATACAAGCCAGAATAGATACATTTTACTTCATTGGAATGACGCTGCATGGTTACTGTTATTCTACCATGTTCGAATGTGCGGAAAATAGGGGGGATAAAGAGCAAAAACTAGTTCTCACCCTCATAAGCATTGGTCCATTATTTGATGGCTGCATAATGTAGTAACAATGATAAGGAGCCTCTGTCATTGTTTCTAAATCACAATTTGAAGAACATATCAAACCCTGGTCCATTGAATGTAGAACGCTACAAAGGCCTTGTAAAACTGTCAAATAGTAGCCATGTTAGGAATTTGATCAATATACATTGAACAGAAACTATTCAGGACTAATGACAATTGACAATGACACGGGTGATAAAACATCAAAGAGGAAGGATCCTTCTACACACGTTGAGCATTAATGTCTGATTGATCAGTATCATCGGAATTGGTTTCAATCACATGATAAGGTGATGGAGTCACAACAAACGAAGCCCCCATTATAAGACCTGCATTAGAACTCAAAATTCAGAAATCAAATTTCTTTGTAGCAAAACCACAAAGAGAGGTTAAGCACAAGACGCTGGGTGCACTGATATTGCTTAATCAGTCTCAATACTCCATCATAAGGGGAAACAAATCGGTATGAAATAGACTTTAAATAAAAAAATGAAGTAGAGAAGAAACGGAGGAAGTGAAAGAATGATGTTTTCTTTCTCTCCCATAGGCTATTGATATAAATGCCCGACAGATCAATTTGATTGTGGAAACACTCAATCAATCAGCAGTTTGTTCCCATCACAAATAGGCGATTTATATTTCTAAAAAACAGTTTTTTTACACCTTTTGAAAATAAAAATAAAAAACTGCTTTTTTTTAGAGGAACGGACATAGGCAATAAATGAAAGGCCATAAGCAAATACACACCTTCATCAATTGATGCCAAGTTTATCCTCTCAGTAACAGTTAAGTTGATCGGTGAATAAACTGGCAGGAGCTTCGGGGAATTATGGAATGAGGGAAGAAACAGAATAGTTTTTTCCCCAACACGAACAGAATTTTCATTAACATCACATGCTTCCAGATTGGAGCCAGTGACTGGACAGAAAGACGCGGTGAGTTTTTTTTCAGCATCCCCTAAAGGAATACCATGGCATCTGCATGTCTGTAAAATTCCAATAATCAATTATTCTTCCTTTTCCTTTAAATGAGTTGAACTGATGTTACGATGAAGGGAAAACAGAATTCTGGTAGATATGATATTGCTCAAGATTTTACAATAAATCATGTAGAGGGCATTCAAAAGATATTGGAATTAGACCAATAATGAAAATAATCAATTGAAGGTGGAATTAATAAATGAAACTATTTTGCACGAGTAGTGTTGTCGTTGTGTTTTTCTTATATATTCCAGCTAAGGTTTACCTAGTGTCCGGATGTTACTGAAGGTTTTACATTTTTTGCCTGATTAAAAAGTCCTATTGTAAAACTAATATTATTTTCAAACACAGTCAGTCTCTTCAGTTTGCTTCTGGATTTTGGCATAACCGAAATTGAGCAGATGATTGCTCTAATAATAAGTATACACAAAATCTTTAGTGTAGTATATTCGTTAGAATATTGTCTATACAGTTGTGGCAATAACTTTTTTTAAAACAACCACACAAACATACTATTTCTCAAACAAAAAACAAAAAACAAATCTACCAAAAATTGGGATGGTTAGTAAATATAGATTGGATGCACTATTACCTGACATTGACTGAAGCCGTTGGCTATTGGATTGACCGGTGGAAGCAGGTTGCAGAATATATGATTCACAGAATCTAAAAGATTGTCCTTGAAAATGAGACGTGCTTGCAGGGGTTTGTCCGTGTCATCTTTCAAAACCTGCAGCCATCTTTTAACCAGGCCGTTGAATGATCTGAAATCTGCAATGCTTTAGACAATTACCATAAATTTATATAGTGCAATTTTAGGAAAATAGTCTATTTATTTCATGATATTTTTTGTCTGTGTTTCTCAAAGCTAGTGCTGTGATGTGTGTGTTTTGCATATGATCTAGTTCTATCTAGAGAATCAAGAAAATTAATAAATGAGAAGTTAGAGATGTTAAGAAAAGCTTTAGAAGCGCAAAACATTCATTTAAGTGGAAACAAAGTATATAGAATGTAAATTTAGAAACGGTATACTAATTCTTCCTTACAGACAAAATTGGAGATCATATTATATTGCAAATCACTTGGTCAAACTATCTTGGGTTCTTCGTACAAAATGAGGGGGGAACATAGAGAGGTGTAAATTATAAGACTAAAACATGTTTATGAAACAGAAGAGTGTTTTGCATACTATTGTGATATAAATGTACCATTCAAGTCTATGAAAAAGGTTTATCTCACAGTCAAACTTGCAGGGCTTGTGATGTTGTATGGAACGGATTGTGAACAGAAAATAACCAAGAGCAAAGTACGTTCAGTGGTGTTAATAGAGACAATAATGATACGATAGATATGAGGAAGCACAAGATGAGATAGGATTAGTAATAATTTTTGGTAGCTCCTATATAGGAAAAATATATTATAGAATCTCACCGTAAGTGTTTGATTTGGACACATGCAACGGAGATTTATAAAAGCTTTAAGAAAGGTAAATCAGATGAATGGTAGTTAAAAAGTTGAAGATAGGAAGAGACTAAGAAAAGCATAAAGCATTTGGGAACTCTATCTAGTAGATAATTTTTGTCGTTGTTGTTGTTGTTGTGTTTCTTAAAGCTAAAGCTCAAACTCCAAGTTCAGAAGCATTTGGGAAGTAATTAATTTTGGTCATTACACATTGTGAGAGTTCTTGACCTGTGATGTAGGTCTGTACTGAGCAATTATCAAGATGAGAAATGCAACGACGAAAATTGTTAATGTTTTCACGCGAATCAGTCAGATGGCTCGACTTCTGCTGAACTACAGCAAAATCAACCGAAACACATTTCTCTGCAGCATCCTTTAAAAAAAGAAAATAAACACCAATTTAATATTTTTTAGAACAAAACTGAATTACACAACTCAAATATACAAAATCAATGTCATTAACACACACACACACACTCACCGAGAGGCTCTTTTGCATTACAGAATCAACATCATCAGGCAAGATCGAAGTTATGACTACGACATTTCTCTCAATATCTTTACCTTGCCAAGAATACAATACTCGTTCGCTCAAAACATCTGAAACCATTACATCTGCAAATCAACCATCAACGAATTGTAACAATTGTCAATGGATTTTCAGTTTCACACACACACACACGCACACTATTAGAGAGACTACCAGATACGCTATCCATATCAGGCAGAAAGGCACAGGATGGCAAGTTGTTAACAGCGTGGTGGAAATCACGTAGGTTGAAATCTCCCATGGGACGGTAGGCAATCATCAACTACATTACACGCAGATTCACTCTTAGGGATCATAATACAAACATGTCTCGTGCATTTCAAATTACTCAACCTAATCACGAATTGCAAAAAAGTACTAAGTGATGAAACATTACCTCATCAGAAGAAGATAACCGATTCTTAACAACATAACACAAACCGATCTTATCACCGAGAGTATCAGATTTGCGCGAAGACGAACTCGAAATAGCGTAGAAATTAGCGAGTTGAAGTAGCGACTGATAAACGAACACACGAACAACAATGAGAAATCGCCGATCTATTAGGAATGATGAAATTGCACGGATTATAGAGAAAACGAAGTTGATTGAGTAGGTATGAAGCTATGTGTACCTGCTTTAAGTCTTCTAGCAATGGCGGTGCCAAAGTTCGCAGATCAAGAACGAAACACAACTGAACCATTTTGCGTCTGCAACGAACGCTCTCTGGTTTGGCGCGAAATGCAACTTCAAGCCTTGGACGAGATATTTAAACTTAAACGAAGTAAAACGGATACAGACTAAAACCCTCGATAGAATGGAGGTATAAGAAACACTTTTCAACCATATTTTTTTGGTAGAGATTGAGGTATCCGCCGTTAATCCCTCCTTAGATTGGAGGCAGGTGGGATAGCTGGCTCAAGGATTTAAAGCTGCTCGATATCCAACACGAGGATCGTTCAACCATATTTGATTGTAAGTAAAAAATGAAATTGACACTAATTAAAAAAAGTTAATAGGCTTTTATTATCTTGTTAATGTAATAGTGCAAGCTGATGTGGTAGTTGATTTTTGTCTATTACATTAGTATAAAGTCAACATATCTAAAAAATAATTTTATAAAAGGTAGTCCAAAAATATAATTTTATAGAAAGAAAAGTAAAATTCATTTACTTTACAAGACTGAAATGCTATTAACCCTTAAAAGCTATGTGTAATTATTTTTTATACTTAAAAAGTAAGTTTCTTTCAAAAATATCTTTATAAAAACTTGTTCAATGTGAATAAGAACAAAGAGTCATTAGAATATAAAATTTATATTAACTAAAAAAATGTTTTAGAAGTAGCATCATATAGTAGAATTAATAAATATATTAACCAATGAAACAATAAAGGGGCTAAAAATATAAATTGTTTTATGTGCGGTCAAAACTTCTAATTTAAATTAGATGGTTCAGATATATCGCTCGTGACAAGTGAATTTAAATATGTACTAGTAGTATATTGGTAGAATAATGTAAGTTTCGTGTTGTCAAGAAAAAAAATTAAGTTCGTGTATTTTTATAACATTTTATTTTGACAGAAACCAATTTAATGCATTTCATTTAAATAATAGGTGATTCATGTATTCTTGTAATGATACATTTGTAAAGAGAATAATACAATCTCTTGTTTATCTCTTCTATTCTTTTTCTTTATCGTCTTTATTCTATTATTATGTTATTGCTATTGCTTAGATTAAATAGAATAATATCTATATTATTTATATCAATAATGTTTTTTTGAAAGAGAATTTAAAACAAACATATCTCTGGTATTGATTTAATGTTTTGTTGATCTTTTCTAAGTCGTGTCATCATGTAACTAAACTAATTTAAGATAATGAACAACGGATAGGAAGAGAGATATATAAGCGGCTCCCATGATTAAAAAACACTAAAAATATCAATCGAGTTATCCACATGACATAATCACCAATAAATTATTTTTCTTTGTTTATATGACTATTAACCTTTGCGAATGGTCTCTTCCACTGCACATAGAAGAGCACAAGTTTTCCCCCCATTCAACTGTAGAGAGCATAGATCACTGCCACCCAGTCACATAACGAAACCGTGCATCGTACGGGTATTTTTCTAGTGTTAATTATGGGCGCGTTTGATTCGCAAATTAGTAAGTATTGGACAGAACAGTACAGGACAAAATAAGATGGTACAGGACAGGACAAATTGTATCGAAGAGATATAGGGAGATAATTTTTTCATATTTGAAATTAAAAAGGGTATTTTCGTATTTTTTGTAGTTGTACTGTGGACAAAAAGTTGTCCTGTGGTTTCGTGAAGAACAAAAATTTCTGATTTTGTGCTGTCCCTTGCTACCTATTTTGTCCAGTCCCATAACCAGTTTTTACATCAAACAGGTACAAAAAGTTATTCTGTCCAATACTCTGTTTTTTAGCAGATTAAACGCACCCTATAAATGAAAATACTGGTATAATTACAAAAATACGCTGCCATTGAAACCTACAGTCCTACACCCTTAAAAAAAACCAGCGTCTACATTACATTTTAGCCAACCCAATACCGGCTTAATCCACTGCAAAGCTATCAACGCCGCATCTTGGTCGTTGTTGTGCTCTTGAGTGTTGTTGATAATGTGCCAGTGATGTCAGGCATCTAAAAAATACATAGATGTTTTTTATTAGCAGATGAAAATGATTTCTAGTTGTACTTCAAAAAAATTGCCTATTCATATTTCTGGAAATCAAACAGGTAAATAGATATATAGTTGTTTTTCTTGTTGAAAAAATCAAACAAAACAATTAATAAAGAATTTGCTATCATAGATACATTCAAATCAGCACATTTCTCAATTAATTTTTTTTGTAATGAATCCAGTTTGCACATAATACAATCCATTCAATCATTCATAAATAATCAATAATGATACAAAGCTAAATTTCAAAATAATTTCAAAATTCCATGATTAAATTAAATCATTAAACCAACCTCTAAAATCACATAATTCTAATTAGACATCAATTAGAACCATTAAAAACTTTCATTAGACATCAATCTTTTAAACACATGAACTGATTGAACCTAAATTTCAAAATCAAAAGCCGAAACATTATTTTTATTAAGGCCACAGAATGCCAAAACCCGTTTACAATTATTTGATTTGAACATCAATAATATACAGAGGATATACCTCTTGAATCATTAATACATACTTTATAACTCGCGAATTCATTTGAATCAACAACAGAACGATTTGTTTTTGGCTCAGGCAAAGAAGATAACTCATTACAAAACTCTGCAACAGAATTATATCGGCGATAATCGATTTTCTCTGGATATAGATCACCATCAACCCTTGAAATACAAGCTGGTTCTTCATGGTAATTACCATAGCCTTCATCATCATTTTGAGGATATAAATTGTTGTAACGTAGAGCAGCACCTGTTGAAAGACATTTGTATTTCCTGCGACTTTTGTTTTTCCTTATTGCTCTAAAAATTAAAGGCAAAAGACCCTCCATAACATGTAAATTTTTTTTGTCTTTCTTGAAGAACAAGTATTAATTATGTGTTTGGTTGTGAGTTTTGAAACCGCGGCAATCCAAAAAAACACGCGTTTTTTAGCTGCTTGCCGCGGTTCCAACTTCCAAACAGGCTATAGGAGAAGGAGAGAATGTTAGTTTTTGGAGGTTTTCTAAAATAGTGAATGAATTATAGGCACTTTGTTGGATTAGGTTGGTTTTGAATTTATGATATATATGAAATGTGTTATATATGGTGACATATTTTGTGTGACGGAAAGGACAGTGTAATAATGTAACACATTAATTTAGTTAATAGATAAGTTTTGATTGAGATAGCAGGGCATGCCGCATGCCAATAAAAACCAAAAATTATGTATTAAGGATGAAGTTGCCCAAGTTAGCTATTTGACTTTTTATTTTATATGGCTTGTGATAAATTTGTGATGTGTGCAGATAAACAACTATGGTTTATTTTTTTCTAAAAAAAATAAAATTATGGTTTATTTTATTCCTAACCTCATTATTCCACAAAAATGTTAATGGTTATTTCTGGATTCTGTAGGCCTTAGTTTTAAATAAAATAAAACCATGGTTAATTATTTACTTTTAAAAGGTTAATGTCACTTTTTGTTTTTGGTATGTCAAATGAGTTTGGTGACTGGTTGGTTAAATGCCTCCCACTGAATTTACGGTGCGAAATGGAGATGGCGTTTACTATAACCTAGATTGTCTCTTTGGAAAAGGGTTTGGTGTCTAGATAGGGTAATCACATCATTTATCAAGTAGATTGGATTTGGAGGTCTTTTAGTTTTCCTTCGTCGTCGTCCTTTTGGTGAAAGAATATTTGTGCGTTGGAAAGAGTGGTGGAATTGAGAAATTAGTTCTTAGAGAGTAGTATCGTTCGGTGGGAAATGGATGCTCGACTAGATGAGTAGGTGATGTTCCTCTTTCTTTGTTATATCCTCGTTTATTCTCTCTTGCCTCTAATAAGGGGTGTTTGGTTTCATCTTGTTGTGAGAGGGATGGAGATATTTTGAATTGGTTTTTCTCTTGGTGCAGGGAGCTTTTTCAATAGAATAATGAACTTGTGGTACAAATGTTAGAGAGGTTGGAGGGGGTGAGGTTGTCTTCGGAGGATGATGTTTGGCAATGGATCCCGGACTCAGAAGGAGTCTTCTCGGTGAAATCTTCTTATGAGTATCTTGTGACGACACTCCGTGAGGAAGAAGGGTTGGAGGATTTTGCGGAGGGGGTGATTAAAATTATTTGGGAGAGTCCGGCTCCGTCTAAAGTTATTACATTCTCTTGGTAATTATTTTATGATAGGCCCCCAACGAAAAATAATCTTGCTTCTCTGTGCTTGTTCTATGAGTGGTCCTGAGACCCCGTAGAGTATATTAGACGCTACTATTTTGACTTTGGCTATGTTTGGATGGTCTGATGGTTATAGGCCGGTTTTACTTGATGCAACCAATTTTAGTGGTGTGTGTGGCCCAAGTGTTTTGTTTTTGTGTTGCACTTGTTGTGCCTTGCGTTTTTCTTTGTCCGCGGACATTGTAACGGATTGTTCTTTGGTTCTGTGTCTGAATAACTCCTATATTATTTGTTAAGGAGTATGTTTAATAATATTTGTCTTTTCTTAAAAATAAAAAAAACGTTGTAAAAATTGAATTTGTGGTGCAATTAGCTAGTATGAATTGACTAATTTTGAATTATGGATTAACAAGTTAGTAGTATATCATAGGGAGGACCAGTTATATATAGGACTTCAACAAGTACGAAGTGTGCGAATTATATGATTCTGAAACATTTATGGATGGAGAGCAAGTGTGAGTGTGACATAGGGTGTGTTTGCTAAGAAGAGAAATTGAGAAGAGAGAAAGAGGTGAGAGGTGAGAGGTGAGAGAGAGTGTGAAAAGATAGAAATATGTAAACGGTAGATTTGAAGTATTGTTTTTTTTTTTTTTTTGACGAGAAACAAATTTCATTCATTCATATGTTAAAATAGCAATAATACAAGAGATGAAAATAGTTAAGTACTCACTAAAGATACATATAAAACTTTCAATTGACAATATAGAGTTAACAGACCAAAACCTAAATTCTAACAACCATAGCAATTCCTTCCACACATGACTAACAGCCAACAATAATTTGAGATTCACAGTCTTTGATGGCTTCCAACTCCGGAAAAAAGATATTTGCATGTGTTCGCACAAAAATTCGACTATATTTGATCTCTGAGATGACTGATTCTGCCACATACCGACAAGATATTTGCGAGATTGAGAGAAAATTGACCTTAGTGATAACCGCCATAAGTCTCTTAAACGAACTATAGTATCCATGCATCTGAATTTGTATATCATTGTTTTAATATGTAATGAGTCAAAACTAATCATTCACTCCGAAAAACAAAACACTGCACTATGACGGGACAACAAACAACGTCGCACAAGACGACGAACAAACCAACAACGCCGCACTTAAGCGACAAAAACAAAATAATAATAATTCAAATATGTGTAAATCACACTTATTTAGATGAATGACAAAGAAAAAACGATGAAGAGGGGTGGTTCTAGATCAAAAATTGATCTAAAACCACCTCTTTTTGGTGGATGAAGAAAAAAAGGAATGGAGAAGAGAGAAATGAAATGATCTCTTATTTTTAAATGTTGTTAGGTTAGCAACATCTTAACCCTAAAATTTTCCCTCCTAATCAACTCATTAATTATGTAGCATGTGTGCAACAATCATTGATCTATGTAGATGTTTATATCTATAAATAAAAAAATAAAATAATGTAATTAGTTGTTTCTTTATTTTCCAATGCAATTGTACAACTAATAATGTATTTATGTGTGAAACTAATTACGGTAAAATGTATATCTAGAAGCAATTTAATCAAAAAGAAAATCAATATAATGTTTAATAAAAAAATAGGAACAAGCTTTCACTTATACTATTTATTGACTGATATTGAAAATAGAAACAAACTTTTCATGGAATTTGCGCTTCAAAACAAAAATAAGGTTTTTTTGTAGTACAACATATTCAAACTATTTAGACCAAGTACTTGCTTCAATTCCAACAAATTATTTTGGAATTTAAAATTGGAAATAAAATTGGTGAAAAATCCAACTAACATAAATAGTTTTCACATTTGGTTTTATTTTTTTTGATAGAGATATATAATGTGGGAGCAAGACTTTAATGGATTCAAACCCCATTTTTTTGTCGTTTTATCTTATGTATATGCTATGATTAAATTCCTTTGCCAGTTAACTATTTAGTACCAAAAAAACTTTTTTATTTTGTTGATAAAATTGTACTCCTTTTCAATATTATATATTATACATTTTATATTAAATAATTATTGTATATTTTAATCACTTAACTATGTTTTGTATGTCATACAATTTTTTATCTGTAATAAAATTTGATATGTCAAATTCTAATATAATTAATTATAATTAATTATTTATAAAAAATTATATTTTATTAGACCCGTGTTCGCACGAGTCATTAGTCTAGTTATATGAAATGACAATAAAACCCTATATTAAAAAATTATAATTATTACTTAATACTCCCTCCTTCTCTTTTTATAAGACCATTTTTGACAAACTTGCACTATTCACTTATCTTGTTTTGACCGTACTTTTTTAATAATAAAATATTAGCATATAATATTTTGTTTGATTTATTTTGATGAGTACTTTCAAAATATCAAATTTTTATATTTTTTACTATTAGATAATTAAAGATATTAGTGGTCAAAATTGTACATTGGCATACGTGCAGTAGTCAAAAAGGGTTTTATAATTAACAACGGTAATAGTTTTAAAAAATATGTGAGTGTTATTGGAATAAGGGTAAGCGTGGAATAAAGATAATGGGCCCCACATTTTTTGCTCTCTCTTGGTAATGGGTCCCACGTTTTTTACTCTCTCTTCTCAGAATCACTCTTGTTCCAAACAAGAGAAATGCATTGTTTCTCTTATAAGTTATAACTCTCTCTTAGCAAACTCTCTCTCACCAAACTCTCCCCAAACAAACATACCCTTAAAGCAAATGGGACCTCAAACATCTATTCTATCTATCCGCCTGGTATATACAGTACGAATACGAATATAAACCCACGGAATCATAGCAGAGCATTTAAGTCAAATATTCTTCGTCTTTTTTTAATAAGCAATGTCAATGTCAATTTAG
Organism: Trifolium dubium; assembly: GCA_951804385.1. Lineage (NCBI taxonomy): Eukaryota > Viridiplantae > Streptophyta > Magnoliopsida > Fabales > Fabaceae > Trifolium > Trifolium dubium. The sequence continues at coordinate 3,357,996 of OX638075.1, read as the reverse complement.
TATATTATGTACAATATTAATTTTATTTTGTCAGAACTTGAATGTCGAAACTCTATCTTTAACCCTTAATTAATTCAGTAACTTAACTAGTTGAACTACTCCCCAAATATTCATCATGTTAACAATAACATCTTCACTCGCATTATGCATTGTGAAGATGAAAAAATGAATTGTCTACCATCGATAAAATAATACTCCACTCCACTATTATAAGTAGTACTCGACTATGGAGTTGACTTGACTGAATGAGAGAGAAGAAGAGAAACCTTTCCAGCTTCAATTTTGATCTGTAGACAGACGATCCTATCCCTTGGCGTGAGTGAGTGAGTGAGATAACTCAGAGAAATAACGCCATGCCCATCAACAAGTGTCCTCCAAATGCAGTTCCCGAACAGCCACGTGTCAGCGGTGGCGGCACCACCAAATTTCACTTTTATGTTATTTGCTGCTGCTATGTTCTTCTTCTTCTTCTCTCCACCGCTCCAATTCTCGCCTCTCCCTCCCCTTCCAACTCATCACTTCTTTCTTCCAACGCAAACCAAACTATCATCATGGTATGCTAATTCATTACACCCAACTCTGTCTTTTTACTGCACATAAAATGAATTAAATTCAGTGCACTTCATTGTTCATTTATTGTAGTACCATATAGTAAGAAAATACTAGTACAATACAATTATTTGTTTGTTTGTTTGTTTGTTTTGCACACCCTGACAAATGCACAAAAAGGTTAGAACCATAAAACCTATATGGAATATATTCTGCCAAAATTTTCAGGTTAGTTAGTACTAAACCCATGTTCACAAATTATGTTTATGACTAATTCAATAACAAAGGTTTAGTTTCATTTTAGTGTGTGTATCATGAAATTCAGCATTGATTTCGTGACCCTAGTTCAATACCAACTGTTGTAATCATTCCTTTGTACCGCCTTTTATATTTTGTTTTCAATCAGGGAAGTATGAACCACATTCATATTTCAGAGAAGAAGTGTTGTGTTTCCTGCCTAAGATGTACCTTAGGTTTACTTGATGCCAACTTCTTCCAGGATAATCAGGTAATTTTGTCGATTTCGATGATTATGAGTTTGTTGATTTGTTACTATCAGTCAGTCTATCACGGTTTGGATGTGACTAATTCTGTTTCTATTAGATTGAGGAGATTGCTAAAGGTGTAAATGAGTTAAATATTCCAATTATTAAAGCCAATAGAGAACTTGTAGCTTCTAAGAATGGAGGACTGCAATATCCCTCACCTTTAGTTTTCAATGCTCATTGGGACCACAAATCACCTCATGCTGCAACTAAAAGGTTCACATATCCTTCCATTTCTGGGATACAGAGACCTCATTCTGAAGAAGATATTGCCTTTTTGAGTGTAAGTCATCTATATTGCTTATGGACAGCTAATTTGATTTTGATTTTGTGTACATTTGAAATCACAGGTGACATTGTGATTTTGTTGTAAAAATGTGGATTTTATCAGAATCACGGTGACATACTGTGATTTTGTCAAACTCACTATCAACCAAAACAAACACTATATTTGATATGAATATTTCTTTATGATTGGCTTTTCTTTTTCTCTCTTTCCAATTTGTTTAAAAACAGGTTCTTGAGTTAGGCGAACTCATCAAAACAAAACAAATTACTTCCCAGGAGCTTACACAAATATTCTTGCGGAGATTGAAAAAGTAGTATTGGAATGCTAATGTGCTAGCAATTGTTGAAATATGTACCGTGTGTGTTTGTGTTTTTTGATGAGTTGAATTCCAGTATTATTAACTTTAACGCCTCACATGAACACCAGGTACGGTCCTATTCTTGAATCTGTAGTCACTTATACTGAAGAACTGGCAAATAAGCAAGCGAAAGAAGCTGATGAGTTGCTTAACCAAGGAGTTTATCTAGGTAGTTATTTTTTCTCTAGTGTGTATAGTTGCTATAACATTTGAATGTGGTGATTTTTCTTTTTAATTTGTTTTCCTTCTAATTAATATTTTTTAGCTTTAGAAAGATCATTACGGACCAATGCATTATTCTGGAACTCTAAGTTCTAACTTCTAACCATGCTGCATCATCGATACATGGACTCATACAAGATTAACTAGAAATTTGTCCTGTCTATTTGATACCTTGTAACAGATTTCAGTCTATTTAAGCAGTAGTATTGCAGAACATTATGTTTTTGAGATTAGAGAGTTGCCACCTTCATTATCCTTTTGGGATTAACTATATACGCTATGAATTGTATAAAAAAATAGTTTTAAAATAAATATCGGTTCTTATTGAAGGGCCTCTTCATGGGATTCCTTATGGATTGAAGGACATAATATCGGTGCCTGAATACAAAACAACATGGGGTTCAAAGTCATTTAAAAATCAAGTTATTGACATGGAAGCTTGGGTCTATAAAAGGTGAGATCCATGACAAACGAAAATCTACAATCAGAACTTATGTTTGTGACTAATTATTTATTTATATATTTGATGATGTTGTTCAACAGGTTGAAATCTGCAGGGGCTGTTCTTGTTGCAAAGCTTGTTTCTGGATCATTGGCTTATGATGATATCTGGTTTGGTGGTAGAACCAGGAATCCATGGAATATTGAGGAATTTTCTACGGGTTCCTCTGCTGGACCTGCAGCAAGCACCTCAGCAGGTACTATTCAACTATCATTTGTAAATCCTTGCACTTTTATTTTGTCTCTCTTTCTTTGTTTCTTTCTTTACCTAGTCAATGCCTGCATATATTGGACCATCTTTAGAGTTTTCTTCCATGATATGGTTTATTTTATGATGTACTGGTGAAGAATGAGCCTAAAATTTTATTTGTTTCCTATATATATGTGCAACCCGTGTATTATTTTTTTTTAAAATTTTGTTTATTATGATAGGTATGGTTCCATTCGCAATTGGTTCGGAAACAGCTGGATCCATTACTTACCCTGCAGCTCGATGTGGCGTTACCGCATTGCGCCCAACTTTTGGTACTGTTGGTCGAACTGGTGTAATGAGCATATCAGAAAGCTTGGTAAATTTATAATTACCATGCATGTTCTTCTATTACATGTTGAACGTTAAACTGACATATTTTTTGTAACCTTTATACTAGGATAAGCTTGGCCCTTTCTGTAGATCTGCAGTTGATTGTGCTGTTGTTGTGGATATTGTTCGGGGACTAGATCCTGACGATCCCTCATCAAAAGATAGCTCCGTTGATGATCCCTTCCTGGTTGACATTTCTAAGTTGACTGTTGGATATCTTGATGATGCCGAGATGGAGGTTTGTTGGTTGACTAATTTTTTTGTTAAGATATATGTTCAAATTTTTACACCAAATATTGCCAAATTCCGTAAAAGTCATTTGCATTTCTTGAACGTTGTTGGGATAATACATGAAACTAAACTTCATTTTTATGATAACTCAGGTTGTTCATGTTCTTGAGTCAAAGGGTGTCAAGATGGTTCCTTTCAAACTGAATTACACAGTTGATTCAGTTCAAGGTATATTAAATTTCACAATGGATGTTGATATGCTGACCCACTTTGATCAGTGGCAGGGCTCAGGGGAGGATAATGTATATGAAGCCCAAGATCAGTGGCCAACTGAACTACGCCGTTCTCGCATGATTCCAGCAGTGGACTATATACAGGTCTTATATTCCTTTCCCTGGACTATATGAAAAGCATTTTCCTATTAGAATTTAGATTTTTAAAATACTGTATGCAGGCTCAAAGAGCACGGGGAAGGTTGATCAAAGAAATAAGAGAGTCTTTTACTGTGGATGCTTTCATTGGCAATGCAACTGACTGGGAGAAAGTATGCATAGGGAACCTTGTTGGTTTACCAGTCATAGTAGTGCCAACAGGATTTACTAATATCTCTGATCCACCATCTGGCGGCAGCAGAAGAAGAACCACTATCACTACCGGCATTTATGCTCCCCCTAACCGTGATCACATTGTATGTTTGTGTGCAATATGTGTTCAATATCTTCTAGATTTTTACTAGGATAATCATGAACCAATGGCTTGATTATTTGTTTATCATTCGATATGAAAGCTTATTTCCCCTCTATGTGCAGGCTCTGGCGTTGGCAATGACTTATCAAGCAGTCACTAATCACCACAAACAGCGCCCACCTATTAATGATCTTGGTCCAAATGATAAGATACCTGATGCATCTATAGATGCTTATCCTCCCAGGGTTTTTGGTCCTTGAGCAACTGGGTGCAAGCAATGGCTTCAACACCGAGGTTTACTTTTTTTATTTTATTTTGAACAGCAACACCGAGGTTTACTAGTAAAAATGTTGTGCACCACTACTGACTACTACCAATTACAGTAAGGAGCATTAGTAACTTGCTGTGTGTGTATGGATGTTCATTTTTGAGACTAAAAAGGGTAAATTATTGTTGATGAAAGGAGTTAATTCAAGTTAGTTAAAATAAGTTTGGAAACTAGTTGGTAGTTAATCTTGCAACAGAATTTCAATTAGCTTCTGTATTGAACTCATCCGATGTAGGACTTGAGCAGTATGTGTATAAATAATTACCTAAATGAAATAGTGAAAACAACAAGTGAATCTCTTTTCATTCCTTTCTCCGAGTTCTTTTTCTCTCTCTGATATAGTGTGTGCGTGTATGATTCAGTTGTGTTCTGACGACTAGTATCAGATCTTGGTTCAATCAAAACAGATGTGGTAATCATGTACGCAACCTTAAATCTCTGATGTTATTTCGATGCTTGATGAGAAGTATTATGATAAGTGGTGCATGTAGATGAAGGTTCTTTTTTGCTTCCAAGTGTCGGCAGAGAACCCAACATATGCACATAAAACAGCGTAAAAGGAGGCCAAGAAAGCCTTTGTTCTTAATTCACCGATGTGTGCACCCTTCAATCTTTGAGTTTCTGGCTAAAGAAGCACGGGAGAATTTTGACGACATATACAGGTGTTGTGCCATGAACTGACCTCTATGTTCTTCTTTCACGAAACAAGCATCTAATTCAATTAGAGTCCTACATATACATATACATGTGTATGCAAATGTTGTGTAACCTTACCTCCAAGAATACATAAATTTTCACAAAGATAAATCCCACATTGTTCTTATCAAACTCTAAAATCAGAGATATAGAATAGGTTTGGATTCATAAGTAGATCAACGATCTATGATGTATTGAAATTACAAATTTGAGCTTTTGGTGACGTGTTTGCGGGGGAAACTATTGCGTTTCCAAATACACAGATAACTCATCTATTGGATATTATCTGAAAATTAGACTTTAATATTTGAAAATTTGACTTTTTGTGAGAACATGATTTTGAAATATTAATATTTTAAAAATTGAGTTGTTTTCTTTTTTTGACTAAATATTTAAAATTGAGTTATATCTTTTTATAATTTTTTTGCCTATAAAAAATAAATTTTACTTTGGAAGAATAAGATACGATAAGAATGTGAAATTGTGAATGAAAATTGTAACAAAAACGAAAAGTGGAATGAAAATATGATAAGATATTTTTAGACTCTGTTTTTTTAGTGTGACAGATTTAACATTCTTATTTGTCGTTTTTTGTATTTTAAGAATATAATTTGTCAATTATTATTTTTATCCTTTTCAATAAAACTAAGTAATGTTATATATTTTTGGTATAGAAGTAATGTTATATATTTGATAAACATTTATCGTAAATTTATTCAACTCAATCTCATCAAACTAATATTGTTTTTAAATACAATGTAAATTAAGATATATTTTTTATCGTTCTATCACTTTCTTGTTTCAACCTGTTTCGTAGTAATTCACATGTATATTTTAAATAACAAAAAAGAACAAAGAAATAGCTAATCATGCATATCACAACACTCCCACCGTTTTTTGTTAAAAATTAAGTGTAAAATTTTTTCCTTCGATGTTGTAAATTTTTTTGACATTTTGAAAATTATTTGTAATATAGAACAATTTCTTTTTAATAGAGCCTTTAGGTTTAAAACCCTCGCAAAAATAATATTTTGCGGCGATTTTTATTTGCGGCGGTTTAAAAACCCCCATTAAAATTATATTAATATTTTTTTGTTTTCTTTTTGACACAATGTTGTTATATTTTTTGATACATTAGAAAGATAAATTACTCTCGTCAAAATTTGAACTCTAGACCTCCCTCTAATTAACTTATATGTCCTCCGCCTATTATGTTATCACTTGAGTAATCATAGCACACAATGTTGTTACATTTGTTGTGAAATGTTTTGTTTAGATTTATTTAAAGCGTAAAAAAGTTTGTACCAAAAGAAAGCGTAAAAAAGTACAAATACACCAAAACAAACAAGAACCAAAAAAAGAAATCGTTATCACAAAAGGGATTCTAGTAGATTCTAGAATAATATTTAGGGCATATTATTCTCTAACAGTTGTTTCATGCTATAAATAGAGCACATACATACGCTTAGTTGAAAATATAGCAGTAGTAAACAAAATTCAACTCTATTCTATTCTCTTCTTTTTTATACTATAGAAAAGAAAAGAAACACCCCGCCGTTTAAATATAAACGCCGCCAAACCAAAACAAAACAAACCTTTCTCTAAATTCTCTCAATATTCATTCATTCTCATCCACCGTCACTTTCTCTTTAACGGTAAAAGGTTATCTCTCTCTCTCTCTCTCTCTCTCTCTCTCAATCTTGATATTCATTCTTCAACACTTTTTTTCATTGCATGCATGCATGCGTTCCATCTTCATGCAATCAATGTATTTCGATTTTTTTTTATATGTTAATGTTACTGCATGCTTCTTTTTTCGGTGACTGAATTTTCATTGTTAGAAAAATCTTTGTTTGTAGCAGATCGTCGTTGATGGCGTCGTCATCAACTGCGACATGGTATAATGGAAGAGTGAAAGCTGTTCCTTCAGGTGATTGTTTGGTTATTGTGGCAATTACTACTCCAAAGCCAGGTCAAACTTTGCCGGAAAAGACCATTATTTTATCATCTTTGATTGCTCCTAGACTCGTACGTAATATGTTTTTAATAATCACTTCAAATTAGAAGTTATTATATGTATCTTGAAAAAGTATTCAAAACTGTCTTGTATATTGTATTGAATCAACGATCAATTATTTAGGCTCGTAGAGACGGTGTTGATGAACCGTTTGCGTGGCAAAGTAGAGAGTTTTTGAGGAAGCTTTGCATAGGAAAGGTTTGTGAAAATTTACTGTAGCTTTCTTGTTGTTTTGATCTGACTTCTGATCATATACAATTAGTAAGGTGTTTCAAATTTTTTACTCGATTTTTTGTATTGGATTGGAACAGGAGGTGGTTTTTAGGGTTGATTACAATGTGCCATCGATAAATCGTGACTTTGGCACTGTTTTTCTTGGGAATCAGAATGTTGCAATGCTCGTTGTTTCTGAAGGGTGGGCAAAGGTTCGATTGAATACTCTGTGTTTGTGTGTAGACTTGTGTGTGTTTGAATTATATATATCAGCATTGCATTGTTGAATTGTGTTGTTGTGGTTTTTTTTGCGCAGACAAAAGAGCAGAGAGGAAAAGTTAGTCCTTACCTAGCAGAATTGTTGAAATTGGAACAACAAGCTAAACAGAAACACCTTGGTTGTTGGAGCAAGGTTTGGTTCTGCTCTGAGTTTTTATCTTTTAATGTCCGACTTGGACAGTTAGACATGTAACTAGCATAGAATTTAATGTATGCTTTAATTAGTTACCATTAAATTAAACCGCTTTATCTCTCAATTGGTTTACTTGGAATCAACATGGATTCGGCTTGGCATCTTTGCTAATGGAAACGATTACCTTATCTACCGTTGTTATCTCAATGTTGCCATACTTATTCCATGCATTTTAATATAATACAACTGATGTAAAGCGTTATTATTGTACATGTTGTCTTAGTGTTGACCTAATTAAATGTTTTGTGTAAATATCTAAGATTAAATTTCCTATTACAAAAATTATTACTTTTTTGTTGTTTTATGAAATAAGGTTTGATCACAGAATCAGGATATGCTTTGTCGTCCGATATAATATGAAATAGCTCCAAACAGTATCGTTTAAAAGTTGTCACACAATGATGCTATAAAGTGGCTGAAAAAGAATAAGATGGAGAGGCAAAACTCTTTTTTTCAGTCTAGTACAGAAATATATCATTACTGAACTATAAACAATTTTATGGCTGATTGCAGACTCGTGGTGCCGCTGAGACATCTATCAGAAACCTACCACCATCAGCCATCAGTGACCCTAGCAACTTGGATGTAATAGGTTTATTATCTGCAAACAATGGAAAGCCCATGGAAGGAATTGTTGATCAGGTTCGTGATGGCAGTACCTTGCGCGTCTATTTGCTGCCGGAGTTTCAGTTTGTCCAAGTTTTCCTTACCGGAATTCAGGTATGTATAATAAATGCAACATTTACTTTTTAGATAACATTTTAGGCATCTGATTCATGGTTATTAGTATCTTATGCTATATCACTCATATACAAGTCATATATCGATTCAATACAAAACTGACTAAACTCTTACGGATCTCTGGGGTATATGTATTTTTGATATGAATCTCATTTTGAATCCGGATTCATTATGACGAATCCCGATTCACTATGATGAATCTCTATTCATTCTAATAAATTACCACATTTGAACATACTGTAGTCAACCACTTTTTGTTTTTCATTTGATCTTGATATAGCTTATAATTTTGCTGTGTCACTTGTTTTTACTTTTTACTTTGAAATGCTATATTTTTACTGGTAATGTATCTTAAGATTCATAATAAGATTCAATTCACGATTCGGTAAATAGGTCTTCGGGTTCACGATTTGAATCTTGATTTGATAACCATGTTTCAAGCGATTTATTTTCCTTTGAATTAGGCCCCACAAATAAGAAGGAGGGATGCACCTGAAAGTGTTGTTGAACCAGAAGTGAAGGCTGATAAGGCTAATGGAGAACCCCGAGTCCCGCCAACTTCTTCCCAAAGAATTGCAGTTTCAACGTCTGCTGATACTGTTGCTGATCCTCTTGCTCTTGAAGCTAAGTTCTTCTCTGAGATGAGAGTATTGAATCGAGATGTGGGTAATCTTATGCTTTTAGTTTATATGGCTCGTTGCATTTCAGAATGTAATCTAAATCCTAAGTGGATATGTAGGTTAAAATTGTCGTGGAAGGTGCTGATAAGTTCAGCAATTTGATTGGATCAGTGTATTATCCTGATGGTGAATCAGAAAAAGACCTGGCATTGGAGCTTGTGGAAAATGTATGTGCTACACTAATGTGGTGATATTTACTGTGGTTTAGTTTTTTTAACTCTATCTTTGTTGGAATATTTCCTTTAATGCTTTTTAACTTCAGAACGACTACACGGTTATGCGAATATGCAACAATTTGAGCCTAATGTTGTAGTTGACATATATATGATGAACATTGTACAATATATATTGAAGCTTCAAAAGAGTATTTCATTAAAATTTACACTAACTATATGAATTTGACGAGGTAAAACTATGCTTACTCTTACTGCTGGCTTTATAGGGATTGAGTGGCCTTGGCCTATCAAACGAAAACATCAATGCATAATAGTTTCCTGGAGGAAGATTTGAGTGTTTCTTCATCTGATAAGATATCACTTAAACTATCATGAAAATATCTCTCATTTTGATTTCTTCCATAATACAGGGTTTTGCCAAATATGTTGAATGGAGTGCAAATATGATGGAAGAAGAGGCAAAGCGGAGGCTGAAGACAGCCGAGCTTCAGGCAAAGAAGAGCAGGTTAAGGCTTTGGACAAACTATGTACCACCACCTACAAATTCAAAGGCAATTCATGACCAGAATTATACTGGAAAGGTAAAATTTTCTCCAACCATGAATTTATCCCAAATAAGTCAACGTTGAGCTCAACTGATACAGGCGTATAATATTTGGACTCTCTTTTTCCAGGTGGTTGAGGTTGTTAGCGGAGATTGCATCATTGTTGCTGATGATTCGATTCCATATGGCAGTCCACTAGCAGAGCGGAGAGTCAACCTTTCGAGTATTAGATGTCCAAAAATAGGAAATCCGCGTAGAAATGAAAAACCAGCTCCTTATGCTCGTGAAGCAAAGGAGTACTTGAGAACACGGCTCATTGGTCATCAAGTATGAAATATTTTTTGATGGTATATTTTGGCATCATTGGTAAATTCAGTTCTAAAAATTACATCTGTTTTCAGGTGAATGTTAAAATGGAGTATTCTAGAAAGGTTGGTCCGGAAAATGGATCTGCAGTTCCAGCAGGAGCTCCTGAGGCAAGAACAATGGATTTCGGATCAGTATTCCTGCTGTCCGCCAGTAAGGCTGAAGGTGACGATGCCCCATCTGCTGGAAGTCAGCAAACTGAGGTGAATGTTGCTGAGTTGGTAGTTGGTCGTGGATATGGAACTGTTGTTAGACATCGTGACTTTGAAGAGAGATCAAACCACTATGATACTCTGCTTGCTGCTGAATCACGTGCTTTTTCTGGATGGAAAGGGATCCATTCTGCCAAGGATTCTCCAGTCTTGCATATAACTGACTTGACCACTGTGAGAAACATTACGATTGTACTAAATTTTAATTTTAGTACTACATATTCTTAAAACAACTCTTTTAAGTTTTAACATTAAATTTTAAAATTTTGATTCATTTTAGACATCCGCAAAGAAAGCCAAGGATTTCTTGCCTGTCCTTCACCGAAGTAGAAAAGTCCCTGCAGTTGTGGAATATGTTCTCAGTGGCCATCGTTTTAAATTGTTAATTCCGAAAGAAACTTGCAGCATTGCTTTCTCATTGTCTGGTGTCAGATGTCCTGGTCGTGATGATCCATATTCTGATGAAGCAATTGCACTAATGAGGAGAAAGATAACGCAGAGAGACGTTGAGGTAATTAGTAGCTCCTCTGTGAAGTTGAGATTTGTTTGTGTATTTACTTCTTTTTTTCCTTAACAATGTATTTTTCAACGTTGACAGATTGAGGTGGAAACTGTTGATAGAAATGGAAATTTCTTGGGCTCCTTGTGGGAGTCTAGGACCAATGTGGCAGTTACACTGCTTGAAGCCGGTCTTGCAAAACTTCAAACTCCCTTGGGCAGTGACAGAATTCCTGATTTTCACCTTCTGGAGCAAGCTGAACAATCTGCCAAAAGGGGAAAGCTGAAAGTAAGAAGGAATCCAATCATGCTTGAAAAATACCACTGTTCTTTTTCTGTTTTCTGTTCTAAAGTTATTTGTTTCGCAGATCTGGGAGAATTATGTTGAAGGGGAGAAAGTATCTAATGGCACAACTGTTGAACAAAAACAGCAAGAAATGCTCAGACGATGAGGACACTGCTCCTTCTGCAAGAAAGCCTGGTGGCCGGAAGTGAGTGTAATTTTATGACAGGGATGTAAATTGTAGGAACAATAAGTCATGTTGAAAGAAAATAAGTGGGAAGTCACAGTCACGAACATTTATTTTATTTCGAGGTAGAAAGGAAAAGAAAATGCCCTGTGTAATTCTTAGTGAAATTTTGTTTTTTGGATTGAGGGGACAGTTCTTTTATACAAGATGTCAGGGTTCTTTTCTGCGGGAATTTGTTTTCAACTTATCATAGGTTTGTTATACAATAGTTTATCATAGTTTTTTTTTTCTGTATAATTTATCACAGTTGATCATCGTAGTAAAATTTTAGACAACCATTCCATAGTGAGAGTGTGCTATATCTATTCCTGAGTTTTTGAAAAATCCACAATTTTGAAACATTTTAATCTTTCGAATGGTCTAATCGAGTCTCAAATATGATTACTTTTAAGAGAGAACACTATGGAGAAAAAAATATTTTTGAAGAAAATAAGTTAAGTTACATTTATCATAGTTAATCGTTGTAACTTGATGTCACACTAAAAGTTTAGATAATCATTCCATGATGAGAGTTTGCTATGTACTCCTTGAGTTTTTGAAAAATCCATATTTCTTTAACATTTGAATCTTCTAAATGTTTTTTAAAACTATGCAAAAAAGAGTCAACCGTATGTCCGTATCTCAAATAGGATTACTTTCAAGGAATAACACTGAAAAAATAAAAAGAGTTATGAGACTGGTTCTGAAAAATTTGTCGAACAAGATAGGTTAAAATCAATCACCACAAACATTGGCCCCCTATTAATGATCTTGGTCCAAATGATAAGATACATGATGCATCTATAGGTGCAAGTGCAATGGCCTCAACATGGCGGTTTACTAGTAAAAATGTTGTGCACCTCTACTACCAATTACAGTAAGGAGCATTAGTAACTTGCATGTGTATGGATATTCATTTTATAGACTAAAAAGGGGTAAATTATTGTTCAAGAAATTAAAGGATTTAATTCAAGTTAGTTTGGAAGCTATTTGGTAGTTAATCTTGCAGCAGAAATTCAATTAGCTTGGGTATTGAATTCATCCGATAGTACTTGAGCAGTGTGTGTATAAATAATTACCTAAATGAAATAGTGAAAACAACAAGTGAATCTCTTTTCGTTCCTTTCTCCGAGTTCTTTTTCTGTCTCTCTGATATAGCGTGTGCGTGTATAATTCAGTTGGTTCAATCAAAACAGAAGTGTGGCAATCATGTACACAGCCTTAAATCTCTGATGTTATTTCGATGCTTGATGAGAAGAATTATGATAAGTGGTGCATGTAGATTGTAGATGAAGGTTCTTTTTTGCTTTCAAGGTGTGTTGGAGGTGGTGATTTTTGGTGTGGAGGTGTTGGCAGATAGCCCAACATATGCACATAGAACGGCGTATAAATAGGCTTTGATCTTAATTCACCAATCTTTGAGTTTCTGAAGCTTCCTCGGCTAAAGAAGCATGGGAGAATTTTGAACAAGGCATATGCGGATGTTGTGCCATGAACTGACCTCTATGTTCTTCTTTCACAAAACAAGCATCTAATTTAATTCAGTTAGAGTCCCATATGTGTATGCAAATGTTGTGTAACATGCCTCCAAGAATACATAAATTTTCGCAAAGGTAGATTCCACATTGTTTTTATCAAACTCTAAAATCAGAGATATAGAATAGGTTTGGATTCATAAGTAGATCAACAATCTCTGATATGTTGAGATTACAAATTGGTTGGAGCTTTTGGTGACGAATTTGTAGTGGAAACTATTTTCTTTTTACTAAATTTGTGGGGGAAACTACTGTGTTTCCAAATAATGATTGGGAGGTTATGCTTATTCACACACTTCGCGAGGGAAACGCGTGTGCGGATGTGTTCGCAAAATTGGGTGCTAACTCTGACTTGCCGTTGGTACATGTTTCTACTGCCCCTATGGATATGGCAAGGCCGCTCTAGAATGATGCTCGAGGCGTAGAATTTATTAGGGAGTAATCCCCTTGTTGCTTTTGTTTTATTTTTTCGCTTATGTAACCAAAAAAAACTATGTTAGATAATAGTGAATTTTGAATTTAGGATAAGTTGGTTATCAACCTAGTTTGATTAGGATTTCTATTGTAAGCCTATTTAAAGGCATTTGGAATCAAAATAAAGGGAGCCTTTGGATTTCAAATCTATTTTCAGAATTTTATCCGATAGATTTCAGATATTCTCTTATTGGTGAATTTCAAAGAACTGTATCTAGTGTATTCCACTATTTCATATCTTTATCTGACAGGTTTGTCGTTTATAAACTTATGTTTCCGTTCTAGGATTGACGCTCATTCTTCCATATGTGTCATTTTGTGAGAAACTTGATTTTGAAATGTTAATATTGGTCTCCGTTCTTTTTTATTCGTCGTTTTAGAATAATAACACCAAATTAAGAATGTGAAATTGTGAATGAAAATTTTGTGTAGGAAAATATGATATGATATCGATTGAATAATTATTTATCTTACGATATATTTAGTGCACACATGATACATAATAGGAAAATATTATTATTTACATACTTTTTTAGGTTTAAATATGTAACATTTTTATTTTTAATGTATATATTTTTTTGATAAGATAAGTTTCAACATTATTACTTTAGTAAAAAAAAAAATCAAGATTAACTTATTATATATCTTATCAAATATTAGATTGGAACGGAGTATAATATGTTATCTTATCATATCTTACATTAAATTTTGTTATTAATTTTTTTTTTTGGTTACACTAGAAAGATAAATTACTCCCGTCAAAAATCAATATCTGAACTCTCTACCCAACTTATACACTACTTGAACTATCTTACGGGGATTGTTAAATTAAAATAAAATAAAACATTAGAAGAATTTGTTGTGAAATTATTTTTCTTTTGATACAAGTGATTTTTTTTGTTTTTGAGTAAAGAAAGTAAAAATACACAAGCACCAAAAGAAACAAGAACACAAATGGTTGTTACAAAAGGGATGAGGTCAGTTACTTGTCCTCATTATTTTTATGGACAGGTAATACAGTAACTGATAATAATAGAGTTAATTTCGGTAGTTTCATCCTATAAATAGGACTACATACACTTTACACTCAAAAACATACATCACTTACTTCAAATATCACAGTAGATAGTAGTAAACAAAATTCAACTCTATTCTTTTCTACGCTCATTGCATTCCCGTTTATATATAAACACCAAACCTTTCTCTCTTCATTCTCATTCATTCTCTTCCGCCGCCACTTTCTCTCTAACGGAAAAAAGGTTCTCTCTCTCTCTCTCTCTCTCTAGATTCTTCAATGCATGCGTTCCATATTCATCCTTTGTTTGCATACTCAATTTCTCATTTCGATTCTTATTCATCTTCATGCAATCACTGTACTTCAATTTTGTTATTTTTCGTATGAGATTGTTGAATGTTAATGCATGCTTTTCTTTTCTGCTTGTTGATCGCTGAAATTTTATTTGTTTGAAAAAATATTTTGTTTGTTGTAACAGATCGTTAATGGCGTCGGCTGGAAATTCGGTATGGTATAAAGGAAGAGTGAAAGCTGTTCCTTCAGGTGATTGTTTGGTTATTGTGGCGATTTCTACTCCAAAGCCTGGTCAAATTTTGCCCGAAAAGAGTATTACTTTATCATCTTTGATTGCTCCTAGACTGGTACGTAATTTGTTTTAATGATCGTTTTAAACGTTATATTTATATGTATGTTGAAAAAGTATTCAAAACTGTGTTGTATATTGTATTGAATCGACGATCAGTTATTTAGGCCCGTAGAGGCGGTGTTGATGAACAGTTTGCATGGGAAAGTAGAGAGTTTTTGAGGAAGCTCTGCATAGGGAAGGTTTGTGAAAAATTAAGTTTTTGTTTTGATTCGTAGCTTTGTTATTGTTGTTGTTGTTGTTGTTTCGTTTGGATCATAATTAATAGGGTGTTTCAAATTTTTTACTTGATGTTTTGTTGGATTGGAACAGGAGGTGGCTTTCAGGGTTGATTACAGTGTGCCATCGATAAATCGTGAATTTGGCACTGTTTTTCTTGGGAATCAGAATGTTGCAATGCTGGTTGTTTCTGGAGGGTGGGCAAAGGTTGGATTGAATACTCTGTGTTCGTGTGTGGACGCATGTCATGTTTGAATTATATATATCTGCGTTGCATTGTTGAATTGTGTTGTTGTGGTTTTGTTTGTGCAGACAAAAGAGCAGGCACAACAGAGAGGAGAAGTTAGTCCTTACCTAGCAGAATTGTTGAGATTGGAAGAACAAGCTAAACAAGAAGGCCTTGGTCGTTGGAGCGAGGTTTGGTTCCGAGCTTTTATCTTTTAATGTCGAACTTGGACAATTAGACATGTAACTGGCATAGAAATTAATGTATGATTTAGTTACCATTAAAATTACTTGCTTTATCTCTCACTTGGTTTACTTGGAATCAACACGGATTCTGCTCGGTATCTTTGCTAATAGAAACGGTTACCTTATCTACCGCTGTTATCTCAATGTTGCCATACTTTATCTATGCATTTAAATATAATACAACTGTTGTAGAGCATTATTGTACATGTTGTCTCGGTATTGACTTAATTAAATGTTTCATGAAAATATGTAATATAAATTTCCTATTACGAAAATTATTACTTGTGTTGTTTTACGAAATAAGGTTTGATCATAGAATTAGGATATGCTTTGTCGTCCGATATATTATGTAAATAGCTCCAAACGGTGTCGTTTAAAATTCGTCACATGATGATGCTATAAAGTGGCTGAAAAAGAATAGGATGGAGAGGCACAACTCTTTTTTCATTCTAGTACCGAAATATATCATAACTGAACTATAAACAATTTTATGGCTGATTGCAGACTGCTGGTGCCACTGAGGCATCTATCAGAAACCTACCACCATCAGCCATTGGTAACCCAAGCAACTTGAATGCTATGAGTTTATTATCTGCAAACAAGGGAAGGCCCATGGAAGCAATTGTTGAGCAGGTTCGCGATGGCAGTACTGTGCGCGTCTATTTGCTGCCTGAGTTTCAGTTTGTCCAAGTTTTCGTTGCCGGAATTCAGGTATGTATGATAAATGCAACATTTACTGTTTAGATCACTTTTTAGGCATCTGATTCATGGTTATTAGTATCTTATGATATATGACTCGTATTCAATACAAAACTGATTCAAGATTTACGAATCTCTGGTGTACATGTATTTTGGATATGAATATCATTTTGAATCCCGATTCATTAGGACAAATCCCGATTTACTGTGATGAATCTATGTTCCTTCTAATGAATCACCCATTTGAACTAAGTGTAGTTAACCACTTTTCGTTTGTCATTTGGTCTTGAATTATTTTGTCGATCATATATCTGTTTTTACTTTGAAATCTCATTTTTATTGGTAATGTATCTTAAGATTCATAATAAGATTCAATTCATGATACAGAAAATAGGCCTTTGGGTTCACGATTTGATAACCACGTTTCAAATAATTTATTTTCCTTTGAATTAGGCCCCATATGTTCGGAGAGCTGCACCTGAATATGTTGTTGAACCAGAAGTGAAGGCTGCTAAGGCTAACGGAGATGCTACTGGAGAACCCCGAGTCCCGCTAACTTCAGCCCAAAAAATTGCAGTTTCAACATCTACTGAAACTGTTGTTGATCCTTTTGCTCTTGAAGCTAAGTTCTTCACTGAGATGAGAGTATTGAATCGAGATGTGGGTAATCTGCTTCTTTTAGTTTATATGGCTTGTTGCATTTCTGAATGCTATCTAAATCCCAAGTGGATATGTAGGTTCGGATTGTCCTGGAAGGTGTTGATAAGTTCAGCAACTTGATTGGATCAGTGTATTATCCCGATGGTGAATCGGCAAAAGACCTGGCATTGGAGCTTGTGGAAAATGTATGTCCTCCATTAATGTGGTGATATTACTGTGGTTTACCTTTTTTTTTTTAACTCTATCTTTGTTGGTATATTTCCTGTAATGCTTTCTTGTAAGCTGTAGGAACTTGAATATGAGGAGTGTCGATAATTTGAGCCTATGTTTGACATATATATGATGAACATTGTACAATATATATTGAAGCTTCAAAAGAGTATTTCATTAAAATTTACACTAAATACATGAATTTGACGAGGTAAAACTAAGTCTACTCTTCCTGCTGGCTTTATAGGGATTGAGTGGCCTATCAAACGAAAACATCAATACTATAAGTTTGGATGGAATATATTGTCTCTAAACATCAACAAAATACACATATTTTATGGAAATGTTGTTTTGCACTATTTGTTTTCAGAGACATCTTAGTTGGAGTCTCTTTATGTGGTTTCTTCTCTTGTCATGTAGCTTTGGTAATTGAGCTGGAGAGAGATATGCATTATAGTTTTCTGGAGGAAGATTTGAATGTTTCTTCATCTGATAAGATATCACTTAAACTATCATGAAAATATCTCATTTTGATTTCTTCCATAATACAGGGTTTTGCCAGATATGTTGAATGGAGTGCAAATATGATGGAAGAAGAGGCAAAGCAAAGGCTGACGACAGCCGAGCTTCAGGCAAAGAAGAATAGGTTAAGGCTTTGGACAAACTATGTACCACCGCCTACAAATTCAAAGGCAATTCATGACCAGAATTTTACGGGCAAGGTATAATTTTCTCTAATCATGGATTTATCCCAAATAAGTCAATGTTCAGCTCAACTGATACAAGCGTATAATATTTGGACTCTCTTGTTCCAGGTGGTTGAGGTTGTTAGTGGAGATTGCATCATTGTTGCTGATGATTCTATTCCATATGGCAGTCCACTAGCAGAGCGGAGAGTCAACCTTTCGAGTATTAGGTGTCCAAAAATAGGAAATCCGCGTAGAGATGAAAAACCAGCTCCTTATGCTCGTGAAGCAAAGGAGTTCTTGAGAACATGGCTCATTGGTCGTCAAGTATGAAATATTTTTTGATGGTTTATTTTGGCATGATCGGTAAATTCAGTTCTAAAAATTACATCTGTTTTCAGGTGAATGTTCAAATGGAGTATTCTAGAAAGGTTGGTCCAGCAAATGGATCTGCAGTTCCAGCAGGAGCTCCTCAAGCTAGAACAATGGATTTCGGATCAGTATTTCTGCTGTCCGCCAGTAAGGCTGAAGGTGACGATGCCCCATCAGCTGTCGCATCTGCTGGAGGTCAGCAAACTGTGGTGAATGTTGCCGAGTCGGTAGTTGGTCGTGGATTTGGAACTGTTGTTAGACATCGTGACTTTGAAGAGAGATCAAACCACTATGATACTCTACTTGCTGCTGAATCGCGTGCTATTTCTGGAAGGAAAGGGATCCATTCTGCCAAGGATCCTCCAGTCCTGCATATAACTGACTTGACCACTGTGAGAAACACTATGATTGTACTAAATTTTAATTTTAGTACTACATATTCTTAAAACAACTCTTTTAAGTTTTAACATTTAATTTTTGATTCATTTTAGACATCAGCAAAGAAAACCAAGGATTTCTTGCCTTTCCTTCACCGAAGTAGAAAAGTCCCTGCAGTTGTGGAATATATTCTCAGTGGCCATCGTTTTAAATTGTTAATTCCGAAAGAAACTTGCAGCATTGCTTTCTCATTGTCTGGTGTCAGATGTCCTGGTCGTGATGATCCATATTCTGATGAAGCAATTGCACTAATGAGGAGAAAGATAATGCAGAGAGACGTTGAGGTAATTAGTAGCTCCTCTGTGAAGTTGAGATTTGTTGGTGTAGTTATTTTTTTTTTCCTTAACAATGTATTTTTCAACATTGACAGATTATGGTGGAAACTGTTGATAGAAATGGAAATTTCTTGGGCTCCTTGTGGGAGTCTAGGACCAATGTGGCAGTTACACTGCTTGAAGCCGGTCTTGCAAAACTTCAAACTCCCTTCGGCAGTGACAGAATTCCTGATTTTCACCTTCTGGAGCAAGCTGAACAATCTGCCAAAAGGGGAAAGCTGAATGTAAGAAGGAATCCAACCATGCTTGAAAAATACCACTGTTCTTTTTCTGTTTTCTGTTCTAAAGTGATTTGTTTCGCAGATCTGGGAGAATTATGTTGAAGCGGAGGCAGTATCTAATAGCACAACTGTTGAAAAAAAACAGAAGGAAATGCTTAAGGTACTCAGTATACTGCTGCATATATGACACTTTTTATATTGAAAATTTCTGAATGCTTTTCACATTTTTAAATGATATAGGTAAGGGTTACAGAAGTCTTGGGTGGTGGTAAATTCTATATTCAGCCCGTTGGTGATTCAAATATGGAATCCCTTCAACAACAGCTTGCTAACTTAAACCTTCAAGAAACTCCACTGCTTGGAGCTTTCAATCCTAAGAAGGGAGACACGGTCCTTTGTCTTTTTGCTGCAGATAAAGCTTGGTACCGAGCAATGGTAAGTTCTTCGTTTTAGATCCATTCTTGCAAACAAACATTCCTATGTTATGGATAAAAAATGTGCCCCAATGTGTGAGTACTGAGAAATTTTAATTAATTCACTATCCAGCTTTTGTTTACGAGCATTTATTAATATTTTTCATAAGCATATTCTATATGTCCTTTCAACTTGATAATATTTTTTGCATAATCAATACCAGTTGGTAAGAGTTTTAAAACAACAAGATTGCTGCGGAGTGTTTTTATCATATTAAACATTATTTCATTTTGAACAGTCCTTTCAACAATATTGTTTCCTTCATTTCACGGCTGGCACTTTGTGCCCATGCTCTTGGTCACCACCTTTTACAAATTTCGTGTAATCACCTTGTCTAATTCCACTCATTTTTTATTTACAAAATGATATATGTAATTATGTAGATCGTGAATGGACCTAAAGGACCAGTTGAATCCCCTAATGACATATTTGAAGTATTCTATATTGATTATGGGAATCAAGAAGAAGTAACATACAGTCAACTACGACCTCTTGATCCATCAATATCCCATTCTCCCGGTCTCGCACAATTATGCACCCTTGCATACGTGAAGGTTCCAAACTTGGAAGAAGATTTTGGTCAAGAAGCAGCTGAATATTTGAGTGAGCTCACTTTAAGCAGTGGAAAAGTGTTTACTGCCAAGGTTGAGGAGAAAGATACTTCAAGTGGGAAAGTGAAAGGGCAAGGAACTGGAGCAGTTTTTGCTGTAACTCTTATGGCTGAGGAATCCAAGGTTGAGGAGAAAGTAAAAGAGCAAGGAACCGGGGAAGCTTTTGCTGCAACTCTTGTTACTGAGGAATCCAAGATTATTAGCGTCAACGCTGACATGCTGCAGGTATTTACTGTCACTACTTACTCTTTTTGCTTGCTTTCAAAGGCAGATATACATTGATGACATGCATATAGCAACAATGCCTATGGTACGAAACACACCTTATTTGATATTTCCCTATTCATTTTCTTAATTTCACAGGAAGGACTTGCTAGGCTAGAAAAAAGAAACGGGTGGGACAGAAAAGAAAGACAACTGGCCCTTGATAATTTAGAGACTTTCCAGGGAAAAGAAACAGGCGGGACAGAAAATAAAGACAACTGGCCCTTGATAAATGAGGGGAAAGATACTTCAAGTGAGAAAGTGAAAGGGCAAGGAACTGGAGCAGTTTTTGATATATCTTTTATCACTGAGGAATCCAAGGTTGAGGAGAAAGTGAAAGAGCAAGGAACCGGAGAATCTTTTGATGCAACTCTCGTTACTGAGGAATCTAAGATTATTAGCGTTAACGCTGCCATGCTGCAGGTATTTACTGCTACTACTAATTCTTTTTGCTTGCTTTCAAAGGAAAATATACATTGATGACATGCTTATAGCAACAGTGCCTATGATACGAAACACACCTTATTTGATATTTTTCTATTCCGTTTTTGAATTTCACAGGAAGGACTTGCTAGGCTAGAAAAAAGAAACAGGAGGGACAGAAAAGAAAGAAAACTGGCCCTTGATAATTTGGAGACATTCCAGGAAAAAGCACAAACCAGTAGGCGCGGAATGTGGCTGTATGGAGATATCCAATCAGACGATGAGACTGCTCCTTCTGCAAGAAAGCCTAGTAGCCGGAAGTGAGTGTAATTTTATGACAGGGAGGTAAATTATAAGAACAAATATAACAAGTCATGTTGAAAGAAAATAAGCTGAAGTCACAGTCATGAACATTTATTTTATTTCGACGTGGAAAGGAAAAGAAAATGCCCTGTGTAATCCTTAGTGAAATTTTGTTTTTGGATTGAGGGGACAATTCATTTACACAGATGTCAGGGTTCTTTTCTGCGGTGATTTTCTTTACTGTACAACTTATCATAGGTTTGTTTTACAATACATTTTATTTATCAAAGTTTTTTTATTTACAATTTATCATGTTTTTTTTAAGGATACAATCTATCATAGTTAATCATTTGCAACATAATAATGTCCCAGTAAAGTTTTAGATAATCATTCCATGGCGAGAGTGTGCTATATGTACTCAAGTTTTTGAAAAATCCATGATTTTTTAACATTTTAATCTTCCGAATGTTTTTAAGAATATTCAAATAGTGTCTAACCAAGTATTGATTATGATTACTTTAAAAAAAAATATTATTGAAGAAAATAAGTTACATTTTATCATAGTTAATCATCGTAACTTGATGTCACACTAAAATTTTAGATTCCATGGTGAGATTATTCTATGAACTCCTTGAGTTTTTGAAAAATCCACATTTTTTAACTTTTGAATGTTTTCAAAAATATGCAAAAAAGAGTCAACCGTATCTCAAATAGGACTACTTTCAAAATTAACACACGTGAAAGTCATTCAACCTAACAAAGACCACCTCTTGAGGAGAATAACTTTGATTTTACAAAAGGACTATGAACTTCCATCACTGTGCACATCTTTAAACAAAAAAATTATTAATGAAATGTAGGTTATTGAGAATATGATAACTAATGGTTAGTTGTAAATTTGTAAATCCATAAAAGAAGTTTCAGAAAATTTATGGGTTCATACGAAGACACAAACTCATGTTTCAACCATTATGGCCACGTAGTCAAAACGTTGGATCAAGCATATGCTTAAATCAGGATTATAGTAGTAAATAGTTAACGGTGGGAATGTTGTATGGAGAATGGATTTCTGTGCTACATAACTAGAAAGATTAAGAAAAATCATTGTACAATCTGAATAAGCTAAAAATACTCAAGTCTCCAAAGTGACCAGCATAACGCATAATATCTGATCTACACTCCTTATGCATATCATCTTTCAAAAAGTCAATGAGAAAATTGCAACGTACTATGAATAATGCAATTGACCTAATCTCCAACTAAGCTCAAAATTTTGTGGTAGTGATCTTGTTCGGCCGTCCCTGTTTGGTTCAAATCATTTCAATTGTCTCGCTTTACCCTCCGACGTGGACCCTTGGATGTTTCCTCCTCTTTGTTTTCTTCACTCTCTGCACTGCCTTGGTTACTGGTAGTTTCCGCAGCTGGTATTTTTGTCTTTTCCACTCTTACCTGCACAATAGTTCAAAACATAGGACGAGTGAAGGAAATATTAAATGATAAGTGAATTTCTTGGCTACAAGGAGTTTCTACTTACAGGCTTTTTCTTCCCACCGAATACAACCCTGAGGGAAATTGTCAAGACAATAACCACAAAGGCTACAAGAATTCCGACGGTGAGATTCGGCTGTGATTCAGCTTTTTCGATGAGATCCTGCAAAGCAACATAGAATACAAGTCATATTTCAGCAAGTGAAACATTAAATGTACAAGTGAAGCAGATACCCCAGCAGGAAAATTTGCTTTTTTCTTTATTTCTTACATGTATTTTAAGCTTGTAGGCACTCAGGAAAGGAATGTCTGCAAACTTGTATAACAGGTCAAACACCTTCTTCTGCAAGGGCAAAAAGTAAAATCATGCATTTGAAAGAGGAGTTGAGGACGAAATGCTAGAACGCGAAGACTAGACTAAAAAAGGAATTAGAGAGAGATTAGCAAGATGACATTACATGAATGCTTTTAAGACCACTTAATCCAGTATCCAATTCTTCTTCCTTCTGTTTCTCTTTCTCAATAGTAAACTTGGGCTTCCATGTAGTCTCCCTGTATGATGCGGCAATCTTATCATCTTTAGCTATCAAAATATTGTCAAACAATATGCCATCCTGCATTGTCCAAATCTCAATACCAATAGCAGCGATAGGTTCAAAATCAGGTTTTTTCAGTTCGAAGTAATCGGGGTTTGGAATATCCTGAGGCTTCCATATACCCTTATAAGCTGGATTTTCAATAAGGGGGGCATGCCATTTTCCCTTATATGCTGGATTCTTCTTCATTGGCCTTTTCCATTCACCACAACCAGGGGCTGATTCACAATTTGGGTTAGTAATCTTTGGGGCTTCCCATTCACCATCCTCCTCATCGTCCCAATCTTCTGGTTTTGTAGCCTCTGGGTCATCTATCTCCTCAGGCTCATCATCCAACCATCCTTCAGGTTTCTCAGCTTCTTCATCAACAATTTCCAAGGGTGCATGCTCATCCCAGTCATCTGGCTTTACTGCTGATGGGTCTGGAATTTTCTCTCTCTCGTCCCAGTCCTCAGGTTTCTTATCATCAGGATCTGGGATTGTCTTGGGAGGGATAAGAGAAGGCTCAAAGTCCTCAGAAGATAAGAAATTTGCCTTTTTCTTCTGTTCCCCGTCAATCAAAATTTGCAACTCATTGTCGGGTTTTAAAATAGCGGTGTAGACATGAGATAGCTTGTCAGAAGGAACAGATGGGGGAAACTTGAGATGGTGTTCAACATACTCCCCAGTCTTGGGATTCTTATGCTTGAAAATGAAGTGCACCTTGTTTGTGGCCCCACATTTGTCAGGACCAAACATTATAGAATATGGAGAATCGTTGTCAAATTCCTTTGGTATCCAACCAGCCTCCTGTGGTCGAAGATATTTTAGATATGCACCACCGCATTCAAGGCCATTCTGAAGGCGAGTCTCAAACTGGAGAACAACTGATTCATCCTTGAGAATTACAGGCTTATCAAGTTCTTTAACTATAGCATATTTCCTTGCTTTCTCACTGACGAGAAGTCCGTAATCTTCATGCCCCTCACTCTTTGCATGCTCCCAGACACCTAAGCACAGGACAAACCAAATATGAAATCGAGTTTAGCAAGAATAAATTATCTATCAAACCACTATAACTAAAAAAAGGAGATTTGGATCTTTTCCATTGAATTGCATCCAATCCTATGCACCCACTAGTACTACCAAGGGAATAACTAACATACCAAAACATGAACTTAGGGGAGGCCATGCAAAACTGGATTTTATTTAAAGGACAAGGTACCTATGCAAATCTAATTATTAATCAAAATAAGACCAATGCTAAATTAAATAAAAAATCAATCGCATATTTATGACATGGAAAACAAGAAAGTGAATTGAGGAGAGTATTATTATTAATTTACCGTTATACTCATCTTTCTTAGAAACGATCCAACGGCCATCAAAATCCTCGTCAAATGATTCGTAGAAGATCTAAACGAAATCAACATGAAACAATTCCATAATTAGAGATTCAAACAAATATCGATCCATTCATCAAACAGAGATAAAAATGGAAACAAATTGAAAAAGGAGAAGACGAATTACCGCGTCATCTGCATCATCAGAAGCACTGAGAAGATGTAACGATGAGGTAGAAATCACGAAGAAGAGAACTGCAAAGATTCCGAGAGGAATTCGCTTTCGTTCTTCCATATTGCACTGTGTCTCTCTCTCTCTCTCTCTTGCGCGCGATGAAATGAAAGGAAAGATGAAAATGTTAAAATGTTATGAGTGAGTGAGTGTTGCTGTGTTGAATTGAAGCGAACACGAGTTGCAGTTTTAGATCTCAACTCACACTTCCTACGAGAGTTGTTTCAACCAATTATGTTGTGTTCCACGTCATATTTCCCAATAATCTCTTGCCACGTTTATTTTTTTTGCAACTTCGCAAATTCATTTTTATGAACAAATATGGCAATAATATACTAGAGTTTAAGCCTTGTTTACTTTATTAAAACATTTCTTAATTTTATTCTTAACTATTTTATGGGAAAGAGAATGTTCACATGAAAGCACAAACCAGCTAAAAAACAAGTGGGCTAATCAAGGTCGGGCAGGAATATCGATTCGAAAATAAAGAGAGATCAATCACTTTGACACTAACATTCGATGTATCAATGCTTGCGTCGTCATTCTCAATCAACAGTTAAGTCAGAAGTGTCACTGTTTCCTATATCCACAGTAGAGGACCCACCAGACCAGGACGGCAGGAAAAACGTCTTAAAATAGTGAAGGTTCTCGATAGCAAAGCAATGAGGGAGTCTGAAGAGACTTCCAATTCGGTAGGTGGGATTGTCCTCTATTCTCAACTCGGAAAGGAAATAAATAAGTAACTAAACAAAGAGCTAGTGACGGGCGGAGCACCTAAGCTCAGTCTTTTTGGCTATCTTGCTAGACTTAGATTCTTGCAAAAAGACCTTCGACTTGTCTTGTCAAGATTATGGAACCGTAACACTTAGGCCTAGAGCTCAAACAATATCAAAAGAGGGCATTGGGTTACCTTCTGTTCTGGACTGGGCCGAGGATCACCCCAATCCATCTTGCTCGACATATTCACACTACTCGACAAATTGGCGCAACGACTACGCTGCATCACGAGGAATGTGTTGCTCGAGCATCAAGTTATCACGTCGAGCATTTGAATGCTCGTTATTCAAATACTTCGTACCGTTACACAGAAGCGTAACGAACGACACCGGAATAATGGACATTCACTGCTCATTATGACCACAAGTCAAAATCCCGACAGCCATTAATGGCAGGGACGGAATCTTTGCCTCCTCATTAATGGCCTTGGCCCAGCGCTGGGGTATATATATGTCATTCCACACAATGGCGCAGGTATCTATTTCTCTAACCTTGTACTTGCTACTCCTACTCTTGCTGACTTGAGCGTCGGAGTCCTTGCAGGTACAACCCCCTCCCTCTCCTCCTTCAGCACTCTTACGGTAGAACCAATAGTAGCCATTATTTTCTGATCAGGTGAGATCACCTTCCTTCTCTTCTCACTCCCCGAGTTTAGCTCCTGACTGGAGGGAGAGGGGCAAGGCATTACAGATAGCAGCTTTCGTCTCCAGTAATGGATGGATAAGGTGGTAGTGCAAGGGGCTAATTCGGTTCGTTAATTGGTATTTGTTTGGTAATTCAGATAGTGACAGACGTTTTTTTAACAGGATTTGTAAGAATTTTCTTTTAAAAGTCTTTTAAATTTCATTTTGATCCCTTAATTATTTTTTATTCCGTTTTATTAGATCTTTAATTTTACTTTTATTAATTCTAATAGTCCTATAAATCAGTTATTAAATTCGTTAAATTTGAGAGGTACACTAAATTATATAATAGACTCACAATATGATATACTTTTCATTTACCTCTTCTCTTTTCTTTTGCCATCTATCATTATCTTCTCCATTGAAACACCCCACGCCAAAACATTTTATCTTCCTCCCCACTTCCCACAACCTCTTTCCTACCACCTCTTTATGTTCATTAGTAAATGTGCAGGTGTCTTATCCTAGAATGTAATCACGTGATGCAAGCTTGATGTTTTTCTCCTCTAGATTTCTAGCCTTATTTTCATAAATAAAAAATGTGTGATTTAAATATTAGTTGTCAATTTGTACCCAAAAAAAAAAGTTGTCAATAGTAAATAAAATTCAGCCAATGATGTTTTTACAAAGTTGACAACCTAAAGTGAGTAAAAAATGTTTACTGTCCAAATCACAATTATATTAGTAAAAAACTAGTTAATATAAAAATTAAATATTTCTGACAATTTGATTGTTATTGTTATGATCAATATAATTGACAATGTAAACTATGACTAGTTGACGAAGTAATCTTTAATATGAGAGGAGGGACCATGTTTAATAGAAATGTGCTATCCAGATTAATTTGTAGCCTGAACAAGTGCCTTCCCAAAGATCAACATCCTTTTGAGGTTCAAAATTGATGAAGCATACTTTAATAGAGATGAAGACCACCTTGAAATGAGTTTATTAATCTTTAATAACCCTACCATACATGCTCCAATAATGGATAATGGATGAATGTTATGCATAATTGTTAAAGGAAGCCTTATAATTTGATAATAATGAAAATACAACTTCAAATAACAAAGCCATTTTACTGAGTTGTTGTATGACACTGATTTATTTATCCACACTCAACAATAAAAACTTAAAAATAAGGAAACAATTTTACAAAACCATTACGAGTTAGAGTGACACAGTCACACTTAGGATTTAGAAGGATCAACACCAACAGACTTAAGAGTCTCAGCACGAGGCTTATAAGCAAAAGCATCTCTGTTAATCGGATCAGGAACTTGATTATGATCAGGATAACTACGTTCTTGAACATGTGCAATTTTTCTGAAAAACGAGTTCTTGAAGAATTTATCAGATTCTTCCATAACGTGTTCTGGTTCCACTACTTCTGGCACAGTCTCTCTCCTCTGTTTCTTGACACGCACGGTTGGGTTATTCCTTAGTTGTTGCCATGCTGTGTGGAGACCCAACATTGTTGACAAAGCTATCATCCCAACAGCAACGTAAACCGGAACAAAGTCTTGTTTTGCTGATTTGGAAGATGGTTTTCTATGTTGTTGTCCGTGATGAATGTATCCATAATCTGATGTTGGAGCATATGCTTTCATTTTTGGTAGTGTTGAGGTTGTGTATGATGATTTACTTCCTCCTCGAAATCCATTTTTCAGGAGTCCCATCCAATTACCCATCTGCACCATACAATTGCGTACATGATTAGTAATTTTAATATGAATTGAATTAATCTAGGAAGGACGGACATTGACATGAACGCTGACACAAATATTAAAAGTTGATATAATTCAATGTAATTGTGTGTTAGACACGACACATATCTAACACTAAAACACGTCAAATTTAAAGAGTGTCTTTGCTAGATTGGAATTATATTCCTTGAAAATAGGTAGAGAAAGAAGAAAATTGTACCGTAGGCTTCAACATGATTACAAACGAATCACTATTGTAGTTAATTACTAGTGCAAAATCTGAAAGCAGTGTATATTGGTTGCTTGATGCAGTTTATGTTAGTTGCTTGATGCAGTAGTGTAAGGTTTTATAGTTTGATGGATTTCATAAAGACTTTGTACTATTTGTATTTGATTACAGAAAGCGATGTAAGTTACTACAGTGGATAAGGAAAGTTCTGGAGCCACGTAGCAGAGTGTTGAAGACACTGGACACTTGTCACTGTATATGATTCACACGGTAATCATAGAACCCTCTCGACATGCCACGCCCTCTTTTCCATCTGACATGTCATGTCAGTTCATTAATAAACTGTGTTATTCCAATAGTACTTATTCTAACATTTTTTTGAACAAACCCAATACTATTCTAACATTATGCACTCACCCAACTGAATTACAAATGATACTTTGGTACTTAAAGGAAATACGAAAATTTACATGGAAAAATTCAAATTCGAATCTTACATATGTGTTCGATCTAATAATTTTAACATTTTTTATTATTAAACATCTAGACAACAATGATACTACTATTTATTAAGAGTCCGAGAAAACACCAAGAACACACCAATGCATTTTTAGCACACAAAAGAAGGAGACTTCATATCATCACCAAAATAATTAAAAACATTAATCAAATGAACCACCTCTTTTATATACGACAATTCAGTATTTGCAATTAACTTTTAATATAAAAAAATAACAAATAAATCTAAACAATCATCAGGAGTGCAAAAGTAAATAATCATCTTGTTAATGCCCGTTGAGTCTAATCAAACTAGAGCCAGTAATTTTCTTAGCTTTTCTGTTAGCGCCTAATGATCTCCTAATCTTAACTAGATCATCCCATTGCTCCGTGTGAGCATAAATATTAGCCATGACAGAATAAACCCCACCATCTTCAGGCTTGATCTCCATTACTTGTTGAGCTGCTTGCTTTGCAATCTCAACATTCCCATGTATCCTACACCCACCTAACAACCCACCCCATGCAAACACATCACCCCCACTTGGCATCCCTTTTATCATCTTCACTGATTCATCAATCAGCCCAGCCCTTGCCAACATATCAGCCATGCACCCATAATGCTTAGGTTCTCTAGCAACACCATACACATTTTCCATCTCATTGAAAACCTTTCTAGCTTCACAAACCAAACCAGCATGACTACACCCAATCAACACACCCAAAAAGCTAATCCCATCAGGCTGAACCCCTTCAGCAACCATTCTAGAAAAATATTCCAACAAAATTAAACCTTCCCCATGAATAGCAAGACCAACAAGCATAGCATTCCATGTAAACACATCTCTATCTTTACATGACTCAAATATATCCCTTGCAATCTCAACACAACCACATTTTGCATATAAATCCACCAACCCAGTTGCCAAATACGAATCAACCCGAATCCGATTCCTTGTAATATAATCATGAACAAACCTACCCTGTTCAAGCTCCCCTATCTGAGCACAAGCCGATAAAACAGAAACCAATGCTATATTATCCGGTACAAAATTCAAACTAATCATCTCATTAAAAAGCAGAATAGCTTCACGGCACAATTTCGCATGACTATAACCCGCTATCATAGTACCCCAAGTAACTTCATTCCTTTGAGGCATTTCATCGAACAGCTCACGCGCACGATCAAGCTGAAAACTTTTAACAAACCCATCAATCATAACATTATAAGAAACAACATCTCTATAAAAACTCTGAGAAAACACCTTGTAGCCATCATTCACACGATCATTAACAGAGTATAAACGAATAAGCGAGTTAAGAACAAATGAATCAGCAAGGAAACCGAATTTGAAAACTTGGGTATGAAGAGACTGAGCAAGAGAGAGTGAATGAAGATGAGAACTGGCTTTGAGGATTAAAGGGAAAGTGTGGAAATCAAGAGGGAGAGAGAGACGGCGGAGAGAGAGAAAGATTTGGAGTGCAGAATGAGGCGAAGAGAGGAGAGTGTGGATTCTGATGAGAGTGTTGTAAGTGAAAGTTGTTGGGTTTGGAATTGAATTGAAGAGGGAAAGTGCATAGGTTGTTAGAGATGAATTGGAACATGTTTTGTGGTTTTTTGTGGAGATTAAGGAAGTGAAAGTGGAAATGATGTTGTTTAAGATTGCAAGTTTGTGGTGTGGTAAAAGACCAGTGGTGATTGTGTGAGCATGGATTTGGTGGAGTTGTTTTATTGTTTTGCATTGCTTTATTACATTCAAGATACTCATGTGATGAATTTATTATATTATAATGTATGTATATGCATGCAAATGTGGATGGAAAATCATAGTCACAATTCATATAATTTCATTCCATTATGTGATTGTGTTCTTCAGTAATTTCATGATGGTAGAGTAGAGGAAGAAGCAAAAGAAGGGAAAAAGAAATAAAAAAAACGTGGACGGCAGGATTCGAACCTGCGCGGGCAAAGCCCACATGATTTCTAGTCATGCCCGATAACCACTCCGGCACGTCCACTGTTGTGTTAAGTTCTTGTACATGGTATTATATTAAGCGTATTACGTAAAGCTGAAGGTTTTACAAACACTCAAGAATTTAAAAGTTGAAAATATTAGTAATTGTATTTTATGAGTAAGTCTTTTTTTTTGTTGGTCTCCTACATATTTCTTCTAACACAAACATGCAGATCTTATATAAGACAACATATATCATATCTTACGTTGTTGACAGCTCTTATCTACGTCTACATAAATGTGTCAATTTTTATATTCACTATCTCGTCCAAAAGTAAGAGAAGAGAGCAAGTGTTTGTTTTGAAATATAGAATTAGGTTCATTAGTTACTACTATATAAAATGGATTGTGCACTCATTTAGTATTTTGACACTTTTGTTTTGTATTGATTCTATTAATTCCAATACAAAAAATTTCGAGCTTTTTTCTCCCTTTTCTTTGATATTACGATCGTTAACATGGTATTGTAGTCGCTATGGTGGTTAAACTTTGTTAAGTGGTTATATCCTGAAATATGGTTTCTACTTAATGGTTAAGCTTTGGATTGTTGCTTTTTCAAGTGTCCAAACCTTGAGCTGTGGTTTCCACTTCACTTGATGGTTAAGCTCTTATTGCCTTTGGCATTTGGATGATTGCGCTAAAGAGTGAAGTTTCTTGATTCTTTTGTTTGGACGTTGGAAGAAACTTGAAGGGATCCAAAGTTGGTCGAAAACTTCTAGTCTCTAGGAGTAATGCAATGCTACTACTACTATACTCCCTCCGTCCTGAAATGTAAAACAAAAATCACACTTATTAAGAAAAAGTAAAATATAATGATTGTGAGTATGTTTTTTTGAAAAAAGTTGTATGAAAAGATGTAAAAACAATTTTTATTGGTTGTTGGTTATAGAAAAAGTAAGAGAGAGAGTAAACTTTTCTTGAAAAGATAAATGTTTGAACTTTTTCTCTTACATTTTAGGACAAAAAAATTGAGTTTTTTTCTCTTACATTTTGGGACGGAGGGAGTACTAATTTGAATATTGTTCTTCATTTATTGTATTTTTTTGGTATTGCTCATCCAAGCTAAAAGTTTTATGAATAACTTTCATCAAAGATATATGAGTGTGTGGATTTTCCCTCAACACACAAATTATAGCTGGGTGGGAACTTTTAGAAAATGATAGCATGTTTATTCATTTACCTTGTTGTCGGATTCGTTCAAACCAAAGTGGTGCTATCAAAACTGTAAAGGAGAAAGTGCATAAACATTAAACAAGCTAAGACACCACCCAACAAATTAGTCAGATTTGCAAATTCTACAAGTGGAACAAAACAAGCACAACCATGTCATTTTTTCAACGCATTTTGTATAATCTAAGTCATATATATTCCATTCCATAATCCATACTCAAGAGAGAGCCAAGGATTATAATAAATAATAATGTATAAAAATAAAACTTCCCAAAGCATGCTTAAAGCATCCACTTACTATTAGGAGAAAGAAGGTGACAACCTAATTAATTAGGTGAATTATTCTAAACAAGGTTAAATTAATTGAGCAGCATCTTTTAATCCATGTGATGTGACATTTGTGTTCATTAAAAAAAGTTGAGTATTGGCTTTCTATGGTTATGGTATAATCACTTAAGGATTAAGCAAATCTCACTAAATAATTAGTGGTTATACTATATCAACTCAAATCTTTTTCCTCCCACCTTTCGTTTGTAATGTAAGTGCTTATCCACCACCCTATCCCCTCTTTACACTTGGATGTTTTGCCATTACAATAACTTTAACCAACTTTTCATTATTATACCATTTTTATGTTCTCTTCTTTTTACCTGTTTTCCAATTTTTTGTAGCCCTTGTTCCCCATATTGTTGTTTAACAACAAATGACAAATGATAGTATTGTTAGTATTATGCTTAATGAAAATCGAACTCTCAATCTTCTTATCATGCAATTTTTTTTTTTTAATGTTAATCGTAGTTTAAAAGTGTGGTCAACAACTTCAACTGCCACTGCAACGTAAATGTTCGGGAGGTCTCCACAATCATATCAAGTGCGACTACAAGTGTGGCTGCATAAGCCACACTTGTCAACAATTTTATGCAATATCAACAATCACGACGCAACTTCTACTACCGCAATTTAAAAAACCTTATCCGTAAAGTAATGCTTTTAGAGACCTTTTGGAAATTTAACTTGAATATTAAACACTGTTGTATACTTTTGCTTTTGGTAACTATTCTCTTTTGTTTGATTTTTAAATTCCCTAACAAGTTGGAAACCGGATATATAATACATCTTTGCCTTTAGAGTTTAGACACAATATATATACTCATATTTGAGGGAAATAAGAACCCTCCCCATTGTTGATTCTCTTTCATTAAAGGGGCCAACCAATCTTAACAGAGAATATGGAGGAAGAAGAAGGAAATGAAGAGGATGAAGACAAATGTGTTCACTTCTTGAACATTATGTTTTTCTCTTTTTAAAGAGAGGAGCATGAAACTACAAGGCAATTCATACAGGCTAAGGGAAGGCAAAGCCTTTCTTCCAGGTTCAATTCGCGAAGCTGTACCTGCACCAGTGATTAAGATCGAACACAGTCTGCAGCTTCATTTTAAATCAATGTTTGTTTAGTGTTGTATCTCTTTCTGCTGATTTTTTTAAGCTTAGTTTGAATGTTGAACTCAAACAATGTATGGTATACATCTAAATAAATATAATCCAATAGATGCATGTGTTAAAAAAAAAGGTATTGTAATGTTTGCCTATGTTTTTGCTTTAAGCCGTGAATAAAATTGTAAACAGTTTGTTGTCACACAGAAAACTTAAGTGTTTTCCGGTGTCAGCATTTACCTTGTGCTCAATGATTTTTCGGATTTGTGTAATGAGGCATAACCATTTGTTGTTATGATACTTGGAAGAGCATAACATCTCCAAAATCTGCAGACTGTAATAGGAAGTCATGAACAATAATGGTGCATATCATATGTGAAGATTTATGTATAATCAGTTATCCATGTACTACATCCTAACAATATTATGACATTAATAAACCTAACCTATCTACCAACATGATGTATGTAATTAAACACAGAAATGGTACCATAATGCATTGCACACCTAAGTGCTACCACAAATGAAAACCCAAAAAGAAGTAGATATTAAATTAAAAGAAGTTCAAAATGTGTTTTGATATTAAATAAAACATGGATTTCATAGTATGATTCTTCCCCGGTCTTATCACTCTTAAAATCTGTAGACTTTTCTGCCAAACACCTCACAAGACAGTGACATAACTCCGGTGGTACAAAATTGTTATGTATGACTCATGAAATCCACATCCACATGGCTAAACAAGCAAGAAATGTTTTTTTCACTTGTGCGCGTCAACTTTAAGAATGTATGTTGTTGTGCAAAACAAAACAAAAAAAGAGTTCAACAGTACATTCAACAGAAAATGTCACAAACATGTCCACTTGTTAGAATGTATATTGTTGTGCAAAAAATGACTGAAATTAGTCTTATTGTTGTTTCATAAACCTCTAAGAATGACATCCATCAGTTCTACCCACCACTACAAAGTCATGCAAGCTGTGTATGTTAATGGTATATTGACTTTTTACTATTAAGAAATTCATAGCGGGCAAAGTACAATATCAAAATGGATAACACCTAATAATTTGCTATAACTTGGTATATATAGAATTACAGTCCTAATTTCTCAAACATTTAGTTCAGATAAGCATGGGGAAAAACTTTCTGACTACAAAATATGTTTTAACACCCTCCTTGAAGAATCACTACTTGTAATAGTGCCTACAGGACTACTTAATCTCTCTTTTTTCGTCACCATCAACAATTCAAGACATCCTATATAACATTTGATATCAGCTCTGGACAATAACTGCAACAACTCTAATCAAGATCTAAACTCTTCTTCATATTTTCATAAACCATATAAGTAATGCTTGCAGCTGGCACAACTTTGAGGAGATTCGGAATGAGTCCCTTGTAGAACCCTCGAAAGCCTTCATCTTTCAGGGTTTTCCAAAAAACATCAGACATTCCCCTGTAAGCACAAGAAGTGTTTGTAGGTTGTGCCTGCAGCCTGAAAAGCATGACGATGTAATGTGAGTGAACAACATAAATACTGTATCAATTCTAAAAGCCTAAACTACATTTATGACCCCTTAAGTTATTCTTAAGTTTCACGTTGGTCCCTTAAGTTTTTGTTTCATTTTGGTCCCTTAAGTTATTTTTGTATTTCAATTTGGCCCCTTAAGTTACAATCATTAGAAACTTTGGTCTTTTCTGTCAGGTTTTTGTTTCAGTCAAGCAAATATTTCCTATGGTTCCTTCTTTGAGTCAGACGCCTAATCACCAAAATGTAATGTCATATAGGATACATTTGACTGACTCAAACACGGAAACCTGACAAAACATATATAATCCCCCATGCATTATTTGCTTTTAGGAGAGAAAAACATAACTTCTGGCACAAAATAATACCTCGTACGGATAACCTGCAGTGGGTAGACACAAGTAGCTCCGAGAGCTCCCGAAACCGTCCCACATCCAAGTTGTACTAGAGGACCAGGTTCTAAAAAAAAAGAATAAGAAAACATAAAAGGTTGAATATGTTAGACGTGTCCATTTACCAATAAGAATATAAGATGTACAAATGAAATAAAATAATTTGAAGAGAAGATGCCGGTGCAGTAATATCATACCACTGTCATGAACAATATATTTCTTGGACAAATCTTTCAAGGTGTCATAAGCAGTGAGATCAATGCCTGCATAAGGAATCATTCCAAGAAGCGATGGAACAAGCCCTCTATAGAAAGCGCGAGGTCCTTCTTGGACCCATATATCTTTTGTAAGTGTTCCAAGCTTAGGACCCTTTCCACCTTCAGAAGCACAAGTTTGTAACCTAGTTTTGATTAGATCCAATGGATAGATAGCAATCTGTGCAATGGCACCAGCCATGCCACCTGCAAAGAGTCTCCCGGCAGTACCAATATCTGTCTTGTTCCCTTGACTATCCCCAATTACATTTTTCAGCATTTCGTAAGCATAAAACTTGATGGCACTCTCCGGTGCAACCTTCACAACGTTCAATCCATTGCCTCGGAAAAACCCTAATAAACCATCTTGTTGCCATATCTTCATCACTGCTGGCATAATTGAAGCCTTTCCCGTCTGAATCTGTAAGACCACCTTTAGACGATCAAGAGGAGCGGTTGCGGTGCGAGAAGCAGCTCCTGCTATTCCGCCTGCGATAAAATATCGACTCCTGTGTACATGCTTGCTGATGCCTTCGGGAATCACAGCTTGTTCACCAATGTCTACAAGGCACACCCTCTCCCAATGTTGATATATATTTTCAAGGGTTGCTTCATGAGGATAAAGTAGAAGAAAATCTCTCCACTCTTCAAAAGTGATAATTCCATTATTATCCTTATCAACATGCTCAACAAAACGCGCAAGTTCCACCTCATCAATTTCAATCCCTGCAGCATCAAAGCTGACTTTGGTTATGATAAAAACTATGGGGAAAAAATAAGCAAGTAAATAAGTATGAAAAATAAAGTAAAATTCTCCATCAAAGATTGATGTTGAATTGCCCATTCACAAGTCCCAAACACCATAAAAATCCAAGAGTTATTATCAAGTTTCTTTTGAAAAAATATTCTATAAACAACACAGGTGTACATCCTCAAAAGAAACACATATTAAAAGATTTACCAAAGCTATTAACGGCTATAAAACCTCTGCAGTCTCTCAAAATTTGTTCATGCATGATTGATGAGTTATAATAATGGCTACGAATGACCCCTCAAGCAAATCTCAAACGGTATATTTCTGGCTTCCTTATTTGTGTTAAAATAATTGGTAGGTTGAGCAAGTACCAAATGTGGTCTATGCTACGGTGGACCGATGCTTGAAAATTGCTCAAAAGTTTGCCACCTTTAAGTAGAATTCCAAGATCCTCTACTTCTTTACGGCTAAGACAATATGGATTCATGTTGATTTAATAAAAACAAGACAAAACAAATATAAGTTGAGTTTCAATGCTCTGATATATTCATTCTTAATCATCAAACCAGCACCTATAGGATCACTGTTTCATTTCATTTGTGACGACGTGTAATACCATGAGTTTCTACTTACATGGAGCGGCACCGACACTAATCATTGCTAGAGTTTCAAACAATTGCAAGCACCAATCCACTAGTATTGACCACCATATGATGAGATACTTCAAGGCACCTCTGTGTAACTCAAATCTCATTTACAAAGGTTCTATAAAATCTACAGATGATACGGCACACTCTGTGTTTCTCGGAGCAAAACTAAATTTACAAGTTGCAACGACCACAATTAATTTCGAGCTAGGGAGTAGTAACACCAATTGCCAACATATCTTGACCCACTCAATGAAAAGTAAAAACCCTAAGCAGCAACCAACAACATACTTACATCACAATAAAACAAAAAAAAGGGACATGCATAGTCATAATTATAATTAACCTCTCTATTTAACATCATCATTGATAGAATTATGAAGATTAAGTGACATAAAAAGGGTGTAAATTAAATAAAAAGAATACCAGCCTTGACAAGTGCATCCCAAAGTTCTTCAGGTAAAATACAACCATTATGAGCAACATCAATAGCTTGAAAAATTCTATAAAGTTCAAGTTCTTTATCATCCATATAACGTCTAAAATCTTGATAATCAATTCTACCATCTCTATCAGCATCACAAACCTTGAAAAGTTCCTTAGCATATTTATATTGAGGTGGAATCTGAAGTGCAGATAATCCAGCTTCAATGTGAGTATAATCCAAATACCCATTGTTTGTAGCATCGAAGAAATTGAACAAACTTCGAATACGAAGATCCCTTTCTTCTTTAGTTTCACGCAAAGCCAAGAGAACATGATCCATTGAAATTGAAGCGGTTTTTTTACCGCGACCGTGATCGGTGGTCGGAGATGATTTGGGTTTGGAAAAAGACACGTGGTCCATGTCTATGGCTTTTTGTCCTGCCCCAGACATGAATGGTAAAACCCAGTGAAACTAAAGAAGAAGCATTTGCAGTGAAAGAAAGATTCTTCTAAGTTTGGGTGGTTCAGATCTGAAGAGAAGAGAAAATTAGATGGGACAAAATCTTTGAAGCTATAAAACCGTGGAAAATGGTGATTTAATTGGAAAATAAGTCAAAGGAGAGAACATATATAAAATAATTATAATAATTAAAATTAGACTAAGAACAGAGAAGTTACCTTACCTGAGATTGAAGAGAGGTTTTTTTTCGTATTTTTTTGACTTAAAAATGAAGAAAGGGGAGTATTGGGTAAATGGTAACGACGGTTTCTTTCTATATGAAAATTGAAAAATCAATAATATTTTCAATTAATATTCATATTAATAAAATAAGGCAATGCGATACGTTATGTATTGTTTGCTTTGCTGCGGAGTTACCGTAGAAAGAAAATGAGAGTAATTGAGAGGGACACATGCTATAGTGATTGAGGGAACATTGAAGGTAGTGGTAGCTTTCTCATAAAAGAATTTTTTGATTATGATTGTCATGTCTCTCTTTGGTAATAGCTTGGGAAGAGAATATGCTTTTTTATGTGAAGATTTCTCTAGATGCTATTTGATTTTAGGGCCCGTTATGAAATATGCATATAACACCTCTAATAGCTCTTACTCACTCCAATCTTAACTATAAAAAGAAAATTTAATTTTTAGATTTCAATAAATTTTTAATGTATTTGGTCTATATTAGAGAATAAATACATTGGAATTCAATAAATCTAAAAAAATAAATTTTCTCTTATATTAAGGACTGAAAATAATATTTAATATAGATAATATTTTGATTAACGTTAAACAATTTGATAAAGCAATTTGATTTCATTTAGTAAATTTAATCTCATTGTCATACACTTACAGTTTCATAGTAGTTTTTTCATTGATATGCTATATTGTGTTAGTCTAATTTTTTCTGATAGACTCCATCTAAATAAATTCAATATCTATAGATAAAAATATTAATATTCATAATTCTATAAAAAAAAACATTGAGAAGAGAAAAAGGGGATATTACTGGATATTCCTCTCTACCTTCATTGAGTTGTTTCTTCCAAACATGTACTAATTATTTGTGATAAACGTTAACTTTATTTTCCAATCTGGGGGGATTATTATTTATATATGGTGGAGACAACACATTTTCTTCCCATTAGCACCGAGGAAATTATTGGATTTATTGGGTGTGACTTGTTTTACTATGTGTTTATGTCATTGTTAGTTTATTTCTCTTATGATTGAAATTTTGAAAGTAGTCACTTCACCTTGTGACAATAGAGGAGCGGAGTAGTAATTGTATATAGAGAAATTATAAAATTAATTTTAATCTTTTGATAAGAGTTATTTTTAATTTATTTCACATTCACTTTAGGGTGTGTTTGTTTAAAAAAATTATATTCTATCATTTTAATAGCATTTTTTTTGTCGAGACTGGGGTATCACTGCCAAACGCAGTGACTAATTTCTCGTTAGATTGAAGGAACTTCGATTGGTGGGATAGCTGACCCAAAGATTTAAAGCTGTGAGTACCAAATCTCAACCTTTAGTTAAGGGAGGATGAGCCTCATCCGCTCAACCACACCCCTTGGGTTATCATTTTAATAGCATTTGCTATAGAGTTTTACAAAAAATCATTTGAATGATAAACGATTGATTAAAGTTTATTTTTTGTTTGAAAATATTAAAGTGACTCTTTCTAAACTATTTTCCTAAATAAAGAACATTTTTCATGTATTTGAAATAAAAGCATCCTTTCTTCAAATAATAACACACACAACCTTCAATTTTTAGAAGATGCATGTTTTTTATTTAGTGACTAATTAGAAGATTCATGTTAATGGAATCCACATCACATGCATGGAAAGTGGCATCTAGTGGCCTTAATTCCTTTGATGAAAGTCAGCCTAAAGTCTAGTTCTATACATTTGACCAAAAGGCCAACATTGGTGCTTAGACCAACAACGTGTCATACATTTTCATTGTGTCATACATTTGTTACTATGCACTTCCAACTTCAAACGTTACACTATCCATAATTTCTATCAATCCAAGATTCAAAGATCATTTTATCTTGTTTGGTGCTAAATTAATATTTCCCTCAAAGTGATAGAAAGAAATGGGGCACAAAGAAAAATCAAAAGAGAAAAAAGATAAGAAATTGCAACAAATATCGCTTATGAGAACCATTCCTTATTCAGATCATCAAAGGTTTCATTTAATTTATAGTATGATGATTTTTTTCATTTTATAATAAGGTGTGATCTCTATATATTTAAATATAACTAAACTACTCAAGAGCGTTTTGATGAGATGGTTCGAGTCTCGTCTAGCTCTAGCTTAAATTGAATTTGAATCTATAGCTTTGAGAATGTGGCGACGTTAAAACTCTAAAAAACCAATATGTCTGTATGCGGCTCGAATGATTAATATCTGCAGTTGTATTGTGAATTGCCATTGATGTTTGTATCAATAGCTAACAATCATTAATTAATTAATCATGGAATAAATGAATTGGTGTGTTTTAGCATGTATCAATATTCTCATTAGCATGTGTTTTAATATGATTTTGGGATCATACAATTTATAGGTGGTGGTCTAAGGAAACAATTGCTGTGGTTACTGGCGGAAATAGAGGAATTGGGTTTGAAATTTCAAGACAGCTTGCTGATCATGGAGTAACTGTAATACTAACATCAAGAGATGCAAGTGTTGGTGTTGAATCAATTAAGGTCTTACAAGAAGGTGGTCTTGATGTGCATTGTCATGAACTTGATATATTAGATTCTTCATCCATCACTCAATTCTCTGAGTGGTTAAAAGAAAATTATGGAGGGATAAATATTCTGGCAAGTTAATTTATAAAACATATGGTTATTACTTACAAGATATCTCAATAAATATGTATGTATCTAAGCAATAATGTATCATATATTTGCAGGTAAATAATGCAGGTGTTAATTTCAATTT
Organism: Trifolium dubium; assembly: GCA_951804385.1. Classification (NCBI taxonomy): domain Eukaryota; kingdom Viridiplantae; phylum Streptophyta; class Magnoliopsida; order Fabales; family Fabaceae; genus Trifolium; species Trifolium dubium. The sequence goes on along the minus strand of OX638075.1, from coordinate 3,316,920 downwards.
TGGGTCTGATAATTCAGTTGAAAATGCTCATAAGGTTATTGAAACAAATTATTACGGAACCAAGCGTATGATTGAAGCTATGATTCCATTGATGAAGGTATCCCCTGCTGGCGGCCGTATTGTAAATGTCAGCTCGCGTCTAGGTCGACTAAATGGAAAACGAAATGTAAGTAATATATACATCAGTTTAATTTTCATACACAGTAAATGTAAAAAGTTGTATCCTGTGTCCGCATATTTTTAGAAGTAGTTATGATTAAAGTGAGATATTTTTTAATGTTTCAGAGATTAGAGAACGATGCTTTGAGACAGCAACTAAGCGACGTGGAAAATCTTACCGAGGAACTAATTGATGGTGCTGTGAATACTTTTCTACAACAAGTAGAAGATGGTACTTGGAAATCGGGAGGGTGGCCTGAAACATTTACGGATTACTCAGTGTCGAAACTAGCTGTTAATGCTTATACAAGGTTTATGGCAAAGAAACTTTCTGATAGAGGTGATGGTGAAAATATTTTTATTAACTGCTACTGTCCTGGTTGGGTTAAAACAGCTCTAACAGGCTATGCAGGAAGTGTTTCAGTTGAACAAGGTGCTGATACCGGAGTTTGGCTTTCCCTTATTCCTGAACAAGCGATCACAGGAATGTTTTTTGCAGAGAGAAGAGAAATAAACTTCTAACTTCTAAGTAAGATGGGATAGGGACTTGAAAAATCAATTTAGAATCAATTTCATATACTGCAAAGGAAAGAAAATTTGAAAATCAAAGTTAGGAGTTTATATGTATGAAGGACTTTAGATTATACATTTTGTCAGTGTGATATACTTGAGGAACTTGAATGATGGATGGAGTTATTACCATGTTGAATGTTGTTGTTGTTATTATGTAACAGCTTTGAAACATATTCTTTCAATGAGTTCATTCTTGTAGAAATTAATTTGAGCTGAGCATATTGTTTTCTTATTAAATTGATAAATTCAATAGTCTTACAGATTAAGCAGAGAATGAGACCGATTTATTGTTTTCGCAATTCCTCCTTTGCATTGTCAAAACTAAAAATACTACCATAATGCAAGGCTTTCATAGTGGAGACATTAAGGACACATTTCTTTTTAGCGTATACTGAATATTTTTTGCGCGCAATTATTATAATCTAATATCTCAAAATGAATAAAATCACACGATATGTTGCAAAACTCTCCATCAATGATTTAAATGTTGGTTTATGTCTAAATGTCCAAAAAAGAAGACAAGTACAAAGAGATCAAATAAGAGATAAAGACCCCAAACATATAAGTTGTTAAGCACAAACTAATTTGAGTCAGATAAAATCACATGAGCGCTCAAATCACAGCACAAACAGTCATAAAAGTCAGAACTGAGAAATTGTGTGTGTTGTATGGTGTTGTCACGAAAATTGATTCTCTCAAACTTGAAAAATTAGGAATTCTAGCTTCACTGAAACACACATTTGGTGTTTTCACCACCAAATTAAAGAGATACTAAATCATCCGCATGAAAATGTTGAATCCGGACTTCCCAATCCAGTTGAACAAGACACTGCAAACCTTGTACCACCTCTACAACACAAGCATTGTAATTTCTCATAAATTTGAGAAACCACCAAGCCACTCACTACAATTTCCACGGATAAAGGCCACTACAGCCAGCTTTGACTTTTTTATGCTACTTTAGTCAGAAATTAACCCTATCCGTTATCCAACACATATGTCCTTCAACTCTTTCCACTTAAACTATCCTCTGACATCAGCTCTGACTTCTGAAAAAAATAAAAAAATTACAATTAAAAAAAAAAACAAAAACTGACGTGGCCAAAGAATACGGTTTGTGGAGGGAAAAAAAGCCACGGTAGCAAGAAGCAGAAAAAAGGTTGATTGTTAGAATAAAAAGGTGCTTACGAGAGAGAGAGAGAGATTAACCAAATCAAATCGGAATGGGTTCTCTGTTTCTGAGAAGAGCCGTATTAAGCGCTCACAGAGTCCTCAATTCATCGCCGCCGCCATCAACCACCGTTCTCCGCCCTGTTTTTGGATACTGTAGGATTTCCCCTTTCACTTCTCACACTCATAATACTCAGTCTAATAACTCGCTTCACATTGATTTATCCAATGAAGAATCCAAAAGAATCTTGTTCAACAGGTTCCTTTTCTCAATCTTCCTCTGATCCTTTCTTTTTTAATATTATGATGATCATTATAAATGATGAATAAACCTCACGATATTTGTGTTACTTACTGATAGGTTATTATATAGAAGCAAGCAACGGGGGTTTCTCGAACTTGATTTGGTTCTCGGTAAATGGGTAGAGAATAATATTCACAATTTGGATGAAAATCAAATTCGATCTCTCATTCATGTCCTCGACGTGGTATGTTCTTATGAAAATCAAATCAGATTAGTTAAGCGATTATTATAGGATAAGCTACTGATGCATCTACTTTAAGAGGAGACACATATGTTTGTAATCTAATTAGTGAAAAGTTTAGCATCTTTCTTTGTAAAGGATGAAGTGATGTGATTTGCATCTTTCGGTGAAATAATCCAAAAGTGGTTGGTGAGAATAGTTCTAATTTAGTGCCTTTGGAACTACCTACTTTGTACTTCCTCATGATCCAAACTAGATCCTGAGTCTATAAATAGGGTTGTGCATGAGGAATAGATAGAGTGATAGTTCTTAACTTTGAGAGAGACATATATATATCTTGATTTGAGTCTATGTTAACTTGAAATCCTACTTCTGTTATACAGGAGAATCCAGATTTATGGAAATGGTTATCTGGGCAGGAACAACCCCCAGAATCTCTCGGCACAAATCCTGTGAGTCTCACATCAATATTTAAATGAAATTCCAACATCATAAATATAATGGGTACAATGCTCATGCCAGTTGTTTGTTGTTGCTTAGGTCTTTGCTGCAGTGCAAGAAGGAGTTATGAAAAATCTTAATAGCCATTCTTCTCCTGAAACAAGAGCAACACCCGGGCAACCATGGGTAAGAGGCTGGGATGATATCCAGAAATTTCGGGGCGGCCCCATCACTGGAAATCAGTAGCTTGAGAACAGAAGATATTGCCTTTGTAACATTAAATGAATTCTTGTATACCATCTATGTTCCTATAAATAAGGGCTGAGTAACAATAACTTAAAGGTTTGTTTTAGGCTGTTAGTTACTAGAAATCAGTAAAAGAATAAAAGGAGTGAAAAGAAGAAGATTGTGGCTTTGTTCTGTATTTATCCTTTATACACCTGGTGGTTATATCATCATATCATATATGTTATAGCTTAAAACGTTTGATTCTGGATTTTTCTTTTCCTGTTCTAACAGTTGATCTCACTTTGTATTCTGAAAGGGCGAAACTTTATTTTTGTTGATTTTGTTTTGAACTTTTTTCCTTATATTTTATTATCTCTGCATTGGTTCATTCTGCTGAGCGAATAAAGAAATATGATACACTAATAGAACAAATATAACTCAAGGGTCCCGTCTCATTGCTACTACAAGCAATGGTTTCATCACTTCAATGTAGTATCACAACAGGGCCAAGATCAGACAAATATAAAACCGTTTGGATTCATTGTTCAATGACTAACGTGTTAGCTAAACTTGACTGGCTGGAGTGTATTTCTTGTATGTTTAGAATTATGATGAGTTTGATGAAATAATGGTGACACTGCGGCTTTAATTTTTTTATAGGCAAATGTTAATATTCACTATTTGAATCGTAGACCTTTTGGTTAGTACTCTTTCAGTGTTTCTTAGCTAATCAAAGACTTGTCTTCTTTTGTAAACAATGTAGTTTTTGTAAAAGCATTAAAATAACACATCAACTTAATGGTGTATGAAGGACAGATTGTGTGCATACTACTTATTAGACCCTAACATTATACTGCACAAAATTTTAGCTCAAATATGATCATGCTTGAGGTGAACAAAGTGGAGAATTCTATTTCGACTTATGCATATATAATACGATGTTCTTAATTAAATTATGTTCATGGAACATCCAAATCTGATGATTAACCCCATAAAATTTGATGAGATAAGAGACACGAGTTCAATAAGTATAGATATTGAACTCTGAACCAGTGAGACCCGGGTCCCGGGTTTAGTTTCCTGCCAAAAATAACGGTTGAGACCCGGGACCCGTGGCATATCTTATCTATCCACGTGATTCACACAGTAGCTTCCACTCTTTCCCAACTCAGCAGGCAGCAGCAATGGCTTCCGCCACAGAACAACGCATTTGTTTCTGTTTCTGTCTCTTCCTCTTCCTTCACCTCTCAACCTCAACCACAAACGACCCAATTCCAGCTACGTGGCCGGAACAGTTTCACTCAGTCCTATTCATAAACAGAAGCGGCACTCTTCAAAAAACTGATTTATGGTACGATTGGCCAAACGGACGCAACTTCAACATCATCCAGTATCAGCTTGGTGTTCTAAAATACGATCTTGAATGGAACAATGGAACCTCTTTTTACTACACTCTCGACCCTTTCAACCACACTTGCAAAAAACTTCATTTCGATGTTGGAATTCTTCGCCCCAATTGGCTTGATGGTTCTAACTATTTAGGTCAACAGCATGTCGACAATTTTCTATGTAATGTTTGGGAGAAAGTTGATTTTATTTCGTATTATGAGGATGTTCTCACCAAAAGACCTGTTAAGTGGATCTTCCACTCTAGTGGTTAGTTGCTATGCTCTTATGTCTATATCGGCTTTGCCTTATCGATTTAGTATTTACTATGAAACACTGACACATACACAAATGCATGCGTAGATAGAAGCGATAGAATGTAATTACATGTGTCTGAGTTGGATAGCTTCAACTAGTTTGAGCTAACAGTGTATTAGTTTGAGCTAACAGTGTAAACCAACACATGTGTGACATTGCTTCAATCTGAAGTACTGGTGCTATATAGAAGCGAATTACTAGTTAACTATACTATGTCTATTAAATTAATTACTAATTGTGTTTCTGGTGATTAGTGAGCCTGATATATGATATGGTGGTTGGTGAGTGCAGGAATGATTGCTCATGTGATGACATTTGAGGTTGGTGCAGTGCTGGATGATGCACATTGGCAGGCTCCTGTCTACTGTTTCAGTGAAGCTGCGTCTGAGCCACAGTTAAACAACAGAAGGAGCAGCTCTTTATTAGATTTAGAATCTTCTGTTCTTGGTGGTTTTCGTGGGACATTAATGAGTGACATGAGATAGACCACCCAGCAATAGCATAAGCTTTATAATTGTGAGGTTAGCTTATGTACTCTGTATAATAATCTAGCTATATGCAACAATTTATTTTGTTTGGATGTATATGAAGCTTCTTTTATCAATTCTTAATAGAACCTATGGTTTTGATTTGCATGTTTCATAGTCTTGCTAAATATCAAGATCATTTTGGTCGTCATCATTTATTCTCCTCTATGACTGGGCTTTATGGTATTTGCTAGTATTATTTTTATTGTCTTATGTCCTATTATCACGCAAGACACTCTTTAGTTTAGGTGTGTCTGTATTTTAGACATGAGTCAGATGTCCACGCTCATTTGACACTTATCAGACATCACATAGAATTGACGTCAAACAATCATGATGTTTGAATTTCAAATGGCAAATTAAACATGTTACAAGTGTTTTTGTGCCCATTTATGATACACCAAGCATCTCTAACTTGTAGAAATCAATAGGATGAATGTTAGATTGATAACAGATTCTCTCCCAATTCGCTCATTTCAAGTCCATAACATTGACTTATTTTTGGAATGGCTTTCTATCGATGTCTGCACAAACATTTCTTTCCGCAATAGGTGATTGCAAATAGAAGCAATATCGTAGTTAAAATCTGCATCAATCTCAAGTTTCAGTTAGCATTTTTCTCCCTGAAATGCCTTTTATATAACCATAATGTGTGATTCTGTTACCATAGGCAATCTAGTATCTTACTAGTAGTGACTTATTATATAACTTTTATCTTTGTATGAAATATCAATATTTGGTTTTGGGTGAAAATATCATAAGCATCTATTGACCAACAAATACTAATATGTATTTATATAAAATATCCATCTGTTTTAAATTTGTGCCAACATATCTAATGTGTATGTTATTGTCATGAGACTTGGCTTCTTGCCTTTCTCTATTGCATTCCATACTATATATAATAGCCTCAGTAATTACATGTAATTACAAATTATAATGACTAATATTCTATTGTCTGATTTATCTAACCTATTACATAAAGGTAAATAATTTACAATTAATGATAAGATCAATTCCTGATTAACATCCCCCCTCAAATTGATGCGGCTGGTCAAGGAGCATCAATTTGCTAACAAGAAACTGATGGCGTGGGCGCGGAACAGCTTTTGTAAGAATATCGGCGACTTGAAACTGAGTACTGACATGAGGAAGTGCTATAAGTTGATCATCATAGGCATCACGGATTGAATGACAATCAACTTCGATATGTTTGGTGCGTTCATGAAAGACAGGATTTGCAACAATCTGGATGGCACTTGTATTGTCGGCATAAAGTGATGTAGGCTCATTTTGAGGACATCCAAGTTCAGCCAAAAGACCGCGTAGCCAAATAATTTCCGAGCAAGCCGCAGACATTGCACGGTACTCAGATTCAGTAGAGGATTTAGAGACTCTTGCTTGCTTCTTACTTTTCCATGAGATCAATGAAGAACCAAGAAACATACACCAACCAGTGACAGATCGACGAGTGTCAGGACATCCTGCCCAATCGGCATCACTGTAAGCACTCAATGTAGGAGTTATTCCGGTGGGAAAGAATAGACCACGATGAGAGGTTCCTTTCAAATAGCAAATTATACGACGAACCGCTGCCAAATGAAGATGTCGAGGAGAATGCATGAATTGGCTTACTTGCTGAACAGCAAAAGAGATGTCAGGACGAGTAATGGTCAAGTAATTAAGGCTGCCCACCAACTGTCGATACAATAAAGGATCAGGCAAGAGATCACCATCATCACGGTGGTACTTAACATTAACCTCAAGAGGTGTATCCACGGGATTAGCTGATTCGAGACCAGCCATAGAAATCAAATCAGTGGCATACTTGTGTTGATGAAGGAAGGTTTCCTTGGACGTAGAATGAACCTCAAGACCAAGAAAATAGTGTAGATTACCAAGATCTTTCATGTGAAATGATGCTTGTAACTGTTCTTTAAGTCTTTGAATGGAAGTAAGATCAGAACCAGTAATAACCATATCATCAACATACAAAAGAAGTAAGACAATACCCGCAGATGTGCTATGAATAAATAAAGAGGAATCATATTGACTCTGAGTAAAGGAGAACCCAAGTAGAGTGGACCGAAATTTCTCATACCATGCTCTAGGTGCTTGTTTCAAACCGTATAAGGAACGTTTGAGCTTGCACACACCTTTAGATGAAGAGAATAAGCCTTGAGGAGGAGTCATATAAATATCTTCGGTCAGGTCACCATGAAGAAAAGCATTCTTCACATCCATTTGATGAAGAGACCACCCTCTAGAGGCAGCTATAGAGATTATTGTGCGAACAGTGGTCATTTTGGCAACCGGTGCAAATGTCTCATCATAATCAATTCCATATTCCTGCTTGTTTCCTAAGGCAACCAATCGAGCCTTGTAGCGGTTTAAGGACCCATCAGAATTCAATTTCACAGAATACACCCATTTGCAACCTATGGGTTTGACACCAGGAGGACAAGGGACAATATCCCATGTAAAATTTTCTTGAAGAGCCTGAAGTTCTTCATTCATGGCTTTTATCCAACGAACATCTTTAACAGCCTGCGAGTAACAAGTAGGAATAGATATGCTAGAAAGAGATGCAGTCAGAGATGTATGTGAAGAATCATACCTATCTGGTGAATATCGATCTGGTGCTCGACTTATTCGACCAGAACGTCGTGGTTCACCCGGTACAGGATCAGGAGGCGGATCAGCGTCGAGAAGGGGTGTTGGAGCCTGCTGTCTGGATTTTCTAACATATACCTGTCCTGGTTTATAACGTTCTTTAGATTGAGGCATAATGGAAAAATTAGGAAGAACAACAATATCATCCATGGCTGGAGAAACACAATGAAACATAAATTGGTCATCAAAAAATGTCACATTACGAGAAATGCGGAGGCGGCGATTAGTTACATCATAACACACAAAACCCTTATGAGAGTGACTATAACCCATAAATGCACATTGAACAGATTGTGCTCCAAGTTTATGTCTTTCAAACGGAGGTAGGTGAACAAAACATACACACCCAAAGGTATGTAAATCACTATAATCAGGCTGAGTTTTAAAAAGACGGAAAAAAGGAGAATCAAGAGCAATAACCGTAGAAGGAAGACGGTTGATTAAGAAGACAGCTGTGGACAGGGCCTCCACCCAAAATCGGGGTGGTACAGAAGCTTGAAGAAGTAAAGTGCGTGTTACATCAAGCAAATGGCGATTCTTGCGTTCTGCCATCCCATTTTGTTGGGGGGTATTGGGACAAGATCGTTGAGACAAAATGCCTTTTTGTTGAAAGAACTCCTGAAACTCACGAGACATGTACTCACCACCAGAGTCAGAACGAAAAATTTTAATACTTGCACGAAATTGAGTTTCAACATATGTTAAAAATTTCTTAAACATAAAAAACACTTCAGATTTAGAACGAAGAAAATATATCCAAGTAAAACGACTGTAATCATCAATAAATGTGACAAAATATTTATAACGAGCATGAGAAACTACTGGAGACATACCCCATACATCACTATGAATCATCTCAAAACAAGTGGAAGCACGATAAGCACCAGACGGAAAAGGAAGTGTTTTACTTTTAGCTAATTTGCAAACAGAACATGAAACAGAGGCATTAGAAACAACATTTTTATTTCCCAACAAACCATTTTTAAACAAATGAGACAAAACAACAGAGTTTGGATGACCCAATTTTCTATGCCAATTCTCATAAGAATTCAAAACATTATTACAAGCAAGAGATAAATGACTCGAAATAAACTGAACTGGAAACAGTCTTCCCACTTTAGGCCCCTTCGCGATCACTTTCCCCGACACCTGTTCCTGCACAAGACAACCATCGCGAGAGAAATTAACATTACAATTATTATCCACTAATTGACCAACAGATAATAAGTTGGAAGCAAGTCCAAGTGATACAAGCACATCCCGAAAGTCAGAGTTAAGATCACCCACATTAGTAATAGAAAGGTCATTACCATCGGCAATTTGAATTTTCTGATTACCGTTATAAGAATGCAAATTTTTCAAATATTCAGAGGAACCTGTCATGTGATTCGATGCACCAGAATCAAGAAACCACGGGCGAGAAACATGAGAAGACTTACCCTGAATTCCCAAGGCTGAAAGAGCGGAAAGTACCATCTGTTGGATTATTTCAGGTTGTATAACACTATCATTAGATGCACCAGCAATAGAAGGACCACCTGCAGAACTAGTAGTAGCATGAAAAGCTTGCACGGGGCGTTGTGTTCGTCGTGGAGGACGGATGGGACAAGCAGAGATGATATGGCCTTGCTTCTTGCAATAGTTACAAGACTTCTTACTACAATTACGGGCAATATGACCAAATTCTTTGCAATAAAAGCATTGAATCTGTTGAACATCAATACTTTTACCTCGACTCTGAGCAGCATAAGCAACCGGCACAGGCTCAGAACTGGCTGCATCATGAGACATGATCCCTTGAGTTGCAAGGCGCTGTTCCTCTCTAAGAAGTTCACCAACACATGTATCTAACGAAGGGACGGGATTCCTATTCAGCAAAGCACCTCTGACAAGCTCAAACTCTGGACGAAGCTTCATGAGAAATTGATCTCGACTACTAGTGTTATAAACTTCTTGGACAACCGGAAGAGAAGTCTTGGGAACAGCAGCATGTATAATGGCAGAATGTTCTGTCCACAAATTCAAAAAACCAGAATAATACTCTTGAATAGACATATTACCTTGTTTGTAATTGCCTATCTCTAGCTCCAATTGGAATCGTTTGGCAGCATTGTCCAAGTCGTAAATACGCTTCAAATAGTTCCACATTTCTTGAGCAGTGGAAAAAGATCTCAAATTATTGATGATGTGAGGATCAACACTACCGAGAATCCAAGTTATAATTTGAGCATCTTTGATTTCCCATTCTCTTAAATCAGTTGTCACTAACGGTGCCTGAGAAACATCATCCAAGTGATTCCATAATCCTTCTCCTTTGACAAACATTCTAAACTGAAATTCCCAAGCATGATAATTTTTGCCGGTAAAACGAATGCAAAAATTTTTCCTTTCATTTTGAGAAGTCATGACTACAACAATGGTGTAAACAATAATGGGACACGTAACAACAAGCAGTAGGTGGCTAACAGCAAATGTGCACACGTGAAAGCAATCAACACAAACAAGGTAGGTAGGTGACTTGATAAAGTGAAGATAATAAGACCAAAAACCCAAATAATATCCAATAAACACCAAACCTTCAAACAACGGATATCACAACCCAAAATTGAGGGAGCCGCAAGCTACTGGAATTGCGACGACTTACAAGAACGGCGAAGACAAAACCGATTGAAAGACTAGGAACCGCAAACAGCTGCAATCAAGAGTTCGTTTGAAACGAACAGAACCGAGAAACAGAGATTACAATCGCAAACAGCAACAATTGCAACCGGAAAGAAATTTTCGAGAACCGAGATGTGCCAAGAAGATTTCAAGAGCGACCCAGTGGGGTGTCGCTGAATAAAGCCAAGATTATCCTAAAAATCACAGGTTGGATCGAAAACCTAGTGATACCATGTCATGAGACTTGGCTTCTTGCCTTTCTCTATTGCATTCCATACTATATATAATAGCCTCAGTAATTACATGTAATTACAAATTATAATGACTAATATTCTATTGTCTGATTTATCTAACCTATTACATAAAGGTAAATAATTTACAATTAATGATAAGATCAATTCCTGATTAACAGTTATCTCTGCCTTTTAAGAGTTTTCTTGTATGGAAAATATAATAGCATCATTGTTAACTTGGTAGAAGTGAGAATTCTTGACATCAATTTGTTACGAAAATTCTGCTAACTCTCATTTTAACATTCTTCAAAATACAAAAGTTTGTTATATAGTTAACTTTTGACATATATTACTCCCTTATAACTACATGTATCCTTCATACGCCCCCATGGTTGATATACATGACCCATTTTCTTTCTCAAAATGAGGAAGGGAGAAACATTCATTCGTTCATTTTTTAACTCATCCAATTGTTTCCTGCTCTTTTAACAGTTGTATCATTTTGCGTAAAAAAAAACCAAACAGCTGTATCATTTGCATTTTTTATTACAGCCTGTGCATAGGGCTTAAAGCTTAGTTTTAGTAAACCACTGAATTAGTTCTCGACTTTGTTGGACTCTCTCAAACTCTCAAATAGGTCCTTCATCCTTGCATCATTTATCAAATGAGTAGGAGCGGTAATTTTATTCAACGTAACAGCGTTTAGTAAAGACAGTCTAAAGAAAAGAAAAATAAAATCGACAAGAAATTATCATCTTGAGATATTTTAGCTACACGCCATGCTTTGATATGCATCAAGTATTGGCTTATTTGCATACATTGAGTGTTTCTATCCATCTAACACTTGCAGTCTATTGGCTGTTGAATTCATTAACCTTTTTTCTCAGGCAATCAAGCACATTATCAAAGCTTTTTGTGAAAGAATTCAGCACCTCGTTTTCAAGTTGTGATCCAACAGAACTCCAATCAATCCCCAATGTCTCAATTGCTTTGTAAATGTTTTGAGCCTCTGATACTTTTGCATCAATGGTTCTTGAAAGACTACCATGATCCATGAATTCTTTAAGAGCAGGGTCTGGTGGTATTGTTGAAATCTGTAGATGCATCAAAGAATGACAACACAGATCATGATCAATGTATGTTTCAACACAATTTACATGATTAGTTGATATCTTGTATATTTGAACAATTGAAAATCGTCTTTAATGACATTCATAATTGTAATGAATCATATTTAGTGAACGATTAATGAGTTGTGATGCCTAATTATATTTATTCAACATAATTAACCAAATTTGAATTACGTTAATCAACCATATTGTTATCGAAACTGTTAAACTGTCATTTCTGCTTAGATTAGATGGTCATCAAATGAAGGTAAAGAGAAAGGTATATATGTAAATGGTATGGCTTACCGTATCGGGTCCAATCAGAGAATCAACATAAAAAGTATCAGGGTAAGCTGAATTTTTCACATTTGTTGAGGCCCACATCAGCCTTTGCTTCTTGGCTCCTCTCTTCTCCAGGCGCTCCCATCTTGGACCAGAAAACATTTTCTGGTAAAGCTGGTAAGCCAGGGCTGCTTGAGCAACTGCAGCCTGAAATAATCATTACAACAGTCAATATATCTCTGTGGTTGATGGTTTAAATTGCATGAAGTCAAGATTTCTTGCAGTTGTAATCTCGGGTATGGTTTTAAGTTGCATTGTAAATCATATTTTAGAAGTTAAAACACAAACTGTCTAATCTCCATCTAGCGATCAACATTTAACCAACTGCTGTGACTGCAGCATTTTGTGACAATAATTAAGGGGGGGAAATGTTTCACACCTTTCCTTTGAGATTAAGAGCCTCAGCAGTACGAATCTCCTCAAGTTTCTTATCAATTGTAACATCCACTCTACTGATGTAGAAAGCTGCTGCACTTGAAACTTTAGAGAGATCACTCATACTAGAAGCTTCAAGACCATCCAAGTAAGCATTAATTACTGCTTCATATCTAGGGAGGGAGAATATCAGCTGTTCAAAAACAAACTAAATTAGCATATTACTGCTGCAGCCAGCAAGAATCAAATTTTGTGACACGATTGTAGCACCAACACTTCTAATTGAAGATGTGTCTAGTGTCCGACACTGACACAAAATCAACACATATGATTACATTCAATTAATCCATTGGTTTCAACGTGTCAATGTCCGTGCCTGATGTGTGTCTATGTGTCGGTGCTTCATTGATAAGAAGGTCCATAAATAACATACTTACAGTGACATTCACACTTATCCCAAGAGAAATAACTTCCTTAATTGAAGGAATGGATTCATCAATTGCAGGGATTTTAATATAAACATTTGGACATCCAACCATTTTATGAAGCCATTTTGCTGACTCAGTTGTTCCTTTGGTATCATTTGCAAGCTTGGGGGAAACTGGAACAGATACATACCCATCTACACCATCACTTTCATTGTAAATTGGTTCCAAGAGTTTGCAAGTATCATGTATGTCCTTCACAACCAATTCCCAGTAGGCACTTTCTGTGTCTTTCCCTCCCTCCACCAACTCCCTGCTTAACCGTAAATCAAATACATAAAATTTAATATTGGATCCAAATCCTCTAAAGTGAACAACTTGTTATAGAATGTAAAGTGAGTAATATTAACTATTGATGAATAAGCATTTGTGAATTTATCTACTGCTCTAAAAAGCTTATATTGTATTGACTTACTTGAGTTTTGAGTTTATCTACATATAAGCAATAGTCAAACATTTTGGGAGAGGTTATGGGAACATTTAATGAAATGCCAATAAGTTGATTTTAGCTTACTTTCATAAGCTCTTTAGTATAGCTAATAAAAACAATGGATAACTTGTATGAAAATTTGTTTGTCTTTAACTTAATTTTCCTAAAGGTACTAGCAGAGAAAATAAATTATTTTGTCCATGACGTATCTACTCAGAGGTAAGAGTTTGACCTTATGAACTAAAAACAAGGAGTTTCAATCTCACCCGAGATGTTTGTAAAATTGACTATTTGAATCACTATAATTAATACTAATAATTTTCCCTACACCAATTTTATAAAAGAAATACTAGTAATAATACACCAACAACGATAAAAAAAAAAAAAAAAAAGTGCCTTTTGTTCTATGTAATCCACTGAAAATCTCAACACATGATGTGATGATGATGATGATGATGATGATGATAATTATTATACAGAAGCAAAAATATCACCTCAACTGCTGATTGTAAGCATTTGATGATGATATGGATTTTTCAAATATCTGCAACATGAAAGCATTGTGGTGGAAATTAATGCATGAAAGCCAAAAAAAGAAAAACTAAATTCAAAACTCAAACAGAATGGTTACAAAAATGAGAAGAATACCGCAGGGTTACTAGTAACACCTCTGATTCCAGAGGCAATGAATGGAACCAAATCTGAAACAGGTCGACAGAGATTATCATAGTAAGGACTCTGTCTTTGTTTCTCGTAAAGATCATGCAGAATAGTCCTTTTTGTAAATGTTACGTTACTATTACTCATTTTTGCACACAAACACTTTAACCTATGGATTGAAAATTGAGAAAGAGAGAGATAACAAGTGTTATGTTACGTAGTAATATGCAAATATTTTGTAGTTGAAAAAAGAAAAGAAAAATGATTAAACTAACCTTAAGGGTTTATAATAATATTGCAACAAACTTGGCTTAATGTGAAAATGGTAATTCAGTGCCATTTTGATAGGCATTTGTGTAACAGAACTTGCGATGTTTAAGATTCTGGTTGAATCCATGCTTTGTCATGGACTTGCCAATTGGATCACAATCCATTATAAAAGGACAACAACGTTGCTGTTTATTTTTATTTTTGATATAAAAACAAGTTGCTATATTTATCTCAAACTTAGTTGGGTCCTCTTAGTCTTCAATTTGGTTGGGTTTCACATTGGTAATATGATAAGAAAATTTGTTTTTCGCGCTTCTCTGGATGGAAATGATCAGAATATATATCGCTATTTAGGTAGGAAACTCTGTTTGCACCCTAAATAACGAACGACATTTTTTTATGGCCCAACACACCCCTCAATGACTGACAAAATATTATGAAAAAATGCAGTTTAGGCAGGGGCGCACTAGAATGTTGGGGGGCCGAAATGCATTTTTCATATGATAATAGTATCTGTCAACAAACCTTTAACCCTTTAATGAAATTATTTGATAATAAAAAAAAGTTTTGAAGCACTTACATAGAAACTTCCTGCGAGTATATTTTTTTTGGTACATCTTCCTGTGGATTTAAATATAAGAAAAATATTTTGTATACAGACAATTTGAGGTCTAATATGGTATAAATATACGGTTTGGTTACCGTTTGAATTTTTTAATTGTTTTGTGATGTCGACTTTGAGATTTTAATAGATGCAAATTTATGGTTAAATAATAAAAGTACATAACTAAGACTTTCTTCTCTATTTTAAAAATGTAAAAATCAATAATAGAATTTTAAAATTAGCTCACCAAGACTAAAATTAAAAAACCATGAAAAACCTATAGACATGTTGATAAAGAAACATGTTAGTTTTTTTTATTTAAGAAAAAATAAATAAAAAATGGTAAGGGAGGTACTAGCTAGCAAATGGAGATATTGTGTAGTTTTGGAATTGAAGATAAAATCTCAAGAAAAGTTTTTACCCATCAATGTGGTGGGTGTATCATTGCCAAAAAAAGGTTTAAAATACACTATTCTATTATTTTAAAAGTCTTTGAACTTAGTTGGTCAAAAGAAATAAAGTCTTTGAACTTAGCCTTTTTTCCTATAGTATTTTCTTTTCCCTTTAGGAGAACAATATTACATATTAGTAAACACTAAACTTAAATATAAAAAACGTGTAATTATAAAATTTTGTACAATAGTAAAGAAAGGCAAACGCCAACTGGCCTATAATAAAACCAAGCTGTCTACTATTCCCTAACTAGATAATAAACTAGAATTAAGTATCACCAAACTATTATCATATTATTTTACATGACAATCATGTTGAGAATAATGCCTAAATATCTTTTAAAGATTTTAGATTAAAATATAGTTTAGATTTATATTTAAAATAAATTAATATTAGATATAAGATTTATATTTTTGTTTAGAATATTTAAGATTTATTTTTTATTTAAGATAGATATGATTTAGAATTATATTTTTGTAACTCTATATATAGAGTCTTATACTATGAATAATAATGAGAGGAAGAGAATAAAAACAATGAATAATATATATGTTATATTCTCCAATCTCCAAAGCTTCTTCATATAAAAATACATTCCACCGAATTCCGCAATACAAAAACAAAACCACATTAGTGGTATATACCCAAAATATAACCCATCAGTGACAATCAATGTTTAAATTAAATAATACTCCAAGATAATTAAGTGGTAATCAACTAGTGATTCCTAAAGTAGAGCTTGTATCTAAATCCTACTAAAATCCAAGCAAGACAGATTTGGCATTTCTTACTATCCTAACCTTTATCCACACACACAAGCAATGATCTGCTTGAAGTCTCAATTGGGATAAAAACAAATTAGTCCATTAGGAATAAGCACTTATTCCAGACTCAGGAACTATTCAGAACAAGAAACACATGTGTTGCTGCCATTATGTTATGACTACTACAAAAGAAAACAGGCACTCTTACTAGGACAACAAAATAAGTTGCATAAGCATACTATGAGATCAATCATGTTGCAAATTTGATTACAATATCTAATGAATTGTCTGCAAAAATATCAAAATTTACAGTGTCAACAAAAAAAGGCACCTCAGTTTCCAACCCATATGAACATTTTAGGGAGGATTGACCAAGAATAAAGAATCGTAATCGGTACCAAGAACTATTACAATTGTTACCAAGGTTTAAGGTCACCAACAGGTCCAGCAGTCCAATTCAAGCTCTTCTCCCCTGGTTTCAAGAATACACTCCTGTCATGTGGCAACTTCCGTGCAAGTCCATTTAGAACTTGATGGAAAGCGTCTCCGGCTTGCGCAGGTTGAGGGAACAGCATTGCTTGCTTCATAGACGGGTTAGCAAGCAATCTTTGTTTCCTTAATATAACTTCTGGTGGGATTGATGTGAGTATGCTATCCAACTTAGGAACATCCTGTTCATCAACAAACACCCCAATCTCCTCCCACGGTATTGCATCGGCAAAAGGCAGCACAATATCATCTGCAATAATAACAGGAATGCAACCGAATACCACAGCTTCAACCAATCTTGGGCTCCAAGGGGCCCATCCAAGTGGGCATAGGCAAAACACAGCCCGTTGCATGTCCTCGTAATATGTTGTTGGATGTTCAGTTGAAATGTCAAATAATGGGTTGTCCTTAAAGTTCTCCCACACTGCTGCTCTTGCACCTCTGCAAATTTAAAAATCACAGCCAGATTGATCGGTTAAGATTATTTGTTCATTTGAGTCTATTTTGTTGTATAAATATCAATGCTGCATACTAGATTTTCTACCAGAAGCTTAGAACGGACCAAATTTAGATCCTAAATGTTGAATACAAATAATCTCAATATGCGTTATCAATTTCAAATTTTGAATAATGACACTAAATACAACAATTATATATTTAAATAAATCAAAATGATTCTCCATTGCATTTTTGATAAAAAGATGCAAGCCAACATCCGTATGCATACATAATATGATAGTAAATAAAAAGGATGCATACTCAAACACTCATTTGAAGTTTGAGCTTGTAATAAGACCTACCTTGCATAATAACCACCTTCAGGGTCATTTCCAACATCATAAAATAGTCCTCGGAAGTACACAAAAATTGATCTGGGAGTCTTATCAGGAATCAAGTGGGTGTGCATTTTCTGTGGTGGAGCATATGGAGGAATGGTAATTGAGCCATCTTTCAAGCACACATGATTCCTCTGTCCAAATGTTTGAACCAAGGTAGCGCGCTGCAGCATTGGAAGAATTCCTCGTTCAATTGCCTTCTCTTCCTGAAATAAAGTAATAATAATAAAATAAAAGTGCGTGTTACATGATCTATGTGCAGCATTGTAATTCTCAAAGTAGCACTACTAACAGTGATATGAACAATAAATTTTAAAAACCGCATTCTAAACTCATACTTGGTAATGAAAACATGCCCCAAAGTCATGGGGAACCACAAAGAAATGATCTGCTCCCTCTGTTCGGTTCCAGTAAGGCCAGTTTGAAGAAATAAGTTGTATGGCACTTCTCATCATTCGTGGTGACTTAAAGGGTAAAGGGAGGCCATTTGGTGTCAAGTCACAGGTAGTGTACACAGGGGTATAAAACCAATCAGCCTCTTCTGGATTAAGG
The DNA here is from genome assembly GCA_951804385.1 of Trifolium dubium. Classification (NCBI taxonomy): domain Eukaryota; kingdom Viridiplantae; phylum Streptophyta; class Magnoliopsida; order Fabales; family Fabaceae; genus Trifolium; species Trifolium dubium. Next base: position 3,298,697 of record OX638075.1, on the reverse strand, counting down.
GTTCGGACAGCGCTAGATAAGAGAAACCGGTGCATAAAGATCTCGGCAGCAAACATATGGGCGAGGCATCTTGGGTCCTTTTGCAGAATTTTCTTATTATATTTACTTGGAAGTTCATAAACAAAAACCTTCAACCTTCCGACCGGATCATCTTCCAATACATCACCAGCACTACCTACAATAGTTTCAACCACAACATATTTAGAATATTTAATAAAATAAAATATCATTTTGAATAACTACACTCACATATAGAATTTAAGGAATTGCATTAGACCACATTGTATCTCCAGAAACAGAACTTCTTAATGCAAGTCCTTTTAAAAATAGAACTCAAGACAGCTTATAAACACCTTAAAACTCAAAGCGACCAAGGATGTGTGTGTGTTTGTGGTATGCACACCAAATATCCTCCAGTTATAAATGTTCTCTACTTTTACCCCACCCATTCCAGCTATTTCCCGAGTCGTTGGAATCCAAACTGATGTTACATTCATATGCCCTAAATATCGTTAAGATATGTTGATACTAATGTCTTCATGACATTTAAAAATAAAAATTCTTAGGCAGAAACCTTTATATCTAAGCTATCAATTTTCCCTTTAAGGTTTTTTAAGTTTCAAAATGAAAGAACAGAAGCAAGGTATTATGACAGATAGGTATTAAGCAGTTTGCAGGGTTTCAATTTTTAATTTAATTTTAAAGTTCCTGTTTGTAAAGCAAAAATAATGATCTCAGAGAAAGAGAGGGAATCAAGGAGGCAGTGCATTTGCTTGTATTTTGATTCCACTATAAAATTGGAACTCCCAAGGCAGCTAAAAACACCAGATTTCAGCAAGAAATCCTAAAAGACTACCATTCTATTGAAATTACAGAGCCCATAGACATAAGAAATAAGATTGAGTGGGAGTGGAAACAATTTTCATATGCCTATAAAGTATAAAATCAAGTACAACCTATTTATAACTGCAAGGTCCAATTTTGGTTGCACTGTCTTTAAACGTTCACTACCTATGTATTATACATCTTCTATACTCCTAGCTGTCGACATTAGACCAATGTAAGTTTGGCGTTGCAGTGACCCAGCCCCTGCTAACACTTTTTGTAATTCTTAACAAAAATTACTAAGCCTATACAAAATTTGATTCACTTCAACTCTTTAAGAAAAAATTATTTTGAGGAAAAGTGGATCTAATTTCATCCTGAAAAAATTATCTACAGAGCTTATAATTCAATACCTAAACAGCTTTTAAATAGCTTTTGCAATACGACCACATTGCAGATTTGCAACTTCTTAGTCATACATCTAATCTGATTTTAAATATTTGTTGGATAAACTTTAACTCAATAATTTCCCCCCGCTATCATTTATATCTGGCTCCGTCCTTGATTGGACTTAATCTAAAGTGAAAACCGACTAAAAGCAAAAATTCCTACCAAAATTGTGGTTACACAGTACTATCTAACTAGCAGATCTTAAAGCTCAATGCAGAACCCTAGAAAAATCAATGCTTTATCATTGAAAATTCATCATTTCAAGCTAAATAATCTCAACAAGTAATGCAACAAATATCATAATCAACCTCAATCAAAAGCAGATCTTAATCAAACACATTCATAATACCATTAACCATAAAAACACAACACAGAAAACCATAACTTAAAGCATTCAAATGCACATAATACCTAACCATAACTTAAAGAAATTGATCACAAAATTCACAATCAAAAAAATTCAAGACCCAAACAAAAAACTACCTGAAATTCTTTCAGTAGGTTGATTCCTATGAAGTTCAACAGCATCAATTGAAAAGAGAAAAGCACCACAAAGAAGCCCCAAAAATCCCAATTTCCAAAAACCCATTTTTTGTTTCCCCCAAAACAGAACAAATATTTTGATGGGAAGAAGAAAAGTGATACTTCAAAACAAAAGAAGTAAAATGAGTAATATAAAGAAGTCAAATTTGGTCAGCAGAAGAAGGTTAAGGGTCACAAGAGAAAGTGGTTGTGAGAGATTTCTTAGCAATGGGGTATTTGTGTGAAGCAACAGAGACAGATTAGAAAGAGTGAATTTGCATTGAAGAAAGAAACAGAGTTTGATTTAAAAATGAACAAGACAAGAGTGAGGAAGAAGACGATGAAGAAAAGAAAGAGTGTTGTTTGTGTCAAATTTGATGTTAAGTCAATTTCACACAACCATTTTATGCACCAACTAACAATTTTGATGGTTATATAAACTTGGACAATAAATTTCGTTCAAACTCATTTTTGAATTGCAAAATTAATTCGCTTAAAGATTAATTAACATAAATAAAATTTAACTAATTCAGAAATTTTAGATTATTTGTTTATCTTTTTTCTTCTAGTTTCTGTTGGTGGCATTGAACAAAGTCATATGTATAATGTACCCACTAATTTTTTTTTATAAATATTTTGATTATGATGATTGCTAAAAGAGCATAATATCTCTATTACTAAAATAATGTATTAGTTTTTTTATCAGAGAATATGTATGTTTATGCATTTATTTTTATCAAAAAGTTGATAAAATTTATTAGTTAAATAATTTTGAGAAACTAAAATCAATTCTCACTCTACTTTGACTTCTTTTTTTAAGGAAATTTGAAAGAAAAATGGAGATATTAAAATTAAATTTCACTCAACTTTGATATTTTTTGTTATTAAGGAGATTTGAAAACAGAAAAAAATAAAAATAGAGAAGTAAAAATCAATTCTCACTAGACTTTGACTTTTCTTTAATATTAACTAGATTTGAAAGAAAGAAAAAAAACTTTTTTTAGCTAATAAAAAATTCCTTTGAAATATTTTAAACAATAAGTAGGTAAAACCACATTAGGAGTCTTTAAATTAATTCAAAATTTTAAATATTTTATTTTTGTGTTAAGCTAATCATTTATATTTGAAACATCGACCAAACTCAACTCTTCATTTATGCATGTTATCAAATGTTTCACATGTTCATTTAAAAAAGAAGAAGCTATATATTCAATTCATTAAGATAACGACTACATGTATTAAAAAAAACTACTTCTATAATATTTAATTCATCAAAAGAGAGAGGTCTAATTGTGATATTGGGTGATAAAATGTTATTTATAGTAGGTATCCAATGATATTGCACACAAATTTATACTCGAAGTGTACTATGAATAAAAGGTTTGTTGAGCTGTATTTTAAGATAAATGACTAATTTGACATGTAAAAATATATATGATTTGTTTGAAATTCTAAGTTAACTAAAATACACGTAATATAATTTTCCCATTTTTTATTGGCAGTTTTGAGTTCTCTATTTTAATTTAAGTTTATTTTATATTTTTAGCCCATGCAATTTGTGCGTATTTGTTTTTTTGAGTTTTTTAAAGAAGAAACTAAGACCAATTTTCAATAGCAGGCATAAAGAAGTGGAGTGAAAGTTTTTCACTTGTGTTTTAAGGGATTTTAGATCTTCTCCTGTCCTTTTTCTCCTATTTTGCGTTCTGCACTGATCTCAATCGTTTACTAATTATATTAATTGTCACTGTTTAATAAAAATCAAAGTGAAATTGAGCAGATCATTAAGTGGCTGGAGAGAGGATCGAAATCCGTGTTTTAATTTAGTCCTAATTCCAAGACTATTGTCTTTTAGTCCTAATCCCAAAAGTAGTGGAGCCTCAAATTATGGAAATAAAATCTGAATATTTAATTTAAGGATTAAAATCAAAATTAGTCAAATCGTAGGGACTAAAAATATAAATATCTTCTACCCAAAAAAAACATAAATATCTTATTATAAAAAAAAAACACAAATAACTATTTATTTTATCATGTAGAAAGATAACTATTGTGAGTGTAGTAAACTTCTGAACTGGAATCCCAGATAATAAAATCCTTCAAAGTGTAATTAATATACTCTTAATTTGCACTTGAATGTAAGGCAGAATGTAGCAAGATAATCAAATTTTCTGCTGTCAATATTATTCGATTCCATCAACAAAAGATGAGATTCAATGATATGAAGTTATGAGAAAGTATGAAACCGAGTTACAAAGGTAATGGTCTCAAGCCATTTGCCATATGCCAAAGAGAAACTTCACCCTTACTAGTCATGAAACCTAATTTATGCACCACCACAGTCATAGAGGCACTTGAAATCATGGTGGCATCTAAAATATGATCCCACATTAAGTACTTAGAGGATAAAAGGTTCATCCACAACAATTTATCTGAGTTTTGAATTAAATACCAGACATGTTTACCAATAATTAAATGAAATCCCAGTTTCCTATCTTGATACAATTACTTATACCATCAAATTTGCTTACAATAAACAATGAAAATACATTGCCGCCATTATGACTTTGATTTTCCAAAGTCGTGATCGCAATTACCTACTTTGGTATACACACAAAGGAGAACAGACACTCCTACTAGACCAGGAACCAAGTTTGGAAAGCATACAATGAAAGCAATCATGTTAGATGTTACAAGATTATACTAGTATCTAATGAATTGTCGGTCAAAATATCAAAATTTACAATGTCCACAAAAAATATAAACCTCAGTTACCAAGCCTTATTTATGAGCATTTATGTAGGACTGACCAAGACATGTAAAGAATCCTAATCACATAAGAAAACTATTGCAACTGTTACCAAGGTTTAAGGTCACCCACAGGGCCAGCAGTCCAGTTCAGGTTCTTATCCCCTGGTTTCAAGAATACACTCCTTTCATGCGGCAACTTCCGTGCAAGTCCATTTAAAACTTGATGGAAAGCATCTCCAGCTTGCGCAGGTTGAGGGAATAACATTGCTTGCTTCATGGAAGGATTAGCAAGCAATCTCTGTTTCCTTAGTATAACTTCTGGAGGTATTGATGTGAGTATGGTATCCAACTTAGGAACATCCTGCTCATCGACATACACCCCGATCTCTTCCCATGGTATTGCATCAGCAAACGGAAGAACAATATCATCTGCAATAATAACAGGGATGCAACCAAATACCACAGCTTCAACCAATCTTGGGCTCCAAGGGGCCCATCCAAGTGGGCATAGGCAAAATACAGCTCGTTGCATGTCCTCGTAATATGTGGTAGGATGCTCCGTGGAAATGTCAAATAGTGGATTGTTCTTAAAGTTTTCCCATACTGCTGCTCTTGCTCCTCTGTAAGATTGAAAATGAAGGCCAGTTTAACAAGTCAGGATTCTTTGTTGATCCAAGTTTATTTTGTTATATAAACATTGATGCAGGTGCAGAAGTCCACATGCATACATACTTGATTTTCAATAAGAATTTTAGAATGAAACAATTTTGGATCATGACACAATTAATCTTACCAAATACAAAAACCATTCTAAATGATGATACTAAATGATGCATACTCAAATCTCATTCGAAGTTTGAGCTTGTAATAAGACCTACCTTGCATAGTATCCACCTTCAGGGTCATTTCCTACATCATAAAACAGTCCTCGGAAGTATACAAAAATGGACCTGGGGGTCTTATCAGGAATCAAGTGGGTATGCATTTTCTGTGGTGGAGCATATGGAGGAATGGTAATTGAGCCCTCTTTCAAGCACACATGATTTCTCTGTCCAAATGTTTGAACCAAGGTAGAGCGCCGCAGAAGTGGAAGAATCCCTCTTTCAATTGCCTTCTCTTCCTGGAACAAAACAGTATAACAAAAGTACATGTTACACGACCCACATGCAGTTTTGAAATTGACAGTGATATAGTAAATAAATAATATTAATTTCTAAATTTATATTCTAGATCCCATACTTGGTAATGAAAACATGCCCCAAAGTCATGAGGAACCACAAAGAAATGATCCGCACCCTCTGTTCGATTCCAATAGGGCCAGTTAGAAGAAATAAGCTGTATGGCACTCCTCATCATTCGCGGTGATTTAAAGGGTAAAGGGAGGCCATTTGGTGTCAGGTCACAGGTTGTGTAGACAGGAGTATAAAACCAATCAGCCTCTTCAGGATTAAGGGTTCGGACAGCACTAGATAGGAGAAACCGGTGCATAAATATCTCAGCAGCAAACATATGGGTGAGGCATCTTGGGTCTTTTTGCAGAATTTTCTTATTATATTTACTTGGAAGCTCATAGACAAAAACCTTCAACCTTCCAACCGGATCATCTTCCAATACATCACCAGCGCTGCCTACAAATGGTTCAACCACAACATGTTTAGTAATCTCCTCTTCAATAAAATGAAAGATATACTGATTTTAAAATAATTTCACTCAAACAGAGAATTTAAAGTGGTGTATTTTACTCCATTGTATCCCTAGAAATATAATTTTCTAACTCAAGTCATTGAGAAACAACAATACACAAGAGCAGCGTATAAACAAGTTAAAACATCCAGGTAAACAAGCATGTGTTTTTGTTATACTTATCAAATATGCTCAAGTAATAGAAATTCTCATCTTTTACCTCACCCCTATACACACAACTACACTACCCAGTTAATTGAAATCCAAACGAATGCTACATTATTCCGTAAATCCGATATGCATGTTCGCGTGTCAACAACTTATCAAAGCATATGAGAGAGTATCAGGGTAACACAGAAGAGAAAATGAAGTATATGTCGTCCTAATCTCACCGACATTGGTTCTAAGGAACTTTGAACCAACCAACTGACAACAAAAAAGCTCTATCAAATTAACAGGATTGGCACATGACATGAAAATTTAGATCTTAAGGAAAAACTCCCTATGCTCAATAAACAAGAACCAATGCTCTGTGCCTCAAACTATAACATCATCTCAACTTCAAGCAAAAAAATGTCAACAACTTATGCAACAAAAACCCTAATCATAATCAAACTAACATTCATAATTAACAACAAATACACAAAACTTCAAACCATAGCATGAAAGAAATTGATCACAGTCAAAAAAATTGAATACCCCAACTGAAATGAACAAAAAATCACCTGAAATTCTTTCAGTGGGCTGATTCCTGTGCAACTCAACAGCAGCATCAATTGAAAAGAGAAAAGCAAGAGAAAGAAACCCTAAAAATGTCAATTTGGAAATACCCATTTTTTATGGGAAGATGAAGTAAAAGTGAGTAATATAAAGAAGTAAAATTTGGTCAAACAGAGAGAAGAAGGTTGAGACGTAACAAAAGAGAAAGTGGGTTGTTGTTGAAAGGAAGGAATGAGCTGGATTATTGTAAGAAACAAGCAACAAAGACAGATTAAGAAGAAGAATGAAGTTGAAGAAGAAGAAGAAGAAGAATATTGAAGAAGATGAATTTTGCAGAGAGAGGTTAAGAAGTCAAAATCACAAAACCATTTACGTACCAAAATTCAACTACGTCACTTTCACTTTTACCTCTTGCTAAACTTCAACTCAATTCAATTCAATTTCAAGACACATATTTGTTAGAGTAAAGAAATATTACAAAATAGTAGTAAAAAATTAATAAATATAAATATATAAATAATTATACTAAAATGTAAACAAAAAAGTCTAAATCTATTTGGTGGCATCAAATAAGTTTTAGCTTTTAAAGTTTTTTTTTATTTGGTAAAAGAAACATTTAAAGATTTTTTTAAATAACAAAATATATATATTATTTTGTCAAAAGAATAAAATAACTTTTTTTATGCATTTACTTACTATGCAGTGGTGGGTTCCGACAAAAAATGTTTGTATTATTAGGGCTAGTTTAAGCTAAAATTAAGATTTTTAAAAGTTTATTTTCGATAAAATTTTACATTTCTTTCCAAAATAGAGATTTTTCTCGGATTTTGTAAATTTTCTGACATCGTCACTGCTACTATGAGTTTTTTTTTGTTAGGTAGTCTAGTGTCTAGAAATTCATCTTTAAAGGTGAATAAGTGGGCATACCAAATTTGAACTTCGGTCCCTGCACTTCCGTACAATATGTCCAATCAACTGAGCTAAGCTCATGTGACACTAGTTATGAGTTTTAAACGGTAAAGAAAATAATATATTTTTTCAATAAAAATACTTTACATAATTAATTAATTTGTTATTATTGAAGGGGGCTATTATTGCTGTCTATTTCAGCATTTGACAATGGAGTAATAGAGAACAAGTATGTAGGGTAAGCATATTCATTGTATCTATTGATTGAACAATATGAATAAAAAATAATATTTCTTCCGATCTTAATTATAAATAATTTTCTAATTTTTAGGTTCATTAAATAAATAATGTATTCAACCTTAATTATATACCAGATACATTAGTTATTTAATAAATTTAAAAAAATAAAAAGTTACTTATAATTAAGGCCGAATGAAGTATTATTGTAATAAATTAATATAGCTGAATTAGCTGAATTAATATAGTTGATAATAATTAAATATATGTTAAGTAGGTTATGATTAGGATGAGTCATATTTTATATATAATGTTCGAAGATCAAATTCCAAACTTATATATATAATGTGATGTCTTTTTCAACCAAGTTAAATTAACGAAAAACTTTTGCTTCAGCTTTCTAACACTCAAATTAATGTTAAATTAGTAACCATATACATGAGTTCCTACTATTGTCCAGCTTTTTTCATCCGACTACTATTACCAACTTGAAAATTAATTGATGATTTATATAATAGCTCTTGGAATAATGATTTTTTCGGAAACAAATTTAATGCGGTCGCTGGTTAATGCAATTATGTGTAGGGATCGATCAATTGTAAACTATCTTACCAATATATATTAGACGGTTCGAATTTATATCTTAAAACAACTTAAATAAAATTTATGAAAGGAATTTGAGCCGTCTAATTAAGATCAGATAATCTTAAATATGCCGACTGCACAAATTTAGACTATACTTAATCTGAATTATTTTTTATCTTTAAAAGTTTACAAAGAATGATGAACTATGTAGATCGACTATGAATTCCTTAACTTCTTCAATTTGCTAAAGGATTTTTTAGAGCTATAAAATGGTGTGAAAAACATAAATAAAAACTGCAAAGACAGAAAATTATAGATACGCACATGTCAAATAAGTTGTTTAATATACTAGTTGTGAACTTAGTTATGTTGTCTAACCAATGAATTGCATGTAGACTTTTATGTAGTGCTCCACGCAATTGTAATAGTGCATTAAATTAAACGCCTAAAGTTTTGGTTCAAACAATTGCGTCCAAAACTTTGTGTAATTAAAGACATTTAATTAGTTGTAATTAACTGCGTCGACTGTGCTTGAGGTGTGGTAGATGACCACACAAACAAACTGACCAAAAAAAATAATAGTATTCGCATTCAGGAACCAACACCAAACTGCTCGATGAAGACTATTCGCTAATCGAGATTATTGATTATTAAATCTAGGCCCACATTTTATCAACTAACGATTTTTTGAATAACTTGTAGTCTTGAACTCTCAAACAATATTCAACTTTTTGAGTTATTTTTGTAAGGCAAGAGACAATGACAAAAAACAGAATGGAAGACGGTCCAACAAAGTTGAGATGTCTTGCAGATTTCATATATATTATTGAAAAAGAAAAAAAAATATATAAAAAAATTGAAGAACATAAATCTAATCAAGTAAATCCATACAACGTGTAAGTCTACTCAATCAGGTGAAACGAAAAAAAAATTAAAACAACACCATGGATGTCTAAAGTGCGGCGTATGAACCAACCATCAACACAGAACGAATCCATAAACCAACAACCATCTCTTTCGAGCTAAATAGTCCAACATCAAATAGATTGATGAGAGTTTCTCCTAGTGTATGAATCTTCTGCCAACATAGAGGCGATCCAAGATCCATATTCCATATGCTCCCTGTAAAACATGTTAGAAATAATATAAAACAGTTGATGTGGTCTTTCTGTTATAAATAATATTAAACTATTTTCCTAACAGCTTAAGCTTTTGAGATATTCGGTCATTTGGCATGATATCAGAGCCTCTATGATTAAGTGGTTTAGAGTTCGATTTCCGCTCCTCTCACTTTCTAATTAAAAAGTAGAATTTTAAGCATATGGTAGGTGGACCTATGAATTATCCACGCTTCAAGCCCAATGGGCTCTTGCGTGAGAGTGAGTGTTAGAAATAAATATAAAATCATTGATGTGACATTTCCTAACAGCTTAAGCTTTTGAGATAATCGGTCATTTGACAAAACAAAGCAAACCTTCAATGCCCTTCGAGCCAAAACAATCCATTTGAATTCCACGTTGCGACTCCAAACCGAGTCAACACACACCAAAATTTGGACATTCTTACCAACAGCCAATAACTCCATATTCAATCAAGAAGAAAAGACACAAATTTCCAACACAGTTGTGCAAATCTGTAAGCTTTGAAAACCGTCATACCTCAACAGATTTGATCAATCAGGATATCAAAATCAGACGAGCATAACACCACCATTCATGACAAAATTTGTTGAAAGAGTCAGACGTTAATCAAACATCCATAAACCACCGCCCCCGAGAAAGACGCGGCGGCGACAGATGGTGAACGACATTCGGATGATTCCGGAACCTGCTTCATCCATTTCTAACGGCGGCAGAGAACAATTGAACCACCGCTTTGTCCTTCTAAACAACCTGATCCCGAAATCAAAACCATACTCTAATGGTTTGAAAAACACAAATAACGGCAATCTATCAAGAACAAATAATTTCAATAATTAAATAAATTCTATATTTTTGGAATTAATGTGAATTTTTATCTCTAAAGTGTAGGGGTGAAGCAATTTAGTTAAAGAAATTTACAAAATAACAACTTTATTTATTAATTTAAAGAATGACAATTAATTTAGTTCTTTTGACAATTAATTTATTATAATAAAAAATTGGTTTTTTCTACAGTGCCGTCCCTTATATCTCTTTTACCACTTATGTGTAGTTTCCCATATATATGTAGTCTTCATTTTATATTTTTATGTGATTTCGTCGTCTTGATACAATATTGTTTTATTTTCCAATATATGGTCTTTTTTTTATTCAAATCGACAGAGCAACTTCAATCTATTATAGTATTTTCAACTAATGAATTGAACGCTTATAAATCAAAAGGCATGATTATTTTAGCCACTATAATTTTATCATATTTATATACATTTGCTCTTTTATACTATTAATCTAAATACTATCAATTTATTGGTATGTTTACCACTTTTTATTTTTGACTAAATGTTTATCACTTTTAACTTTAGCAACATTGAATTTGTATTATTTTGTTATGTTTTTCAAACAAAAAATATAGGTTTCATTTACACATTTGTCATTAGCTCATGAGTATGGGTATGAAAATGAAACAGACATCAAATCAAGTAGTTTAAACACATTACATATGTGGGCCTCTACTGTGAGTACTGGTACAAGCATTAAATTTGCAACATAATTATCTTGGTTTATATATATACATCGAGCTGGAGTACTAAATACAAGTAGTACAGCAAAGGAAAGGAAAGCTTCACATTATTAAACACACGAAAGAAGAAGTAAAATAATGGAAGCAATGGAGGGTTGTCATAAGGGATCAAGATTAGAAGATTGTAACAAAGATTTAAGTCATGTAACTAAGGAATTAGAACCAAAAACAAGAATGGCTGGAAATGATGTTATAACAGAAACTGAACTCACCAAAATCCGTCTTGTGAGAGCCTTTGTTGAAAGACAAGATCCATCTTCTAAGGTACTACCTAATTATCAACATCATATATATACTCATACATAATTTACGTGTATTTTTTTTTCCCAAAAATTTGTATCATATGGTTTGGTATATATTCCCCTCCACCTATATTCACATGTTTCATATATTAAAGTATATACTCAAATTAATCTCGACCAAAATATGAAACCAAGTTGAACTAAGAAATAAGAAAATTTTAGTTTGATCGTACTTCAAGAATATCAAATATTGTAAGGCAAATTATTAATTTTAGAACCACTTTTAAATGTTTATTTAACCGATAAGTTTTTTTTAAAATAAAATTAAAGTGATGTATTTTTCAAATTTTCATTTTTAAATAAGTTTTTTTTGTGACTAATTTGATGTTGAATATCATGTGGTGGAATGGAATTCATCGATTACACTTCAGTGATTCCTCTTGAATGATAGTTTACCACAGATAGTCGATCTGTGATAGTCGTCGTGTATATTTTTCAATTTTTTTTAAATACTTCTTGTCTAACTCATCTATAATTTCTACATTGTTTGTAACTTGAAGTTAACGGTAGTTTATATACAACATGTCACATCAAACCGATCGAAATGTCTTTTCTACAAAGGACAAATTAAAATTGTGACGGGTTAATCCCAAAGCGGACAATTCTCTCTGAAATGTGAACTGGAGGTCGAGTCGAAACATACTTATCTCCCACAAATAAATCAGAGTTCTGTTTAGAACAATGACGTCGTATGTTTGATAAAATTCACTCTCGAATCCATATCTCCTTGGCCCTATTCAGAACACTTGTAATTGTGGATCGTGGCATTTAATTGGATTATATATATTTTTTTTATAGAAGTTGTGGCCTTCATTGATTTTGTTAATGGCACTACCAACTTACCAAGGGGAAATAGTACTATGAAGTACTAGTAGTAACTTACACATTGCCATAATGGGAATTAATTGCTGAGAATGTACACTGACGCTTATTCTGAAAAAAGATATATATCTAGCGATATTTTTAATTTTTGGTATAAAGTGATTTATTATTTTCTTCCTGGATTATATGTACACTTAAATTTCATTTTTTTTTTTTGATTAAACACTTAAATTTCATTTTATAAGTGTACTATTCTCTCATGTCATTTATAATTTATAAGAAACAACTATTTTTTAGATACATTAATTATTTAATGAATTAAAAAATTAACTGTTGGGTAGAGGTAGTATTCATTAATCTTCTAGTAAGTATTAACAAAGTAATTACGTTTGTTAACTGTTGGGTAGAGGTAGTATTCATTAATCTTCTAGTAAGTATTAACAAAGTAATTACGTTTGTTAACTGTTGGGTAGAGGTAGTATTCATTAATCTTCTAGTAAGTATTAACAAAGTAATTACGTTTGTTTTTTTGGCACATAAAGTAATTAGGTTCTACTACTATTTTATTTTTGGTACATTGCTCTATTAATACTTTAAAATGACAAATAATGTGAAATAAAAAATATTCTAAGCGTACTATCACTATTTCTTCTAAATCCACTTCTGCACTTAGCTGTTTGTGAATCTAAGTTTTGTCTTTGACATTATTTATTATCAATCCTTAGTACCACTTATCTTTTGCACCCTTGTGAAATTTAGTTTATCAGATATGACATAGATTTGGTGTTGCAGACCAGAAGTTATGCTTAAATATGTTGGCATTTGTAAATAGTAATAAAATTAATTTTACCCTTGATTGCAGGAAGAAGATGATTTGATGGTTAGAAGATTTCTCCGTGCTCGTGATTTAGATGTGGAGAAAGCTTCAGCAATGTTCCTCAAATACTTGACCTGGAGACGTTCATTTGTTCCGAATGGTTCCATATCTCGATCACAGATTCCTAATGAAATTGCAGATGACAAGGCGTTTTGCCAAGGACGCGACAAGATTGGTCGACCTATACTTCTTGTCTTCGGTCGAAAACATTTTCAAAAGAAAGATGGTCTAGATGAATTCAAACGTATGTTTTTAGTACTAATTAAGTTACTAACAAACTTGAACAACATAGGGGTGAATTAAAACTCATTGATTATTAACAAACTTAGAGTCGAGAACATAGTGCTAGTATATTTACGATTCGTGGTGAATTAAATTTTCTAATGACAAGTTAATATTTTCTGTGACACAGGGTTTTCAGTCTATATTCTTGATAAACTATGTGCAAGGTAATTCCTATTCCGATACAATAAATCTCATTTCTAAAACTGCGAATTCAGTTAGAATCTTAAAGAGATAGTAACATATATATATCTTTTGATGTATCAGCATCCCACCCGGGGAAGAAAAATTTGTTGCTATAGCAGAACTGAAGGGATGGGGTTACTCGAATAGTGATGTTCGAGGATACATTAGTGCTCTCTCCATTTTGCAGGTGTGTGTATATATAGTTATAGTTATAGCATATATTTGTATGCGTGAATTTAAGTAATTGGAAGCTTTGTATATTGCACTCAGACCTTAATTTCTTGGATGCAGGATTATTACCCTGAAAGATTGGGGAAGTTATTTATTCTTCATGCACCATACATATTTATGAAAGTATGGAAAATAATCTACCCGTTCATTGACAACAAAACTAAGAAGAAGGTGAAGTTTTAAATTAAATTATACTATATCACAATGCATAGTATTACTATATATATTATAAAAGTTTGTGTTTGAGATGTTGAGGAAAAATATTTATAAATAAAGTTGAATTGAATCTCCTTGCAGATAATATTTGTGGAAAACAATAAGCTGAAATCAACACTTCTAGAAGAAATAGAAGAAAGTCAGCTCCCTGAGATATACGGTGGCAAACTGCAACTAGTCCCTATCCAGGATAGCTAATTAAACTAATCAACACTGACAAATTAAAGAGAGACCCCATAAGAAAAATAATTAAATATTTTAATTGTGTTTCTTTAATTGTTTCCTTTACTCATAATTGATTGGGTTATATATGTATCATATCTAAATAAAAAAAATTGGGGTTCCATTAGACTGATATAGTTCAATGGTATTTCCATTCCATAGTAACCATTGATGTGTAATCAGTCGTGGAATTGTTTGTAATATAAGTTGATATATTTATCTTATATATGATGAGAATAAAATATTAAAGTTCATTAGTTGTTGCTCATATTTTGTACTTTCTACACTAGTTAATTGATTTCTGGGTGTATATTAGCTATAACTGAATGATGTTTGTACTTTGTAGCTTTCCCTTGATTTCTAATTTCTTCTAACCTATATTCACAGTCAAGAAAGATGTGTGAGTGTGGTCAATAAGCACTAGTAGCAAGAAGTGTTATGTGTGTGTAATTGAGTCCATCAGTTATTTATTAATTTGGTCAATAAGGCTTAAGCACTCGTTGCAAGGAAATTGTTCAGATGCAATGCAACCCAGTTCGTTCTCTAATATCACAGTACTCTCTTTTTCATAAGACTTATTCTTGAATAAGATTTAAATAGAATTTTATGCAATGATAAAAAAGTTATTCATTTATATTGGATTTCCAGGTTCAGTGTAGACTGTAGGACTATAAATTTTGCCCCCTCAGCTACAAGAAAACAGAAACTTCAATTTGTACAATAAGTTTTTTCACACCTAACTATAACCAGAAATCCCCAAAAGCAAGAACACAAGAAAAGGAAAATTCCAACCAAAAGGCTTGAACAGACAGACCTGAAGATAAAGCAGCTGACCGACGAACCTCTCTTGACCCCTTAATTGGCATTTAGCACAAAGCATGAGTTCAAGCCCTTTTGCCGAATTTATCAATTAAAGATATATTAAAAATGGAAAGGGCCTTGAACTTGCACAATGATCAATGAATATAACATTTTGAATATGTAAGATCTTTACATGACTAGGGACTTGGCAGGATATTTCTGCTCCGCATGTAAGCTAAAAATTGAGTCGGTAATTCTGCTAGAAGGGCTTGAACTACTGAAATTTCCCCACCTGCATTAGCAAAAAGTTCACAAGAGATTGATAAGCTCAAGGTCATTTGAAAAAATCATAACTAGCAAACTGATTACCTACTTTGAACATCCCGAAATGGAACAAACTGGACTATATCACGTGAAGCAACACGTCCAGATGAACTCTCAAGCCTATCTCCCTTGTCTGCATCCAAGATCTGTGACATTTAACAACAAAATTACATAAGCCCTGAGGTGACATTACATGCCAGTCACGCAGCTCAACACCTCACACCAAATGATCACAACTCAATGAGTAAAGACTAAAAGAGCATAAAGGTTGGATTAAATACCTCCATTTCTTTGAAATCAGCTCCTCCTACGCCAACAATAAGGATTGATAATGGTAGATCCGATGCTTTAACGAGCGCATCTTTTGTTTCTTGGAGATCCGTCACTACTCCGTCCTAGGAGGATACCGATTAAACATTAGCACCAGCAGTGGAAAACGCAAGGCCATTACTTTTTTTGAAAGATCTCAGGAGTTAGAATAGTGTTTTTTCGGTGTGCAAGGCAAATATAGAGTGGTATGCTTTGGTCTTACGTGGATACATTAAAACCATAGTTGTCAACATGCTCTCACAAATAAATAAGCAATATGACATAGAAAACTGCATATTCTAATTCTTACTGTGATTATCAACAGGACAAAATACTTTCTTCCACCATTTGCTACAGATTGGCTGGCAATAAGTGCAGCATTATTTATGACAGGTCCAAAAAGAGTTGGTCCTGCAAGAGAAACGTTGAGCAGAGCACTTGCGTATGCCATCATAATTCCCTGAATGCCTTCCACCTGCAAAACACAGAAACTTGTAATTATTAAACTATTTCAATATAGCCACAAAGGCAAGTTCAGATTTAGCATTTTCACCTCACAGTAATTACTGCTTCCATTCAAGTTGAAACAATGGGAGACAGGACCATCAATTGGTCGTGCTCCAAATCCCCACGTAGGAAATCGCTTGTCTGAATCATAAAACTGTAACACCTCTCCAACCTCAACAATTGCCTAAAAATTATTAATACAACATGGATCAGTAACAAATAAAGTAGTGGAAATTCAAATCAAAAATCATTTCTTACTCTTTGGTATGCATTTGGCCGTCCTGAAGGATCAATGTAATGCAAAGAATCCGGAAGGCGTGAGTTGCCATTTGAAGCTGGTAAACAAGACAAGGTTAACCCATAATACTGTATAGCACCCTTGTCATCCAATACATAACCACACGGCAGATTAAAGTGTAAACCATGTCTTATAATGTCTATATCATTTTATAATCCTACGAGTGCGGGTTGAGGAAGAAAGAAAGGAAGGATAAGGAGGAAGAGGGTCAACCTCATATCAGCAGTCAACAGGGGCAATAATGGCCTCGGGAATAGCATTTTGGGGAATCCACAAATGCTCCCTTGAGGCAGACTGAACACAGCTTATTCCCCCTGTCTTGCACACTAGTGCAAACTGGAATCTAAGCACTAGTGAGGACTGAGAAGGATGAAGTTTTTACCATTAAATTAAGAACTAGTTAACCAATAAATTGGAGGATGAGGAAACTATAGTAAATTACTCCCTCAAGCCTTATTTATAAGCAAAAGTTTCAGAAGGCCACAAATATAAGCAAATGTCAACTATTCTAATCACATTTAATGCTATTTTTCCAAAAATACCGTTACATTTATTACTTAATGTTGGTAGCAGATGACCACTAATTCGGGTAGGTTGGTGAATGTATTTTATTTATTTTTTTACATAAAATGAAGAAAAATAAATGTACTCAATCATCATTTTTTTTGGGTCAAGTAGCCTAGTGGCTAGACTCACACACTTGAAGTGGGGAACCCAAGGTTTGAACCTCCCCCTCCAATAATCCGAGGTTTGTACCCTTTACTGTTTATTCTCTTTGTAACTCTTGAATTCATAAGTTTTTCTATTCATGTTATTGGAACTCTGGCCTCTTTTCTCTTTCTTCCTCTCCTTGTATATTTTTTCTTTATTAATCTCTATTGTTAACATGGTACTCCCTCCGTCCCATAATATCAGAGAAAAAAAACCAATTTTTTTTGTTCCAACATATAAGAGAAAAAGCACAAACATTTATATTTTCAAGAAAAATTTAGTCTCTATCTCTCTCTTACTTTTTCTATAACCAATAAAAATTGTTTTTACATCTTTCCATACAACTTTTTTCAAAAAAACACACTTCAAATCATTATATTTTACTTTTTCTTAATAAGTGTGATTTTTGTCTTTTCTCTTATAATATGGGACGGAGAGAGTATCAAAGAGCATGGCTCATTCCAAGCATTAATTGGAAGAAACTGGCTGAAGAAAGGGGGAATAGGGTCTACAGGAAACTTACAAAGCAAGATAGCATATAAACAAGTAACTAAAAACAAATTCCCATATTACAAATACGATAATCATAGATATTATTATCTCATTCCCATCATTTGCGATCATTATAAACAAAACATTGATGATAATACTTATTAGTATTACAATTCAGACAATAATTAGGTAAATCAAGCTTAAGGATATATGGAGTACCAGTAAAATCAATGGCCACCATGAAATTCAATTCAAATCCCCCAGCCAAGTAATCCAGGAAAGTATATTGGATATTTTCAGAAAATTTGTCCACAAATAGCCGGCTCTTTAATACCTTTGTCATAGCCAAATATTATTTTAGGGAAAGATAGAGGAATTCAAAATTGAAATAAACATTTAATATAATGAAACCTTGGTCTGAGAATCGTGACCCACGGCAGCAGACAAATATAAATTTTCTCCTTGGCCACCAGAATAGAGCTTCTCCAACTCCACCAAAGATGTTTGCACTTTTCTGATAAAATAGGATAAACAGCTCTAGCATTCATTTCAGCCCAGAAATAGATTTAAGGGACAAAAGGCCAAACAGGTAGGCAAAAATTACCCCAACAAATCATGTTTGCCATTGCTATTAAAGTTGTAGCACTCTATTATCAAAGGACTTTCCTGCATTTAATAAAAATGAGACAGCTTCAATTAATTAGGTATGTCTTTACCATGATGTCCAAGAAATAGCACCCAAACAAGAAGATAAATGCAGAAAACCCTCGCTGTGATGGATTCTAATCACAGAAATAATGCTCCTTCAGTGGACTATTGTCATTGTGGTAATACCAGTATATTTTCATTATAAGTTAACACTAATCAGAACTCTATATTAGTGATATCATGCATTGAAATGCAGTGAAAAAAATAGTTACTGTAATAGATATAAAGCCAGTTAAAACCTCAAGCTAACTAAGCTGTTAGGAGAGTTGGTTATCAAAGCTTTATGAGTTATGACTAAGTGATTTGTAGTTCAATCCATTCCATCTTATTATCTTCAATAAAAGTTGAATTTCAACATGAAGTAAATAAATTTTAAGCATTGTTCCCCCTTTGTGACTTTGGGATCTTGCATGAAGTTAAGGGCATGTTAGATGTAAAGCCATTCGTGAATCCCTAACAATTAAAACTTTTTAGGATAGTTGGTCATCTAAATTACTAAATATGTACACTTGTTCCATTGGGAGAATATTTTGAAACAAAAAGATAGTTAACAATCTATTGTGCTGGGAGTATTATTGGGTTGTAGAAACTATATAGCATAGTAAAATATTAATAGGTTAATGCTTTTACATAACTACATCAAGATTCTAGCGAGGGGAATAGTCACTGCGTTCGGCGGTGGACACCCTGGTCTCGACCAAAAAAAATAAAATAAATAACTACATCAAGATTATTCAGAGTCCCATTAGTAACTAACCTCTCATCTCTTTTTCTCTTTTCCACCCATTTCCCAAAAATCAACATGGTATTCTAACCTCTGTCAATCTGGTTCAATGTTAGAAAAGTTTATCTCCTTATTGGTCTCTCTCAGATTCAACCAACTTTATACTGTTTCTAGGCCATCTAGTCTAGGTATATGCTTAATTGTAAACTGACAGTGTATTAGAATATTGGAATTTTTGTTAGTATTATTATTTGCCTGGGCTTGTACTAGACGTTCTATATTCGCCCTAAAATATCAATAGAAATATAATAGAAATATTAGATGAGTGTTTTTAGATCACATATAGTTGCAGTCCTATTAGTAAACAATTCTCCCTTTTCTCTCTTCCATTCTCCCTAAACTTCAACAGACAAAATATCACTATGTGCAAGTTTTATTATTTTGATACTTCTAAACAGACAGGTGCATTTAAGAGGGTAAAGTGCACTGCGGGTTATAAATGTTGAGTAGAAAAGAATGGTTAAGATTGTAGTAAAATATATGCTCATTTATAATAGACTAGTGTTAATATTGTTGATTATCCAGCCAACCGTTATAATTTCACATTTATTTAATGTATACACTTTAAAGGAGTCAGGTTCAAGTTTTATACCTTGCTTCCTACTTGTTGAACATTCAAGAACACTGGCTTCCATGTTGGGCTGTGATCATTCTTTATAGCTTCTGTTTTGCAAATTGGAATATGGGCACCGCTTTCCACAACTTTTGATACTAATAAAAAGGGATCCTTCAAGACCAAGAAAAGCACATTTTATGTAATAATTGATGATCCTTGTAAGACTTAACAATAGCAACGCCAATAAAAAGCACATACACTCTTTGAGAAGAGATCCCTATATTCCAAATCTGAACACCTGAGTATCATCTCTACTGTAGTCTTTGAGCCAACACATTCCTCAGCGTGCACTTTGAGCTTCCCACATTTTTGGGAGTCGCCCGATCTGATAGAATCTTGTCTGAGTAAATCTAATGTCAATGATCCATCCGACTTTGTAATTATCTGCACACGTCAAATTGTTGTTGTTGATGGGTACAATTGCTGGGACGCGAATATATTTTCAGTAATACATAGAGAAGAATATTTTGAGTATGAACTTCTTGGGTTCAAAAACTTCAAATATGCATAATGCATTGTAGTTACCTAATACTATAAAACTGAAAAGTCATGTATTTTCAATCACCATAAACAGAGAAAAACAATAATAGTGTTAGATAGTGAATAGTCATAAAGATACAGCTCCATATAGAGTGTAGTGAATTTTATTTAGTTGTCTAGTATCAGTCGCCAAAAAGGTGAACAGTCTCTAAATTACCTCAGATAATGCACATGTTGCCTCACCTAGAAATTGTTGTTCTTCTAGCTTAAGTATCTGCACAAGTTAACCAAATGGTTACAATTTGAACTTTTATTCTTGTGGCTAATCAACATGTTATCATATCTATTGAACAACCAATAAGTCCATAAAACAAATTGATATCTCAGAAGTGGTTATTGCACAACCTTACGTGAAGATTGTGCCAAATCTGAACCATTAGGAAATAAATTTTACTTGTGGTTTAGTTGTTTCTGGTGAAGCACAAAAAAAGCTGAGGGGAGAGTGTGAGCAATCTGATTGTGTAAATAATAGTAATCAAACAATCATATTCGTAATTCCATATTTCATGTTTATTAAACATGCACAAAATTTTACTTCTCTCCTAAAACGCTGCAGAACTAAAACTTATGCATTCATACATAAAGGGTATCACAGCAGCATTTTGCATGCTTTGCATGCAAATTGTCCTCATTAAATAAATTGTCCTCATTAAATAAAATCTTGAACTAAAAAAGGCGAATGTAAGAATCTTTGAGGAAAAATAAGGGAACTGTAACTGGCATACATCAACATAAATTGATCCATTAAAATAATTTTGAAATCTAAACTGCCATGTGATAATATGATATCAACATATTTACACTTTTTGCATTCCATAGAACAATACAGATTTGATTAGAAGATTCTTAAAACAATTGGGTCAGTCATCTTAGTAAAAAGAGAAATTCTCAAAAACAATAAGTAGTAGGCTATTTTATTTTTCAATGAAAGAAGTATATATCAAAATGTCTAGCTAAGAAAAACTTAGAATTGCAGAACATATTAAACTTCATACCTTCACGTCTGCGTTGTGAAATTGAGTATCAACATCATAAACACGAAACCTGTGATGAAAGACAGAACA
The DNA here is from genome assembly GCA_951804385.1 of Trifolium dubium. Taxonomy (NCBI): domain Eukaryota; kingdom Viridiplantae; phylum Streptophyta; class Magnoliopsida; order Fabales; family Fabaceae; genus Trifolium; species Trifolium dubium. The sequence continues at coordinate 3,277,005 of OX638075.1, read as the reverse complement.
ATTCCTGGTGAAACAACAAACCGCTTATATGCCATGTTAGAAGTAAAAACATCAATGTTTAAACTTACACTAAAACCTGCACAACCTCAAAATGATAAGTGAGAGTTTGTTTAGTAATCCATGTTGGATTCAACGAATTCAAAACTACTTCTGTCCGGCCAAGTTCCTCAAGTGCTCCATTTTTCCCTTTTGCATAAAGAACCATTATTGGATCACTCTACAGTATGGAACATTTACACATTAATCATACATCTGAATAATGAGAATATTAGCCATTAAAAGCATCACATTTTATTTTAAAATATCACAACCAGTATAACAAAGGGACATTCTACAGCAGCCCCTGATCCATCTGTTGTGTTTGCTGAACTATATGTTGATAATGTCTAGTAGTTCAATATACTTTCACCCGCTACAATGATGTAAGGCTACTCCACAACCATATTTTCTTCTTGTATGGAAGAAAAGGGGAGTTCTTATGTTTTTCCATTTTCGTGTTTGTGATAATATGTTCCAATTTTGGTCGATGTAGATAATTTTATGAATATAAAATATTGCATATTTTTTGCTCCAAGTGAATTAATTGCATTTCATTATGGTCTGAATTTTCTTTTTGATCTAAATTTTTTGTGATCCTCACAAGCTAAATTTCTCTAGTTGTTCACTTTCTCATTAACTATTACTATTATTAGCAATTAGCAATAATAACAATCAATATAAGAATAAAGCTATGGGAAGCACTAAATGAACATGAGATTCATGAATAAGAGTTAAAACTTAATGCATGCCTTCGACAGCACATTTTAATTGCGAAATGTTCAAATTTTGCTACACCACATTGCTATAGCCACTATTTGACAACACTTCGTACTAACAATAGCAGTTCATTAAAATTCCACTACGCTATAACACCACTAATTTCTTTTTCAAACACAACATGTCTCAATCTAGGATCATATCTTATTACTCACTATAGACTTCTACTCATATGAATGCGCTCAAATTCTCCATCACTACTACACGGCTCAATCCGTTACAATTAAATCCTTCTCATATTTCTCTTTAAAAAATGAGCTATATGTATTGACATTATGATCCTAATAGTTAAATGCTCCAATCAATTAGGAGTTTACTTTAACACTACGCCTTGCTCTACTTATCTTAATAACAAGATTAATTTAATGTGCACAGGTTTCAATGCCACGCTAAATTTCTACATTAGTTTAATTTTTCCTTAATTACTATAATTATCGATTAATAATATTATACTGTTTAAAGATTAGAGCTATGAGAAGCACTAAACGAGCTTAAGATTGATTAATGAAAGAGCAAAAACGACAAACCTTAGAAAGCACATCTCGATCACGCAAACCAGAAGCAGAAAACGACAACTGAAAATTGGAAAAAGCAGTTATAAAGAAGTAGTAGTAGTAGATGCGATTATTACAAGAATTGAATTGAAGTAGTTATTTGTATTGTAGCGAAGACGAAAATAGAAAGTGAGAACCTCGATCTGAGAGAAGAGACCGTGGTAGCCACGAGACTTGAAGAAATTATCGACGGCGTCGTTTGAAGCGTTAGACTGATTGAGTAGAGTGGCGGCAGTTCCGCCGATAGCGGTGCGGGCACCGGCGAAATCGGAGCAGCAATTCCCCATTGAATTGAATGAGTTTTGGTAGTTGAAACTTTGAAAGGAAAAAAGACTAAAGAAGACAAATTGAAATTAGTAGTAGCACAGCACTAGCACATCGAGAAAACAGGAGAATGAATATCCTTTATTTTTCTATTTATAATAATATGTATGCTTCGTTGCAACTTGCTAAATTACATTTACTACTATTTTCTTCTTATTATTACGTGGAAGGAAGATGAAAGAATAAACGCGTTTTTCTTTTTAAAGGATATTAATATTAATTGAATGAATTTAACACTTTTGACAAATTTTTAAGTAGTCATCAAAAAAGTTGGACATCATAACAAAGGTTAGTTAGTTTAATGGTAATTAGCGCTGAATTTAATATCAGTTCAATCTTTACAATTGAGAGAAAATGAAATCACTTGATATAAAATTGACCTCCAAATCAGTAAAACCAACAAAAAAAAAAGTTAGACTTCATTGATTTGATTAATACTCATTATAATCTCATACTTCTATTTAATTAACATGTGACACCTCATTTTATCTTTACATCTCTTTCTATCATATCATATCAACAACTTATAACATTTATGACATCACTTTTTTTTTCTGTATGTCTAAGGTGTATACGCTCATAATGTAAGATATACACAAAAATATTCACATTTCAATCAATCATAATTTTTATATTAGTATATACGAGAAAATGAGATGGCTTTATTTGTTCAATATCTATAAATAATTTTATTCAAATCTTTAACATTTGATTTTAGCCGACACCAAAACAGTTTACTACTCCAATAGATTCAGTTATTAACCAAAACAAACATTTGTTTTTTATTAGAAAATCTTGCGTCAAAAAAAATTAAAAAATCTAACCATTTTACGCTTTTTCAAAAATATTCAAATCGCAATTAACATATCACATCACATTTTACTGTTTCAAATATAGATTGAGTATTTTTCAATACACATACAATTAATGTTTAACCAACTAAATTCTAAATATTACTGTATTAAAGAACAATATGATGCCAAGATAAGAAAGTCTTTTCTTCAAGCAACTTCCACAAACAAAGAGATACTTTTAAGGATACAAATTTACTCTACATAAGATCACACAAAGAAGACATGATTTAATTATTTTTTTTTATCTATTAAATAACTGATCGTATATCTAATCTATATTACCAATGTTCCAATAAACCTAAAAAGTTAAATTTGCTTGCAAGACTATAGTAACTAGCAAAAAGACCAACAAAACAAGCCACATGTATATGATTGTGTATTGTGTATGTCCGCGTGGAGGGACCATTCATAGACTTGTTGCTTGACTTGCTTTCCATTGACCCCTTAAAAGCTAAAAGTACACCAGCATGCAATGCATTACCATGATTCTAAGTTTTATTTTCGGTTTTTCAATAACTTGTTTGTCAAGTAAAAACAAAGCAAACTCCTTTTTGTACATGATTAATAGCATAATTAAGCCTAAAAATAAGCAGTGGAGAAATTATGACATTTTAAAAAGATAAATTTTCATATTGCGTAATTGTCTAATGAACATTTTGTATTTCGCTAAATACACATTTATTTTTGAATTAGTTATATGACATGGCAGATTGATGGTTTTTAATTGAATGATCAAGTAAAATTATTTTACATTGTTAGTGCATTTCCATTAAACTTATGAGAAGTGCATTTAAACTTTTCTTTTAACATCAATTCAATCCGAATTTAAGATAAATATGAGCATTGGCAAGATGTTGTGCTACACAAACTTGTGTAATCCAATGCGGCGATCAGATGATATGGAAATGAGAAGTGGAAGAGACTGATGCCACATGGCTCTGAAGACTCGATTCTCATTCTGATGAGCTTTGATAGATTGAGAAGGCTCGTGACTATTATATCTAATATCAAATATGTGAATCAATGGATCAGCTGAACCGGATGTTATGTACAATCCAGTGGGAGACCAATCCTGTTTTACTAGAGCTGATTGAGTATCACTGCTTTCTTGCTTCCACCCAAATGCATGAACCTCTTTCTGCTTCAATCTAATATCAATTAGTCTAAGTTGCTTATCATGTGTCCTGCAACAAATTAAAAAAAAATACTAATTAATAAAGGTATCCCACATGCAACTGCAGAGGTTAATCTTTCGAAGTAACTGAGATCCAAACAAGGTAACTTTTATTTTTAAACCAAGGTACCCCCACGTGCAAGACAGACAATGAAATGAGGCTTGTGAAGGTAAAGAAAGTTGATAAAATGAATTCAGCAATAAGGAAGATGTAGTTTACCCTGTTTGAACCATGAACAAATTGAAGTCATGTGGATTTGGCAAGATACTCAAGCATTTACTATCAACCTGATCCATGAAAACTTGTTTTCCTACTTCAGCATTGTACCCGAAAATTTTCTTGTCCGTACCAACAGACAACACAATTTTCTTGTGCTGAACACCAGCAACTCCCATGACAGCAGAAGTGTGAAGATTCCCATGCAATGCTTCTGGCTTCCATTTTTTCTTAACATTCTCACTCCATAGCGTAACAATATGATCACTTCCTGCTGTTATAAAATGTGTATTTTCCCACGGCATGAATACTATGCGATTGATAACACCCTTAACATGAGGCTTGTCCTCTAAGAAATTGACTTGTGCAATCTGTCAATGAATAAGACACATTAATATTTAACTGAAAGTCTGAAATCGCAATATGGGCCGTGTAATAATAGTTATCACAATGTGACTGCGATTAAGGCCGTATCACCACAATTGTGACACGGACTACAAGTGTTCTTTGTGGCCACTATTAAAAACCTAAACTGCTGCATTTAAGCTATAGAACAATATTTGCATCAAAAATATTAAGATTCTTACCTTTTCACCTTGTTTAAAATTTGTAACTGAAATTTGAGAGTCTTGACTATCAGCAGTATATACTGAAAAAAGGCTCTTTCCGTCTGGATGCCAAGCTATATCTTCGGGCCACCTCTTCTGCTCTTCAGTTGCACAGTCAGTATAGCTAAGTTCCTCGACTTTTGATCTACAAATCAATATGAAATATAAAGTATAAATATATAAATGAGATAGCAATATCTAGAAGTTCAGAAGTTATCAATTATGCTATGTCTACCATAACAGAACCTTATATTCAGAGGAAACATATGTCACTCACTGAACCACTAGAATGATGTAATTATTTTAAAGTGTAAAGGATCAAAAGAAAAATGAAGATATAACCTTGAGAGCGAACTTCCCACAAACGAACGACTCCATCCAAAGCACTGCAAGCATTCCCAAAAGAAGAAAGCAAGCATCAGATCAGAATCGTGAGATATAATAATCTTGTATCACCAGAAACTTTTAGTTTACCTGAAATTGAAATTTTAGCAAAGGATGAATTATGTTTTCAATTTCCAATTTATTCATATAGGCAAATCTCTTAAGATAAATATATTTTAAAATTTAAACCACTAATTTTCAACAATTGCATGAAATGCCTTTGGTCAAAAGAGAAGATATAATTACCGCCCACAACTGCTATTGTGGCAGCAATATATATATATAGCTTTTGGATGTCTACAGAGCTGTAATTGTGGCTTTTTGAAATGTTATGGATTGCAACGTAATCATAACTGCAATTTAAAACCTTTTGTTACCTAGTCACAAAATGTTGATCATTCACAGGACACAGAACAAGATTTCTCAATTTCTTTTTGTGTAGACTTGAAAAGTAGCAAGAGTTGGTGCTTATCGTTCGATATTTCACTGATGGTGGTAAAGAACTTTTACCTATGGATGGAACCAAATCCTTTTGCCCCTTTATATCTGAAAAGCAAATAAACCAAATGATTTGCTTAACTTAGTTCAGTTGACCAACAATAGAAGCACATATAGGCTTAGTAATGGTTATGAAAATGATGTCCAAATATATATATATATATATATATATATATATATATATAAGCTAACACAGACTGATAAGTACTCACAAGTATACCGATACCACATATGGCACTGACACAGATACGCAAACACTAATAATCATTTGAGAAAGTAAAATTGATTGACTATATTATAGTCATATGTATCTCTGTGGTACAAGTGTTGACCACCGACATGCGTCAAACACTCGGACACACCTTCAACCAAAAATGTTTGTATAAATTTTATGAAGAGATCTAGCTATGCTTGAGATGAATGTCTTACCAAACTTCCTTTTTGTTCCTTTAGCATCATCCTGCTCAGTAGGTAGTCTCTGAGTACTAAAGGTTGATCGGTTAGCTTCAGAATTAATTGAAGCTTTAACAGAATCTGGTAAGCGTGTGCAATGCGAGGTTTTTGGCTTTGATTGATGATGAATTTCAGAAGGAGTTTCATTTTTATGATTGAAACTGTTTGATCCTTGTTTTGTCTTTTCAACATCAAACGTACTTCCATTAGCCTTACCATGAAAAAGAGCCAATTTGGATCGAGATTCTTGGAGCTTCGCTTCTGCTTCCTTAAGCTGCGAAATTTTCCCACTTACACAAAGTCAGATAACAGTTTGCAATTTTGTATGCAGAGATTGGTTCCATTTTTTGTGTTTGTTTTAATGCTATAGACATATTTAGTTCACATGATTAAGTCATTAACAATTACATATATTAATTTAAGGTACTTGCAATGAGGAATACACGCGCGCGCGCGCACACACACACAATTAATGTGATTCTATGTTTAATTGCTTTACTAATTTGTATACAAGAAACCATATTTGTGAACTAAACACAAATATATAGTCACTATTTAGAGCAAGCAAACCAATAAGCAAGTACTTTAACTTGTTTTTTAGAAAAGTAACAAGAAATTAAAAAGAAAAGAGTGAATATTCAATTTGATATCTCCTTTTCTTTGATACATCAGAAAGATCAATTTGATATCTCTTAATCTTTTGACGACCCAATTCAACCTAGTCAAAAAATAATTCAAATTAGTTTTTAATATTTTTATACTTCCGTATGAAAATGTGAAGCACAAATTTAGATTGAATTTAGTGAGGAATTGAATTACATATATAGTTTTGGATGTTGATTCTTGACTGAAAAGAAAATAGAGAAATGGAGGAACCTGGCAACGGAGTTTTTTGACTAGATGATAATGGTGTTTGACGAGAGCAGACAATGCTTCTTCTTCTTCTTCTTGTTTGTAAATATTCCGGTTCTCTTTAAATCTCTTTTGTTTGTTTTTCTTCTCTTTTTTTTTTCCTCTTGTACCAAAAAAAATGACAAATTTTAAAAGAACTTGAGTTTAATTTTTAGATAGAACAATTCTTCATTAAATTTTATATATCTTACAAATAAACTCCATATTACAAAGAATCATTTCTCCTATGAACTAGAGGATTAATACCAATTTTCCGATGTAAAAAAAATAAGAGGATTAATACCAAAAAAATGTATATAATTATCATCAATTTCATCACAATTGAAGAATTCTAAATAAGTGTTTGTTTCTAAGTCTAGGAAAAACATTCCCCAAAATACATGGGTAGGGACTATGTGCACCCATAAGTATAACCCATTTTCTTACAAGGTTGAGGGAAAAAAGTTATTCCTAAAATAGGGTTCCATTCTATGAGATAACTTCTCATAGCTTCCGATATTCGTATGAATTATTTTCAATAGATAAGGTGGCAGGTAAAGTGAATTCTTAAAAAAATTGAAGTGCCACAGGCACTCTCTTTTAAATTCAATTTCCCAATACTCTCTACGCCAATTTTCCAATTCACTTAACTAATTAACATGAATTTGAATCATTAATCTATAAAAAAATAGTGTTACAAATAGTATCAAAAAGAGTGTGGGTAAATATCAAAAAAAAAAAAAGAGTGTGGGTACCATTTCTTAAAGAAACTAATCCAGTCTCTTTCTTTTTTTTAATGAAAATTCATCCAATAATTTTTCCAAAGGAAAATTAATCCAATCTTTAAAAATATGAAATTGGTTCAAAAAATTGTTTAAAAATAATATCCTCCAACCAAAAATCCAATAACACATTGATTTGAATAGTATCGGTAAACTGAGTTTGAAAGCAAATTTAGGATAAGAGAACCAAACATTTGAAAGAGATCTAGCAATATATCCAAAATAATAAAGTTCTAATATATAGTAACTAAAGATGTTGCAATCGCAATTAAAATATAATCCTCGGCAATGACTTCTAAATCCACGGACAAAAACTCCGGAATCAAGTAAAAAAAAGTACATTATGAACAACACAATAATGCACAACAAAATCAGCCAAGTTTCCCTTAAACCGCGCACGATGATGTGAACTACAAAATGTGCTCACAGCTAGCCAAAATTTCGAGCCTCGGTTACGCCATGCAAAAATTTAAAGAAAATAATACTGGACAGTAACTTCATTCTGGTTGGTTGGTTATGTACCTCACCTTCTGAAAACTGAGTGAGGCTCCTCCTAAAGGCAAAAAAATTCTGAGCCCCTTTTCCTCATGTCAATATACATGGGGGTTGATGATATCATCACATATATTATATGTTGCAATATTGAACAGTTAGTGCCTCCTCCTGCCTCCATGCAATTTCAGTCCGAGTTTCCATTTGCCGACTCTTCTCCGTTTGCTAAAGTTGAAGGGGGGGCTTGGATGCGATTCTCCTCGTTGCCAGCATTGCGAGATTTTCCAGGTCTCACTCTAACATTGGCTCCAATAGGGAAAGGCTCCTGTAGAGACATAGATCTTGGTTAGCTATCACCGAGATTTATGCTGAGTGTGTGAAAGATATAGGCTCTATTTGGATAAACAACTTAATTAAGTGTTTATAGCATAAATGTTTATCCTATAAGTGCTTAAGTATAAGCTATTTCAATAACAAAAGCTTTGATAAAAAGAATTAGTTAGTTTACCATATCCCCGGCATTTGGACCTTCGGTCTGGAAGAGAATAGGGCGGCAACGTTTATCTTCATTCATCAGGCTTGAATTCTGGAAATGAGCAATAAGAGAAGCTCTTCCTTGAATTCGGGCATACGCAAGTGATGCAACTTTTTCACTGTTAAACTTCTCCCATTTTTTACCATGGAAAGCCTGCAAAACAATTCTTATCTATTAGTTGCAATAATTGAAGAAGAAACAATAGAAAAACACCAACTCAAAATTCACGCATAGATGAATAGCTAAAATTAATAATGCATAAGTATTTCCAAATAACCTGGTGCAAAGGAACAATTTGAGCAGGATCAGTCATATTTATGAATGCATATCCAACATTACATTTATTCTGCAAACATTGAAAAATTGTATTAGAAACATATTCATGATTTTATCTCAAAAGGAAAGAATCAATCAACCAAAAATAAATACTTGCCTTAAAGTCAATAGGTAAATACAGAAAATCATAAGTTCCCCGACATTGCTCATCTATGGCAACAAGTAGCATCTTTGAAGTATACCTACCAAAAAATAACAAAAAAAGGTCAAATCAAGAACCGGGTAAAATAGTATGAATGCTTTACCTCCTCAAAAATAATCGTCGGATCTTAAAACAATCTATTAAAATAAAATAATGCCTTTTAGGTAATTAACAATATTACCATCACAACACTCAGCTGTAGACAGAAAATGAAATAAGCAGCAAAATGATCAAAAAAGAGAAACTGAAGAGAATATTGACATACTTGTTGGGAATGTTTTTGATCATAAGCGTTGTTCTGCTGTCTTCTCCACGCAATATGCGGCCCAGGTCAAGTTCATATTGTTTTTTGTCAGCATTACTCATGGTGTTTGCTTCACTCTTACGACTATAACCGTTTCCATTTTTCACTCGCTCATTGGTAGGATCAAATTTCGACATTGTAGTCGCAGGTTGTCTCCCATAGAGAATATGTGACAATGGATTAGGCGAGCCCTGGCCAGCACTGGATGAGAGTTCAGTACCATTCCCGCCAACATGAGAAAACATGTTGTTATGAGCAGAAAAGTCCATCGGACGCATTTGCCAAGAACCATGAAAACCTCCATTTCCAGGAGAACTCATATGAAAACCAGACACCTCAGGAGACTCCCCCAAGTAAGAGTTTTTCCTTTCCCAGGGAGAAGCTGTAACAACCGGTGCTGATCCAACATGATGATCCAAATGTTGTGTTCTCAGCATATGAGGAGGTGTTCTAGCAAAGCTTGACATCTGAGGCAGTCCTGGTGAACCATTAACAAATGATGACGATGGCGTTTTCTGCCAAAGCATGTTACTTGATGGCGATAGCTGATGCAAATTGGAGCCGCTCCATATATGATTAAGTCCATGATGTGCACGGATATCGTTTCCAGATGACCCTAAACAAAACAAAGATTTCACACAAGGATTCAGATGTAAAACTACTAAATCCATGTTACAAATCAGTTCAGCCTACAACTAACTTGCTTCAACTACTTAAAAGTAAGATACAAAAGTTGATTTGAAGACCCGGATTCATTTCGTAATGCTTAATGACAGATAAACAAGAAACCATAAATTCAATTAATTAAGTAGTAGATTTTAAATAGACTTTTATACTTTTGGTATCGGTATAAATTACAGGAGGAATAAAAAAGTGATGAATCTTCATTAATAACCAAGTCCATTGTTGTAAAGTTTTAGGTTCATATGATGCCATTGAACTTATTCACGTAAAAACTAATATCATTTGCAATAAACATCAAGCGCATAAACGTAGAGTACACTCACCTCCTCCATTGAATTCTGCTAAGTTCCCAGTTGAGCTTATTCCTTGAATATGCCTACCATTAGTGCCTTCTGTCACTCCAGCGCCTATATTACCAGCCTTGTTGCTAATGGTGCTTGAAAAGTTATAAGGACTACCATTAGCGAAACTTCCATGATACTCTGGTAGAGAATGAGGATGAAATGCTGTTGGACTGGATGCAAACTTCATTGCATCGACAAGGTTGCTGGACTCGGAAACACCAGAAAATTTTCCATTAGATGCCCCTCTCACAGTGTTGTTGACACTGAAATTGACATGAAAGAATGAATTATCGATAAATCCATTCAAAGGCTGTTGCTGCATTGCAGACGGAAATCTCTGGTTATATCCATTTTCCAAGCTTGCAGAACCAATAGCTCCAGAAGTCACTGTTGCTGTAAAATGATGTCTAGTGAGATCAAGAACAACATTTTCTTCCTATGACAAAAAAAAACCCAAGTCGAGGCGGATAAAATCTTACGCTTTTGTCTTAATTGTAAGTTGTCAATAATGCTATGACCAAGATCTCTTTCATCGTGCACCTTATAAGACTGCTGCATCAGACTACAAAAGCAAGATTTTCATGTTGTTAAAGGAAGAAAATAACTTTTAGAAGGAAAGTGCAACTACTTTTCAATTAAGGAGATTTATAATAAATATGAATATAAAATATAAAACCTTATCTACAAAATATCACTTAGATAGGTTCACATAAATTGATGAAAACCTTTTTTTAAAAAGATGTTAAAAGAGGTACAATAAATAAGAGAAATAAAATAGAAAGAAGAAGTGGGTATAGCCACCGTCTCGCGAACCTAGGATGGCCAGGTTCAAGCTTAATATGTTTTCCTGCAATTTCAATCCTGTTCAATGCCCGAAGTGCAGCTTCTGCAGCTCGCACGTCATAAAATTCTACAAATTTGAGGTGCATCATTCCGGGATATTCATAGATCTGCAATTAAAAACATAACATTTAAGGATGATCATAAATTACATGCAACTAAGATAGGTAAATAAAAATTAACAATGCACACTTACATCTTTAATTTCTCCATAAAATCCAAAAACATGTCTAAGCTCATCATTTAAAACAGATGAATCAAGACCAGATAGCATCAGCGTACCATGACTAATATCCTTCTCTGGAGCATTGACCTAATAATGCAATCAAGTTAAGATACATCTTTAGGAAAAACATAGACGACTGAAAAAAGCAAAGCACGTATATGATGAGTATGACAATTGAATTATGCATACAGAATGTGTTATTAGGAAAATACCTTTGGAATTGAATAATGTATGTCTAGTTTCCTAGACCTCAATGGCCTACTTTGTAGTGTTTGCATTGCTTTCTGTGCTGCCCTTATATCAAAATAAGAAATCATCACAAATCCACGATGCTTGCAAGCTGTATACATGGTCCGGATATCGCCATATTGCTGACAGAGAAAACATAACAGGTCATTTACGTTTTATGATTAATGGTATGAAATGTTCCTTGAAAATTTAAGAATACATCTAGCACTGAAAAAGAATAAGGACACACCTCAAATAGAGTCTTTAGCTCAAAATCTTCAACGCTGCTATTAATGTTTCTAACAAAAAGTGTCCTAGAAGGCTGTTCAACAAAAGGTAGTTTTCCTTTAGAACCTCCAAAGAAACCGTGATCTCCATCCAAACCACTTGTTCTTTTCAGCGAACTTAAACGTTCATCTCCTTCCAGCTCCATGCCTCCACCGCTACTAAACAAATCCAAATCTTCCGAGTCATCTTTAACCTTAGCATAAGAATTGTATTCTAACTCGTCAGCAACACCAGAAAATAGGTCATCTTCATCAGGAAGGAGATTATGTATATAGTCAGCCTCCATCTCTTCAAGAGATTTATATGGCTCTTCCTCCAGAAGGGAACCAGCAGCAGTCTGCTGATTGGACAGAAGATCATTTCCATATAGATTCACTGCACCGAGATATGTATATCAACACAGATAAGGATATCGATTTAACTAAAGTAAAATTGGAAAAACTTAACAAATAAAATGTAACTATGCATGACAAATATTCTTACATTTCTGGCTAAACATATCAGAAAGTGAGCTCGAGAATATACTACTTTCGCGGGGAACAGCATTGGTCGCGACAACCTTATTCCCAACTAGACGATACGAGGTAGGTGCTGGCTGCATAAACATGTCATTGGAACCTTTCAATACATCAGCAATGCCTTGTCCTAGACCAAAAGGTAGCTTTTCTACATTTTCCTCAGATAGATTAGTTTGCGACATCGGAAATCGAGATTTTGCATTTACTTCAAATGGCGATGGAGTACTCAAAGTGCTGCCAGGTGGTGCCACCATTCCATTCATTCCTGATAAAATAAATATAATACATTAGTTATTCAATGTATCTAAAAAGTGACATTTGCTTATAATAAAGGCCAGAGGGAGTATATATCAGGAATATATTAGCTACAATTCAGCAGAGCAAAGGAATAAAACATTTATATATTGTTGAAAGCAGAAAGCAATATGAACATTGTCTAAAAAGAATCACAGCAGTAAAAGTATTATCACCACAAACAAATATCATATACTGCTTCATTTCTTTCAGAATTCGGAACCACTCATGTCAAGGCTAATTGCTAGTTACATTGATAACAATTTATTACACGAGCACACAAACATCTATAAGAAGTTCAAATCAAACCAACTAAGGTGTAAGAGGATCAGGGCAGGGTTCAAGTTCTGGTGAAAGCGAAAAAATACTGACATTAACTACGAGTAATTACTGACTTTGGCCATTTTAAAAAAAGTTTGAAACAAAAGTGTAAGAAATAATTCCAGGGCATTAATGATGGGATAAGCAAGCAAACCAATACTGTTGTGACCAAATAATGGGTTGATTTGTTCCTCACCTTGGGGGTGTTGGAGATTAATGTATTTTGGCTTCCTTAATCCAACATTCTTCTGCACAAAAAGAGTTCAAGACAAGATGAGACAATAGTTATTAGCTCCAATTATTTTTAAATGTCATTTAAGATTAAAAAGTACTACAGATCATAAAATATAATTAATGCCTTGTGTAAAGTGAAACAAATGTTCTTGACCACAAAAAAAAAGTGAAACAAATGTTTAATCTTCTTGTTAGCTCTTTAATTTAATACACATAATTTTTACAAAATTCTCTCTCTTAATAGTATTTAATGTTATATTGAACAAAAAAAATATCTACTACAGCAGCAATAGAGAAGAAATGGAGGTAAATAATGTTTATCAAAATTCAGAACAAAAATTATCGTCAAAATCATAAGATCATGGAATAGAATTTTCCTAAATAAAAAGTCAGATAAATACCTCAGAATGAAAGGAAATATCATCAAAAAAGTCAGAAACACTCCTCTGATCCATGACTTCAAAAGGCATCCTTTAGCACAAAATCTGGAAGAAAATAAATTACAAGTTTTGCTGAAAAGTTCCTGAATTTAGCTTCTTTGGACTCTATTCATCACCACCTTCATCTGTAGAATAATTTAAGGCAAAAAAAAATATACATTAAACATGGCACACAAAAAAAAGGAGAGGAAAAAATAATATTTTAAACTCTGTTACATATAAAATCTATATATCAATATATATTAGTATTAAACTGCATAATTCAAAGAGATAGACACAAAAATTAAGTAGAAAATAGTTGCATATATCTTCAACTAAAAACCACAATTGAAACTCGCTTACCTACCAACAACCTAACATAATTCAAACCATTTTCAAGCAAAGAAAAAAAAATGTAGGTAACTCAAACCCAAAAAAAATCCATAGAAATCATGAAATTCAATTCATCTGCAAAATTTAAATAAAAAAAATCTAGCTCAAGGAAAAACTCCTTGAAAAGCCCTCAACATCAATAGATCAAGCACAAAACCCAAATTTTTCAAAGGAGGAAGCAACAAAGAACAACATAAACAAGTTGTAATCATAATTCAATCTAAAATTCAGCAACACCATGAGAACAAGAACAACAATAAAAAAAACATTTCAAGAAATGTTTTTTTTAATATAAAATATTAATAAATAACAAAATTCTAACCTGAATTCAAACACCACCTATCTCCAAAACAAAGGGAAAAAAAAGCTTCAAATTCTGAGAGGAAGAGATAGTGGGTAGGAGAAAAAAGATGAAAAATTGAATCTTTGTAAAAGGTTTAAGACATAAAGAATTGACAAACATATGATCCTATAATGTTTTATAAAAAAAATCTCACCTTTTATCTACGCATTGCTTCAAGAACAATAAAAGAATAAAAAAAAAAATGAGGTAGTTTTATTTTTTGTTTGAATTGTTTATGATGATGACCCTAACACTGGCTATAAAAAAAACAAAGACAAATGAATAAAAGATCGGAAATTGGAGCTGAAAATTGAAAGAGTAGCCAGCGTAGGGCAATTTTCCGGCGAGATTATGCTCGCCGGTAGCGTTGTTGTATGAAGAAAGAAACCAGACAAAAACAAAAACAAAAGGAGTTTTTTAAGACTTTGTAAGAAACAGAGAAGAAAGAGAGAGAAACAAAGAAAATATAGAGAGAGATTGAGATAAAGAGAGAGAGAAAAAATAAAAATTAGTTGGCTTAAATTTAAATAAGAATCACTAAAAATAATGCTAAAATATTTGTGTTTTTGGATTGGAAAATGGAATTCTACAATGCATCTGCTAAAAAATGTGAAGCATATTAAAAAAAAAATCAAACTTTTTTGACCAAAAAACTTGTTTCTTTTTATGTTGTAATATAATAATATTTTCTTTGTTTTATATTAGTTTTTATGTTTGACAAAAAAAAAAACTTAACATTGATTTAAAATAGTCAAAAAAATTATTATATTTCTTTCCAAACATTGTTGTGTAAGAAAAAGAAAAAATATTGTGAATAGTTTGATCTTATTATTTTAGGAGATACTAAAGTTGAAATTTCCTCTCCAAGATATTTGTAAAATAACTTTTTTCTTTTTATGTTGTGATATAATAATATTTTCTTTGTTTTATATTAGTTTTTATGTTTGACGAAAAAAAACTTAACATTGATTTAAAATAGTCAAAAAAAATATTATATTTCTTTCCAAACATTATTGTGTAAGAAAAAGAAGAAAAAAAATGTAAATAGTTTGATCTTATCATTTTAAGAGATAAAGTTTAATTTTCCTCTCCAAGATATTTGTAAAATAATCATTATTGTGAATTTAAATTTTGTAAGGTATTTTCTTTACAGAGGAATAAAGTTATCATTTCATTTGATTAAAAAATGGCACTACAGTCAATATATTTGAGTTTACTCTTATTTTAATTTGTAAAATTGTTTTTTCTTCAACACCAGTTTTACTTAATCTTTAAAAAAAAATTAGTGAAAAAATTAAATTCTTTCTTTGACTAAAATTTAGATTCCTTTTTAGATCAAATGAAATGATAAATCTATTCTTCTGGAAAGAATATAAAAATTATATTCCTATTATGATGCTTCTTATATAAAAAAAATAATGTTTTAAATGGCATTGTGATTTATTAAATAAAATAAACAATAGATATATTTTTTAATGGCAAATATTATTAATAAATGAGTTACAAAACAAATGTTCTATATATAAGCGGATCACCAATGAAAATATCAAAACATATACTACTTAAAAGATGGTATACTTTTTATTTCATTTTTAAAAGACACGGTTTATTTAAATATATAATTATATTTTAAATTGTTGGAGAGAATTAATTAGAATAATGTATTCATGTACCCAAAAAAAAATCATTGTATTCAACATATGGTAAAAAAAAGAAGATAAGACTAAACAATCATTAATAACATGTGACTAAAGCTAAACAAAAAGATTAAAAAGAAGATTGAAAAAAAAGAAAAAGATTGAAGTGAATGAATAATATGAGGCCAAAGTTCATGAGTTAGTTTTTCCTCCTCCTTTTCCGGAAAAAAAAAAGTTACAAGTTTCCTCACCATTTTGTCGGATAGTGAATACTAAAAACGTAAGTGTCATATATTATTTATAATATTAATTTTTCATATTTTATCCTTTAAATCAATCATTAAGAGTGAGAAAAAAAACACTCAAATATTTACTTTTTAGTATTCCAATGTCTACTACCAATAAAAAAAAAGAGAATATTTTAGTAAAGACATATTTTCTATCTTTCATTTACACATTTTTTTTAAAGTGTGTGATTTGGTCAATTGCAACACTTAAAATGGGACGGAAAGAGTAGTAGTAAACAAACACGTTGTCTTTAAGTTTAGATCTATTGATCAGTAAATCAGTTTGTGTTATGTTCTTGTAAGTTGCACATCCCGATCGATCGACCATATACCAAGGTGAGTGTCGTGTACGAAAATGTCTTGCTTTGGATCAAGCCCACCACTCTGCAATACAACATGTTTATTTGCTTCAACAATTACTATAAAAAATTAGGCTTAAGAAATTAATTGCTAACTGGAAGTTAGCGTGTTTATGATTTTAGTCTCAGTATGTTTATTTTATGAAATTAATCTCTAAATATTAAAATAGTTTTGGTTTTAGTTTTTAAAGTTAAAATTTGTAAGAGACTTGCAAATTTTCTTGAGAATTTTTTTTTTGAATTTTCTTGCATATTATATTTTCTACAGATTTTCTTTTGAATTTTTCTATGGATTTTAATTTTATGGATTAAAATCCAAATGATTTAACATTCGGAAACTATTTCCAAAAAAATAAATATACAAGGACTAAAATAAATTAAACACGCAAATTTACACGGGCCAATTAATTATTTAAATCAAATAATAATAATATACTTGTTTTACTACATTTAGTCAAAATAAAATGGTTGTTTCATTATATTATTTTTTTATTAAAGATGTGTTTGATTTGCTAAAAAAATAGTAAAAAATTGTATATAACAATTTTAATTTTGTTATGTTTGATTTTAAAATTATTCTCAAGACTGAACAAATTAGAAGAAGAGTTCATATAAAAATTGTACTCATTAAATCACTTGACAACTTTTTGTTTTAAAATACAAGTTTTCTAAAATATTAAAATAATATTTTATCAATCAAACACATCTTACAAGACAACAAATTATTCAACACTTTACAAAAATTTACCATATGTCAATTTATCATATTTTATCCTATGTTATTCTTTTAAGTATTATATTATCATTTACATATCAAACGAACTCTCAGCTGAACTTTAATAACACTCTCTAAAAAATAAAACTCAACTTGCCATTCAAAAAAAACTCAATTTCAATAGAGTTTTTTTTATAACCTCATTAAAAAAAATAGTTTTCTATAACTCTTAATTTTAAAGGAAAGTAAATATAAATATGTTTGTAACTATTTTTTGAGTCTTACTATAATTTAGACCTCAATTTGAGACTCAATTTATTTCATACTCAATAGTCTCTAACTTGTTATTTCAACCTCTCTTCTCTACAGCAAGAGTCAATTTGGATCATGTTATCCTCAACTCAATATCTAAATGACTTTTTAACCAATATTATTATTTTATATTGTTTAACAATTATATAGATTTATTTGTTTATTGTAGTTGTTGATTTGTTTGTTCACTTCAAGGAACTACTTGAATATGAGGATGTCGCCTCTCTCCTTCCTTTGGGTAGTGTGTGTGGATAAGTTTCAACCAATCAGCAGCTATCTTTGCTTATACCTAATCACATGGCCAATCATTTACTCTCGAACTCTAATTCATTTTTTATGTTTATTTTTTTGTAATAAAATAATTATATTATGTTTCCATCCATGTTGGTTTATGATTTTATTATGTACTATATACAACTAACTACTATGGATGGGTCCAAATGCAAAATAGGTAGTATTTATTTTATAAATTTTATTTTCATGCACTCTCAATTTTAAAAAGTTTATACAACCAATCATAATTCATAAGACATCTTTTATATGATTTTTTCAGTAACGTAGTACACTAGATTTTATTAAAGTCAAAAAAAAATTCTCAAATGTCATTGAAAAAGAAGAGCTATTCTAGTTGCTAAAATTGAGAAGAACTTTGGTAACGATTTCTTCTCGTGCCCAGAACTTCTGATGATGGTCTAAGTGGGAGTCCTTATGGTGAGGTGGAATATGGGTTCATGATTTGAATTGATGTATATGTCCTCTTATGGTGAAGAAGAATATTAGAAGTTATATATATGAAAGAAATGAGGAGGAAAACAATTTAAATGCTAGCTATGATATTTCTAAATTTAGAAAATTTATGTCCTCTGATGTGGCATATACGTGATTTATAAAAAGGAATTGTTACGAAAACAATTTTCATTCACGTCAGACTTAGTAATAAAGCAAAACAACCGAATATTGAATGCTCAACGTCAATCAAAATAAAGGGGTTGTTTACATTTTCACAAAAATCGGGTGATAAATATTTGACCCTCTCCAATTTTGAAGGGCAAAATGATCATTTACTATTTTAAAATTGAATTGGATCAACCAAATAAAAAAGAGACCTCGTATCAATCCGATTAGTGAATTGAATATGTTGTATTTTTGAACTGGTCAAAATTCAGCCAAACCTATCAAAATAAGTTAAAATTCTGTAAGAATGGTCATTAGGCTTGTTGGAGAGTTGCATCTTCATCTAAATTCTAAAACTTCTAAACATTATATATGAGTAAAAAATAAATATATATTCAATATTTTATTTATAGTAAATGTAAGATTAGGTTCAGAATTTAAACAATGTGACATTAGTTGATTAACCTAGCTAAGCTATGCTTAGTGTAAAAACTTTACCCAAGAGAGAACATACATAAACAATTGAAAATCACATAAGCCGAAACTCTATATACGAAACTTCGTTGTGCATGCATATGCCTTATTTACTCTACCCACAAACTCTAAATTTGACAAGACACAATGCAAACAATATTGAGCATTTGTGTGTATTAAGGTGACTGTGACTTATTTATCAATTTAGTTACCCATCTATGTATATTTAACTCATCATGGTCAATTTTAGTCAAAAAAAAAAAAACTCATCATGGTCAATTACTTTGAAGTACCTGATGAAAATTTAAGTTTGGATGTACTTGACCTTGCTTTAAGGAAGGGCGGTTTTAAACTTGTGCTCTTTCAATGAACAATGCCTTTCAAGATTCAAATTCATATATGTAGCACGTCACGTTGCATCAATTCCTGATGAAACTTTCAAAATTTGTGATAGAGTTCGTGATTGGAAACTTTGGCTTCATCAGGCTTGATGATAGCTATGCTATGTATGTTATGCCAACATTTTTGTAACCATGGAATATGGATCAACTATTTTTATGTCCAAGAATTCTTTCTTAGAATTTCTCTAGATAGAATAATTAAACAATTTAGATAAATCATAATTTTAAGCAGTTTAAAATTTTCAATTAATAGTAAAAAAAAAACTCTTTCAATTAAATTTCTTTTATTGCTATATTATATTTTTTATTCGATTGAAAGGTAAAATTCTTAATTAAATTTTTTTTTTGCTACTATGATATAGATACGAAGTTTCCACTGTCATTAGTGATGACTAATCTCTGTCGAGGAATCTGTGAGACGTACAAGATCAGTTATCTTCTCTCAACCGAATTCCTCCTTTAAATTTATATATAATGAAAAGTGATAAAAAATGTTTTTTGTTATGAAAATACATGGGTCAATTTATTTTTTCTCCAAATTTTTAGGGACTACTTGTAAAAAATTTAGATGAATTTAAAAAAAAAATTATTGGGATGTTATCATCAATGAGTCAAAGGTTACGTATCTTGTAATGCATTAGTAGTAGACCAATGCAAGGGCAACATTAATTTTTTGGAGAACAATATAATTTAATCACTGTAACATTACTGTTTTCGCATAAATTATCCCAATTGCACAGAGAGATTATTGTTGACATAGACCTTGCTCGCCACAATGCTTTTTGATATGACTCAACAAAGAAAACTCTGATTTTACGTATCATTCCTAAGTGATTACAAAATCATCACGTAAATCTCGTATAAAATCGAGATATGAAGATGATGAAGTGAATATCCTTGCTAAAGACTATCTCTCCCATATATATATATATGGGACTTTCTCCCACGTGGGAGGAAGTTAACAAGCTTCATTCCACATATTTTACTTGCACATCCTCCATCTATATATGGGAGGCGCGTGAGAAATGAGGTGGATGGGGGGCCCGCGAGAAATAGGAAATGAGTAGGGGCCGTGAAAATTGTTTATATATATGGGTGCACGTGAGTAAAATGGGAGGAGGTTTACAAGCATTTTCTCACGTGTTTTACTCGCGCAAGTAATGCATGGAGAAGATATATAATGGCAAGGTATCAGGCAAGATAGTGGGTGAGCTCCATTCTCCATGATCGCGGGCTAGCTCAATTTAGATTGGGTCAAAATCCATCCAACCCACTCATGTACACTATGCCCAGTTTGTTTTTGGTGCAAGGACCGATATATTTATAACAGTCAAATAACATATTAGAGTATAATATAATATTGACCAAAAAATAATTAATTAATAAATGTTGTTTACTTTGTAAAAAAATAAGAATGTTGTTTACTTGTCAGAGTAAATAACATTTTTTGAATATCTTAAAATTTTAGTTTCCTTACATTTTTCTAATTAGAATAATCGAATGAATTTGATTTGTATATTATGAAAAGCTATACAAGTTAAATGGAAATAATTAAAAAGTTAAAAAAAATTAAAATTGGTAAAGAGTAAAATGAGATTTTTTGATAGAATTGTAGGATAAGGGGACTAGAAATATAGACAAAAATTCATTGTTGTAATTATTACACGTTTTTACATGCACAATTTTTAGTGCGGTCTAGATTAAAATACTTTTTAGTTGAAGCCATCTTGATTGTTAAATTTAAATTGAACCGCTCTAATTTATTAGTGTGAGAAATTCCTTATTTTGTACGGAAAAAAAAATCTTCAAAGAAAACTCCTTCTCAGTGGTTTGAGTGGAGAGAGGGAGTTTTATAGTGTCTACTTTCTAGATCTGTTTAACTATACTTGTTTTGTATTTTGTGTTTAGTTCATCAGTTTCATACTGCCTCCGTTTCAAAATAAAGGTTCTTACATATACTAAGCATAATTTAAATCATTAATATTTTTAATTTTCTTTCATAAAAATTATAAAAAATTAATATTATAAAAGTATTTATTGTGATAGATCAAACCAAATTTTATATTTATTAATATTTGTCTTTATATTTTAGTAAAAAATATATTTAAGGTTCAACATTGAATATATGGACATTGGCCTTTCTTCAATTAGTCTGCTAAAGACACCCACTAGTCTTATTCAACAAATATTAAATAAAAGTATTTTAATATTTGAAAGTAAATTGTTTATTATGTTCACATGTATTGGAATTTTCTATATTTTTTACTTGTAAATTTTAATGAAATATAAATTTGGTAAGAATAACTAATTTTCAAATCTGTTCAATCATACCTTGTTGAAACTATTAAAAAAAATCATAATACTACAAACATTATTACTAAGATTGATTTTAATGTAAAAATATTCACAATCAATCAATTACAAGTCATCCTTTGCATGACCTTTACAAGATAGATATGACCAAAGTCAAATGATTGATGATGGTGTGACAAATTTTTACACCAAACTCTAAATTATTAAATCCTCCTTTTTATGGAGAACAAGGATTCATAATAAGCGGTTTTAGTCACAAATTCTACATATTAATTAAATTTATGACTTATGGTTAAGTGATTGAAGTTCATTTTTCATTCACTAAAAATTAAGGGTTTGATTCTCACTTTGTGTATAGAATAATTTTAAATTTCTAAGTTAGTTATCCTATTATTTAAGGTATCTTTAATCTAACGAAAGACTAGTCATTACTTTTGAAGATGATCGGTAAAAAAAAAAATATTGTAGGAGATGTCTGAATATTTAGTGTATTGTCTTATTATTATTATTATTATTTTCAATAGCAAATATATAGGAAAAATACACATACACAAATGCTTAACAACTTTCAACGTCTTAGTATTACTTATTTACTTTAGATTGAATTGACATTTGTTAAATTCGTCATTTAGTTCAAAGAATCTTTATTCCAAAACCGTATGAGAGGACTGATATAGCTAGGGATGTATATGGGTTGGACAAACCCACTCAGTCCAATTAAATCCACCCAATTCAACCTCAAAAAGTGGATTGGATCGGACAATTGAGTGGATATGAATTTTTTTTTTTAAAAAAAAACATAAAATAATCGGGTTTTGAGTAAAACCGGACTCAACCCATAAAACCCACCGACCCACTATTTTAGTAATATTATGAATTTTTTAAATATTTTCCATGTTTTACTTTTATTATTTGATCATTAAAAAAGAAAATCTCAATCTTCAACATAGAAATTTCTAAAATAAGTTGTATGTGTATATTTTAAACGAAAAATACATTATTCTTCATTACTTTACATTTTCAATGCATTATCTGATTATTGTTAAGTTAATATCTTTTGACTTCTTTATGTCATTTAAAAATTATAATGCGAGCAAAATATAATTATTTAAAAATAGTGAAAGTAGATTATTTTATAAAAAACAACGATGATATTATCATTTTATGATGTTAAAAAAATAATAAAAATATATTGCATTATTTTCTAAGAAAATTAAAAGTTGAGTATTTTTAAAGAAAAAATAAATATATGATTCAGTATAGTAATTTAAAATAAGAAAACAAAACTTTAATTTGGACAACCCATTAATCTACCCAACCCAATGTAACCAAAAAAAAAAAAATCTACCCAACCCAATCCATAAAGTAGTGGGTTTGCCCAACCCAACTCAATGCTAAAGTGAATTGTTATTTTACTGAACCCAACCCACAAAACTCTAAGTGGTTCGGGTTTTGATTTTGGTTGAGCCGATTCCAATCCGGCTCACGTACACCCCCTAGATATAGTGATATCTTTTTATTATTATTTTTTGGATTGAAATATCTTTTTATTATTATTAATATAATACAGTGATGTTTTTTTTTTGGCACTTATAATATCGGTGGCATTTTTCACGAGGATTCTTTTTGAAGTTTTAGCCTTTTACATGAGATATGCTTTCATTTTCTTTATTACCAAACCTGCAGACAATTTATTATTATTAGACCGTTTCTATCTTCTACCATGAATTGCTGTCAAACACACAAATCTTCTTCCATGAATGATCATCAGGTCATATGCACGGGGCTAATTTAAGTTCTATTATCCTATCAATAAAAGTTTTAATTTTAAGATATTCCCTTAATATTGATTCTTGAAAATCCGATTCTTTTCTTTTATTGGAAAAAGATTACTTAAAAGAAAAGAAAAATAAGGAAGCTACTAAAGAGTTAGAAATGGTATAAACTCCTCTTATGGTTTATATATGTAACGCTGTATCCGTGAGTATAACGTAATTGGAAGGAACATCGTATTATATACGTAGAGACTGAAGTTAGAATTCGAGATTCCTCATTTAATGACTTCAAGATGTGAATTTCTAACTACTAAACTACTTTTAACATAATAAAAAATTGAGGACGGAGAATTTTTTTTATTTATCATTGATACTAATGACCATTACAACTATCGTTGACGGAATTTGAACTTAGTATCTTAAAATTATAAAGCTAAACTTTTACCACTAAGTTAACACCTTAAGTGTAACGCCAATGCCACTAGTTGGCACCCTTAAGAAGGTCATTGACTTTTCCTAAACATTGTTTCTTGGTCACATTTGGTCTGTGCAGTAAATATTTGGAAAATAATCACTTATGGAAAATAAGTTACCTACACGAAAAATATTAAATCCTCAATTGGAAATTCATTCACTTTGAGAAAGAAATAAAGTACATTTTTTATTATATATATGAATGAATGAAGAATGAAAGTATCTCATATTTCATTCTCATTTCTCAAAGTTTAGCATAATGTCTGAGATGTGTGAACCAAATTCGGAGAAAGTTTGTGAAACTAGTGCTGAACCAAATTCAGAGAAAATTGGTGAAACTAGTGCTGAGTCTCCAACTACACCAGTTGAAAAACAACCGGAGGAAGCTGAACCAAAAAGTAGTGAAAGAATCAAAGCTACAAGACACCCTAGATGGACAAGACAAGAAACACTTGTTCTAATTGAGGCAAAGAAAGTGATTGAAAATGGAGATCAAGTTTGCAGATACAGATCATCTGCATCAGGGTTAATCCAAACCGACCCGAAATGGGATTTGGTGTCATCAATGTGTCAACAACATGGTGTCAAAAGAGGAGCTGTTCAGTGTAGGAAAAGATGGGGAAATCTTCTAACTGATTTCAGGAAGATCAAGAAATGGGAAACGAATATAAAAAATGAGTCGGAGTCTTTTTGGATAATGAGAAATGATGTGAGGAAAGAAAATAAATTGCCTGGTTTCTTTGATGCTGTTGTGTACAATGTATTGGATGGAGGGGTTTGCACCGCTGCTGCATTTCCACTGACACTGGTCAAAATGGTGCCGAGAGCAGAGAATGGTGATCAAGTTGAAGGCGTGCCGGCGTTAGAGCAATGTAATAAAGAGGATGAAATTGAGGAGGATGAGGATGAGGCTATTGTTGATAGTGACAAAATGGGTTGGAGCACAGAAGAGGAAAACATGGATACAAACACAAATGGAAATATGGTCAACAGTCCATTCAAAACACCAAATGCAAAGAAAACCAGCATTGGAGGGACTCTGAAATTTGCACCAATCACACTGCCTAGTTCAACAGGTAACAAGTTCTAATCACTTCTCTGTGTTCATTTTATAAAGTTTTTTAATTATATTACAGTCAATTTTGTTTGTTATATTGCACAAAAATTATCATTGACTTGGAGTGAAGAGAATGAGGGACAAATAATTTTAAAAGGAACATTAAATGGAAAAAAATGTCTTTTTATTTCACTAGAAATGAAATACAGATCAATAAAATCGAAAATGGAAGAGCTGAAGAAATTTTGTTAAGTAGTTTTGTTGCATTTTTAGTACCAATGACTTTGAAGCATTAGTACTTATAAAATAGTGAAGTACCGGTACCGGGAATGCGTACAGTAATCGTGGTACTCATTTTTTCTCTCACTATCCCATTTTGAGTGAAATATGCAGTTTTCTCATATATGTTAATGTAACAATATAATATAGTTTATGTATTCAACCTACTCTAATGTTGTAATCTAACACAATTGTTGAATTTTATAACTTCTATCCTGATATTTTGATGTTAATTGAACAATTTAGCTCTCTGCTGTTACATTATATAATAAAAATCTCATACTTAGTATTGACATACTCTTACCTTGTATCAAATCAAATCAGTATTGCTGTGTTTCCTATCCTTAAAGATATGCAGGTTATTGTTTACCTTTTTCCTTTTTGTGTTGAGATGGACATATCTTAATAAGTTGTTATGTTAGTATTTTCTTATTCAACAGAGTTTGAACTTTGAACCCGGACCCTTTTAACTCCTTCAACTCTTAGCTCATATAGTATCATTTTGTTTACCATTTTGTTATTGATCAACTATTTTGTTGTTGTTTTGAACTGATAAGCAGAGAGACAGCAACAGCCATTTTTCCCAGGGAACTATGATCCAGGTAAATCATATCAACTAAGTTTTGCCATTTTTCTAAATCTGACCAGTCTTGTTCATAACATATTAATCTCAACCTTATAAGCTGTTTAAATTGTTCAGTTTGACCTGTGATATAACAAATCATGCACTTTTTTTATGGTTGCAATATATAATTCTTGTTAGCCTGTTTTTATAACACACCCTCCTCTTGTTACCCCCCACCAAATAAACAAAGAGATATTTGTATGCATCCATTGAGACCTGATTCATGTACAATTAAAAATGAAACATAATCTCATCAGAAATATATTGATTCAGGGTGTCAGAGAGAAGCTTTGTTCAATGAGGGGTTCAAAAGAAAGCGAATATCCCCAGGTGATTCTGAAGAGACCGCAGATTTTAATGAAGATGTCATCAAAGTGCTAAGAAGGAATAGTAACATTCTGAAAGCCCATCTTGGAGCTCAGAACATAAATTCCCAATTGGCCAGAGACCAGCAGAAGCAGCAAACAGACAGCTTAGTTTCAGCCCTTGGAAGGCTTACTGATGCTCTCACAAAAATAGCAGACAAGATGTAGGGCAATCAGACATAGTATCCGTGGACAAGGATCTTTTAATCACTTAAACTTGGCACTTGAGTTTTTGTTATCAATTATTCCCTTTAAGTAGTTTTTTTTGCCGGATATCGTCTCATTTTGGAGAAAAATTTGCTTCATATACATTTGTTCTTATGAAATTGATGTTTATTCTTTCAATTTTAGATCCAGCTTGCATATTCTCAATTCTTTTTTCATAAATGCTATTTGAAAATTAACTTGAGAGTTGAGACACCAAAATGTGGAACTTTTTAAATTCTTAACGCAATTCACACACTGTTTTAAATTTGGTTAATAGATATATCAAATGCCACAGCTCATTAACTATCTACTAAATTTGAACATGATAAACCACAATTTTCATGTGTTCAAATCTACTAGTAGTTTGAATACATGAATTGTGGTTAATAATGTTTACTTCATGGTTAATGAATTGTCTAATCTTGATGTATCTATCAACCACTCATTGAACAACCTTCACCACAGGAGTGTGAACTGCATTCACCATTTAAAAAGTTGTGATTTAGGCGTGCCTCAAATTGATGTTCAAGTAACGATTGCACCCCCCCCACCCACAGTTCCAGCTCCCCCATAAACTATTTTTGTTTTAATGCATTCCAGAAATGTGAAAACACCTTGAAAGTTTTCGGACAAACAATGATAATAAAAAGAAGAAAAGTCATCACCCAAAGAGAGTAGCAAGATAAGATTAAATCAATGCACCAACTGACATCTAGTTTCATATTAGATATTCCTTCCATTACAAAAAAAAATTCAAAAATACATCAGCACGTATTGTTTACACTAAGAAGGAATAAGATATACATATCCAGAGAATCATAGGATAACATAGCATACAAAAGCACAAAAAAATGGCTTACAATATACATTGGGAATTTCCTCTAATGATGCAAATTGCAAAACTTACCTCTGAATCATCTGGCCTTGCTACATAGGAACAGCTTCAATAAGCTTGGCAAAGTAAAATTGAGTACCAATTAAGCCTCTCTTCTTTATTGTCCACCCGACCTTGCGCAATGCCCTTTCAACATCTGCTTCGGAATGAAGATATGCCCTGGTTGCCTTGGAAGGCCCGGGGAACAACTCTCCAATCCTCTTCAGTGCATCATAATAAAATGTCTTAGGTGCAAAGCTCAGAATCAATCGCTTTTCTGCCAACGAAGCAAGGTGAGCAATCATCCCATCCGCTTTACTCTGAGGGTAATGAATCATAACATCCAGGCACACCACTGTATCGTACAAACCATCCAAACTTTCTAAATCACTCACCACAAACTTTGGCATTGCAGATGACTCAAGTTGTTCTTTCGCCTGCAAAGTGAAAAAACACACTTAACATATCAATTTGTGGATATGTAAAAGCTAAACAGACTTTGGTTTTGTACAATTTTAGATACCCCGTCCAGCCTTGTTCTTTTTTTTTTTGTTAAGTAACCTAATAGCTAGAAATTCCATCGATAAGGTGAATAATTGGAGTGTCCGGGATTGGAACCCCGACCCCTGCATATAAAATGCAATGTCCCTGTCAACTGAGCTTTAACTGAGCTAAGCTCACAGGGCTATATACACATTTTCTTTCTCCAATCACAAATCAGAAATTTCAAAATAGTAAATTAAGCAACCTGTTTCTCAGCTTCAGCGACCATAGCAGCAGATATATCACTGGCACACACAACAGCACCTTCCTTAGCTAAAGGAATGGAGAGAGAACCAGTACCACAACCAGCATCACAAACGGTAACACCCTGAAGTGAACCTTCTTCTTTCAGCATCTGCAAAGTATTCTCAACAGTCTTTGCATGCCCCAACCTAATATCCCGTTGAACTCTATTTACATCATCAGTATCACCGTAGATTTTCTTCCACCGTTGAAAACCGTTATTGTTGAAATACTCCTTTACAACTTCTTTATCGTCACCGCCAACTTCCTCCGCTTGTTCACGCCGCCGTCTCTCGGGGTCGGTAAGGGAAAGCAGTGCGGTGAGGCCTGCGACGAAGCCTCCGCTTACTACTGCGATTGTTGTGCCGTCAATTGCGCCGGAAACGTCGGCTGCTGTTGCGGTTGAGAGTGGGGGGATGGCGAATGTGGTTGAGAGTTTGTGATTGGCGGGAGAGGGAGAAGGAGAGAATGTACTGAAACGGTTAGTTTTGTTGGAATTTGGAATGAAGAGAGAAGACCATAAGGACGACGAGAACGCCATTTTGATTCAGTTACCGGCGTCTGTTTGATTTAGAGTGAGTGAGAGTATAGATTTGGTTTGAAGTGTTGTTGTTTGTTATCCAGTGAAGGATAAGATAGCATTCCAACTTCCATGCCTTTCCCTGATTCTCGTGGGTCCTACTTTTCAAACATGTTCGATCTGACTTTTTTTTTTTTTTTTACATTGGAAATTTAAATTAATTTAAATTACAACTTGACTTTCCTCTACACAACTAATATGTCTCCAGCTCTTATCACTTGAGTTGTCTTACAGGGACTTGGATCAGACTTTCAACTGTGGGCGGGATTGATTTATTTTTTCGATGAAAAAAATTCAATTGTGGAAGCAAATTTATTAAACAATATTAATTTATTTTTTAAATTTGATTTTTTTGTTACATTTTTTATTTTATTCTTTTGATAATGTTACATTATTTTTATAGATTTGATCATGTAAACTCTAAAAATTATTACTTTTAATCTCTGAGTTCAACTTATTGCTTGGTACTACCTCCGTGCCAAAACTATTGTCTTTATGCATATCAATGCATAATTTGAATCATTAATATCTTTGATGAAAAATTATAAAAATTTAATATTATGAAAATATTCATTGAGACGAATCAAAGAAGATCTTATTTGCTAAAATTTGTCTTTATATATTAGTAATAAAATGCGGTCAAAATAAATTTCAAAAGTCAACAGAAACAATAGTTTTGAGAGAGAAGGAGTATTAGATATTCTTCCATACACAAGAGCTAAAAAAAAAATGAACTCATGGCTATTTATATAAAGTGTTTGAATTTTGCTATTATATGTTTGATGTTTGAACCAATCATATGTTAATATAAAACAAAATTGATAGAGAAAAAAAAAAAATAATCTTACATTGATATTTAATGCTTTTTTTTTTTTTGGTTAATGCATTTTCTTTTTGTTGAGTACTATCTTCGTATCAAAATATAAGTTATTTTGACCATATTATACAAATTTAAATATGTAATCATTATTGTATGGAAAATATAAATTCTAAATTAATTTACATTAGTGATACACGGGTACTCTATTTTAGAGAGAGTATCGGTAAGCACCCGGTATTCAATGGATACACACCAACGCCGCACCCGTTTTTTTCTTGTTTTTTTTTTTTTGCCTAGGTACTCCTCGGGTACTTACCGGGTACTCGAACGACTCTTAAAATTTTTAAAAAAATTATATCTTTTTTTGTTTTATATTTTTTTTAAGAAATATTTTGTCCAAAAAAATCTTTTATTTGCTTATAAAAATATTATTAACATAAAACTACAAGAAAACTGTAAAAAGAATAAGAATTTTAGTGAAAGAATAACGAGAATGTTTTTTAAAATGTTTTTTTTTGTTATTGTTTATAATTTGACTCTTTTTGAGCAAATTATTTTTTAATTTGATATAATTGTTTTGATGTTTTTGAACAATTTTAATTACTTTTAAAATGTTGTATTTTATGTTTAATTATGTGTTTTAGTAGTATAATTTTATTATTTTATTTATATAATTATTAATAAAAAATTATACCAAAGTACCCGCACCATAGTTTTTTAAAAATGCCGTACCCCGTATATGTACCGTACCGGATACCAGTACCGTACCCGTACCATGACAACACATTTTACAAAATTGTCTTTCATTAATGGTATGAAAAAAATTAATTAAAGAAATCGAAGAAGAAAGAGTAATAAATAGTTAAGGGTATAATAAAAAAAATCATTAAATGCTTTATTGATATTGTAAAGTAATTTATATTTTGGTGCAATATTTTAAAATTCAAATTAAAATATATATATTTTTCATATTTTCTCTTTCTTTTTCATTTTTCAAAAAAAAACTTTAAATAAAACAAACAAACAATACTATAATTTTTATTATATATTTTTTTGACAGTAATTATATTATTATTATTATATTATTATATTTCTTTCTTACAATTCTGCCTTTTGAGGAAATTCTTACAATTCTGCCTCTTCTATTTTATTTTCTAACATCATTTTCTCCTCAATAGCCAAACGCAGTGTGCCACGTCAAAAAATACGATAGATAAATGCAATTTACCAAAAAAAAAAACACAAAGAAATGATATTGACAAAAATAAATTAATTAAACGCATTTTAACAATTAAAACCCTAACACAAGAAAACTCAGCTTTGCCCTTTATCAGAACCCAGAACACAGCTCGGAGTCGAACTTAACTCAACTGGCCGGAAAACGCATCGGAGTTGCTCGTCGGCATCCAGAAACAGTGCGAAAATCGTCCAGGTATTAATTCCACTCTCCTGTAGCGCGCGCGAGGATGCATTTCCATCGCAATTCGCCGCCGCAATAGCTTTGCGGCCACTGCAAAATGCAATATCGCATCAGAGAATTGCGTCGCAGCACAGACTCACTCTGCACCGCGATTCAGCGATTGAACGCTAAATCGGCGTGATTGACACCATTCGTTCGGGTTTGCATGTGAAAATTGCGAATTGGAACCGTCAGATCTGTTGCATTGTCGTGGTTGCTTTTGAAATGAAGCTTCAATTTTATTTTCTTATATACGAAATGCACGTATCGATCTCGAATGCTAGATCTAATTTGTTTTTTTTTTGTTTGGTTGAATGATTATGTGAATGTTTTGAACTAATGAAGACTTGATGGGAAAAGAGAACCAATTATCAGCTATGGAAGTCGATGATCCAAAATCAACGAATCCTGATCAGATAGTTCCGAAATTCTCTATTAATGGTTTATATTTTCCTTCATTTCTATGATGCCGTTTCATTTACTGTTGAAAGAGGATTCATCAGTCAGTGATGAAATTTTGACGATTGCTGTAAATTAACGTTTTAATTTTAAAATTTTACAGTGCTGCAGCTCTTAAAATCCGCACAAATGCAGCATGGTTTGCGTCATGGAGATTACACTCGCTATCGGTATGTATATTCCCTGTTGCTAACTGGTTGTAAATTATTTTATTGCTGTCTGTACAAGTATCTTGCATCCCAAACAAATGTTTCATGGAGGGAGGGGGAGGAAGAGGGAGAGACACACACAATGTACTAGTTCCATGATAACTGAACTGTACAGGCGGCAATGGCGGGGACATGTTCTGAATGCCGTGGTTAACAGTTTATCCTTTATATTGTGTGCATTTTCTAGACATCAAGTCTTCTGGCATTGTGGATTAACCATTCAATTAATGTGATTGCTGATATATGTTCAAATATCTATAGATTAGTAATAGATGTACTTTTTTGCCTCAACACTGCAGGAGGTATTGCACAGCTCGATTGAGGAGGTTGTATAAATCTTTGAAGTTTACCCACGGTCGTGGAAAATATGCGAAAAGAACCTTGACTGAGTCTAATGTCACTGAAGTAAGGTATGCCTTGCTTACTCTATCTCTCTTATCTGATACAATTTCTGGAACTTTTGTAGTTGAATTAGTTTGAAATTGTGTTATAGAAGGAAATAATATTCGAAAGAATGGTTGTTTTAAATTTGCTGTTAGGCTTATCTTTGTTACTATCAAATTATTTCTGGCTTCACTTAAGAATAACAGTGATGATATACTTACATAGAAATTAGAATCCTGATAAATGTTGAATTTTTTATGATATTAATCCGTCAAATGATCTAACAATATGTTAGTCAGTGTTGGCACGGCTTATTACTTTCAAACCATCGTCTAGTCTGGCAACAGATGCGTACTGCAATGCACCTACAATGGGCCGATAAAAATGATTCATCATTTTTCAGCTTCCAAATGTTAGGGACCAGAATGAGTCATTGGGCCAAGAGGGAATATGGTTCACCATTTGTCACATGGACCTAAAATCTTGATTCTTAAAAGTCTACACTAGGAAAAAATAAAGGGAGAGTAGAAAGAAAGGTGGAAGGTGTTTTCTGAGCTGTGTAGTTGCCGTTGTCAAATAGGTTAAATTATATAGGGAGTGGATTATATTTTGGAAGACCAGTTGCGCTATTATGGATGGGGAGCAAGAGCTCTCTGTTGAAGTCCATCTATATCGCAGAAGGAATATCATTCTTCTGTTAAGCAAGTGTCTTTCTGATTTGTTGTGACGTGTGGATTCTGGTTTCTATAAATTTGGCCCTCCCTAAGGTTCTCTGCCTTTCACATTCTTTTTCTTTACCCATTTCCCAATGAACATCCTAATTCTGGTTTCTGTGTGATAAGCATTGGTAGGCCAAGTTTTCTGGGAAGAGTTTAAGCTTATTTATTGGTAGTTGTTACATCTTTTATTTGTTGAGTAATAATTTTCCCCATTCTGGCATTGTTGGTAGTCTATCGTGCATATTTCATGCATGTTGTTATGACTTATATAAATCTGAAATCTTCCTTGCCTTAACATGTAACCATCATTTAGGCCTTGATTTGCTTCTTTTGCCTTTTATAAAAAATGATTTACTATATTTTGGAATTGAAAAATAATTCATCTCTCTGTGGCAACTTTTCAAGTTATCTATACACATTTAACATTGGAGTTTACTTTTCAATTCAGGTTTCTTCATGTGATTCTCTATTCAGCAGAGAGAGCTTGGAGTCATGCCATGGAGAAAAGGCAGCTTCCGAATGGACCAAATGCATCTCAACGTATCTATCTTATTGGTAGGTTGCGGAAGGCAGTAAAATGGGCTTCTTCGTTTTCACAATTGTGTGCAATCAAGGCAGATTCTAGAACATCTTTGGAAGCTGAGGTGAATCTTTTAATAATACGTCTTGCAACAAAGGCCCCTGGCGATTTGTTGTTAATTAATGCTGTATTTTTTTCTTGCATTATATTTCCCATCCTTCTTTTCGGTAGTCTTTTTTCAACCACAGAAGATGAATTAGTATTTCAAATGTCTATAGTTCTTGTAATATACATAATCATTTTTTTTTTCTTTTTCTTTTTTAAGCCCTTTTAGAGTTTATTATTTTGGAAAATGATAGGTTTTACTTTAAAACTTTGATTTCAAATTGGAATTTTTTTCGCCTCTTACTTTTAGGATTATCCACAGATTTATAGCACAAAATAGGACGTTTTGGAAACCATTTTTAAATCTACTGCAATCTCTAGGAAAGTAAAATGTATTTATCCCATCAAGGTTCAGTATTATTTATAGTTGTTGGTTCCAAGATAATATGTATATTCTATTCTGTTGTTTTTAACAATTATTTATCAATTTTAGGAGTCCTTAGTTTTTAAAATGCAAATGCTTTGATAATTTACTCCTTTTATTTTTTTTTAATATATGCCAGGCAGTATTTTGCTTTTGCTATGTCTGATGAAGAAAGAAAATGCTCTACCTTTCGTTTGTTCACTGATTTTCAGGCTTATGAATCATATATGAAAGGGAGTTTGTTGTTTGAGCAAGATCAGAACTGGGATGTGGCTTTAAAGCACTTTAAAAGTGCTAGGTACATATACTATGTCTCCTTGATATATACTTACTGCCTTGAAAAGAAGATGAAATAATTATCTTAAATAATTATCTTTTGGAAGAAAAAAAAAAGAACAAGCTTAACGAGTAACCTAGCATCCTATCTTGTGATTCTTCTGTTATTTTCTCACCTTTCTTGAGTTTTTAACCATGATCATATTTAACAGGGCTGTATATGAGGAATTAGGCAAATATGGAGATCTGGATAACCAAGTTTTGTGTCGTGAGCGGGTTGAGGAGCTAGAGCCCAGTATCAGATACTGCCTTCACAAAATTGGCCAGTCAAATCTACAAGCCTCTGAACTATTAAACATCGGGGATATGGAAGGACCTGCATTAGACCTTTTTAAAGCTAAACTAGAGGTTGGTACTGATATCATTTGTTTAAATTATTTGACTAAAGGGAAAACAAGTAATGTGATATGCTTATATTTGCAAATCAGTATATTCAAATATTTCTTTTGAGAATTTGTTGTGTTGAGGTGAAATTTCAATTTCATGAATCAACAGGAGGACACAATCATGCACACATAAGATTATCTTTTTAATGTGAATAAACCCTTGAATAGCCTATTTTCATACTCAAACTCCTAATGTTTCGAAACCTGTAGAAAAACGGATTCATCATGATGCTTGGTTCCTTCTGTTTTGCTAATATTGTTAATCCAATTATACATATTGTTCTGCCCTCCTGCACTGGGGCCCTTGTAGAAAATTGCGTAATTCCTCATATGCTTCACGTCCTTAAAAGTATTGTGTGCAGCAGTCACATTTGCTAATGTTTTAAGTATAATGTCTTACATTTTTCCATGCAAGAATCTTAATCAATGCTTGTTACTTGAATCAATTGCTTGTTATTTTGAAAGATAACTCGCTGTTTGTACCAGGCTGCCATGGCTGAGGCAAGATCTCAACAAGCTGCTTCCATGACAGAATTCCATTGGCTTGGCCATAGATTTCCAATATCGAATGCCAAAACAAGGGTTGCCATTTTGAAAGGTTGGTAGCTTCTTTGTCATTAAATTTAGATAGCTAGTAAATTGAACATAAATTATCTTTTGATCAAACCTAAAAAAGATGGACTTAACCACATCTTTGCCCCATAATGGTCTCTTTTGCCCACTCTGCAAAATGGTATTTCTGTTTTGGAATCATTTTCTTTCGTTTTCTTTCATGTACATGCTGTGACAAAATTGGCTGCAAATGTTCCTAAGTTAGATAGCATTTGCCGTGATAATTTAGTATTTCGCCTTTCCCCTTGGGGTAATATAGTTTGACCAGTGAAAATTTAATTATCTGATCCCTTGACTAGTTGATATTACTTTTGATTTGTGTACCTTGGTTAACATCCATAATATCGTTACTTGGAAACTGTAAAAAGTATAAGCATTCACCGAATATATTTGTCAATATCGTTTGAAATTATTAACTCACGTGGATGTCAGAGCCAAAGAAAACTACAAAATTTTTAGAACCTAACGCTTGAAATCGTTGCAATTGATTTTCTTGGGTTTCAATTTACATTGTCAAAAGTTTATTGGAAGTGGAGTTTCTTGCAACAATTGTATACATTATTTTTTAATTTGTTTCATGAAAGTATATTTATAAATTCAGTCATGCTATGTAGTATCAACAGAGGAATTGTTGGCATCACTTTTATTTATACATGCAAAACGCAGTCTCTTCTGTTGTTTGTGACTCATGAATCACACAACAATTTTTTCCTTTTAAAATTGTATTTGGTTGTGCAATTTAGCATATATTTTAAGATATGGTGACTTTTCTTTTCAACATAATTCAGCTTTATTTAACTATATGAAGTAATGTTTCTATCTGAATAATTCTATCAGCCCAGGAGCTGGAGAAAGATATACACGGTCCCTTGGCAGAAAATATTTCAGCAGACAAAAGACTGGTTATTTTTGACAAAATCTTTTCCGCATACCATGATGCTAGAGGCTTTATTCGGGCTGATTTGGTATTGGAATTTCCTTGACTTATTGCTTTTTAATCATGAATTAATAACAAAATCTTTACTTGTTAAGAAATGAGTTATTTATGCTTTTTGTCGTTAAAATTTTGTGTAATAACCCGGTTTGCTCTATCCAATTTTATTATTTTGTGCATTTTAGGCCACTGCAGGAAGTGCAGAAAGTGTGAAAGATGATTTGAATGGTCTCGATAAGGCTGTCAGTGCTGTCTTAGGAGAAAGAACCATTGAGCGCAACCTCTTGTTGGTCAAAGTTGCAAAAAGTAAACTTGCAAAGCGTAATGATGATAAAAATGAAAAAGTCACCAAACCTGAAGAGCTTGTTCGCTTATATGATCTCTTGCTACAGGTTGATATCTGTGTTTTGTTTGTAAACTGGCATTAATTGAACACATTTCCGTGTAAAGATCCTCTGTTAGCTCCTCAAATGGAATGACAATTTGTATGGATAATTTGTTCTGCAGAATACATCTGATCTATCTGATTTAGTCAGTTCTGGAAGGGACCAAAAGTCAGAAGAAGTTAGCTTTGCCGAAGAGTGTTCAAGCAAAACTTTGGCTTTTCGAGCAGAAAGGTTTGCTTTGTTAATTCACTTGTACATGCACACCCATGTTATTTTTAGCCTTTTCTCAACACGACGTAGATATTTATTCACAAGGAAATTTAATCACAACATGTCATAGATATTTATTTACAGACAGTTTGAGTTCCCTCATTTATAGTTTTTTTATATTGTTATCTTTTAACAGATGATTATTATAGAGGAACCCAGTACCTAAAGGTCAAACCCAGTTTGTCATCTCTTATTCGATGAATATAATTGGGAATAAATATTAAAGTGGTTTACTTATCAATTAGCTGCAACATATGCAAATATTTTTTCATTGTTTGGTTAATGCCTTGATTTTTTTTTTGAAAGCAAGATTATGTTTTTGTCCCGTTTCATACGCCCCTGAGGAAGGGGAAATTGAGTAGTAGGTGGTGGTTACTGTGGTGCTGGAAGTACAACCACATCTTTAAAGACATGTTGCCACCTAAACTAAAGGTGTACATGCTTATGACTTATGTGCAGGTGCTTTTATGTTGCAAAGTCATACAGTGTGGCTGGAAAGAGGGCCGAAGCATATGCTTTGTACTGTCGTGCTCGCAGTTTAGCTGAAGATGCCTTAAGAAAGCTTCAAACCTTAGATGGCAATAATAAGGTAATTTTAGTTTATTTTTAAGATCAGACGCTGGACTATTATCTGTGTTGTGAGAATTTTTCAAAGGACGATTTTGGTCTATTGTTTCATATTCCATTCTAACTTCCATGACATGGAAAAAACTAAACAAAGGCCTTTTATATTACAATGGCCTCCAACCAAGCTAGATCCAAATATGGTAATCTATTGGGCTAGACATATCAGATGAGATCATTGTACTAGTATCCTGTTACTACTTCCACAGCAAGAACTTTAGGATCGTCACAGTATTTTCATTTTCAAGATATGGAAGTTAATTCCTTCAGTTTATTTCTTATTTTATTATAATCTTCTTCTAAATTGAGCATATGCGTGAAACTTTTGTTGGGTAAATGATAGTTGTTTCAGATTTGTATTTTACTAATTCATAAATCATACGAAACCTCATTTGATTTGATTGCTATTGTATTTTTTTCTGATTTGTATTTCTTTTCCTCTTCGGCTTGGCAGACTATGATAAAAGAATTAGAGGTCTTGTGCAATGAATGCCGTTCCAACAGTTGTATAGAACATGCATTGGGGATCATGGAGGAGAAGAGGACTCAAGAGAATATATCTGAAGGGATCTCCAATATATCATTGACTGGAGCTGAGCGGGTACATATGTTTCTACTTCTCATGTGTAGTGTCACACATTAGCATGTCATATAGGAAGTTGTGACTTTTTACTGCTCAATTTGTCTTATCTCTGTAGATAATAATAGTATTTGCATGAACATTTATGGATATAGTCTGACTTCTGACATGAATTCCTACCTGTTTCAGTTGGAGAAGTTCCTATTGGAGAAACTTGATGTCTATGAGTCTGCTGTGGGTGATTCAAATGTGAAATCTGCACCCCGCATTGCACCCTTTCCACCAGCTTTCCAGGCAATTGCCCGTAACCCTATTGTGCTGGATCTGGCGTATAACACTATCGAATTCCCATCTATTGAAAATAGGATGAAGGACAAAAGAGCAAAGGGCGGCTTTATAAGTAGAATATTTGGATGAGTATATTTGATTCAGTGTTTTGGGTATTTAAAATGAAAATTTCTAGAAAACTGATCAGGTGAGGGTTCCTTCATTCAAAATTATTTTGAATTATGAGATTATATACAAATTTTGAATGGCCTATATATTTTGAAATTTGCAGTTGGATAGATTGTATTTGGTCACCGGTTTTAATTTTGTTACAGCAATTAACTAAAACGGGATTTGTTTAAAAAATAAAAGTTAGCTGATGTAATTTCCAAAAAAAAAAACTGTTTCTTTCTTTCTTTCCACAAGTACAATATAGTTACATAAATTGTATCTGGTCATCTGTTATGAATCTGAGTATGTTTTTAATTGACAAAGGATAACAAGGGTTCAATATGCAAATATCTTTTTCAACTCGGCTAGAAATTGATGAGAAAAACTTAGCAGGTTTATCATGTTATGTAGTATTTGCCACTTGTAGGTATTATTCCTATTTCTCCAATCATTGATGGAGTATTAAGGGTGTATTAGGGTATCTGATGAATAATGTAGTAAAAAGTAATTTGATGAAGAGTGAAATGAAATCATAAAGTTACTACTATTCAATGGGTTTGATATTTTTATGATGAAATGACAAGTATAAAACCATTTTAATTCTATTCCTCTAATTGAAGGGAAAATGAAGCTAATAATTTAGATGGAATATGATGATTGTATTCTGATGTGTTTCTTTTCTGTATTATGATGCGTTTTTGTAATCTCTTGTCTTGAAGCCGATGAAACTTCATTTTCTTCTTCTCTTCCTATATTTTCGTTTTTGCTACAACCTATTAAGTTCAAGCAGTGTAGACTAGCAGTTTGGAACTATGAATGAATGTATACAAGATGTTGGGGACGTAACATAAAAAAGCAGACAAGAGGAATTTCTAGATCACACCTGCCGACCTAAATATAGTAGTATATCTACTCTCTCCTTAACCATTATAAGCACATTTGAATCATAAATACTCCATCAATGGCTACCTAATTATGTCTTTAAAAAGAGTAAAATTGTAAAAATAATATCAATTAACAATAAATTAAATACAATAATGGTTACATGACCCAATTTTTTTTTACAATAATTAACTTCTTTAATTTTGTGATTTACTCTAAGAGATCTTTATATGTGGGGAGTAGCTGATAAATTAGCTTATAACTTATAGCTAAAAAATTACCTGATTAAAATTTATAGTGTTTGAATAAATTAGCAAGTTGTACTATCTTATAAACATGAAATGACATTAAAAAATTGTCTAATTAAAATTATCTCAAGTAAGATGTTATCAGACAATAAATTTTTTCTATCAAACGGTGCGGGGTAATAAACTTTTAAAAAAGCAAAATTTTATCAAAACATATTATTGGAGTTTCAAAGTCGAACTTCAAATACTCTACTTCTTTACATTTTAAAATATGTGAATGTAAAATATTTGAACGAATAGATATCATTTTACTTTTGTCCAAAAAAATAAATATATACGTGAGTGTAAGTATTAAATTACTTTGAGAGAACTGCGGTTTGATTTCCACAACTACATTTAAGAGATGACTGAAATCACTTGATTTCAGAAATCTTTTCAAATTCTAGATTTCTAGACCCCATGAGTGGAAAAAAAATTCTTTATATATAAATTCAAAATTTTACTGCAGTACATGTTAACCAAAAACATTGAAATGAAATGGACACGTATAGAAAGAGAAGAACGGGAAAAGGCGGGTAAAAATTTCTGTGTGCGATGGACATGAAATATCGCAATCAGAGCGCTAACCGTCTCGTCTTTCTTTCTTCTTCTTCTTCATTCCCAACTCTTTCCTCCCTCCAAATACCAATATTCATTCATTCATTCAACTCTCTCTCTCTCTCTCTCATGTTTCTTCTTCCCTTCATTTTCTGGAAACAACCGTTAGTTAGAAATTAGAATAAATATATATACCGATTCCTTTCTCTGTTAAACAGAAGAATCATAACTTTGATTTTCTTAAATTATTCATTCCAAAATGCATTTCACAAATCTCGATGACACTCCAATGTTCCGTCAACAGGTTCTTCCCGATCATCTTCTCTATCTACGCAGATTCTTCATCTCGTTATTGATTGATTATCTTTATTCATCTATATTTTGTAATTTGTATTCATTGTAAAAAATGTTGAGGATGCGAAAAACTAGTTAGGTTGCTTAATTTATATAATCATGAAATTGAATGATTGTTGATGCAGCTTCAATGCTTGGAGGAAAGTGCAGAATCGTTACGCCTTAGAAGCGGCAAATTCTACAAAGGATGTCGAAAGTATACGTACGTTTTCATCGTATTCATTTCATTTCTAATTTGAATTTTGCACTGTTACACTTTTTATTTTCGATTAGTTATCACTTACTTAATTAGTTCAATTTCATATAAGATTGTTCTCACAGATCACAATAACTGTTGTTTGAGGATAATTAGATCCTCACCGTATATTTACATTCAATCGCTTATATTTATGAAAGTTTCAGTGATCTTAAATAGATCGTTACGGTATCAGTGTGTTTGGTGTCTGTGTCTGAGTTGGTGCGTCATAGTATGTAATATAACTAAACAATTTTAAAGGATATTGTTGGAATTGCATAATTTGTTTTTTTCTTTTCATTTCTTCATTGAATGATTATAAACAACACGATGATTCTTGTTCGTGGATTGATTTCTTGACCGAGTGACAAAAACAAGGAAGAAAGTTGGCCTTTGAGTGAATGCAGACTCTTATAAATGTGCCAAGTAATTGAAACGTTTCTATCTGTACCAACTGCTTCATGGTTTTACCAAAGTGGATCTAGAAGTACGTAAAGAGTCTTTGAATTTGAAGCATAATAATTTGAATGTAAGAGAAAAATATATTTGATCAGGGTTGGGTACAGAAGGTCTTAAGTTAACAATTATATCAAAAAACAGAATAGGAGTAGACAGGAAGGAAGCTATTTTTTGTGTGTGCATTTGTAAGGCTCGTATGGGATAAAAAAGTTTGATCATGATACTACACACACACACTGAAAATACCATAACAATTAGTATCATGAATCAAGGATTATGTTTGATCACTATGGCAAATTAAATAGCGTAAATCTTTGTGTTCTTAAAATTTCTCATATGCTTGGTACTTTTGACAATTTTTAGGGAAGGGCTTGGAGAGGCATACGATGGGGAAATCGCATTTGTAAACTCCCTTGAAAGTTTCGGAGGAGGGCATAATGATCCTCATTTCGTTGCTTTGGGAGGTAAGTCATAATGTCTTAAAAAGAATAATAATGACTTTCATCCTGGTATGCTTGGTAAGAAGCAATAATTGGAAACATGCCTATATGAAGATTATCACAGGCTATGTAATGCTTGAATTGACATGATCACTAGGATGGGTGTAATTAGGCTTATTGTTGCTAGAGGTTTATCGCATGCTGTCTACCATACTATAAAACCATGAATTGAGTTGCCAAAATACCCTGGAAATATGGTTGGAAATGCTTCAGATGTAAAGCATATTTTGTTCTGTCTGTTTATTCTTTGTCTGTGCTTTCTTCAACTTTGGTGCTTTGTTTGAATATACGTAATACTTCATTAAGTCCATTAAATACACTTTTATCTTTGCTGTTGGTTTTGATAAATTTTGTTTGGGGTATTCCTAGGAC
This sequence comes from Trifolium dubium, assembly GCA_951804385.1. Taxonomy (NCBI): domain Eukaryota; kingdom Viridiplantae; phylum Streptophyta; class Magnoliopsida; order Fabales; family Fabaceae; genus Trifolium; species Trifolium dubium. Next base: position 3,234,783 of record OX638075.1, on the reverse strand, counting down.
CTGTAATGAACAAATTTACCATTGCTTTGAGAGAAATCTGTACATACAAGGAACTTCTTAGGTCACAGGTAATGATTAACTCTTGCTGCCATTGTCTTTCCTGTTTTTCAGCAGTGTATTCTTATCTTAATGGTTGATTTTATATTATACACGATAAAAGTTCTACTATAGCAATTCCTTTTTGATCCAACCATATTGTTGTTTGTAAACACGTTCCTGTTTGCTGTACTTATTCCTGGACAAAGAATAACAAGTATTACTTTAGCGTCTCTGTGTAGCCTATGTCCTGGTACAGTTTTGTTTGTAGATTTTGACCAAGCAAGATACACACTTAAACATTGGTGAAACTGGTGGCTTCCCACCATTTTAACTTATAAACCTTGAGCTTCTAGGGGAGTTTAATTTGTCGATTGATGCTGGTTGTGATTTTTTCGCTCAATAAAGTAGAGGCAATTGTTCTAATTTATATCGCTATGCTGACTATACTTAATATGGCTTCTTAGGTAGAGCACATGATTGATGACCGGTTACTACAGATTGTCAGTATTGACATCAATGAAGTCAAGGTATACTTATAGATTTTTTTTTAATGTTCATACTTTATACTTAGCAGTGTTTGTTCTTATACATTAAGCCTGTGTAATCTGAAGGTGTCATACTTTATGGTAAGCAATGATAAAGAAGTTTGATTCTTTCCCTTCCTCTCTCAAGTTGCTATTGTACAACGCTTGGTATTGGATAAGTTTTTTCAATTGTATTTAACACTTCAAGCAATGCTTGCAGGAAGCTCGTAAGCGTTTTGATAAAGCTTCCCTTGCATATGACCAGGTACTTCTCATTATGAAAAGATTGCAGAGGGTGGTGAACTCTGCATCCATAGGTTTACTTTCCTTCTGTTACACGTGTTTGGTTTGAGCTGTATTGTTTGCTGAATCTAAAACCGATTTTGATGTACTTACATTTTTCTTTTATGGTATAATCAACTGCTCACACAATTCATGGATTTGCTACTATTTTAATTGGTGACTTACTTCTTTGAGTTTACAGTACTTTGAAGGAGTATGTATGATGCATGTGTTTTTGTGTGTAGTACAGTGCTGCACTGCTGCTGAAAGGTCACCCACATATTTCTTTATTATAACACAAGCAATGTGGGTTTTGTGATGCAGGCACGTGAAAAGTTTATGTCACTAAGAAAAAGCACCAAGATCGATATTGCCACTGTCGTAGAAGAGGTATTTCCAGTAGCTTTATTTTGTCATTTTGTAATCAAGTTAGTTCAATAGCTTGTTTGAGTTACTGTGATCCTTTTGAATCTAATTTGGTTAAGAGATGTTCCAGGAATTGAAGAATGCAAGAACGTCGTTTGAGGAAGCCCGTTTCAGTCTGGTATATTAATTTGCATAGGATATTCCCCTCTGAATAAAATATGTAATTCATTAGGTCTTAACTGCATAACATATTTCATTATCTAGGTTGGTTCTCTTAATAACATTGAGGTCAAGAAGAGATTTGAGTTTTTGGAGGTTGTAACTGGAATTATGGATGCCCATCTTCGATACTTTCAACAGGTATATTAACATAAGTGACTCTTTTCCATATGTAGTATTGCACTTATGCTATATCTGTAAATTCTTTCTCTTGCAGGGATATCAGCTACTACAACAGATGGAACCTTTCATTAGCGAGGTTTTGCTCTTAGCTCTATTTTTGCTTGATCGTACATAGTTCTTATCACAGAAAAGTCTATAATTTTCTATTGACTTTTCAAAAATTATAACCAATGGGGGTCAAGCAGCTGAAACATAGTTAGTTTATCTACCATCTGACTATTGGGTTAGTAACGTAGTATAACACGTTTAGAGTTGTTGGTGTAGCGCACTTCAAAACTCAAAACTTGAACCATCGGTGGAGTCATCAAGATGTAAAACCACCAGTTTACCCCAGGGGCATATAATAAAAAGTTGGGCTTGATATTTTATTGGTATTTTCAATATGTTGACTGAATGGAATATTTCCTTTCCTTTCTAGAAGACACCGTTTTTTTCTTATTGTTTTAAAATTTAATTTTGTAGCATTAATTGAAAATTATGATCAATTTAGTGGCTAAAATGAGAAAACTATAAGACCTGATAGTATTTCATGCGAGCCACAGTATTGGTCTAGGCGCGGGCATTACTATCTGTGAAGTTTGGGAACCATTTTTTTTTCCATCTTTGTTTTTAAGAACTAAGAAGTAAGGGGTAGAATGCCTAAATACCTGACTAAGCAATCTATGTTGCAGGTTTTGGATTATGTACAACAATCAAAAGAAAATTTCGATAAAGACCAGATTTTACTTTATAAAAGAATGCAAGAATACAAGCAACAGGTTTACCAAGAAAGTAGGCTGTCCTTGAATGGCTCTCCTACGAGAGACTCTGTGCATCCTTTTTCTAGGATGTCAACTGATGTAGTAGATGTAATAAAGGAATCTGCCTTAAATGGAAAGGTATTTTAGAATAAATTTCCCTCTTTCTCTGATATGATACGTATACGTAGTACTTCATTTTACAACTTTTCAATTTTGTCTCCTGTTACTGGCCAAAACAATTTTGAGTCCTGTTCATTTTCATTTGTTCATCTCGTGCACAAAGTTTAGGTTCAAATCATTCGACAAGGATATCTTTCAAAGAGATCTTCCAATTTGAGAGGTGACTGGAAAAGAAGGTATTTTGTTCTTGATAGCCGAGGAGTATTGTATTACTACCGCAAACCATGGAGTGTGTCATATGTAAGTCACCAGCTATGATTCTAACACCTGAAGCAAAATGATGTGCATTCTTGTTAAATGCTGAGCGTTTTGTTTCAGGCAAGCGATCAACTATCTCCAAGAAAGAATAGTGCCACTGAAAATGGTTCTGGGCTTCTGAGTCGATGGCTTTCTTCTCATTACCATGGAGGTGTCCATGATGAAAAATCTGTAGCACGTCATACAGTAAATCTGCTGACGTCAACTATAAAGGTTGATGCTGATCAGTCGGATTTAAGATTTTGCTTCAGAATAATTTCGCCATCAAAGAACTATACATTGCAGGTATTTATTCTTAAGATTTATCAATGTGTAGTTGGCCTTTATTATTACTTATATGACACTAAGGAAATCAAATCAGGCAGAAAATGCAGTGGACCAGATGGAGTGGATGGAAAAGATAAATGGAGTAATTGCCTCCTTGTTACAGGCCCTAGGATCTGTACGTAATGTGCTTATTTTTTTAATGTGCATCTTTAGATCTCCATACTAATTTTGATTGCTATGATTATAAAATAATTATATTACAGCCTCCACCAGCCGACTCAGAATGCGGTGAATCTCACTCTGCCGACAAGTGTGATTTGTTTCCAAGTTCTCCTGATGATGATCGCAATGAGGTCGCAAAGTCTGGATCCAAGAATTTCACCCCTTATAACCACTTACGTTTATCTAAAAGTATGCAGTTGCAAAAAAACAGTATAAAAAATGAAAAACCTATTGATGTTCTTAGAAAGGTGAGCGGGAATGACAAATGTGCTGATTGTGGTAAGCCTGAACCTGACTGGGCATCTCTAAACCTCGGTATCCTTATATGCATTGAATGCTCTGGTGTTCATCGTAATCTTGGGGTGCATATATCAAAAGTAAGTATTTGAGGTCACACATTAATCTTTGCCTTCAATGTTGTAGGTGATTTATTTCTAGTCAATGTTTACTGAATAAAAAAGATAAAACAGGGTTAGAGGACCTCTGACCTCTAGCTAACAGTTGTTATTCTTCAATGTATGTATGTATGAGGATCGATAATGGTAGCCATTCAAGTTATAAATAGTAGAAAATAAGTGCATGTCTTAGACACCATATTTTGACGCATTTTATATCTTTAAGCTTAGTTAGTCCCAAGGCTGTAAAATTTTAAGACAATTTGACTACAATAAACCAAAATATATCCAGGGAATCAGGCTAGTAAGAAAGGGATTGAGGAATGAATGTGGCAGTATGACTACGAAATTACTATCATCGCATGAGTACCAATGCAGGAAGTAGAAAATATAAAATAAAATACATAAAAAACCTGATTAATGATCATCATCTAAGACCAATAAATCCAAGCCCTACTAGCAATTTTTCCAGTTAATAATTTATTTATAAAATGGGAGTCTACGTTAATTTCTTTCTTTTCTCTTTTTCTTTTTTGTTCCCCTTATAAAATTAAGTGATTTTTTTTTTTGAAAGGGAAAACAAAAGGACTAGACATTGTTCATTGTGTGCTAAGAGAAATAGTTATTTTCATTAAACATGTGCATAAAAACAGTTTTGAAATGCATCTCAGTGATATAATTTTTTACAGTAGCTTTAATGTAAAACAGTATGAACATGGTAATGAACTGTTTTTAAGTTTTGTCAAAAACAAAATCCTTTGTTTTAAATTCCACTTTTGTAGCTAAGGTGGAAAGTACTTTTGGCAGGTAAGATCACTGACACTTGATGTGAAAGTCTGGGACCACTCTGTCTTAAGTATGTTTGAGTCCCTTGGCAATAATTTTGTAAACTCAGTTTGGGAGGAGCTGTTATGTTCAAAGAGTAATCTGGAAGATGTTGACAACCATGTTGGGTAAGAATTGCAAAACTTGATGGGATTATCAATTTAGAATTTTAACTTATGCTAATATGCACCTTACAATGTAGCTCATCCAAGGCAAACAAAGACAACCTGTTTCATGCAAGAAAACCAAAACATGATGATTCTAATTCAGTAAAGGAAAAGTTCATTCACGCAAAGGTAAATCTTAGAGAACTTTATGTTTCTTTTGCCATTTCCTGTTTTGAAAGATGAGTGGAAGCTTGAATCCTTTTGATAGGAACCAGATAGACGGAAGTAGATGAAGAAGAAATAGTACTCTTTATACTGAAGAAACTATCTAACAGAGGATGAATCCTCTCTACAATACGTTTCTGATACCAAATGGGCTGGAGTCAGTTGTTACAACTTACATGAGTACAAAACAGAAAAAGAAAAGTTTTACTGATTACTCTTTAATTCTCTTTAACTTAAGGCCATTGAGGATCTCAAGTTGTACTAAATCTCATTGAGCACTACTTGATCTCAAATTAAATCCAAACCATGCCTATTTATCTACATTTTTTCCCATCGTGCCCCTTTTACAGTGCAAAATTATGTTTGAAACCCCAGATGCATTTTGATAATGGGATTAAAAAATGCCTGTACTGAATATTTCGTAACTGTATGTTATTTCTTATTTAAACTTACGATAGGTTTACCGTTTATCCTATTATTAATGATCTCTATCTAATCTAGCATTTAGTAGCATGTCTATTCTTGAATTATTACTTGGTGGAAGTTTAACATACTGGAGACAGAACTTAATAGTTTATACTGATTGCAGTATGCTGAGAAAATATTTATTTGCCGGAAAGAGAAAACCACTGCACAACAAATATTGGAAAGCATCCGTGCTAATGACAAGAAGGCAGTGTACCAGCACATTGTCAAGTCAGAAATGGATGTCAATGCCATCAGTAGGGAAGCATTTTCTGGTACGTCTTCTAGTCCCAGTTATGAACTCCAGGAAGAAAAAAAATTGGTGTCGAAAAGCCGGTAAGTCCTCAAAGAATAATTAGGTACTGTGCAGGTAACTCTTTCAACGCAGCTTCTTTGTTTAGTTTAAACAATTCCTCTGAAAGTGAGAATCAGTTGATGGAGGACATTAGAGATGGTTCTAGTGTGCTTCACCTGGCTTGCTTAACAAGTGACGCTGGCATGGTGGATCTGCTCCTACAGCATGGGGCAGATGTAAACGCTTGTGATTCAAGATGTCGAACACCACTACATTACTGTATGACCAGAAGGAAGCCAGCAGCTGCAAAAGTGCTACTTGTGAGGTATTGTAGACATTTTCAACCATTGTATTATATACCCGAATTTACCTTATGTGGTCAATTAATTGATAATGCATTTGCAGTTTGCACTGCAAACTAGAGGAAGATGTCAAACTTTTAGTGTTATCGTACATGTTAAACTAGAGTACATGCAGAAAACTTTGTAAAATTTTCCAAATATAATATCAAAAGTGATAAATTTGTTTAACACTATTCTTTTCTTCATTTCCACGTATTGGAATAGTAGTGCATCTAACTTTCTCAGAAGCATAAACTAAAAACTTAACTTGGACATGCTGAAAAACAATTAATTTGCTGATTTTATTCTGCTATTTTTGTCATTTCTGCTGTTAGTTCATTGATTTCATGGAAATTACCCTCATGCATAATCTTATACGCCTTTTTATGCTTGATTTTTTCTGGTATATATACTTGGGATAATTTGCTGAGTTTTCAATCATTTACAGGGGGGCCAATCCACATGTATCCGACAAAGAAGGCAACACTCCTCATAAGCTTGCATCAGAATCTGGCTGTTTTGGCAATGAAATTCTCAGTCTCATGGCAAGCAGATGACAATGCCCAAAAACAGTTAAAAGCAGTCATTATATTCCCAGATTGAAAAGAAAACCGTTGGTTAGTGACTTCCATGGAGATAAGAATGGGGCTGAAGTTGGTGGGGTTAGTTTTTATTAGATCATGTTGTATAGCAATTAGCAACTATATTATTCATATTATTAATGTAAGGATGTGATGGGCTGATCATGGGACTTCCCATCTATACAACATTCAATTTTGCAGCCTCCATCCTCTATATATATATATATATATATATATTTGTGGGACCATCATCATGGTCATAGATTACAAAGACTGTACAGTACTACTTTGATAAAGAAAAAGGGACTGTATCTAGTCGTTACTTGACATAACAAGGTGTTAGTTCCTCCTCCTTGAAAAACATCTTTTTTTTTTTATTCATAATAATTATAAAATTGTCAAAATAAAATATTTTTTACTTTTAAATTTTCTTGGATTTGTGATACTACATGGTAAAGATACATGTTAAATAATAGTAATAGTTTTATTTGCATATATTGTCGGTGTAAAATAGTCTTACAAAAAATATTCAATCAAATTTCATCATTCAAATCAACTGTAACAAAAAAATATATCATCTGAATATTAATTTAGAGGTATTTTTGAAGAGAATAAAATGAAAAATATTATGACTAATATTATTTGTTTCTTAAACAATAAATTTTAGAGAAAAGAAATAAAAAAGAATTTTGAAATTTCATGCTAATTATAAATTTGGAGTTCACGTAAAAGGGCCTCTTAGCTTAAAGATGGCCTTCATATTGGAGTTGAGGTCTAAATTTCTTGACCTAAAGAATTGAAAGTTGTTCTACTTTCTAGTTTGACGAACCATTTTTATTTTTTGAATTAGCGAAAGAATCATGTGATTATACAGTATAATATTCAATGTCATTTTTTCAATAACATCAAATTAAACCTCATGTTACAAACACCTAAACATCTTCTCACAATCCAGATACACTTAACACTTTGTCTCAGCTTAAAATCCTATTAACCATAAAAAAGATTTTTAAAAAACTAATTTTAAAAAATATTTAGTTAACTTTCATAATCTTCCTTAACACATCTTATGCTGAAGAGACCATTAACTTTCAGTATATATACAAAAGAAAAAAAAAATTACAAGTTTTGAATATTTTATTTTTTTATGGAACGAATATATTTTATTGACACACATATAAGAGATAGAATTCATAAACCTATATTTAAAAGATTCATTTATCAGTCAGGTGATGTTGGCATTAAAAGTATTTCATGACTAAGAGAAACACTTTTGATAAAGACGAAACAATTTAAATAGTAATATTTGTGTGCCACCATATATGATAACTTTTTTTAAGAGGGTGTCCACGATATCTTATTCGTCTAAGATATTTTTCTCTAATACAAATACAACTAGGTGTCCACCGTCTTAAGTAAGATTAGCCAGCTAACATAATTAAAAATACATAAAATTAGCAAGCCAACCACAAAAATTAAAAAAGGGAAAAGAGGTGATTGAATATTAAATAAATGAAATTATTAATGGAAGTTTTGGTCTGTAGGTTAGGGGTCAAGGGGGAAGAGTTAGGGGATTGTCAAAATTGCTATTGCTAAGGAGAAAGGAAGCACACCTATATGGGCCCCACAACTTATATTAGGTGTAATGCAAATAGGTGACATCCTGTGGGACCCACTTCAGCCATACATACCCACAAATAAGGTCTATCTCCTTTCTGAAAAATTTCACTATTGTAGGACTGATTACTCATTTCGTACTTTACTTGATATTCTAACCATAGTTAAAATTTGATGCTAATTATTTTCATACGAAGAATTTTGCTGCTAAATGTGATAAAGATATTTAAGTGTGAATTATATTTTTAATACTAATAACACATAAATTATATTTTACTGTGTTTTAGTAGATGATACAAATTTGTGTCAATAAAAAAGTAGACGACACAAACCTTTTAGATAGATAAATTAACCTACTTTATAATTTTTCTTTCTTTTATTTTAATAATTTATTTTCTTTTTTTTTTTCATTCGATAGATAAAGAGTGGTTTTAATTCATTTCGTGTTATGAAATAAAAAATGTGCATCTTCTTTTTGTATTGTATCTTTCTCAATATTTTTTCTATCGTTTTTATATAAAAATAGTTAAATAAGTTGTTTGTCTCTAAAAATATAACAAACTTTAATCTCTAAAACAAATAATAAGAAATATTTCATGTTTCTAAAATATTGTTTTGCTTGTCGTTTTGATGTATCGTTAGTTGATTTTCTATCTTTATACGACGTTCGTTTGGTAATGACATATCTATTTTAAATTTCAATTTCACTTTTGATCTATCATTAAATCGTCAATATTGTAATCTTAAAAATATTGATATAATATCACATTATAATATTTTTTTTGACGCAATCACATTATAATATTAGCTTCATCAAAAAAATGATTTGAGTTTACTCAAAGTTTCTTCATTTTTATTTTTAACTATGTTGATTTTGTGTTTGTTTATGGTATACTATATCAATTTGAGTACTTAAACATTGTTTCTATTAGTGACAAAACACACACACACAAACATAAAATTAGAGACTTTAAATTAAATTTTTATTTCAATATTTGTGAGTTATATAGCCTATGGGCATACAATGTCAATTTCATGCTGAACAAAAAATCTTGAGCCAAGGCCATGGGGGTCGCTATTACAGTTTAGGTAAGAGCAGGTTACGTGTTTAATTAGAGCTCACATAAAATAATTTATTATTTATCACCATATATAACTAATCTATTTGGTTAGATCCAACTTTGATTGTTCTTAGTATAATTTATAAACTAACATATCTTTCATATTAACATATATTTTACTAGCAAAAAGAAAATATTTTCTCTTTACGAAATGATCACAGTAACTATTTGAAGTTCAAATTACGACCTCTAATCTAACAATTTTAAATTCAAACTCAGACTAATAAAAAAAACATTGGATTTAAACTCGATCATGTGTCTTTTGCATGTTAACATATTTGCGGCTGCGTTTAGTATTTACCCGAGGAGTAAAAAAATTTATCTACTAACAATGAAAGGTTATACAAAACAGTTTAAGAAAATAAAAATCGATTTCTATTAATAAAAAATTAACTGATCAAGTGCAAAGTAGCAGAAGATGTGTATACTAAAACAGTGTACAACTAGAATGATGATACATGGACGCAAAAATCTGCCACACTTCCAAGGGAATGAACAACAGAAAATACAGACAAAGATGCTCATACCTACCTAATTAACACCTCACAACATATGACATACGAAACCAAAAGAAAAAAAGCTGTCATTCCTATAATATAAAAACTGAAACTGAATCCACCTGCAACCACAAACACGAGAACAATTACACCGGCTATTGTTAAGTAGAAAAAAAAAATGGTGCAATACAAAATATTCATTCATATATTTTCTTTTCACCGTAGTATATATTCTGCCTACTGGAACGACTAATCTAATTTGAGTGTTAGTTATGGCATCAAATTCATTCATATATTTTAAAGACATTGCAAAGGACAATTACACTGGTCTGAAATTTCTACCCTCCCAGTTGATGATGCAAGACCACGATATTCTTTCAATGTTGTCATTCACTTTCCTTACATTTGCTATTTTTCAGTTAGAGAAAATATTGTTTTTTTCCAACCAGTTACTTAACCTTAGCTTGTTGCAAGCTAAATTAAGTGAGACACTATCTTTATCTTGCAGTGGGAGGTCAAAGCTTAAAAAAAATCCACTTCCTGGCTCACTCAATTTTTTAATTATATGGTGTTTTTAGTTAATTCTATAATATCGATCGCAGAATGCAGTAACTAATATTCACATTGAATTTGGAGGCACAATAAAAAATGGGACAACTGACGTATAAAAACATATTTGATTCAAAGTTCAATTCATGGCAGGTGTATACAAAAAAAACATATTGAGGGGTCACTAGGTATAAACAAAGGAAATAAATCAATAAATAAAGTTCCTAATTTCCTTTATTAGCTTTATCACTAGGTATAAACAAATGATTATGTGTGTGTTTGTTTTGCAAAACAGAGAAAATCAATGTTGATGCATATCTATATATTGTCACGCCTCTTTTAATATAATTGCCATAATCCATTCCATTCTTGTGTTGTGCATAGACAACCATGCAACAATCTCCATCCAACAAGGACGGACACAGGGGGCATATAATCACGGGGTGCCACACCAATCACAGAGCTTATTATTATTATTATTATTATTATTATTATCAACTAGTAACTAACAACTTAATTAGTGGCTAGACTTACATGACTCCTTCCTTCAATAATACAGTATACTATCTTTAGTATGTATGAAACAAGAAAATTGTGACACTTATAGTCACACACAAATAAACATGACAATTTTTGTGGAACAAGGTGGAGTAGGTTATAAAATAATGCTAACAGTAAAATTGTATACCTATAAATTTACAAGTTTATATCTGTTCCTTTTCAACAGGGTAAGAAAAAAATACATATACATAAAAGAAAGAAAAGAACAAAGAAATATAAATTGCATTAGGGAATAGGGAAGCCTTATATTAAGAATGCTATATGTGTAGCTAGCTTAGCTCCATGCATAATCAGCTAATTATCACACTACCTTTTGCCTTTTGGAAAGAGATTTAAACAAAACTAATTTAAGTACTTTCTATATCTTACAATTTTATTTGCTAAGTTTTGTAAAATGTTTTTTATCTACTACTTATTTGAAATACTTTAAGTTTAAAACGTTTTATATGTTAAATTATGTAAATCTTTTTTGTCTTCAAATTTCTCAATGCTAAAGAGAAGTTAAATACGTAGGAGATAAACTTCATTCTTTCTCTCTTGTCCAAAAATGTTGAACAATTTAAAAAAAATTGATTTATTTCTCTAAGTCCATCTTAAACTTTTTTAGAAAACTTATCTATTAAAATTTGGGAGACTTATATTCAACCACGTTACAAAAGCTAATTTGAGATCGTTGAAGGTTTGCACCGTCATTATAAAGGTTATATGCCATGTCTCTAGAACAAAGTAGAACATGTACTAATCAATATGACAACGGATGACCCAGATATAGATGGTTTCCACAACAAACAACTTTAGCCATGCATTGTCTCCTACTCCTACAACAAACAACAACGGGATAAGTGCTCTATCTGACTCGCCTTTATTGAAAAAATTTACGCCACAAGTCTTTAATATGTGTGTGTGTAATTTTTTTACTCTACCAAAAAATAATATAAATATATAATAACTTTCTTAATAAACAATCTTTATAAAGTACTAACACTAGACTATGTACCAAAAAAACCAAATTATTGACACTGGTACTTTTTTTTTTGGTACATTGAAAATATAATTGCTCCCGCCAGAGATCGAACCCTGAACCTCCCCCTATTTAACCCATATATGTTTTACAGTTCTTACCACTTAAGCTATCATACGGGAAAAGACACCAGTACCTTTGCATTCAAGTGTTTTATATTTGTCTTGAATATGCAATATAACCGAAAGTATGCATAAAATACCAAAAATGTATGGATCTTTCAATTTTATTGAACACAATATTCTTATATGTATTTTTAGAATATAAAGAAGTTTACCTAAAATATGAAAGTATTGTTACATACGAGTCTGGAATATATGTACTAGTGAGTAGTGACTGTCAACATCTCCTTACCAATCCGTGTTACTCAATAAGTTTTTACATAACCATGCATGTCTTAAAAACGTTCCTAAAAACAAATGATTAATTGAAAAAAAACTATTCAAATAAAAAACCATCCCAATTTATATATTAGAAGTGTATTATACTTATGTATATCATATACGCTCATAAAATATAAATTTTTTATCACCATGTTATATATATATATATGTGTGTGTGTGTGTGAACACTCCAATAGTTTCTTTTTTTTTGTTGATAAAACCACCGATAACTTTTTGACAGTAAAACACTCCAATAACTTATTCATTTTAAAATGTGAAATTTTAACCACTAAACAACTGATACGAAAAGCATTATTGTTACTTATATCGATTTCTATCAAAAAAATTATAAAATATATGAGATAAATCATTTTATTCAAACCAAACTATTTTTATATGAAGAAACTATTAATCGAACCACCAAAGAAAAAAGTTTAGATCATGTGTGATGTGTGTTTAAAAAAAATGAAACTAAAAAATAAATGTATGTTGGACAACACTACGCAATAAAGAATACATGACTATAAACTTGCCAAATTTGCACGCCATGACTTTTTATTTGTTGGTTCAAAAATAGCTATACTAGTTTTTTCTTCCTCCATCTGTTCAAGTTCAACGATTCTAGAGAAGGATGAAGCTTTTAGAGCGTGTGTGTGTAGATCAAAATGAGAATATGAGATGAAGAAAAAAAAATGTCTTCAAACCACATTTTTCTTGCTTTCTCTTGTCGTTTTCAACTTGTCCTAGTCTTAATTTAATTTTCATCTTTATTACTAGGTCATAGTCTATCTACCAAAGAAAGTTGAAGAAACACGTGCATGTTAATGTCCTATGGTTTGGTTCCAAGGTAAAGTCCCATCAAGAGAAGGGGATCAAATTTATTTGAGTAAAAAAAAATTACTATATATATGAACATTGCTGCGGTTGATTTCAATTTTAGACGAGTTATAATTAATTTTAGAGTTGTGGAATTGATTATGATTTATTTGATTTCATAAAAGTTGATTTGAGTATGCTTCAATAATTGATTTTATTTGAAACTATAAATCGTAGTTTTGATTTTATAGTTAATTTCTATACTTAAAATTTTTTGTTCAGCTCATTTTTGTAAGAATATAATCAAACATAAATTATTTTATCTTCAAATTAATTTTATAAAAAATAAATTTTAGATAATAAATTTTTGTGATCGGAGAATCCTACACTATCTTTCAGTTAAAATATGTCATTGTAGGTGGCAATAGAGAAATAAAAAAAGGTGTATATATATGAAGAGAATTTTGTTAGGTCATTTTTACGTTGGAGATAGATTTTATGGTGTGTTAACTTTTATTTTTTGGTACGGTATGTTAAGTTTTATGATTCGGCATGTTAGTGTGGTATGTATAAGTTTGCACTTTTTTTAACACGTAAAAATGAGATATGTTATTAAAAACAATGACGGTTGTCTCCCTAGTACAAAATGTGTGTTGAAGTAGACATAAAAAAATTATAAGAGAGTTACAATTCAAGCACGATGAAAAAATAGAGCTATTCGGAACTTAAACATGTAAGCAGAATTGATCACGGTCCATGAAAGTTTATGTTCATATCCTTCGACCACCTATATGTGTGAGCTTTAACTTTGTCTAGGAGCTGAGGTGAAACTTTTGCAGAATTTTTTAAAATTCTTTGATTTATTTCATTCTAAATGATCCACACACATGAAAGTCACACAAGTTATAAGAAAGAGCGTCATGTTCGCCTGTCACCCAACAAACAAATAAACCGAAGAAAGTGGTCAGTTGTGTAGTTAGAGTCCATCGATGAAAAGTCAACCTACTCGCGAAATAACGATCTAATAGAACCAAATATACTGCATGCATTAGAGGAGCAAATGTTGAGCGGACTCTGCATTATTATCCAAACAAGTCTTTCATTAATATTACTTAGAACTTATAAGAGATAAGTTGCAATTTATGATTTTTTATGTTCAATTGCAAATTATGATAAATACATTACTTGATGAATTTTCGTCAAAATCATGATAAGTACAACGATTTTATATTTGAAATCAATTACTACCTCCGTTTCTTTTTACTTGTCGTCTTAGAAAAAAAGATCAAAATAGGAGGGGTATATTTTTGCACCTTATTTTCCTAGTATGTCCTTTTTTTTAAATATATCATATTTTTTAATCCACCAATAAATTCCTTCTTTTTCACAAACATTATCTATTTTCAGAAAAATTGTAACAAACTTTATTCAAAAACAAACAAAACTTGTATACAATAAAAAAGATTTTATTGTTTCAACAAAAACAATTATACAAAATTTAGTCAATAAAATAAAATAAGAAGAAGGATATAATAGGCAAAATATAACATAAATTGCTAAAACGACAAGTAAAAAGAAACAAATATTTTTTTTTAAAACGACAAGTAAAAAGGAACGGAGGTAGTATATCCATCAAAATTCCAAATTGCTAAGTTGAACTTAATATATTATTTTCACTAAATTAAAAAACAATTTCATTTGAAAATTATATTTAAATTTTAACTGAACTATAAGAAAATAAATCAACAAATATTTTTATAGATGTTGTTATTTGGTAATTTAAAATGATTTACAGAATAATATAACATTTGGGGCTAAGAATTAATCAGAATAATTTAAATCAACATCTATAAATTACTAGAAAATATTTTAGTAGAGATGATTTTTTAGTTAGATTAATTCTAGGAGACTTTCTTTCTTTCTGGAACCCTGTCATTGATAAAATCAAAATCCGTCTGTCTGCTTGGAAACGTAAGAATTTATCTATGGGAGGCCGTCTGGTGCTGCTCAAAGCCGGCTTGTCTTCAATCTCGGTTTATTTTCTTTCTTTTTTCAAAGCTCCCTCAGCTATCGTCTCTACTATTGAATCTCTTTTTAAATCCTTTTTGTGGGGTGGGGATGGGGAGGTTCGTAGAATTTATTGGGTACATTGGCAAAAAGTTTGTTTACCTAGAGATCAAGGGGGTTTGGGGGTTCGAAGGATACAGAAGTTTAATTTGGCTTTATTGGGAAAATGGTGTTGGAGAGTTGGTACGGAGGCGGGTGGGTTATGGCGTCGGGTTTTGGAACATAAGTATGGGGTAGTTGGCGGTAATATTCAGGATGGAGGCAATAAGGCGTCGGTATGGTGGAGGGATGTTATGCAGGTTAGGCGGGGTGTGGTCAATGGTATTCCTGGCTAGTTTGATTCCTGTTTGTCGCGTCATGTGGGTGATGGGGAAACCACGTCTTTTTGGGATGATCCATGGTTGGGTGTGGGGGTGGTGTTGCGAAGGCAGTTTCCGAGGTTGGCAGGGCTGTTCACGGGGGGTAGTGTGTCTGTGGGGGAGATGTGTAGGAGAGGGTGAGGTGTAGGTGGGGGTGGGTGGATATGGCGACGTCAACTGTTTGTTTGGGAAGAAGAGCTATTGGTGGGGTGTTGCAATCTTTTTCTTAACATTGTTTTGCAGCATGGTGTGTCTGACAAGTGGCGTTGGTCAGGTGCTTCCTCTGATGTCTATACTGTCAAGGAAGCATGTGCATCCTTAACCAAAGTGCCGGGTGTTGATGTTAGTCAGGTTGTTACTCTGGCGTTGTCGTGGCATAAAGATGCTCCTTTGAAGGTGGTTGTGTTCGCGTGGCGTCTTCTGCAAGATCGTCTTCCTACGAGAGATAGTCTTCTCCGTTGGGGGGTTCTTAGTTCGGGGCATCATTTGTATAGTTTTGGATGTGGCGTGGAGGAATCTTTATTACATTTGTTCTTTGTGTGTGACTTTGCTCAACAGGTCTGGTGTGGGTTGTTGTGTTGGCTATGTATCACAAGTGTCTTGCCTGCGGAGCCAACTTTACATGCTATTCAGTTTATCGGCCTTCAATTCTTCCCGCCCACCCCAAAAAAATCGTTTCAGGTTCTTTGGCTATCTTCCTTGTGGTGGATTTGGAAAAATCGTAACGACCGTATATTTCAACATAAATCTCTTGATGCTCGTCAGGTAGTGGACCAGATTGTAATACAGGTCTTGTGGTGGTTCAACGTGAAACATAAAATGTTCAATGTACTGTTTAATTGTTGGTATACTAACCCTTTGTTTTTGTTTAGGTTGGAAAGGCACGTAAATTGTTGTTGCTTTGCTGTTTTTGTTGATTTTGTAAGCTACGTGACTAGCAAATACTCTTTCATTGTCGGTGATGCACTCCTTGTGCTCATCGCGTGTTTCTAATAAAGTCATAATTTAGTTGCTTCAAAAAAAAGTAAAAACTCATTTTACCCCATAAAAAAACCCTATTTATGGATCAAGTTGTCTCAAACAATTGTTACAAACATAAAAATATCATCTTATTTTTGTTTAAAATACATGCGAATTATTTGTAACCTGATTTTGTGGATTCTCGTAAAATCCAATCACGATTAAAAAAAACTTAGGTTATGTTCAAAAAAAAGTAGCGGATAATTTATAAGCTAACTCATAGAAGATGAGCTTCTAGCTTATAAGTTAACTTAATAGCTTATAGCTGATAACTTATAAGTTAGCTTAATAGCTTATAGCTTATTTTATCTGTTTTGTTCATCTTGTGTAATGACCTTGTTACTAATATATTTGTTGTTCAAAAAAAGAAATAGTTTATAATTGATAAGTTAACTGATTGAATTTATAGTGTTTGATATACTTAGCAGTCGAGCCGAGTTATATATATATGTGTGTGTGTGTGTGTGTGTTTGTGTGTGAAATGATATAAAAAATTATGTTTGATTAATATTAATTTTTTTAAAGTAAGATGATAGGAGTAAACTTGTAAGAATAAACAATAAACTAAAAGTTAGTAAAAATGACCTATAAGCTAATGTGAAAAAATAGTTACCAAACAAGACCTTTTTTTCACAATGAACTTATAATTGAGGTAAAATTTAGTTTGAATTTCATTGGGTTGAAGGACGAGAAGGCAAAATTGAGTCCTTGTTATGCTTAAGCCCCACAGCTTGAGTTCGACGACTTTAATTTATATGTATCGATTGAACTAAAATTTTTGGACTTATGAAAATATTTGAGTAATTGAGTAATGTGTAAAAGTGACAATATGATGTGATTTGATTGAATGCACGTATAAAATAATTTTATACCATAAGTGCATAAGCGTTATTCTGTAATCTTTGTAAAAAAAAACCCTCCTTAATCCTTAATTTTATTATTTCTTGATAATTCTTTAATTTTTGTCTGTCCGTCTAATTGTTTTTGACCCCCTTTAATTTAATTTTATTTTTATACCATATAAGGGCATACGCGTTATCCGTAATCTGAGTCAAAAAAATAATAATTACTCTATAAAAATTAATTTTTTTATTTTTCGAGAATTCTTTAAATTTTGTTTGATCGCCTTTAATCTGATTTAACTTTTATACCATATAAGGGCATAAGCGTTATTCCGTATTTCGTCAAAAAAGAAAAAGCGTTACCTCATAATCTGAGTCAAAAAAATAATAATTACTCTGTAAAAATTAATTTTATTATTTTCGAGAATTCTTTAATTTTTGTTTGACCGTCTATTTTTTTGACTGCCTTTAATCTAATTTTATTTTTATACCATATAAGGGCATAAGCGTTATTCCATATTTCATCAAAAAAGAAAAAGCGTTACCTCGTAATCTGAGTCAAAAAAATAATAATTACTCTGTAAAAATTAATTTTATTATTTTCAAGAATTCTTTAATTTTTGTTTGATCGCCTCTAATCTAATTTTATTTTTATACCATATAAGGGCATAAGCGTTATTCCGTATTTCGTCAAAAAAGAAAAAGCGTTACCTCGTAATCTGAGTCAAAATAATAATAATTACTCTTTAAAAATTAATTTTATTATTTTCGAGAATTCTTTAATTTTTGTTTGACCGTCTATTTTTTTGACCGCCTTTAATCTAATTTTATTTTTATACCATATAAGGGCATAAGTGTTATCTGTATTCTGAGTCAATAATTTTTTTTATACTGTGTAATCCTTAATTTTATTATTTTTGAGAATTCTTAAATTTTTGTTTGACCGCCTTTAATTTTTTTGACTAAATTAATTTATTTTATTTTTATACCACAAGTACATAAACATTATCCGTAAATCTGAGTAAAAAAAAATTACTCCGTAATCTTTAATTTTATTGTTTTCAATTACTCTTTAATTTTTATTTGACCGTCTTTAATTGTTTTTTATTTTTATACCATAAGTGCATAAGCGTTATTCCATATTTCGTCAAAAAAGAAAAAGCGTTACCTCGTAATCTGAGTCAAAAAAAATAATTACTCTGTAATCTTTAATTTTATTATTTTTCAATAATTCTTAAATTTTGTCTGACCGTCTGTTTTTCTTTTTGACCGGATTTAATTTTATTTTTTTGACAAATTATTTACATATATTTTTTTTTACCATTTTTAAATTTTTAGGAAAAAAGTTTTGCTTGTAGTGATAATATGGCCAAATACAATGGCAAAATAATGTTTGATGATGAGATAAGAAAAGCCATATGAAAGACGAAAATGTGGGCGACAATTCATGCTCAATCTTCACGTTTCACTCTTACTAAATTTAGCATCACAATTAAATTAAAATGATTATTATTTTTTATATATGTAAATTTGCAAGTCTATAAGAAGTTCAAATATTTATATTAAAATTTACTACTAAAAATTACTACTTTCAATTATTTTAACATGTACAATATTAGACAAATCTTTATTAAAATACCAAAATGAAATTACCCACATAGATTACATACAAAATTGATTATTATATTGTATTACATTGCATTATTCATTCATACATTCATTCCAAAATTGCAATGCATAAATCTAGGAAAAAAGGAAAATAAAAAAAAAAAAGTTGAGAAGCAAGCAACCTTAGTTAAGTTAGGGTAGTGGTGTTAAATGCACCCTCTCTTACCCGTACGTACCCCATTACACTGCCCGTCCACAGCACGACAACGCCATTTCCCAATAAAAACAGGACAACTTTCCCGCTACCGTTAAGACACACTCCGTTTACTTTTCTTCCAATCCTCTTTCGACGTCTTTTCACTCCGTTTATTTCTACCCCCGAGCCGCCTTTTATTTATGGCGTTGTTTGCGTTTCCCTAACACTTCTTCACTTCCTATTACCGGTTCATTCAGCTTTTTTACCGGTTATATCCGGTTCCTTCATTTAACCGCGGTTAAATTCCTTGACCACTCTGGTTAAAGTCCTTTCTTCCGACACTGGCTCTTTTCTCTTCCTTCAACCATTTATCAACTCCTCATAGAAGAGAGAGAAACATAAAAAAATAATAAGATAAATATCTAGAGAGAGAAAGAGAAAGAGAAAGTGGGTAGTTGAAAGAGTGAATTGAAGTTTTTGGTGTTTGAGGATTGTTGTTTGTTTCTTTGTGAAGATTAAGAAGAATCTAGTTTTTGTTGGATCAACACAACAAGAAGGCCTTGTTGTGTTTTCATGAAGAGTGAATGTTTGGGATGAGAGATCTGGAACAACAAAGAGATAACAACAACAACAACATGGCTTCATCTGAAGTTATAACTATGAAGATTAATTCTGTTAACGGAAAAGGTGAAAACATCAACAACAACAACGATGGTGCTGGTGCTGGTGGTGATGCTCAGAATGGTTCTTCATCTTCATCACCAGGAACAGGTAATAATTAACAACGTTAAACATCATGCTTTTGTTTTTCATAATAGGGTTTATTTATTTCAGATTTTTTATGAACTGATGTGTTTGTTGTTGATGATGATTTTCAGAAGCTGAAGCTGCACTTTACAGAGAGTTATGGCATGCTTGTGCTGGACCTTTGGTAACGGTTCCAAGAGAAGGAGAACTGGTGTTCTATTTTCCTCAAGGACATATTGAACAGGTAACAACAACCTTAAACATAAACATTTTTCATTACCAATTTTCCGACAATTATGTCGTGGTTTGGTTCTTGTTCTGGTTGGTTTGTTAGTTACTGTTGGCGTTTTTTTTTTTTTTTTTGAGCTTGAACTCAGATTTGTTACACACTTAACTCGTTTGGCTTATGATTTTTGCAGAATTTGGATGTTTTCCTTTTTGTATATTTTTTATGTTTATGTTTATGATGATGATTATGGTAAAATTAACATGGATACATACATTAGGTTGAGGCTTCAACAAATCAGCCTTCGGAACAACACATGCCGGTTTACGATCTCCGACCTAAGATCCTTTGTCGGGTCATCAACGTTTCGTTGAAGGTAATTTTCCTTCATTTTATTGTTTTCTCCTTTTTTTTTTTAAATTATAAATTCTTATGTTTTCCAACAGTAACATAGTTATTTTGTTTGCATAATTGTGGAATAAAATAATTTTATTTTTAATTATTGATTTATTTTCTGTTATTTTTTTTTTGTAGGCTGAACCAGATACTGATGAGGTGTTTGCACAAATTACTTTGGTTCCTGCGCCAAATGTGAGTTTATCCTTTAATTTTTCTTTTGTTACTTTGGCTTTGAGTAACAGACACAGCATGTTCTAATTTTCTTTTATGTTGTTTTGGAATGTGGATCTGAATATATTATAGCAAGATGAGCATGCCGTGGAGAAAGAACCGCCACCTGCGCCACCGCCGCGGTTTCACGTCCATTCGTTTTGTAAAACGTTGACCGCATCTGATACTAGCACTCATGGTGGTTTTTCTGTCCTTAGACGTCATGCTGATGAATGTCTTCCTCCACTGGTTTGGTTTTCTGTTCCCTCTTTATGTTCTTTATCTTTGTGCAGTGTCTTTTTTTCTCACAGCTGAAATTGAAGATTTTTTCTGTTTGTTTACAGGACATGTCAAAGCAACCACCTACACAGGAGTTGGTGGCCAAGGATCTACATGGGAATGAGTGGCGTTTTAGGCATATCTTTCGCGGTAATTACTAGTTCATCATCTATCTTCAATTGTTGATTGCTTGATTTACTTTTTATTCATTTTAATTTATATTCTATGGTTTGTTTTTTTGTGTCTGATGTGTGTGTAGTGAATTTAATTTCAGGTCAACCGCGTAGACATTTGCTGCAAAGTGGTTGGAGTGTGTTTGTCAGTTCTAAGAGGCTGGTTGCTGGGGATGCATTTATATTTCTAAGGTTTGCTAAATCGAGATTATAGTTTTTGATTCCCAGTGTTTTTGTTATTATTGGTGTTTTAAACTAATTTTGGAATTTTCAGAGGTGAGAATGGGGAGCTTCGAGTTGGTGTTAGGCGTGCAATGAGGCAGCAGGGTAATGTCCCATCCTCGGTTATATCTAGCCATAGCATGCACCTTGGTGTCCTTGCAACTGCTTGGCATGCTGTGTTGACTGGGACCATGTTCACTGTCTATTACAAGCCTCGGTATGAATCTTGGTCTTAACTATGTCTGTTCTGTTCTAAATCTTATCTGATTTCTGATTTGGGTTATAAATGATAGAGTTGAGTGTTTCTTTCTGATTGATTTTCTAATGCAGCAGAGTTAACACCGTTGTTGGCATTTTTTTTGCAGGACTAGTCCAGCTGAATTTATTGTTCCATATGATCAATACATGGAGTCTCTTAAAAATAATTATACCATAGGGATGCGGTTCAAAATGAGGTTTGAAGGTGAAGAGGCACCTGAGCAAAGGTATTAGTTGTTAATATGCTATGTTCTTTTCTCTGATTAAGTTGTAATGCTGCTACTGCATGCTGATTTTGTTTCCCTGTTTCTTTCTCTAATTGCAGTTTTTGATATGGCATTTATAATTGCAGGTTTACGGGTACCATTGTTGGGATCGATGACTCTGATGCCCAAAGATGGCCTAAATCTAAATGGAGATGCCTCAGGGTTAGATGGGATGAAACATCTAACATACCTCGTCCTGAAAGAGTTTCCCCTTGGAAAATTGAGCCTGCTCTTGCTCCTCCAGCTCTAAATCCTCTTCCAATGCCCAGGCCTAAAAGGCCCCGAGCTAATGTAGTTCCATCATCTCCTGATTCTTCTGTTCTTACTCGCGAAGGTATTGTAGTAAATTTATATTCGTGGGAGTTCCATCTTTTTTAAACATTTGTTGTTGTGTGAAGCTTGACATGTTTTTTTTTTATGGTTAACAGCATCATCTAAAGTAAGCATGGACCCTTTGCCTGCTGGTGGTTTTCCGAGGGTCTTGCAAGGTCAAGAATCATCGACCTTGAGAGGAAATTTGGCAGAAAGCAAGGAGCCTCATACTGCGGAGAAGTCTGTTGCGTGGCCACCCACAAATGATGAAGAAAAGATTGATGCTGTTTCTACTTCAAGAAGGTATGGATCAGAGAACTGGATGTCAATGTCAAGGCAGGAAGCATCATATTCAGATCTTCTGTCAGGATTTGGTGGTGGCCGTGGAGATCATTCCTCCCAATCATTATTTGTTGATCAAACCAGTCATATGGCCAATCACAGTAGGAAAAGTTTGTTTGACCGTGAAGGAAAACACAACGTGCTAAGTCCATGGCCTGCAATGCCACCTGGTTTGTCGCTCAATTTCTTGCATTCTAATATGAAAGGTTCTGCACAAGGCAGTGATGCATCTTACCAAGTTCCAGGGAATATGAGGTACAGTGCATTTGGTGATTACTCTGTCCTTCATGGACATAAAGTTGAAAGTCCACATGGAAACTTTTTGATGCCGCCACCACCCCCAACTCAATATGAGAGTCCTCATTCAAGGGAACTTTCTCACAAACAAATTGCTGCAACTACTAGTGAGGGAGCAAGACCAAAAGATGGTGAATGTAAGCTATTTGGCTTCTCCCTTTTCACTAACCCCACTATGTCAGAGTCTCCAATATCACAGAGAAATAATACAAGTGAGCCTGTTAGTCACATGCAAATTTCATCACAACAACATACATTTGAAAATGATCAGAAGTCCGATCATTCAAAGAGCTCGAAACAAGCCGCAGATAATAATCCTGTTGTTGTCGACGACCATGAGAAGCAGTTGCAAACTTCTCAGTCTCATCTTAAATCTCAAAATGGTTCTGCTAGAAGTTGCACAAAGGTAAGTGTCTGTATTGTTATCGATATATTGTTATATTATATTTTGACAAAATAAATGTACAGTGAAAATTAACAAACTGGTTTTTATTTAAGGTTCACAAGAAAGGTATCGCGCTTGGTAGGTCGGTGGACCTTGCAAAGTTCAGTGACTATGATGAATTGACTGCTGAATTGGATCAGCTGTTCGAATTCAGAGGTGAATTAATATCTCCACAAAAGGATTGGCTTGTTGTCTACACTGATAATGAAGGGGACATGATGCTGGTTGGTGATGATCCATGGCAGTAAGTATCCCTTTTTGTAGTTCTCAAAATAGCCTTTTATATTGAATTTTATTTTTTACTTGAAAATGACATTATTTGCATAATTGGATGCTAAATTTCAGGGAGTTTTGTTCAATGGTTCGCAAGATTTACATCTACCCAAAAGAGGAGATTCAGAAAATGAGCCCCGGCACATTGAGTTCGAAAAATGAAGAGAATCATTCAGCTACCGAAGGCGGAGATGCACAAGAAACTAAGTCTCAGCTGAATCAGTCACCTGCAGATGCTTGATTATTTTCATAGAATCCAAGTATGACATTACTTCATCATGCAATAATGTTATCTTGGACTTATACCATCTTGTCACATTTATTGTTGGTGCCATGCATGAACACTGACACAATTTTCCTAGAAAAAATCCCCATATGGTATGAATATTGAACAATGTTTCGTTTTATCCAGATTCCGGACTTTGGAATGGAAAGAAGTAGAGGACTATCATAAAAACATCATCCAGTTAGACTATATGTGTATGACCTGAACAAGAAAGTTTTAATTTTCTGAAGAGACAACAATGTATGTGTTTGGAGTCTGAATTTCCTTCCGATTTTGGACATGTCGTGGAATTAGTGTTAGTAGTAAATTTATATATGACTTTCCAATTATAATATATAGTTTCAGTATATATTTTTAGTATAGTAAGTAATTTTTAGTATAGTAAGTAATTGTGTCTTGAGCAAAGGCTATATGATGTGAGGGTGGTATTGGCCTTGCATTTTTCATCGATCCTTACCTTGTTCATATTTTTTTCATTCTCATCTCTAGAAGACTAGAACCATTTTCCCCTCAACCCATTAATGTAATTAATTAGATCATATACAAATGCTGCTTATCTGATTTTTATTTTTGATTGTGCTAGTAATAGTATGTGGAAAAAAATATTGTGGATATCAATTTGCATTTTGCTTGCATTATGTGATGTATTAATATTTTCACATATGTGAACTTTTGTTTGGGGAGTGTGGTGGTACTAACTTGGCATGAACGTGGACGGTGTAGATTGAAGTTGAAGTCATATCAAAAAAGTAGAAAACCGACACGTGGTATTGGAAATCTTAATGGAAGATATTGAAAATGAAAATTCTTAGTGAATTGAAATGGTATTGGTGGTTTAATTGTGGTGGCACTATTTACTAGTACTACTAGCTATGGTGTGGTCCTTTACTAAGTCCTCGTTGGTTTATTTGAAACGTGGTTACGTGATTAAATTTTCATTCCGTGAAAGCACCACCGTTGAATGTCCCCATTATAGTTTTTGATAAAAAATAATTATTGTACTTATCATCTATAAAAAAACATACACTATATATAAGCACGTTGTGGACCTCATTATTTCATGGGTTCTGTCCTTTATGTCTAACAATATTTGGACCATGCCATTCATTTTTTTCTTTTATAGTTTAAAATGTAGGGTTTTAGTGGGGACTATGGTTGGCGAAACCTTTAATTTTTTCTACAGATACATCATATTTCAGTTCAGTTCAGTTTTTTCCACAGAGGTACAGAATGACCTATACAGAAGATACATATGAAAATCCAGTCGTGTCTAGTCTAGTAAAATCTTTTTTCTTTTAATCTACTATTTTTTAGTATAAGTTAAACAAGTGCTTAATGGCATTATCCTACTAATTGTATAATAATTTGGACATTGAATTATTGAGATTACTAACATTCTTAAATTCTTAGTATAGACCCTTGTCAACTTTTATTTCAACGTCAACATGGAAAAGTTGAAAAACAATAGTGCTTTTAATTGTTGAAACCCGTGTGGAAAATCTTTCCCAATTATAACGAAGCCAAAGTTCAAGACTTGGACTATGAAACTCAGTAAAATTGCAAAGTTGACCAATTGTTTTTTGTTGGCTGACCCTTTTAAGTCTTTGCCTCTTTGGCTCCTTCTAGGGTCACAAAGTATCGATGAAGATTTTTAATTTTAAAATTTTTGTGGTTTGGTAGTCTAACATCTACTTCCTCCGGTCTTGAATATAAGAAGAAAAAAAAATGCACACCCTTTAAGAAAATGAGAAATGATTAGAAAAAATATTTTATTTCTCATTTTATCCTTACTTTTGTTGTTAGTTAAAGAGAGTAGTCTTGGAAATTGTAAAGAGAGTAATAATGATTAAGGGTAAAATTGGAAGATTAACAACAAATAGTAATAATTACAGTAGTTTTTTTTTTATATTTGAGACCAACAATTTTATTTTTTTGTTTCTTATATTCGAGACCGGAGGGAGTATAATTTTACAGTGTTCTATTTGATTTCGACCTCCAGTCGCTGTATATTACATATAATGTCTTTATCAATTGAGTTAAACTCGCATAGACTCGACGGAGTATTTAGATATCCAATAAAATTAATCTTAAAGTTGTCGGTGCTTCCAATGTTTTTCACACAAAGTTAAAATCATTTTTTTTTTATTTGTATTTTTTGTCAAATAGTCTATTGACTAAAAATTTCACTCTTAAAGTGAATGAGTGAGTTGTCCGAAATTCGAACATGTACATATAAAATGCGATGTCCTTGTCAACTTAGCTAAATTCACATAAAACATTTTTTCTTTTTAAAGGAGAGTTATATTACTAACTCTTCCGACACGAGATGATGCTAAATTAACCATTTCAAATGGTTGTTTTCTTTTTGGTAGAACACTAGATAATTTCTCATTCCACCCCCAACACTATCTCCCCCCCCCCCCCAACACTCTCTCATACAATATTTTTTTTACTCTCATACAAAAATCATTTTGTGGTGGGGGGGGATGAGAGCATTGGGGTTGAAATGAGAAATTATCATAACACGAGGCTATTCTATGAAATCCAGCTGTATTCAATAACATTGCTTTGATTTGCTCCAAAGGTTTGTCATGATCTTTCCTGCATTGCTGAAAGAGAGAGAATGTTAGCCCTTGAATGACCATACAAGAAGCACAAAAAATAGGACCATCACTTTATTACTAGTCATGATTTTTAATTGCTTTGTTTCTCAAAGATAAATGTTTAACCTCAGTGGCAGATTCTACTCTCTGTATTTCAAGGGTAGTTTGAAGGTTGTTGTAGCTCATATTTAGAAACATCCTTCAAACTCAACAAAACATATACATATTACCTTGAACAATAGTATTTCAAAGTTTGGTGTTGAATTCTGAAAAATAACTAAATTAATTAGTTATCTTTAAGAGCTAAATTAGTTTGACTTATATGTCAAACTAATTGCTTATCGGAAAAAAAAAATGTCAAAATAATTACTAATCGATAGTTTATGAATTGGGTGCCTGCACCAACACTATAGCTAAGTTTGCGGTTGATGAACCGTGGCTAATTTTTTCCTTCTTAAATTGAATATATTTTACATGCTATTATAGAGATTAATCTCTTATTTTTAATGGAAGAAAAATTCGTCCTAAAAAATTGAATATAAGTATTTTCTTAAGTTTTAATTTTTTTTAAATTTTGTTTTGTTTTGACAAAGTAGTAAACTTTTTCTCTTTTTCATGTTTTCTTGATTTATAACTAATCTCATACTATTTAAGTATCGTAATTTGTTTTATGATATCAACAAACACTGATTTATTTTACAGTATTTGTCTCTTATTTTTGCCATCAAATAAATTTTAAATCTCTCCGAATATAATTGGTCATGTGTTAGGGATGTATATGGTTAGACAAATCCATTTGATCCGGTAAAATTCATTTAACCGAATTCAAAAAAGTGGGTTGAACCAGACAATTGAACGTATATGAATTTTAAAACAGAATACCAATAATGTAAAATTAGACTCACTTTCAAAAAATCATTGAGTTATGTTTTTTTAAAATATTTTTCATATAAAACATATAAATATATAAACATTTGTTTTTTCTTGTCAAAAAATATAAAAATTTACTTTTCATTATTAAAAGATAAAAGCTTAGTCCAAGTTCTAACTCAACTGATAGAAAATGTCGAAGTTATTAGGTCAAATATTTATGATTGTAATTCAATCCCTATTCATCCCACTTAATAAAAACTGTCCCGAATTTGAACTCGGCACCTTGAAGTTATAAGGCTAAGCTCTAACCATTGAGTCTTCATTTTTTAACTTTCTTTTGTCATGTAAAGATAGTGCTTATATATATATTGACACAAAAAATATTAATATTTTAAAACATTAAAAATAATTTTTTTTCTATTATAAAATATTATCATTTGTAAAATATATATCTGTCAAAAAATAGAAAATATAAAAATAGGTTACACTTTGTTAAAAAAAAGTAAATAAATAAATAAATAAAGAAAAACCCTAAACCCCAATTTCATCTCCCTCAGTCAGATTCCGGCACGGCAGTCACAAGTCAGGCGTCCCTCTCCACTCCTGGCCGTGCTACTCCGTTGCTTCGGCCATCTTTGTTCGGAACAGTGAGTTTAATCCTTATTACTCAATCATCTCTGAAATTATATTCCTCAAATAGAGTAGCTAATTTGTTATATAAGTGCCTCTAAAATACTACAAATCAAACCACAAATAAATAATATTATTAGTCTCAAACAAACACATTTCTCAAATATTATTTATTAGTAATAGTAATAGTCAGGAATTATTATTATTATTATAAACATGATGCATCAAATTGAATAATATAGTTGTTAAGTATTAAAACACTTGAATGACATTGTGATATATGGCATTGATAATAGTATAATTATGTTTTTGGTGGAATTAGGGTTTTAGAGACTTATTAATTTGTGGCATTGTTGTTTCGAATAGCATTAAGGTAGAATGTTGAAAACAAAAATTAAGTATAAGAAGCTGAAGGGAAGCGGAAGCTTTAGAGAAAGGTTGCTTCTATCCACTCTCTCTTCCACTCCCATTATTATAGAAGACATACGCAAGCACGAGGAATGGTCTGGTCTTCGCGACTATGAGGTTTCACTCATTGAATTATTTGAAACTGTCTGTGATGACTGCTATTTCGAGATCAATGATTTTGGTAAAAAAATTTATTTATTTTTTGTGTTTACTGCTTTTGATTGAAATTTATAATTATTCTGATTGCGTTCTTGCAGGTAGCACATTCATATACAAACCGGGAACCATTATGGGTGGCAGAATAAATCGTCCATACAACTGTGACGATTCACGATCCATTGGTTATTTTCTTGAACCGCTCGTTGTGTTGTGTTTGTTTGCCAAGGAACCCCTCACCATTACCCTCAAAGGTTCACCATTTTGTGTTTTTTGTTTTCTTTTTTATCATTATTGTTGTTGTAATTGTTCTTCTTTTTATTCAATTACCAAAAATATTACAAAAGAAGTAGAAAATGAAATAAAAGGATGAATATAATGCCCTATTTGGTTGAGCAATTTAATTAAGCGCTTATTATTATATAAGTGTCTTTGTATATTGTATAGGCTATTTTTATTACAGAAGATAAATTAAAGTCAAACTGTTTTCACTTTTCATATAATCTATAACTTGTTTTCATAAGCTAGTAT
Source organism: Trifolium dubium (assembly GCA_951804385.1). Taxonomy (NCBI): domain Eukaryota; kingdom Viridiplantae; phylum Streptophyta; class Magnoliopsida; order Fabales; family Fabaceae; genus Trifolium; species Trifolium dubium. Next base: position 3,205,676 of record OX638075.1, on the reverse strand, counting down.
TATGTAGAGTTTATGGATTGATTGTTTCCATAGGCTTGCCTAAGTAGGTCTCACAAGTGCTTAATTTTGTAGATAAACTCAACCAAGTCAATCCAAACATGCTTAGAGTATATAAAAGCTCCAATCATTAAGATATCTTCTAACAATACATTGTTGATTGGAAGTTGAACCGTTGAGTGTATGGTTATTAGGAGTTACAAATGATTCTAAAGATCCATCAGTTGATAGTTTCAAGGCTGTTGCTTTTCACATACTAAAGCGTTTTGGAGTGGACTTTGAAGCCTTGAGTCTTAATATAGTGAGACGTGGACTACCTCCTAAAGGTGGCGGTGAAGTTATTTTGTCGCTTCCTATTGTTCAGAGCCTAACTGTAAGTTTCTGAACTTTTTTTATGCTTCATTTCAATTTATTTTATTTTGGTAGCTTATATATTCTTCCCAGCAGGCAGTTAATTGGATTGATCCTGGGTTCGTTAAGAAAATTCGAGGAGTTACATTTTCAGCCAAAGTATCTTCTCAGTTTGAAAATAGCATGATAAGAGCTGCACGTGGAATCATCAATCCAGTAATTTCCGACGTGCATATCTTTACTGATCACAGATCAGGTCCACTGGCTGGGAAGTATGGTTCCTTTCTTTTGGTATTATTCATTTGAATTTTGGAATAACATTTGATAGAAACAAAGAAAACTATATTGCATATAGCCATAATTTGTTTTTATATTTAACTGGCGGTTTGCTGGCACAGCTCTCCCGGATATGGAATTTTACTAGTTGCAGAGACTACTTCTGGTTGCTACATCTCTGTCGATACTGCTTCTCATGGTAGGGTTAAAGATGCTCTTCGCCATGCAGATGATGATAGAAAAAACAATCTGATGTCGCCAGAGGATCTTGGCAAGGATAGGGCTAATGCTTTACGAGGAGAGATAGGTCAATCTGGAGTGGTAGATTCAACATATCAGGTTAGCGACTTAACAAGTCAATTATCAAAACACCATTTTCCCCCCAATATCTAATTCAAAATCACGACAATCAAACTTATAGGGCACAAATTTGAAGCAAAACTCTTATCCTTTTATGACTTACCTAATGTTTGGATTTCGTGGCATTTTATATTGTCAAATATTTTCTGGTTGCTTCCCTTTTAAGGGAGATATCTAAATTTTCTTTTTCAGTATCTATTTTTTTATCTCAATATTTTCTGGTTTATACAGGGTTTGCTACTTCTTCTTTGTGCTCTATGTCCTCAAGATGTTTCCAAGATTTGCATTGGAGAACTTTCTCAACATGGGATTAAAACTCTTAGAAACATAAATGATTTCCTTGGTTTGAAGTTTATTAGTCCAGATCCGGCGGATAAAAAGCCAGTTATCCTCAAATGTATTGGGTGTGGCATGAAGAACCTTTCTCGAAAGGTCTCATAAAGACAGTGTAGTATAGTGAATTGAGTTTGTTTGCCAATTTTGATAGTTATTACTTATTATGTATACTTTTGAACATTATTGTAATATTTTTCTTTTGTTTAATTGTTCTTTGGATAGGTCAATATGTTTGAGATGGCTAGTGCATAGTGGTATAACAAGTTTGATAGAAATTATTTGGTGTAGGAAGAGACTGACATAGCTATCACATTAGATAATGAACTAATATTAAAACTCTTCTATGATTTTCTCTCCTTATTCTCTCCGCCTTTTCAATTTTCATCTGCTTATTTTGTTTTGAATAAGGAATTTCTCAAACGGAAAGGAAGGAAAAACCTCCATTTTAGCAAATTATAAATTATATGCTAGTATTTCTTAGTTGTGATGATAAAAAAATCCTTAAAAAATGTGATTAGAAAATTGTTTAAGAAAGCAAGGTTTATGATTTAACTTATATCATAATAAGTGGCAATAAGATTTTGAAAATTCTCACGATAAGTGCAATACAAATAGTTACTACTACCTTCATTCCTTTTTACTTGTCATTTTAGAAAAAAAGACCAAAATAGGAGGGATATATTTTTACGCCTTATTTTCTTAGTATGCCCTTTTTTTAAATATATCATATTTTTAATCCATCAATAAATCCATTCTTTATTACAAACATTATCTATTTTCAAAAAAATTGTAACAAACTTTATTTAAAAACAAACAAAATTTGTATACAATAAACAATATTTTATTGTTTCAACAAAAACAATTATACAAAATTTAGTCAATAAAATAAAAAGGAGGATATAATAGGCAATATATAACCTAAATTGCTAAAACGACAAGTAAAAAGAAACAATTTTTTTCTTCTAAAATGACAAGTAAAAAAGAATGGAGGTAGTAGTATTTTTATAATATGTTTTTATAAGTTATGCATGTATTAGAAACTATAGGACCTAGTAGGAAAAAAAAGAGAAACTATAGGACCTGCAAAAACATGTAAACTATTTTTTAAAAAGAAAATGAGACATGCAAACCGCTAAAATGATAAGCATATGAGTATTTATTTTACAAAATGCTTGATACATGTATCTAATCTATTTTCCAAAATAACAATATAAGTTAAGTATGAAACAATTTCAATCGCACCTGTTTGAAATGTTTGTCTAATAACACGAACAAATAAATTTAAGCGTTAATTACATTTTACCTCCTGTAAAATAAACAAAAATTGTTTTACTCCTTTGTAAAATTATTTTGTTGTTTTACCCTCTGTAATATCAAATTCTGCTTTTTACTCCTCTGGTCAAAGTCAACAAAAGTTGACTAGACAGAGTAGTGACGTGGCAGGTGATGTGGCACATGGTATTTTTTTTTTAATTTTTAATTTTTTTAAAAAAAATTGCCAACTCAGTTTTTTTTTTTTTAAAAATTGCCAGATTTTTTTCTTTTTTTAAAATTTAAATTTTAATCTTTTTAAAAAATTTGTTATTTAGAGGCAGTTTTTAGTATAATTTACGGGAATTTTATTATATTTAGCGGATGTTCTGATTTATGGCGTCTAAAATTCTTACTAAATAGTCGATGCACTTTTTTTTAATAGATCTATTTTTTACCGGCGAATTATACTAAAAATTGCCAACTCAAATTATTTTTTTTAATTTTTAGCGAAAATTGCCAACTCAATTCTTTAAAAAAAAATTAATTTTTTTTATAGATTTGTTATTTAGCGGCGGTTTCTAGGATAATTTGCGGCATTTATATTATAGTTAGCGGCGGTTTTATAATATTTAGCGGAAATTTTATTTTTCGGCGGTTTAATAAACCTCATAAAATAAAAATTTATTATGCAAAGTGCACAGGTTATTTAGCGAGGGTTTATAACCACCGTTAAATTATATTAAAAATCGACGGTAAATAATAGATCTATTAAAAAAAAGTGCCTCGACTATTTAGCAAGAATTTTAGACGCCATAAAACAGAACATCCGCTAAATATAATAAAACTCCCGTAAATTATACTAAAAACCGCCCCTAAATAACAAATTTTTTAAAAAGATTAAAATTAAATTTTTTTTTAAAAAAATCTGGCAATTTTTTTAAAAAAAATTAATTTTTTTAAAAAAAAAAACTGAGTAGGCAATTTAAAAAAAAAAAATTAAAAATTAAAAAAAATGCCACGTGGCACGCCACATCACCTGCCACGTCATTACACTGTCAAGTCAACTTTTGTTGACTTTGACTATGGGTAAAAAGCAGAATTTGATATTACAGGGGTAAAGCAAAAAAATAATTTTACGGGGTAAAGCAATTTTTGTGTATTTTACAAGGGGTAAAATGTAATTAACCCTAAATTTAATTCTAGTCAGTTTTTGGACCGGATACCGAATTAAAAAAATAAAAAAGTACAAACAGTTTGCATTGGCAGTGGCGGCAAATATATATACGCCGTTGTTTCTCATTCCGCCACCAACCATTGAAACCAAACATACGCCGTTATTCTTTCATTCTCTCTCTCTCTCATGAGAGGAATTTTCTTTCACTTTCTCTATCTTCCGATTAATTCCTGCACTTGAGGGCTTCTTCTGTGGTAACCCCTGTTTTCTTTTTTCTATTTATTTTATTTTAATTCAATAGTGTTGTAACTGCAATGCCAGCTACTTCTTCAATTAGGTTTTTGGTTGGTTCAATGTTTTTTATTGTATGTTTTATTATCAATTGTTAAATTAACACGTTATTCAAATTTGAATCGTTTTGTATGTATTGCCTGCTGATTCATTGATTTTTACTTAGAGGAAGAATAACAATGTGTTTGTTTATTCTTCTTGTAATAATAATAATAATAATAATAATAATAATAATAATATAATGGTTGGTTGGTTGAATTGAATCAATGCATTATTATGTGATTTCATTTATATTTTTGTCTGCTCATATATACTACGTTTTTTCATTGATAAATAAATGCAGTGAACAATTTAGGAATCATGTACTCTAGGGTTTTGGCACAGTCAATTATTAATGTCCCTGGCCTAGTGCCTGGTCAAAGGAATGTCAATAACAGCGATGGTTCCGCGAGATCAAGAAGGTCTGTTCGAATCATGTATGCACCCAGACTCTCTGGTTTCTCTGGATTACGTACTTCAAACTCTTTGAATTTTACGTTGAGACCTGTTCAAGAAGATTTTCATTCCAAGGCGTTCTCTCAAATTGGTAATGGTACTAATAGAGCAAGGGGTGGGAGACGTAGCAGATGTGTAACAAGAGCCATGTTTGATCGTTTCACAGATAAAGCAATCAAAGTTATTCTGCTGGCTCAGGAGGAAACAAGGCGCCTTGGACACAAACAAGTCGGAACAGAACAGATTTTGTTGGGTCTTATTGGTGAAGGCACTACTATTGCTGCTAAGGTTCTAAAGTCTATGGGAATTAACCTGAAAGATGCACGTGTTGAAGTGGAAAAGATAGCTGGAAGGGGTACTGGTTTATTCGCTGTTGAGATTCCGTTTACCGATCGTGCCAAGAGAGTTTTAGAACTTTCATTGGAGGAAGCTCACCAACTTGGTAAACAATACCATACCTTCATCTGTCGATTTTCATATCTAATCATTTACTTTGTATGCAAAAAAATGTGTCCATGACTTACTATTTGTATCATATATTTCAAACACGGCTTCATTGTTGCCTTGATTGATCTGATGGTTGACCAATTTAGTTGAAAATTTAGTTGAAATTTATATATCAATTGGTGTTAGTTTATCTTTTGGACGGCCTTTTCACTCTTTCTTTTATTTGGAGTGTGGTTAAAAAGTTGTATTCACACGCAATACTTTGTTTACACTTGCTGAAATTTTGGCTCACGTTTTGGAATTTACAGGTCACAATTATATTGGATCAGAGCACTTGCTTTTGGGTCTTCTTCGGGAGGGTGAGGGTATGGCAGCACGTGTTCTTGAAAATATGGGTGCTGATCCAACTAATATTCGAACCCAGGCTAGTACTATTATTTTAATTTTAAAGGAGCATACTTTCATCTTAGGTCATGTTTGTGTTAATTTTGTACTCCACTGAATGGGAACAGGTTATTCGCATGGTAGGTGAGGGTGCTGACAATGTTGGGGCAACTGTTGGCCCTGGAAGTAGTAACAACAAGATGCCAACTTTGGAGGAGTATGGCACCAATTTGACAAAGCTAGCAGAGGAGGTAACTTACTATTCCTATTTTTCTTCAGTAGAGGTTGTAAAGGATATCTCGCTGTTTGTTGATTCTTACTAATTTTTCTGTTCTGCCCTTGTTCCCAAAAATCACAATCCAGGGTAAATTGGATCCTGTTGTGGGTAGGCAAATACAAATTCAACGTGTCATTGAAATTCTGGGTCGTCGTACAAAAAATAATCCTTGTCTCATTGGGGAACCCGGTGTGGGAAAGTCAGCTATTGCTGAAGGTCTCGCTCAACGGATTGCAAATGGGGATGTCCCTGAAACCATTCAGGGAAAGAAGGTTGGTTTTTTGTTTTTCTTTCTAGTCCATAAATTGGTGTTGGTTTGATTCAGGGGATTTCTTCTTTCATTTTCAACACCCTGAACTTGATCTGTTAATGTCATTCCAACATGTTGTTCATTTTTTTCCATGTTCACTTGTAAAATATTACATGTTGAGTGGGAACTGGGAAGTAATGTTCCTGCATCAACATGGTTAGAGACTAGTGCTGGAGCACTCTGCCTTGTTTATATTCAGTAATTTGATTGTGTGATATTTATTTCACGTTTCTGTCTTGGATCTGATTAAAGTTCTAACATATGGGATTTTAGCATACTATATGGTGTCCTGAATGACATGAACACACTGTTCTGCATGATGTAGGTTATAACCCTTGATATGGGTCTACTTGTAGCTGGAACTAAATACCGTGGAGAATTTGAGGAGAGACTGAAAAAACTAATGGAGGAAATCAAGCAAAGTGATGAAATAATACTTTTCATCGATGAAGTGCACACTCTAATTGGAGCAGGAGCAGCTGAAGGGGCAATTGATGCGGCAAACATATTGAAACCAGCTCTTGCTAGAGGTGAACTACAGGTAATATTGTTTTTGACATCTCAATGAACATATGCTTTCAGAAGGTTCAATTATTAGTTTTGGAATACTTTTATCTGTATAAGATGTCTGTACACCGTACACATTTTCAACAGTTCGTTTTTCGTCAGTAGTGTAAAAAATATAAAATTCTGAATGATCACTTTAGATTGGCTATGAAATGTAAAGCCTGAAGACATAATTAAAATTCTTCTGCAGTGTATAGGAGCCACAACACTAGATGAATATAGGAAGCACATTGAAAAAGATCCAGCATTGGAGAGGCGATTTCAACCAGTTAAAGTGCCAGAACCAACTGTTAGTGAAACCATACAAATTCTGAAAGGGCTTAGAGAGCGCTATGAGATTCACCACAAGCTCCGTTATACCGATGATGCCCTAGTAGCTGCTGCAGAGTTGTCACATCAGTATATCAGGTTTGTCATTATTTCTATTAATGCACATTCCCTGCTCATTTTCAATTTTAATTTATGCGGTGGAAGACATAATTGTTTTACAGTTCTACTTTTGGTCTTATTACATTTTTACATGGGAGTTTTTTAACTTAAGTTAATCGTCTAGAATTTAGCATTATGCCTATGAATTACTATTTTGGAACTCTCATATAATTTGAATATATGACTTCATATAATTCATATTCGTCTAGAATTTCAAATGAATGAATATCTTAAGTGTTTTCTAATTCATTCATAAAATAATTATGACTTCTGCAGTGATCGATTTTTGCCTGACAAAGCTATAGATTTGATTGATGAAGCTGGTTCCCGAGTCCGACTTCAACACGCACAGGTATTTATCTTCTACCATTCCCTCAACCGGGAGTTCTTGTCTCGTCTATTGTTGATCTAATTGTGCCAGATTTACGTACTTGCAGTTACCTGAAGAAGCAAGAGGTCTTGAAAAGGAGATTAGGCAGATAATCAAGGAGAAAGATGATGCTGTTCGTAACCAAGAATTTGAAAAGGTAATGCTTTAATTTTAGTTGTAACTAGTAAAGTTTTAAAATTACCCTACATTTTAGGATACTCAACCATACATTGTATTTTTCTAAAAATTAAAGTAAGCCAAGTAAGGCTATTTTATCTTTCCTAACTTTCTATAGCAACTTCGGTTTCTAGTTGTTGTTTGAAGACATAGTAGTGATATGTTCCTTCAATCATATCTGCAAATTCTTTTACAGATACTCAACTACCTTTTTCCTATGAGATTATATTATATTTTTCAGAAAAGAAAAGTAAGCCAGGAAAGGCTATTTTATCTTTCTTAACGTTTTATTCCGACTTCAGTCTCTAGTTTTGGGTTGAAAACATTGTTGTGGTTTGTTAATTCAATCATATCTCCAAATTCTTTTACTTTTTGGCTAATAATTTGCTGGCTGACTATACCTTAACTTCTGAACAGGCTGGAGAGCTACGGGATAAAGAAATGGATCTTAAGACCCAGATATCAGCACTTATAGAAAAAAACAAGGAGATGAGCAAGGCAGAGAGTGAGGCAGGAGATGTAGGTGCACTTGTGACTGAAGTTGACATACAGCATATTGTCGCCGCGTGGACTGGTATCCCTGTTGACAAAGTCTCGGTTGATGAATCTGACCGCCTTCTCAAGATGGAAGAGACCTTACACAAACGCATTATTGGTCAGCATGAAGCAGTAGATGCCATTAGCAGGGCTATCCGTAGAGCACGTGTTGGACTTAAGAACCCTAACCGGCCAATAGCCAGCTTTATCTTTTCTGGCCCTACTGGTGTGGGGAAGTCTGAGTTGGCCAAAACATTGGCCTCATACTACTTTGGATCTGAAGAAGCCATGATTCGGCTTGATATGAGTGAATTTATGGAAAGGCACACAGTATCCAAACTCATTGGATCACCTCCTGGATATGTTGGTTATACCGAGGGTGGTCAGCTGACTGAGGCAGTTCGGCGTCGTCCCTACACTGTTGTACTCTTTGATGAGATTGAGAAAGCCCACCCTGATGTCTTCAACATGATGCTTCAAATCCTTGAAGATGGGAGGCTAACAGATAGTAAAGGAAGAACTGTGGACTTCAAGAACACCCTTCTTATAATGACATCAAATGTTGGAAGCAGTGTGATTGAGAAAGGAGGCCGTCGTATAGGATTTGATCTTGACTATGACGAGAAGGACAGCAGTTACAACCGAATCAAGAGCTTAGTGACCGAGGAGCTGAAGCAATACTTTAGGCCAGAATTCTTGAATAGGCTGGATGAAATGATTGTTTTCAGGCAACTCACAAAACTTGAGGTTAAGGAGATAGCTGATATAATGCTGAAGGAGGTGTTTGAGAGACTTAAAGTCAAAGAGATTGAGCTCTCAGTAACAGAGAGATTCAAGGAGAGAGTGGTTGACGAAGGTTATGATCCTAGTTATGGAGCCAGACCTCTAAGAAGAGCCATAATGCGACTTTTAGAAGACAGCATGGCTGAGAAGATGCTTGCTGGAGAGATTAAAGAGGGTGACTCTGTTATAGTGGATGCTGATTCTGATGGAAATGTGATTGTGCTCAACGGTTGCAGCGGTGCTCTAGATTCATTGCCAGAGCCTCTTCCAGTGTAGTACTAATATGGTTGCCTTTTGCCAAGTTATGTACTTGCTTATGAGTCATAGTCTGTTTAGTTTTCAATGTGCATAAAGCTTTGAATTAAATTAAATTGACTATTGTAAATAAGTTTATAGATATAAGTTTGAATAAGTAGAGCTTATAGAAATAAGTTTGAATTAACTTGTAAATATATATCATGAACATTTTCTTTAAATTAACTATGTCGGTAATAATTCAAATAAAACAATTGAAACATTGTCTCTCTAATCTTGTTCAATTATCAAATGAGTGTTTATCACTCTTGTGAGAATGGGGATTAACTCTATTTGATGAAAAATGAATCTAAGCTCCGAACATGACAAACCAAAACTCCTTGGAGGATAATACAAGTAGAGTAGAGTCTAACAAATCACTCGCAACAAAAGATGGGTGATATTGATAATCAACCAACCTAACAATTGCAATATTGATGTACTTGAATTTAGATTCTTTATTCTCTCAAGCTCTCCATGTTGTTCAATCTCAGCCATTCATGCAAAAAAAATTTCTCTCTTCAAGATTGTTTCTTTTAATTAATTAATTTTTTATAAGTTTCAACACTCAGATCTAGGCATGAGAATGGAGCTGGGGTGCATTTTTATTTCAATTTCTGAAAAATATGTTTCAAAATTATTTTTTAAAGATGATAATTAAATGAATAGGCCTACGAAGGATGAATTTTTTTTTGGTAATGGTACGAAAAATAAATATGTATAATGTTGTTAAATATAAGAGAAATATAATAATTTTAATTTGACAGAATGGAGGCGTGATGGATGGAAGGTCATACCGCTCCGCCCCCCATCCCGTATTCAATATTCAGGTTTTCCCTACACTCAATTGAAACGACTTTTCTCCACTAAATTTGGAACGGAGGCGAGTGGGTGCAGGTGGATCTCACTGTTATTACCATACCTACTCATATCAAACACAACATGAATAGCTGGAAGAGAAAGATCTCTTTCCATATGTATCTATATTTTTTTTGTTAAATATAATCATGTGGCACATTTGAAAACACTCCTTAGAACAAATAATAGTTTGACACGCAAGATAATTTTGCACCAAAACAACACCGTACGATGAATGGTCGGTCTAGGCGTTACACAAACACAAATAAAACACACACCATCATTTTTTTTAAGTTGAGACAAGACAAGAGTATTATCTTCGAATGCAGCGACTATTCTTTCATTTTTTTAGTTGAGATCAGAGTATCTATCACCGAATACGAATTATTCACTCGCTAAATTAAAGACCAAGATGAGACATCTTACTACAACACAAATACGATAATACTATAATACTACTATATAATATTATATGTCGTCGTTGAAGTGGAGTTTTTCATTTTATCTTCTTTGTTCGCTCGTTCGTCCCTTTTCTCATTTCCCCAACTATTGAAACCAAACCCACGCCGTCTTTCACTCTCTCTCTCTCTCTCTCTAGAGAGGATATTTCTTTTACTTTCTCCATCTTCCGATTATTTATTTTTCAATTAATTGGATAATTCCTGCACTTCACTGCTTCTGGTAACTCCTTTTTTCTTTTTCTATTTATTTTTCATCTCTCTTATTATTTTAATTTAATTGTTTTTGTTGTATAGTACTGTAACTGCAATAGCTGATTATTAACTTCAATTAGGTTTTATAATTGACTTTTAGGTTTTTGATTTTCAATGTTTTTATGTTTATCAATTTAAATTTGAATACTTGGAATTATTTATAATTGACTTTATCGTTTTCTATTGTTTAGGGTTAGTTAGCAAGAACATTTTTAGTTTTCTGAATGCATTATGTGATTTCATTTGTATTTATAATTAGTAGTATTATGTCTGCTAATAAGTTTTTTCAATGATAAGTGCAGCGAACAATTTAGGAATCATGTCTAGGGTTTTGGCACAGTCGATAAATGTCCCTGGCCTGGTGGCGGGTCGAAGGAATGCAAACAATAACAAGGGATCTGTGAGATCAAGAAGGTCTGTTAGAATGATGTATGCCACAGGAGCCGCTGCACCAAGATTGTATGGTTTCTCTGGATTGCGTCCTTTGAACTCTTTGGATTCTATGTTCAGACCCGGACAAGATTTTCATTCCAAGGTGTTATCTCAAGTTTGTATTAATAGAGCAAGGGGTGTGAGTGGGAGAGGTAGCAGATGTGTAGTAAGAGCCATGTTTGAGCGTTTTACAGAGAAAGCAATCAAAGTTATTATGCTGGCTCAGGAGGAAGCAAGGCGGCTGGGACACAATTTTGTTGGAACAGAACAGATTTTGTTGGGTCTTATTGGTGAAGGCACTGGTATTGCTGCTAAGGTTCTAAAGTCTATGGGAATTAACCTTAAAGATGCACGTGTTGAAGTGGAAAAGATTATTGGAAGGGGTAGTGGTTTTGTCGCTGTTGAGATTCCGTTTACTCCGCGTGCCAAGAGAGTTTTGGAACTCTCATTAGAGGAAGCTCGCCAACTTGGTAAACAATACTAGCATACTTTTATCTGTCAATTCTCATATCTAATATATTACTAATTTGTATACAAAGAATGTGTCCATGACTTACTATTTGTATGAGCAGGTCACAATTATATTGGATCTGAGCACTTGCTTTTGGGTCTTCTTCGAGAGGGCGAGGGTGTGGCAGCACGTGTTCTTGAAAATCTGGGTGCCGATCCAACTAATATTCGAACCCAGGCTAGTATTATGTCCTCATTTATTACTTTTCACACATTTTTATTTTATAGGAGCATACTTTCATCTTAGATAATGTTTGTGTTAATTTTGTACTCCATTGGATGGGAACAGGTTATTCGCATGGTTGGTGAGGGTGCTGACAATGTTGGGGCAACAGTTGGCTCTGGAAGTAGTAACAACAAGATGCCAACTTTGGAGGAGTATGGCACCAATTTGACCAAGCTAGCAGAGGAGGTAACTTACTATTCCTATTTTTCTTCATTAGAGTTCGTAGATGATGTCTCGCTGTGTCTTGACGCTTACTAATTTTTGTGTTCTTCCCTCGTTCCTGAATATCACAATCCCAGGGAAAATTGGATCCTGTTGTGGGTAGGCAACCACAAATAGAACGTGTCACTCAAATTTTGGGTCGTCGTACAAAAAATAATCCTTGTCTTATTGGGGAACCCGGCGTGGGAAAGACAGCTATTGCTGAAGGTCTCGCTCAACGGATTGCAAATGGTGATGTCCCTGAAACCATAGAGGGAAAGAAGGTTGGTGTTTTGTTTTTATTTCTAGTCCATAAATCGGTGTTGGTTTGATTCAGGGGATTTGCTTGTTCATTTTCAACACTATGAACTTGATCTATTAATGTGATTCCAACATATTCATTTTCTGCTATGTTCACTTGTAAAATATTACATGTTGAGTGGGAAATAATGTTCTTGCGTCAAGAATCTCAAGCTGGTTAGACTAGTGAAGGAGCACTTTGCCTTGTTATATTCAGCAATTTGATTGTCTGATTTTTATTTTGCAGTTCTGTCTTGGTTCTGATTAAAATTCTTAGATATGGGATTATAGCATTCTACCAGGTGTCATGAATGACATTAACACCTTGATCTGCATGATGTAGGTTATAACTCTAGATATGGGTCTACTTGTAGCTGGAACTAAATACCGTGGAGAATTTGAGGAGAGATTGAAAAAACTAATGGAGGAAATCAAGCAAAGTGATGAAATAATACTTTTCATCGATGAAGTGCACACTCTAATTGGAGCAGGAGCAGCTGAAGGGGCAATTGATGCGGCAAACATATTGAAACCAGCTCTTGCTAGAGGTGAACTACAGGTAATATTTTTTTTGACATCTCAATGAACATATGCTTTCAGAAGGTTAATTATTAGTTTTTGAATACTTTTATCTGTATAAGATGTCTGTACACTGTACACATTTTCAACAGTTCGTTTTTCGTCAGTAGTGTAAAAAATATAAAATTCTAAATGATCACTTTAGATTGGCTATGAAATGTGAAGCCTGAAGACATAATTAAAATTCTTCTGCAGTGTATAGGAGCCACAACACTAGATGAATATAGGAAGCACATTGAAAAAGATCCAGCACTGGAGAGGCGATTTCAACCAGTTAAAGTGCCAGAACCAACTGTTAGTGAAACCATACAAATTCTGAAAGGGCTTAGAGAGCGCTATGAGATTCACCACAAGCTCCGTTATACCGATGATGCCCTAGTAGCTGCTGCAGAGTTGTCACATCAATATATCAGGTTTGTCATAATTTCTATTAATGCACATTCTCTGCTCATTTTCAATTTTAATTTATGCGGTGGAAGACATAATTGTTTTACGTTCTACTTCTGGTCTTATTACATTTTTACACAGGAGTTTTTTAACTTAGGTTAATCGTCTAGAATTTAGCATTATGCCTATGAATTACTATTTTGGAACTCTCTTATAATTTGAATATATGACTTCATATAATTCATATTCGTCTAGAATTTGAATATGAATGAATATCTTAAGTGTTTTCTATTTCACAAAATAATTATGACTTCTGCAGTGACCGATTTTTGCCTGACAAAGCTATAGATTTGATTGATGAAGCTGGTTCCCGAGTCCGACTTCAACACGCTCAGGTATTTATCTTCTACCATTACCTGAACCGGCAGTTCTTGTCTCGTCTATTGTTGTTCTAATTTTGCCAGATTTACGTACTTGCAGTTACCTGAAGAAGCAAGAGGTCTTGAAAAGGAGGTTAGGCAGATAATCAAGGAGAAAGATGAAGCTGTTCGTAACCAAGAATTTGAAAAGGTAATGCTTTAATTTTAGTTGTAACTAGTAAAGTTTTAACATTGTCCTGTATTTTTAGGATACTCAATCTCCTTTTTTCCTATGAGATTACATTGTATTTTTCTAAAAAGAAAAGTAAGCCAAGTAAGGCTATGAGATTACTGCAGTCGCTAGTTTTTGGTTTGAAAACATTGTTGTGGTTTGTTTTTTTCAATCATATCTCCAAATTCTTTTACTTTTTGGCTAATAATTAGCTGGATGATGATATCTTAATTTCTGAATAGGTTTCTTCAATCACATCTCTAAATTCTTTTACTTTTTGGCTAATAATTAGCTGGCTGATGATAACTTAATTTTTGAATAGGCTGGAGAGTTACGGGATAAAGAAATGGATCTTAAGACCCAGATATCAGCACTTATAGAAAAAAACAAGGAGATGAGCAAGGCAGAGAGTGAGGCAGGAGATGTAGGTGCACTTGTGACTGAAGTTGACATACAGCATATTGTCGCTGCTTGGACTGGTATCCCTGTTGACAAAGTCTCGGTTGATGAATCTGACCGCCTCCTCAAGATGGAAGAGACCTTACACAAACGCATTATTGGTCAGCATGAAGCAGTAGAAGCCATTAGTAGGGCTATCCGTAGAGCACGTGTTGGACTTAAGAACCCTAACCGGCCAATAGCCAGCTTTATCTTTTCTGGTCCCACTGGTGTGGGGAAGTCTGAGTTGGCCAAAACATTGGCCTCATACTACTTTGGATCTGAAGAAGCCATGATTCGGCTTGATATGAGTGAATTTATGGAAAGACACACAGTCTCGAAACTCATTGGTTCACCTCCTGGATATGTTGGTTATACCGAGGGTGGTCAGCTGACTGAGGCAGTTCGGCGTCGTCCCTACACTGTTGTACTCTTTGATGAGATTGAGAAAGCCCACCCTGATGTCTTCAACATGATGCTTCAAATCCTTGAAGATGGGAGGCTAACAGATAGTAAAGGAAGAACTGTGGACTTCAAGAACACACTTCTTATAATGACATCAAATGTTGGAAGCAGTGTGATTGAGAAAGGAGGCCGTCGCATAGGATTTGATCTTGACTATGACGAGAAGGACAGCAGTTATAACCGAATCAAGAGCTTAGTGACCGAGGAGCTGAAGCAATACTTTAGGCCAGAATTCTTGAATAGGCTGGATGAAATGATTGTTTTCAGGCAACTTACAAAACTTGAGGTTAAGGAGATAGCTGATATAATGCTGAAGGAGGTGTTTGAGAGACTTAAAGTCAAAGAGATTGAGCTCTCAGTAACAGAGAGATTCAAGGAGAGAGTGGTCGATGAAGGTTATAATCCTAGTTATGGAGCCAGGCCTCTAAGAAGAGCCATAATGCGACTTTTGGAGGACAGCATGGCTGAGAAGATGCTTTCTAGAGAGATTAAAGAGGGTGACTCTGTTATAGTGGATGCTGATTCTGATGGAAATGTGATTGTGCTCAACGGTAGCAGCGGTGCTCCAGATTCATTGCCGGAGGCTCTTTCAGTGTAGCCTTAGCCAAGTTATGTACTTGCTTAAGTGTCATAGTCTGTTTAGTTGTCAATGGATATAAAGCTTTAAATTAAATTGACTATTGGCATTCCAATGCATGTTTGCCCATAGCCAACAAAGCAAAGAAGAAAATGGTGGGCACCTACCTTGGATAAGTTGCATAATTCAAGTATTCAACAATTTCAATTTTTAATGAATGCCCAACATTTCAAAGTGTTTTTAGTGCTAGGTGTTTGTTAGTCTTACATTTATGTGTTGCCTAAGGTAGTCTGTAAACATGTAAACATATGGTTGCTTCCCTTTTGCATAAGGGAGATATCTTGTTTATCTTTTTCAATATCTATTTTTTTTCTCAGTATTTTCTGGTTTATAGTGTTTGCTATTTCTTGTTTTTGCTCTATGACTATGTCCTCAAGATGTTTCCAATATTGGAAAATTTTCTCAATCTTAAAATGAAACTCTTAGAAACATAATGTTATTTTCTTGATTTTAAGTTTATTATGAAACAAATCCTGATACAAAGTCAGTTGTCCTCAAGTGTATTGGGTGTGGCATGAAAAACCTTTCGTAATGACAGTGTAGTGTAGTGAATTGAGTTTGTTTTAAAATTCTTTTATGATTTTCTCTCCTTATTCTCTCTGCCTTTTCAATTTTCATCTGCATATTTTGTTTTGTTTTAAACTTGATTTGAATAAGGAATTTCTCTAACCGGAAAGGAAGGCTTAACTTCCATTTTAGCAAATTATAAATTACTCCCTTTGTCCGGAATTATAAGTGAAAAAATACCCTTATTAAGAATACTCAAACATAAGAGTTTAATACTCAAACATAAGAGTTTGAGGTATGATTTTGTTGAATTTTTTTGAAATAAATTGTATACTTGCATAGGAATAGGCATGACAACGACACACAGACCCGTTTGCGCCCACCCGCCTCCGCCCGTTTGACCCGGATTAACTTCTATTTTTTTATTTTTTTCAAATGAAATAGAGAAGTATAAAATTGAATTTAGCCATATTTCTCCTTAAAAGTATTAGAGAAATGAAGTAAAGAAATAAAAAATAAAGATAAGTAGAGTTAAACACAATTTTTTTTCTTTAATATTTTTAAGGAGAAGAAAAAAAGTAGAAAATAAGCCGGGCCAAACGGGCACTTAGTGTCCGTTTGACCCGACTTTATTTTAGCTTTACTTCTCGTTTAAGTCGTAAATAGGGATAAACACATAATTTATGAAGCTTTTATTAAAAAAATTGGCTTAATACTAATGAAAAAAAAATATAGAGATTTGTTTCAAAAAAAAAAAAACTATGTAGAAAGAAGATAAGTACAAAGTATAAACTATATCAAAATATTTTAGTTTAAAATACATAAAAAAATAAGTACTTTTAAATATTTAAAGCAGGTTTTACTCTTAAAAAAGTTCGGCCAAACAAAACTTTAAATTTGACAAAGTCTAACTCGGTATGGTCTATTCCCACTTTGATAAATAACTTCAAATAGAGTTTAGAATCGAGTTATATACTTTCTTTCTCGTTTTGTTTCTTGTTTGGCACACAAGGTTTTTGATTTTCAATGTTTTTATGTTTTCTATTATTATTATTAGTATCGAGTTGATCTTAATTGTTAAATTAACACTTTGATTTAAGTTGAATACTTAGATATATCATTGAGTTTATGGTTTTCTATTGCTTGCTGATTCATTATTTAAAGAAGTAAGAATGTGTTTGTTTATTCCTCTAGTAATGGAGTAATGTTTATGTAGTTTCATGCATGTGTATGCATGTGTATTTATGTCTGCTAATGTTTTTTAATTGATAAATAAAATGCAGTGAACAATTTAGGAATCATGTATAAGGTTTTGGAACAGTCGATTAATGTCCCCGGCCTAGTGGCTGGTCGAAGGAATGCCAATAACAACAATGGATCAGCAAAATCAAGAAGTTCTGTTACAGTTACAATGATGTATGCCAAAGGAACCGTTGCATCGAGACTGTCTGGTTTCTCCGGATTACGAACTTCATACTCTTTGGATTCCATGTTGAGACCCGTACAAGATTTTCATTCCAAGGTGTTCTCTCAAATTGGTACTAATAGAGTGAGGGGTGGGAGAGGCAGCAGATGTGTAACAAAAGCCATGTTTGAGCGTTTTACTGAGAAAGCAATCAAAGTTATTATGCTGGCTCAGGAGGAAGCAAGGCGGCAGGGACACAATTTAGTCGGAACAGAACATATTCTGTTGGGTCTTATTGGTGAAGGCACTGGTATTGCTGCTAAGGTTCTAAAGTCTATGGGAATTAACCTTAAAGATGCACGTGTTGAAGTGGAAAAGATAGTTGGAATGGGTAGTGATTTTGTCGCTGTTGAGATTCCGCTTAATCTGCGTGCCAAGACAGTTTTGGAACTCTCATTGGAGGAAGCTCGCCAACTTGGTAAACAATAGCATACTTTCATCTGTCGATTTTCATATCTATTATATTACTTTGTATAGAAAGAATGTGTCCATGACTTACTATTTGTATGAACAGGTGATACTTATATTGGAACTGAGCACTTGCTTTTGGGTCTTCTTCTAGATGGTGAGAGTGTGGCAGGATATAGTTCCCGAGTCCGACTTCATGCACAGGTATTGTTCTTCTACCATAGCAGTTCTTGTCGCGTCTATTGTTGATCTAATTGTGCCAGATTTACATACTTGCAGTTACTTGAAAAAGCAAAAGGTCTTGAAAAGGAGGTTAGACACATAACCAAGGAGACAGAAGAAGCTGTTTGTTACCGAGAATTTGAAAAGGTAATGCTTTAGTTTTAGATTTAATTTGTAAAGTTTTAACATTACTCAACCTCCTTTTTTTCTACGAGATTACATCATATTTTTCTAAACCGAAAGTAACCCAAGTACGGCTATTTTATCTTTCCTAACGTTCTATAACGACTTCGGTCTCTAGTTTTGGTTTGTAGACATTGTAGTGGTTTGTTCCTTCAATCATATCTCCAACTTCTTTTACTTTTTGTCTAATAATTTGCTGGCTGATGATATCTTAATCTCTGAATAGGCTGGAGAGCTATGGGATGAAGAAATGGATCTTAGTACCCAAATATCAGCACTTATAGAAAAAATCAAGGAGATGAGCAAGGTATTGTTCTTCTACCATTCCCTGAACCGGAAATTCTTGTCTGGTCTATTGTTGATCTAATTGTGCCCGATTTATATTGCAGTTACTTGAAGAAGCAAGAATTCTCGAAAAGGAGGTTAGACATATAATCAAGGAGAAAGATGAAGCTGTTCTTAACCAAGAATTTGAAAAGGTAATGCTTTAGTTTTAGATTTAACTAGTAAAGTTTTAACATTACTCAACATTTTTAGGATACTCAAGTACTCAACCTCCTTTATCTTTCCTAACGTTCTATAGCGACTTCGGTCTCTAGTTTTGGTTTGTAGACATTGTAGTGGTTTGTTCCTTCAATCATATCTCCAAATTCTTTTACTTTTGGCTAATAATTTGCTGGCTGATGATATCTTAATCTCTGAATAGGTTGGAGAGCTGCGGGATAAAGAAATGGTTCTTAAGAGACTGATATCAGCACTTATAGACCTTACACAAAATTGGTCAACATGAAGCAGTAGAAGCCATTAGCAGGGCTATCCGTAGAGCACGGCGAGACCGCGAAATCACGAAGAAAAAACCAAAAGCTTTTGTTGTCTTCTGTGTTTCAGATATGTGTATCATCTGAATCCATAGTTGGTTTGTTCTCTTATAAAAATCTCAAGTTACAGAAACTTGATCAAGACCAACCCAGTTATAATGCTACAGATGAGCATCAAATTGTAACGTTGGAAAGCCTTCAATACTAGTAAATAGGATTGGAAAACCTTCAATATTATTACCTCCGATCTTTAATATAAAAAAAACATTTGTTTTTTAAATTTATTGAATTTTAAATGTATCTAACCTATAATATATATAATATAGACTAGATAATGAATTAAAAAACAATTTTTTTCTTTTAGTATTATGTACCAATTAAAGTTGAACGAAACAAAGATGAACTTAAGTCAACTATCATACTCCCTCCGTCCCAAAATAAGTGTCTTGTTTGTCAAAATTGTTTGTCCCAAAATAAGTGTTCTATACTATTTATAACATTGATTTATCTCTTAAAGCAATTATTACGTGAGTGAAAAAGTACACTCAAATATCTATTTTGAGTATTCCAATATCTACTACCAATAAAAAGAGAGGATATTTTAGTAAAAGTGATATTCTCTACTACCTCCATACCAAAATATATGTCGTTTTGATTTTGACCATATCACACAAATTAAGAAATGTAATCATTGTTGTATGGAAAAGATAAATTATGGGTTAGTTTACAAAATTATTCTTCATTAATGACGTGTGAAAGATAAAATATAGAATCGAAAGAAGAAAGAGAAATAATTAATTAAATGTATAAGAGAAAAAAGAGTATTAAATATTTAATTGGTAATGTAAAACGACATATATTGCGATACAATTTTTTTTCTTCTCAAAACGACATATATTTTAATACAGAGAGAGTATCTTTTATTTAAACAATTTTTTTAAAGTGTGTGATTTGATCGACCGTAATAAGTAATTATTTTGGAAGGAGGAAGAAGTACATTTACTGACACGTGAAAGTATCTATTGACTCTATCTAAACGGCGAACTTCATCTTGTCTAATGAGTTTGAGAACTACGAAGTACGAACTTCATCTTGTTTTGTCTACAAAACAAAAAGGTCTTCTAACGTATAGAAGAAAAAAAATGAGAAGTGTCACGGCTCCACGATAATCCTGAAGTTGAGATACATGAACTACGCGGTGGATTCGTGATGAAAGTCGTAGATCTGGTACATATGTTTCTAATACGAAGGATGTAGATCCGGTTACCTTTCCGCAGGACGGTTGTAAACCAGGTGAAAACTGATGCGGCGGAGGACAGTATACGAGCCAAAATACCTCCTCTTGAGAGCTTACGAGACTGTATGTATGGCTGTAAGCGATGTAAAATCAGATGATCACTTGGTTCAAAGGTACAGTTCCTTCGTTTCGTTTGCTCGATCTTCCATTTTCTGTCCACTCCTTTTTTATGTTTTCCTTCTGTGTAGTAATTATATTTTTTTCTCTATGCTGTTTGATAAGTGTCAGATTTGCCTACGTAGACAGCCGTGATATCTTAGTGACTATACAAAGCTTGAAAGGAGACAGACACCTCGATAACAACAGAGTTATGACAAAACTCAGCCAGGTAGAAAGAAACTTGTACCATTTACTTGATGCATCCAGAGTTATGACAAAACTCTTTTGATATGTGAATATGGTGAATTTTAAACACTTGCTTTAAAAACATCTAAGCTTTCCTTGAAACTTTTATCCCTAGTCTTCTTTGACCCACTAAGAATCTTTAACCCTATTTAATTAAATTGGCATTCTTAACATTATTCATGATTCCTACCGTGCCACATAGAATTAGGCAACCATTAAGAATTTTAGACAAATTTTGCTACATCCACAAATTCTTAAGACAATTGAGATTAAGACAATTAAGATTTTTATGGAATGTAAATAAGTCTGGTGGTATTCAATTAAGACAATTGAGATTTTTTTTTGCAGTGCAACGAAATCTGTTGGTATTCAATTGAGATTTCTCACTACTTTTAAATTGTCTATTGGTATTCAAAAGTTTTGATGGATTTATTTGTATAATGGATCTTGAAAGACTTGTTAGTTCAAAATTAACATAAAACTATCATCCAATAGTCTCACTCAAACTCTTGAGACTTTTTATAATCTTCCATGTCTTTCTTCTTTTCTTCAGCCGTCGAGCAGAATACAACTTTATACTTCTTGTTTTGCTTCTTTTCGATCAAAATTTGCCTATTTTCTATATGCATGCTAGTTTTGATATATTTTTCATGCCACATTATCCTTTTACGCAATTGCAATCAATTTTACCTATATATATATTCACGTAAATCGATAAAGAAAAGGTATTGTATGTGTTCTTCAAAAAGGTACTGTGTATAGTGTATACAGTACATACCTAAATATGGAGATCGATTTTACCTTTTTCTTTTATATTGATTCATTGAATTTTTTTTATATATGATTGTTTCTGTTTTTATTCCACTGTTTCTTCAACTTGTTTTTTTTACAACCTTTATTATTATTAATAATAACAATTTTTTTGTTGTTATTATAATAGTTACTATTTTCTAATGTTAAAATGTTAATTATTAAATTAAATTTTGGTTTGTTTTTTCTTCGTAAAGAATCTGGTTCTGATGGATTTTCATTGGAACCTAGTAAAGAATAATTTCAAATCTTAAAAATCTATGAAGTCTTTTGAAATTTTAAAAGTCTGTAATACAAATCCATCAAAATTCAAATTAGAAGATTAGGATTGTAAAAAAGTCTTCAAAGTCAATACTATCCCACCAAATCCTTTAAAATCTTTAAGATTTTTTTTTTTTTTTATCAAAATAGTCTCTCAAAATCCCAATCCTATACAAATAAATGTGGTTTGTGTCCTTTTAATAATGTGTCCTCGCCTCTAATTCGACCTCAAAATATATGCGCCTCTTGCTGATGCTCCGTTAAATGTGGCACCTCTACCAGTGACGTAGATGATTCCCTTACGGAAATTAGAAAAAGGTAGAATTTTTATTTCAATTTAATTTGTTGTGAATTTTTTTGAATCATAATAGTGTATTAGGATATATAGAATCTTTATGTGAGTTCTTAATAAAACCATTGATTTTGGTGGTAAGTGAGTACCCTTTCAAAGTAAATTCATTTCACTACATACATGTTCACGCATCAGTGATTTTCATTTCATCTTTTTCAATTCGTGTGGCGGCGATTTTCTATAGCTTATCGTAAGGAATTGCTTCCAACTTTGCCTTGAGATTGGTTGTGGCTGCACCAGCCACTGCTGCCACCCTCTCATCCATTTACTTGGTCAGTATTTTTTTAATATTAGCTTTCCTTCTTCAATCCTTCAAAATTCCCATTTGCTTGATCCCATATTGATTTGGTGGCGATCACTGCTGCTATACAATGTCAGGCGAAGCTTTTAATTATGAAACTAAAAAAAACTTAGGTATGTTGAATCTAACTTACGGAAGTTTTATGTCCCTCTCTAACTAAAAACCTTTGCATTAAAATTAGTTCTTCACTCTCCTTTTGATGTTGAACTTATGTTATTAGGTTTGTTAACTAAAAACCTTTGCATTGAAATTATTTCTTAATGATATATGTTTGTTATAGGTTAGCAGATATAAGAACAAACATGTATTTGTCTCACCTTTTCCTATGCTTTTTTCAACTTCAATTCATCTTCAATTTTTTTGATACAATTCATCTACTTAATTATTCCATCTCTCTTTCTTTTCTTCATTTTTAGGCCATATTATTTGACGGATTATACCTTATTACTGTGATGGCATGCTGATTTCTTGCAGTGGCTCACGGTTGCAGTGACGATGTATGTTTCAATGGTATTCTTATACTTTTTTAGTTTTCACCCACAAATCTAACTAATTGTTTTTGGTTCTTTTTTAAGTTAGCTATCATTATACAAGTTTCTTTTGTAAACTTAATAAAGTTATCTATTTTTCTTTTGCTATTTGAAGTTGACTGTCTATGTTTGTGTTTTAGTAATATAAACTCAAAATTAGAAATATATTTTTTATTTTTTCTTCTCTGTTAGAGTCAGTAATGGGCCATGAATTGATTATAGTTTAACAATCTACAACTTTTCTTCTCATTGATTTCTTTTGGTTGTATAGTATGATTCTTATATGCCAGTCCTCCGTTAAACATGCAGGTAATGGTTGTGATATTATATTTGGAGCTAAAGCCTTCTTCAAAAGTGATACACGGAATACTGGATATAGCTTACTATCTGTTGGCAGTTTAATCTTATAAGCTATTGCACCAATTTTCTGCTCAATTTCATAAGGGTCATAAAATCTTGGACTAAGCTTCTCATTAATCTTTTTACCCAAATTTTTCATCTTATATGGATGTATTTTCAAATACACATATCTCCCACGTGATACTCCACCTCTCTTCTATGTTTGTTTGCTTGAGCTCATAACATCTTGAGCTCTCAACAAATTGTCTTGCATTTCCTTTAACATATCATTCCTTTCAGCAGTCCTGCATAATCTCCAGGATCCTTGAATTTGTTTGTTTCACCCCTTTCTCTTCAACCTATATCAAGGTTGTTACGAGCAGGCTTAAAATAACCATTTCTCTCCCTAGTTGCAGTAGATACTGCTAAACTTACAGAGCCAGAAGTTGATGCCATTGTGCTATGATAGAAAATACGAAGGAGTTGAGGAACAGAGCATTCAGAAACAGAGCACATAAAAACAGAGAGAGAGTCTATATGGATTAAGGAATCACCCCTTCAACTTCTAGTTTAAGCTGCAGAACTCAACTAAACAAAACAGACCAAACACAAAGTTAATGAAAATACTAGTACAAAAAATCAGTACTGTTTTTGTTCCTCACTTTCTGTGTATTCATGTGTTGTGGGGTACCACACTTTCTGTTTCACTTTCAAGCTTGATGCATGCATACATATCATTACATACATAGGAATTCCAAGTCCATCGCATTTTTGAAACCATCAATAGCCTTACGGAATCCAGCATGCTTCTTTTTAATTTTTTTTGAGTTTATTACAGCCACCGATGGGTTATCAGAATGAACCGTAATCTTTAATTTTATCTCTGAGTTTATGGATGCCAATTCTTGGGATACTGATTTTTCGACAGCGGGTGACCATTGGAAAGCCAATGCCCATTGGTAAGCAAATGACCATTTTAATCCTTCATGAATCGCTTTATACTCAAATCTTCGGCTATTCCCTACATCATTTTTGAAGCATTGATAGATGCAGAAAATAACTTTGCCGTTAGAACCCCTTAATAAGCCACCTATGGCACCTTTAGCTTGCAGTTTATCCTTCTCCTCTTGACTCAAATCATGGTACAAATCATTAGGAGAATTATTTGTACCATGATTTGAGTCAAGATGAGAAGGATAAACTGCAAGCTGAAGGTGCCATAGGTGGCTTATTAAGGGGTTCTAACGGCAAAGTTATTTTCTGCTTCTATCAATGCTTCAAAATGGATGTAGGGAATAGCCGAAGATTTGAGTATAAAGCGATTCATGAAGGATTAAAATGGTCATTTGCTTACCAATGGGCATTGGCTTTCCAATGGTCACCAGCTGTCGAAGAATCAGTATCCAAGAATTGGCATCCATAAACTCAGAGATAAAATTAAAGATTACGGTTCATTCTGATAACCCATCGGTGGCTGTAATAAACTCAAAAAAAATTAAAAAGAAGCATGCTGGATTCCATAAGGCTATTGATGGTTTCAAAAATGCAATGGACTTGGAATTCATTCAGGTATATCGAACTGCAAGTTATCCTGCTGATGAGTTATGCAAAATTGCATATGCAGAGAAAAATGAGGATGTGGTGGTTCTCTTCAATGCTATCCATACTCTTTAGAAAGGAGCATTTCTCTAATGCCCATTCTGAGTGCCACGTGGCTTCTTCCCAGCATTGTAAGAATTGGAATTGCAACATTTTCATTTGGGTTAATTTGGTGTAATTTCATTTGGGTTCATTCCGTTTCATTTGGGATGAATTTGGTTTTTGTTATCCAAAAGGAGCGGAGGTGTTTTGTTTTATTCTTGATTTGTTTTGTAGTTGGTCAGTTCCATATCCCGTCCATTTATGCTTTTCAGGCTTTTGCTTTTCCAGGAGACGACTTTTTTGCTTGTGTGCAGAACTTTTATTTATGTCAACATTTAATGCTTCGTAACTTATCTGTGTGTGAGTAACTTTTCTTCTATAAAACCGGGCATGAATTCTTCGTTCATTACACCAGATCTTGATCCCGCTTGCTGTGCTTGATTTAGTTGCCTATAATTTTCGTGTGATTGCTTTTATGGAGGCTGCTTTTGACATGGTTGGTTCTGTTAGTCTTGGTAGAGAATCGTGGCGTTTGAAGGTTAGGGTTCTTCGTTTATGGAGTGTTTTCTCTTTTGTCAATCCGGAGCAGGTGAACTCGCTTGAAATGGTGCTCATTGATGAAAAGGTGTGTTGATTTTGCTATTAATCTATTATTAAGATGATATGATGTATTTATATCATGATTTCAATTTTGATTCTCTTTTCATTTTTCAGTATTGAAATTAGGGTTAATTTAATTAATTTCTGTGTTTGAATTGATTCAGAATATTTGAAAAAGGGTTGTCGTTCACGAAGTAGTTCTGTCACTGGCTTGAAAAAAAAATGTTCTGCAATTTTTATTCTCTTAACTTTATGTTCATGGAAAAAAAAGAGATTTTTCTAACTTTTCTTAAAATTTCCAAGCTTACTTATCTTCTGGGTTTTGATCTATGAAGAGATTCATTTAATTTAATATGCATCTTAGTTATATTTGAATTTTTGTGAACAGAATTATAACAAAAGTGCAAAAAAAGTTGATGTTTTTTTATAGATTTAATGGGAGAAGCTTGTGAATTTAGAAGTTGGGATGAATTGATTCCTGATGCATTAGGTGTAATCTTCACAAATCTTTCTCTACAAGAGAGAGTGACAGTGATTCGAAGGGTATGTAAATCATGGGCTAAAGCAGTGTCTGGACCTAATTGTTGGCAAGAGATAGACATTGAAGAATGGAGCAACTATTGCCAACCAGACAAACTTGATCAGATGCTTCATATGCTTATTAGTAGAAGTTGTGGATCTCTCGGAAAGCCTTGTGTTTCTGGTCTTCAAACTGAGAACATTTTCACTTTCATTGCTGAAAAGTAAGCACATCTAACCCCGTAGTCTTACTTATTTTATAGGAAGTACTGTGGATGAAATGAATGAATACTTTCATAGTTCTTTTTTGTTTTCACGGATCGGTTACTAGGGGAGGTATTGTTACTAATTTGCTAATTGAAGATGTATTGTTACTAATTTGCTAACTTTAAGGTATTGTTTTCAAGGTTTGTTTTCACTCTATTTTTATTTGGTAAATTTTGATTGCTAATTATGACTTGCACAATTCTTGTGAGTTTTGTTGCTTGGTTTATATCCCTTCTGCCTTTAGTTTTGTACTTCCATGTTGTTGTAAGTTTTAATGGTAGACTTTTTTTTCTTTCCAAAATAGGCATTTGCTAAGTGTGGTTCTGATTATGATGGTGGAGTGGTGTGGGGGAAGAATTTGTGGAAAATACTCAGGTTGATGATTTTTGGCTGATATTATTGTGACACCCCTTTAATTGGTTTTCACTATGTTAGTTATTGTAAATTAACGGATCAAATAATCATAACAAATATTTTATTATTTAGGGTAATACCATTCACGTGGTTCGTGAAGGTGATATTTGAGCAAAGAGATAATTTTTTATCTGCCAAGAGAAACTTATCTGCTGCCTTCTCTGAATGTGGTGATGCTGAGGGTATAGCAACCGGTGCAAATATAGGAAAATTTCCAAGGGATGAATTGTTTGTGTTGGCTTGGGTTGGAGTTTGTTTATCAAGTACTTCAAATAATGACCAGTTTGTATTTCTTGCTAGAAGCCTAGAATAAGTGTTTAATGTGTAAACTATCCCGTTGTATTTGTTGTTTCTTTTGTAATTTTAATTGTCTATAGAACATATAGTATGTTTGGTACACTAAAAGTACTTATATTTATGAATTAAGGTCATTTTCACTATTAATTTTTGAGAAATTGATAAATTGAAATATTGAAAATTGATATTCTCATTTTTAATACAGATTAGTTGGTTTTTATCATTTGATCTAAATTAATAGAGACTCATAATTAACCATTGACAAGGATAATAGAGACTCATAATTAATGATTAATGTGCAATTTGATATGAAGGACATTTATGTTTAATGATTTCCGAATTTGATTAGTTAATTCATTGAGTCTTAAATTGGTGACCTAAATTACATATATATTGTGTTTGGCCTAATTTTGATGGTACAAAATGGAGCTACTTAAAAAGAGTGGTGTGAATAATATTATATTCAAAATAACACTAATGTATATGATAATTGATAATTGATTTATGCTTCAAAAAAAATGATAATTGATTTAAATTTAATTGTATGATACGTCGTATAATTGTGCAGGACTAAACTATCTAACAACAACGAAAAAACTTAACAGACCCGTGCGATTTGCACGGGCTGGACACTAGTACCAGACAATGCAGATCTCAGAAATGCTATGAAGAAAGATTTAAAGTAATAGAATCTGTGATTAACTGAAAAAAGTGTTGAAAACAGTGATTGTGTACTTGAACAGTGATTGTTTACCAACTAGTGGTACACAATCATATGATGTTAAGAAAAGTGGATGTGTACTTGAACACTGATTGTGATTAACTGAAAAAAGTGTTAAGAAAACATGTTCTTTGTATGACAATATTATATGATGTTTTCTTTGTATGAGATTTTTTTTTATTAAGAGGGTTGCTTTTTTTAAATTGTTATATTAGATAAATGATAGTTTCCCATACCAAAAAAAAATGGATGATGCTTTTGTAGTATATAGTAATTTTAAAAGTAATATTAATTAGATATCAAAAGAAATAATATTAATTTGAACCGAACGTTTATGTTATGTTTTTTTTACTCCCTTTATTAGATTCGAGATGTGAGAATCCCAATATAAAGTTGTTTTTTACCCCTTTATAAGCCTTTTGTCATAGAATAAACACTTAAAGGACAAATTAAATTTGGCTTGAACTCTAATTTATTAAAGAAGATGAGACAGTGTGAAAATAAAAAAATTAAGACAAAACATGAATGAAACAAAAGAAAAACATAGAAAAGGTGCTTAAGATATTGGAGTTATTTGGGGTTGAAGATAAGATCATGATGAGTAAACAATATGCTATATATATATATATATATATATATATATATATATATATATATATATATATATATATATATAGCATATTGTACAAATCTTTTAAATGATAATAAACAAATATTTTAACCTCTAAACTATATATATCTTCTAATTTAATCTTTAAATTTAATAAATTCATCAATTTAATCTTCCACACAACTGTGAAATCTGGGTTCGAATTCGGATCACCACATTTGATTTATTAATTTTGACATTTTATCAGTTGAGCTAGGACATTTAGAACTAGAACAACTAGCTCCATCATAATCTTCATCTTCAAATTGCATATTAAAATCAACTTCATTTTTTTTTCCCTGATAATTCTTCAACCTTTCTACTTTCTTGCATCACATGCAACCTCAGTTCCCCACTACTATTTTTTCCACCATAGTTTGAATTAGCTATCAAACCCTTACCTTCATGCCAATTCTTATGTCCACAAGATCTACAATCTTCATCAACAATACTTGAAAAAGACTTGAAAAGTGTTTTGCTTAAACAAGACTTGAAAAAGATGAAAGTGATGAACATATTGATGTTTGCAATGATTTTGCTTTCAAAACAGAATTTGTAGTAGTTTTCGTAATTGATGATGATACCTTTGATGTTTTGGTATTTCCACTAGAAGTGAAATAAAAAAGCTAGCACCAGATGAAATGGGTTGCTTTGATTTCTTCATATCACCATACAAAATTCTTAAAGCTTTGGACTTCCTAAGGTAGTATGTAAACTATTTTAACTTAAACCTTAGATAGATTTTATATCGCAATGGCGGATGATCTCTTACCATTGCAATTCGATCTTAGAAAGCTTAGTAATAAGTTGAATTAACTTGTAAATATATCATGAACATTTTCTATAAATTATACAGTATTAAATAGTCTTAATGGTATTGATGTTAGTAAATACCACTTCCAATGAATTGAGACGAGTAAAATTTCTCTGTAATTCCACTTCCAATGAGCATATAAACAAAATGGGCAGCCGTGTCGTAGGACCTACTTTCAAAACTATGTTTTACTTACAATTCACAGAAGAAAAACAAGGAAAAGACAATAAAAGTCACACATTCTGAGCCTTTTGGCTTCTGCACAACAATTTATAATTTGCTACCATTTGGAGAAGTCATTTGTGTGGGGCTAGCACTCCCACTGCGGCTAATCTTCAAAGCTGTTAATGCCTTTTGAATCTCCATTGACATGGCACTATCTACACTACCTGATGATAGCTTTCTATGTGATTTCTGCAGGTGTAGCTTAAGTGAACTACTGCTTAAGCCAGCATTTTTTCCACAGATGGGACAAACTTTCATGGTTGGTTTCCTCTGATGCCACTCCATTGAAACTTTCCCATGCAGTTTCTGATCCAATACTTGTAAGATCTTTGCAAAACCTTCGTTTGGCTGTGCTCTACGGTGAACTCGTTTCAGTTTGTGCCATGCTTTCGATAAAGTGTACTTCCTGCACAGCGAAAACTTTCAGTTCATAACTTCCCTAACAGTAATACTCTTAAGGACATATTTAGATAAACAACTTAATTAAACACTTATCATAGACATGTTTATGCATAAGATAAAATAAAGTCAAATGGTTTTCATAAGCTATCTTGAACATGCCATAAGTTGTTTTTCATAAGCTCTTTCAAACAGCCTCACAAGTATTGAAATAGGCCCTAAATATCTAGCACAAATTTATGGTTGCTGACATCATCCATGAAAGATTTGATCACTGCTCAAATAGTTTGTTCAAAAAATATATGTTCAAAAAATTCGGTGGTAATATGTATATATTAAGATTAATTATTTAATCACATAGCAAATTCGCAATATAATATTGAATCGGTTCGGAACACGTATAATGTTTTATAATTTTAATTTTCACTTACTTCCTGAGCATTAGGTAAGCAAGGACCAATGTAACACTTCTGCTTTTCCCTTCAAAGCAATGGACTAAAATTTTCTGACCATTTTGTTCAACAGAATCTATAAAATCACACGCTTCTTCAAATATGGTGGTGATGTTAAAATCTTCACTGTCACACACCTGTTCCAATGGGATAGTAAATAAAACCAACATGAATACATTCATGAAATAACCTAATATTAAATGTAAATTTATAATAGAAAGTAATATTGTAGACAAGTGACCGTGACTTACCGAGAAATTTTTGTATTCAAACAGATCAGGAAATTGAGTTTCGGATTGTCCAATTTCATTAGTGCACAAACACAAAATATGTGTGATTCCTAAGTATTGCATAGTGTATACAGATCTTGCAGCCAGTGCGCCACCGATGAATAGACAGCTTGTAACAGCAGATGGTTTCTCTGTATTTGCAGCATCAGATATCAAACCAATTCTCTCAAGAATATGTTCAAGTCTGACCTGAAGGTTTAAAGGATAATGCATCAAACACAGGAATCCCTCATAAGTGGAAAGAGTCTAATATATTTCAATTTTGAATATGCTGAAGTGAAGATAACCTTCAGTTCATATGCATCAACGACACTGTTATTTTCACTGCCCTCGAAAAATCCTGTGTTGAAATTGTTCTCCTGGCATAGCTTGACGGCATCATTTTTAAGCATTTCATTCCACTGTTCCAATTCTTTACTAGATTCAGCATCAACCTGAAAACCATGATAAAATATAAAACGCGTGTGAAATGCTTTAATTTTCATCTTTTCCAATCAGCACACAGGACTGCATATGATATTTGCACATGCAAAACAAAAGTTAATAGAATTGCTGGTTAATATTTAATTTGAGAACATAAGGATTGTTGTCATTAGTCAATTTTGTGCATAGACATGCAATAAAGTTGTCTTCTTTTTACATATTAGAGCAATATGCTATAGACTGATTATGATATCCAAAAACTGAAATGGAAAAGATTCACCAAATCAGCAATTTATAGTACACCTCAGCATCACAACCATGTGACTAGTAAACAAAGTCATGTTATACTACCAAGTACCAACCTTGGCAAATTTATTAAAGTCACGGAGCTTGGCTGTCAAACGAAGATTACGCTGCAGCTCCCCATTTCCTTTACAATACTTTCCGTGCCAACTCTCTCTTGACGCTGAAGCCGAGTCACTACAATCTCTATTACATGAAGACAATGATCTTGAAGTAGTTCTTTGTGATTCAGAATCGGTAAAATCTTGATTGTTATCATTAGAATGCCTCTCTTTACTTGTTGGAGAGGAACAAGTACCACCACCAGCAAGTGAAGGTGAGTCAGGAACCAATAAGTCCTCTTTATCAGATTCCCCTGAAGACATTTTGCTTATAATGTTCATAAAGGATCGCAACAAAGTATCAAGTCTTTGGTGAAGGGTGAGTAGGAATATATGGAATCCCTGTAGATCCCTAAGAGCAGCTCGGAAGCCAGCACGAAATGCATGAACTACTGATGTCATGTCACTTGCATGTATATCAGTTGTATCCATGTCATCTGGTAGAGGACATCCTAATTTCCCTCCAGTTATATCGTTTAATAGGTTTGATGCATACTCGGAACTATTGATTAGCAACTCAACCAACTTAGGATAATTAACTTGATCATTTGCACGTTTTCCAGCAGGGGGTCGCCGAGGAACACCAGAATCGATGACTACAATGTTAAGGTCAGAAGACATTGATTCTCCTGATGTTTGACTTATAAGGCACATGTCAATGGATCTCGGTGAATCTAGGATCTCTGAAAGATCAGAGGCTTGCGATATCAAGCCAGTATTATGGGAATTCAATTTGCTATCTACTGAACTTGACCTTCTTTCTTTTTGAAGTGCCCTAATCACCTTCGGTCTATATTGATTAATTGCAGAGTCCAAAGCGGCTTCTAGTGTATTTGTATTTCCAAAGATCGTCTTTTCAGCCAACAATAAATTTGCAGAATTGCCACGCCATCTAAGCTCACGGCAAGGGAGCCTATCTTCATTTCGGATGACTAAGTCCAACATCAGTACCCTGCCAAGAGCTTCTGATGTTTTTTCTGCTGATTCCCGTGCCTCAAAGGCACTAGAGCTTTCAAGCAATGGTGAACCATGCACATAACTGCAATAAAACGGTAATTCTTTTGAATACGGTTTGTGTGTGGCTGTACTTTTATACTTCTCACTAGTACTATTGGATGTAAACACATACCCTTTTTTGTATAAATAAAAAGTAAGAGGTATAGTACCAATCATTGATAAATACATAGACATAAGGGTCTGCTAAGATTCTTTCATGTGTTTTATTAGAAATACTAGCAGAAACTGCCTTATACTGGCAAGTTTGAGAAACAGGCCAAATCAAAGAAACTGAGATGGATAGGACAAGTATCAAAAAAGACACTTGCATTGTTATATGAGGCAATGAGAATTTCATATATGAGAAAGAACGCCAGTATACATCAAATATTTACTTGAGGTATGTAAATGCCTAGCTCAGTCTAAGAGTCATGTACCGAGCTTATAAATATTCAATAATAAAAAGATGTGCAAAGATGTTACGTGCTGACATGTTATGTGCCTGATCATATTCAAATTAGATTTGAACCATACCTCATTAAAAACAGACATCGGCTAAGCTCAAGAGCTTCCAAAAGTTCAACACATGTCACTTCACCAATTTCATCACTACCAGAGTTTGCCGCTGCTTCTCTAGCTTTCTCTGTAGCTTCCTTTATTTGTTGCCATTCTGAACTGGTATTGTGAATGACTCTAGCCTGCACACTCAAAATAATGAAAGAGAATGGATTTGGTACAATTACTGTCTGATAGGTGATAGCCTCTTGAAGATGTGATGCTTGTGTTATAAAAATCAAAGGGTTACCTGCGGAGTTTGGATTCCCATCCACTTAGCCAATTCATATCCGAGGCGTTCAGACTGTGTTGCCATTCTTGACGATGCTATTTTTATAACAGCTGCCGCCTCATTTTGAGAAGCATCATCACTCTCTTGACAATTGAAAAACGCAAAGAAGACAACACCTCCAGAATTGACGGTTACCTATATGCACACACACAGGTGAGGAAAAACAAACACAAAAATTGAGAAAATACACAATTGATGCATACTTCTCCCTACTTTTGTATTAAATACAAAACACAACACAATAACTACTATTATATTAAATGAGACCTATGCTGGCAATGAATGACATGCAAATTGTATCCAAGATATCAAACCTAATTTGCTATTTACTCCTCAACATTGGAAGACTTTCTAATAAACACAGAAAGTAGTATTATATTAATGCTTGTGCACATAACTAGTGTAGAAAACTAATGAACCTCAAGAGCTTTGTTCATTTCATCCTCAGAATGTTCATTGCTACTGCTGTGTTCAGTATGGTGCAGTGAAGAGAGCTCGTCCCAAGAAAAGGAGCTTGATTCAATATCCAACATTGCAGCTTTCCCAAGTCTCTCCCATAAGCTAATTTCTGTTTGATCAGGCTGCATATCACATTTGGGATCCTCAATCGATTCTTTGATGCTGAAAGCCGATTATATGAACATAACCAATGGACACAAGGTGAACTTATCAAACCCATAATGAAAATCGTTGAAACACCACTCTAGTCTTCGAAATTGTAAGGATTAAATATTTTGATCTCTTAAACTAATAGAAAACTAAAATAATCCGTGAAACTGAAAATACTTGATCACATTAGTCCTCGTTGCACATTTTTAGGAACATAATTGACTGATTTAACAAAAGATCATTGTGATAGAGTATTTTCAATTTCAATAATTTCAGGGACTAGTTCACCACCTTACAATTTAGAGGACTATTTTAGTGATTCACTCAAAAAAGAAACTCGAAACGAGTAAATATCCAAGTTGTCCCTAAAATTGTAGAGTTGTACTAATCTAATACCCCACATTTACAATATTCCAAAATGATCCCTATTGCAAAATGTTAATCAAGTTCATCTCTCTATATGAATTTGTTATCAAATACATCCCTGACATTATTCACTTAGACTAAAATTCATCTCCGATATTACCAACTTAATATTATTCTACTTCCTATAAATACCGACAGAGGGACCAATTTGATTGAAGTTATACAATTTCAAGATCATTTTGGAATATTGATAATGTGAGGGACTAAATTGATCCGGTCCTATAATTTGAACAACGAATTTGGCAAGTAGAGTTGTAAAAAACTAACCTAGAATTGGAAAGCATGGTGGTTGAAGGATAACGAGGGAAACCAGAAGAGCGATAATTGGAAGTGCGTTTACGAACCAATTGGAGCCATTGCGTGAACCTAAACGCAGGCCCTGCAGCTATATCTCCCAACATATACAAAGCCTGCAGCATTGCCCATATCAAAAAGCTTCAAACTTTGAACATTCATCATTAATCCATGCATTTGCACTTGCATTTTCCATATACCCTAAATTAGAAATTAGAAATATAGAAAAGTGGGACAAAAGATATCAGACTGACCCGAGAAGTGACGGTGAGAGGCAATGGTGCCTCAATTTCAGATTCAGCCTCGTCGAATTCCAATTCCTTGGCTTGGTATTTTCCCTGCTGCAATGTAAACTCCCACATGCAAAAAAATGTTGATGTTAATTTAAGAAAGTTGACAACAAGATCCTATAATGGATCATGTACAATAATGCAGTTATAAGTGAATACAGATCACATTACAATTTACAATAAGAAACATGCATATGTGATGAAAGATATGCTAAATTCATTATTATGATTATTATATGATTATGATCATATTGAGGAGTACAATACATAAATAATATTAATTAGTTTTTTAATTTGAGGAGTATGAAAGAGGGTTTGTTAATTAAGTAATTAACTAACTAACTAACTAACTAACCTGGTTTTGGTGTTTTGCCATATGGTATAGTATAAAAGTGTTTGTGGTGAAATTATAAGACAAAAATGGACGGAATAGAAGGCAAAGTAATGTGCTTATTTTAAGGAGAGAGAAAAATAGTAGAACTGTGCTTATTATGATGCCAACTTCAACATAGATAGATTTTGTAGATCTGAAAAAGGAAGGATGGTGCTTGGAGGATTATTGAATGATAATACTAACAAATTAACAAGAATATTATTATGGTTCAGTTTTGAAATGGGTCATGTCAGTCAGTTAGTTAAAAAGAGAAGGAAGATTAAAGTTTTAGTTAAATAAAGCAAGCAAAATCATGACGGTGAATCGGTGATCATGTACTATAGTGTATTTTATTGATAGATTATTATTATGTACTACTACTATACTATAGTTAGTACCATCATCATCATCACATGAAATTGCTTGCCTGCATGCCACCTAGAAATATAACTACGGTGTCAGACTTTTGTGCTTCTATTGGATAATAATAATAATAATATAAAATGAAACATTTCATGCTTACAATTTGACATTTGAATTTAATTTGTATGTATGTGTGTATAGTGGAAAATAGTTTTACACACATTTATATAGTCACATTTAAATTCTATTGAGGGAGTTGATGGAGAGCTTTACCATCTTTTATGGTCCTATCTGACTTAAATGATTAGACTCTGCAGTTGCGCGCAGAGAATACTCAGTTCAAACCAAAAATATAGTCACTTTCATTGATTCAATGTTTATTTTTTGAAAATAATCCTGCCATATATAAATAGAATTTGGATTTTCCGTTGTAACAAATTTGAACCATCTAATCTTAAATCAGCGTCTTAGATATTTTTAGTGCGGGAACAACTGCATATAAAATCTGAATCGTTTGATCTCAAATCAACAACTGAGATCGGCTACTGTTTGGTACTGTGTGAAGTTGCTACAACAAGAAATCCCGAGTCCATGTAAAATAGTAGTATGATTTGATTACACGTTTGTGGCCAGAGGGAGTACATTGTTTACGGTAATGTGCACATTTTTCTTTAGAAGTTTATCAGTTATGCCCATCTTTAATGTTAATTAATCTCTTTACACTAAAATATCCTTAGTAAGATACATCAATCAATAACTAAGAGTTGTATTCTAAAACAAATAATTTGTGACAAGCTATTATTTCAAACAGAATAGTATAAGACAAAAGCAGTAACTAATTTCCACTTATGGACTCAACTCCTTTTTCCTCCCAAATATCATTTCAGGTAAAGGTCTGTCTTCCAAGAAGGACTTGAATAAAACAAGTGATCTTTCAGGTTGTGAGAAAGGAGCTTCATGGGAGGCACCTCTGATGGTAGCAAATGACAGAATATTTCCATAAATTTGAGTCCATCCACCAACCTAAAACCAAAAAATTAATGAACTTGAATTAGTTTTTGATGTGCATTTATTCTATAAGTTGGATTATGTTTTGAATTTAAGCGCTTTAATTTCATAAGAAAAGCTTTCTACATTTGTTGTGCATTGGATGCACGCATATATAAGACGACAGTCTGAGCTTGTTTTGGATTGTCTTATTTGAGTTTATCCGCTGAAATAAAAATTTGTGAGACTGTTTCAGAGAGCTTATGAAAACAACATATGACATGTCCATAAGATGTTTTCAACTTCTTTTCATAAACTCACCATGATAGTTTATGAAAACAACTTGCTATAATTTATATGAAACAGTTTGACTTTATTTTAAATTTTGTTATAGAAATAAAATAACGTACACATAAGCACCTATATGATAAGCGTTTATGCTATAAACGCTTAATTAAACTGTTTATCAAAACATGCAAGATGTTAAGTAATATTTATTATATACCTGATGACCTTCAAACCATACCCTGTAAGGGACTGTTGTATTAAGTGCTAATTGTCTTGCTAGCTTTTGAACCAAGGTGCGGCTACCAGTCAGTGGAATTACTGAATCTTGATCTCCACTATAGTAGTTAGAACCAAACATGTTAAAGTTAGTTACAGCTTATATATATATATATATATATATATATATATGTGTGTAAATAAGCCTTCCATTTCCATCAATGAAGAAACTAAATTATTTTAGTTCAAAGTTACCTATAAATTAATACCCTAACTCCTGCATTTATGAGTGATCCAACAGCATGGAGTGCAGGTACTTCCATGTTGAGCATATTGTAGTTCAGGATGCTATCACCAACATTAATGTAGCGCAATTAAGCAATTTTATTAAGGTTAGTGACTAATTTGATAAATGATAAACTAGATACATTTATTTATTTGTTTGTTTAGTTCAGAAGAAATTACTTGTTGCATACATCCCACTTTGAAACTCCAATAAGCTCGGCATGGAGCGCCTTTTGTACATCTCGTCTATTTAAGTAATTTGTAACTTTGTCGTCTACACATACATCTATACTTTCATTTGTTTGCTGTTATGAAACATTGAACAATTTCTCAAATCACAATGACCAAGCCGATTTGAAAATCAATCTTAGATGTAACGTAATCATCAACTTACTAACATTTGTCTATAAAAAAAAGTAATATCTGAAGTAAAATAGTAAAAGATTTTGCATGAGAGAATCTTCAATAGAGAAAACTTACATGAGTTTGAGGACAGAAAACTTTGGATTGTGTAAGAACTGAGGAAATGCATACATCAAGGGTTACATCATATTTGTCCACAAACTTGCTGGTTTCTCTGCTAACTTGTCTCATCACCTTTAAACAAAGAGGCGAAAGTGAGTCTCGATAGTACTCACTGACATATCGTGAATAATTACAGCCTGCAGTGAACATTTTGTACGTAGAATCTGATATCAATCCATGAGACCAGAAGAACTCAGCTCTTGAATTGAAGTCAGTGGCGTATTCTAGAAGCGGATTCCCCAACTGCAATAAAAAACGCAAACAAAGAACACACGGGATTTGATCATGAAGTTTAGCCAATTGTGCCTATGTATTCGACTCTGCAGGTGCAATACCTTTTTACTTTTTAAACTTAGAATTTACAAATTACAAATTGCGTTTAAATACTACGGTTCAATTTACAAATTACTCCCGAGTCACGTCCAACAAAACTATTTTGGCATTAGAAATGTCTAAGAAGGAAACATCCAAAGCATGGTTGATAAATAAATGGTATGATAGTACTTACTGCTATGCCTTTAAGATGGAATATCTTTTCCTTTTTGTTGATTCCAATCATGAGATTTGCTAGTTGTGGAATGAAATGTCCTGATGTTTTTTGACAATGAAAAATGTGTAAGAAAACAAAAAAGAGTGACATTGAAGTTTTCTAGAAATGATGTGACAGTGACATACTTACCTGCATAGCTTTCTCCTGCCAAGAACAAATCTCTGTGTTTGTATTGAGGGAACTTGTTGAACCAGTGTTGCATGAACACAAGGTTTTCCCTAGCTAAAAGAAATAAAAAAAATACAATAATGGCTATTTGATTATTCCAAGAATCATATATCAAAACCAGAACCATATACCAATATATTGCTACCTTTGAAGATAAAACATGAAGAATAATCAAAGTTGTATCAACTTTTAAAAAGCCTAAGCATCATAAATATTTTACCTTTTTTATACACAGATAGGATTCAAAGGATCTTTCTAAAGAGGAAATCATTTGTCTCAAAAGATGAAATAAAAAAAGGTCTAAAGTGATTGTTAATAGTATTAGTACAAAATAGATTACCTGTCATCTCATCGTTCACTTTAATATTGGAGAAACGACCTCTAGCATAAGAGAACCCCACTCCTACTGGTGTTTCCAAATACAACATGTTTGCCTCTGCATCACAAAGTAATGGAAAGTAATTAAGGTCTGTTTCGATTGAATTATTTGAGTTTATCTATTGAAAAAAGTACCTGTAAGATTGTTTGGGCGAGCTTACGGAAATAGCTTATGACATGTATATTAGCTTTTTAAGCTTATACCTTGTATAAAAACAGTTTAACTTTATTTTATTTTTTGGTATAGAAATAGCTTATAGTTATACATAAGAACTTATATGATAAACACGTATGCTATAAACACTTAATCAATTTGTTTATCCGAACAAATGCTTAGTCTATATCATAATGGTTCAAATCTGGCAGATGTAATGCAATGATCAATAAAGTACCTCTATTCCAACTATGCTCATTTTTAATCAGAAAATCTCCATTGGGTCTGAAAGGTCCATTTTCAGAGAATGCACCTACTCCAAGAGAAGAACAACCCGGTCCTGTACCAAACAAAAATTAAATTAACTCACACATGAGAAAATTCTTAATATATATAGTTTCAATTCTAGCTTTCATGCAATACATAATTATAGTTGTAGTAAGTGAGAGATTTCAGACCTCCATTGAGCCAAAGGACTAGAGGCTTTGAAGAAGGATCAGTTTCTGATTCAACAAAATAGTAAAAGAGATGTCTGTGTTTTTCTTCATCCACTGTAACATATCCTGAGAAGTGTTGAAAGCCTATGTGAGGTTGTCCTGGAAGCTTATCAATTCTATCCGAATGATAAGAGTGACAGAAGATTTCCATGGAAGAACTCAGCTGAAGCAAAACCACAGTCATTGCCATGCTTTTCCATCTTTGCCAGCACATCATGGAAAACTGAATCATCATGCTTTTGTGATTTTTAGTGTTGATAGTTGGGGCCTCTTAATACATGAATCTGAGTCAGCATGTAAGTTTTCTGTTATTAAAAAGTTTTTTTTTTTTATTTTGAAAATTACAGTGGGTACATATGTGGTCTGTATTTGGTTCTACAGCGGAAAAAAATGATTTATGTTTGGATTCGTTCAAATGAGAGTGGTTTGAACAATAAACTTAAGTGTAAAAATTCCGGTAAAAACAACTTTACAGTGCCTGTTTTATTCTTCAAAAAATGTGTGAAAATGACTGAGGTTTTATTTGATAAAATTGTCTTATTTCTGTGTACTGTGCTGAGCACTCAGAGAAATGAGCATTTGATAGCATTCTGGAGTGGGGATATTGCAGGGTGACAACAGAGATATACACAGCTATTTTTTTGTTTTTTCTCAAAAAGTTGTTTGATTGATTAACTTCACTTTATCAACAAGTACATGCAAGACTATATTCCAAGG
The DNA here is from genome assembly GCA_951804385.1 of Trifolium dubium. NCBI lineage: Eukaryota > Viridiplantae > Streptophyta > Magnoliopsida > Fabales > Fabaceae > Trifolium > Trifolium dubium. Next base: position 3,165,314 of record OX638075.1, on the reverse strand, counting down.
AAAATAAATAGACTAATGGAGTAGTAGTTACTAAATACATTTTGATCATAAAATATATCATAGATCATTGCAAAAATTAACTGATGAAATATATATATTTCATATAGTTACTATGGGAATGAATGAACTAGTTCCATTTTTGTCCTTTTTATAGAAAGCAACTATCTTAACCTCATAACCCCACCTTCATCATCCATTACTTTTATGTACAAATTCACATGCTAGCCTATAAGGAGCAACATGTTCCCATCATGGCCTCAAATCCTTCCATGCTAGCTTTCATTGGTGGGGGTAGCGGGTCCTTTTTCCATTCATCAAATTTCACTTGTATAAGCTGTGTTAAATTTGTATGCTAGCAATGTGATTGTTCAATTTATGGATGTTTATGCTTTGGCAAACATATTTGAGTGAATATCAATGGACCCTATCCAAGTACAGTTGAAGGGAAAAAAATTGGTCTAATTATCATGATATAATTGTTTATCAAAGTCTACTCAATATTGGGTTGGGTGGCTCAAATTTAATTTCTAGTTGGCTACTTTGAATTTTCGGAAGAAAAAAAAAAACAAAATCTGCAGATTTTGTGAACGGTTTGATTTGAATCTAATGGTCACCAATCTGCTGATTGTATGAATACAGTGATATATCAAAATAATGTATTCACTCTAACAAATTCTACTACTGCCACCTAACTCAAGTTTGTTCTTCATGCTTGGGGAAATTTATGTCATAATAACATGCACAAAGTATATCTTGTAGGATTTAACTAGTATATATTGATAATTACACATGAAGAATACCAACAGAAGGACAAATTTGATTAAAGTTTTGCAATATCGATAATGTGAGGGGACTAAATTGATCCAGTACTATAATTTCAACGACGAATTTAGCGAGTAGAGTTGTAAAAAAAACTAACCTAGAATTAGAAAGCATGGTGATTGAAGGACTGCGAGGGAAGAGGGAAGCCAGAAGAGCGATACATGGAAGTGCGTTTACGAAACAATTGGAGGCATTGCGTGAACCTAAACGCAGCCTACGCAGGCCCTGCAACTATATCTCCCAACAAATACAAAGCCTGCATTGCCCATTTCCCTCATTCCACAAACAATTTCAAAAAGCTTCAAACTTTGAACATTCATCAATAATCCATGCAATTGCACTTCCATTTTCAATATACCCTACATTTGAAATTTCAAATATAGAAAAGTGGGAAAAATATGGCAGACTGACCCTAGAAGTGACGTGAGAGGCAACGGTATCTCAATTTCAGATTCAACTTCGTCGCATTTGAATTCTAATTCCTTGTCTTGGTCTTTTTCCTGCAATATCCACTCCCACATGCAAAAAAATGTTGCAATTATAAGTGAATGCAGATCACATTACAATTTACAATAAGAAACATGCATGTGTAATGTAAGATATAAAGTTAAATTGATGATTATGAATTATGATCATAACATAGCTAGGTGTTATTTTTTATTTAGTTTGGTGTATAAAATATAAATAAATGATGTTTGTGTATGTAACAGTTTGTTAACTAACTTGATTTTGATATTTTGCCATATGGTATGGTATAAAAGTGTTTGTGGTTAAATTAGAAGAAAAAAATGGACGGAATAGGAGGCAAAGTAAGGTGCTCATTTTAAGGGGAGGGAGAGAGAAAGAGAATATATATTGCTATTGCTTATTTTCTCAAGTTTTATTGTGAATTTTGAAAAAGTCTTTTTCATCATTTCTGATCTTTATGTTGTGCTGAGGCTTTTTTTTGTCTTCTTTTACCCCCTCTTTTTAAACATAAAGGTTGTATTTTTTATCAACATTTTCTCTCACATGGGAAGAAAAATACCCTAGAGTAGATTGCAACATATAGAATTCATGTTGTGAGCACATCAGTGACGACAGTTGGATTAAAATTGGACGGTTCAAATTTTTAGTTGCCTATTTTGAATTTTTAGAATAAAATCAAAATATGCATATTTTTTGAATGGTTTGATCTGATTATAACGGTCACTAATGTATTGATTGTGTGAATGCAAAGATAACTCAATTGTTGATAATCCATTTTCTTAGGAAATATTTTCAAGAGAAAGTTCCATTAAGATTAGGAAATACTATTTTGAAGAGAAGCACTACGAAATAAAAAAAAACAAAAAAAAACTAGAAATGGACATACATAATGGGGTGGGGGTGCAATATTGAGTGAGGGTATGGTCTCTAGCATGATAAAAGTAACCATAAGTAGTTTGAAGTTTGAACACTACATATTCGTCAAAAACCTTAAGACATTGAGATATATAGATTCTCTTGCTTATAAAATGTTTAACATTTAATTTTCCATATAATGTGAGACACTGACTATGAAACACAAATACTTCTCAGATTAGCGTGTTCTGATGTTAGACATGTGTCGGAGTCTGATACTGACACGACATCAACACATATGATTATATTGAATTATGTTACTTTCTCAAATTATTATTGGTGTCGACACAATAATATCAATGTCAAAGTTTGGTGTCCGTGTCTATATTCGTGCATAGGATGGAACATGATGAAAGACAAACCATAGACAAACATTACCTATGATCTTGACCTAAAAAAACAAATGACATGCTTATCTTATCTTGAGTCCAAAAATAAATCATTTTCTGTCACTCTTGCAACAAATAGAAAGTTAAACAAAGTTACAGTGCAACAAAAAAATTCAAATTCCTTCCTAAAGAATACAAGCATAAGCACAAAAAAGACCAAAAATAATATTTCTGAAGATTATCCTAACTCAGTTGATCTTCACCTCTCAATGTATTTTCCAATAGAACTTCCATTAGGTTCACCTGATCTTAAGCTTCATCTTTCTTTTGAACCAGTTTCTCTATCAAATCAGCTGCTTGTTGAATGGTTGTGATGTCTTCAGCGCTATCGTCTTCAATATTAAGGCCAAACTCTTCCTCTAAACCCATCACTATTTCCACCTGCCACATTAAATAAACTCAATCAATTCAATGAGACCATAGATGGAAACTAACAGTGTAAACGTAAACAAGACAAACATCAGAATGAAATCTAATCTACAAAATTCATGAGGTGTCAGCTCAGTAATGAGAATTTTACTTTATCATCACTGAACTGACACCTCATGGACATTGTTAGATTTGATTCTGACAATGTCCGGCTTGATAGTGAGAACCTAACTTTGTATACTACAGAGTTCAGGTCTCATCGGAGATAGTTGCTGTCAACTAACGATGTTTGATTGATGACAATTGAATTTCTTACTGTGTCAAGGGAATCAGCACCAAGTGCTGAAAACTTGGTTTCTGGTGTAAGCTCAGTTTCAGGAGTCAAAGCAAGTTGTTTTCTCACAATGTTGCTCACTTTCTGCACTGTCTCAGGTTTCGCCTGAATCTTTATAACAAAATTCAAAGTTGTTAGTTATTGTTACTTGCAAGTTTTTTAAAGGTAAAATAAAATGTATATGAAATGGAATGGAATCAAACTTACTGCACAAATGCGAAAACGAGAGGATCTTAAAGAAGGAAAGCTCTTCCTCGTCCATTCCACAGAAATTGCACCAAAACTTGAAGTTTTGTATGAAACCTACATCATGTTTTAACCACTCAAATTAGAATTTCACTTCTTCCTCACCTCATAAAGAAGTAAGGGTCAGCCCGAAATAATAACCATAGTGTTACCTAGAAGAACCTAACTAATCAAGAATTTCAAAGTGGTTTAAGAGATTAAATAAGTAATCTTTCATCTAATAGATACTATATAGTTTTGAGTTTATCTTTCATAAATAAGCACTCTTCTTAAGCTATACGGTGTCCCCCTGTCAAAAGTGTGTGCCATTGTCTTAAGTTTATCCAGTAGCATAAACACACTAAATTGTTTTGAATAGCTTACGAAAACAACTTATGATATGTACGAAAACAATTTGACTTTATTTTATCGTATATTATAATAAGAATAGTTTATGTATAGAAAACTTCAACTAAGTCATTTCATGCATTTAATATATGTGACAAAAGCATATAGTATTATTTTTAGTTTCAATGGACCTAGTGACAAAACTCAGATACAAGCATTGCAGGTTCGAACAGCGGTCGCAACATATCAAATGTGGCCACAATGTTTTACCAATTAAGCTCCAGAACATATCATATAACATTTCTAATCACATGAACTTATTGAATTGTAAAGACAAATAAATAAGAAGAAAGTATATGCATTAAGAGAAATATGAACCTGGTTAGTCCTTGTAGAGAAATTGAAAGTGGGTTGAAAAGTAAGAGAAGTGGCTGAAACAGAGGCCATTATTGTATTGAAGATAGAGAGGTTTCTATAGTATAAGAGATATGGATTGGGTTGATGAATGAATGAAATGGTGATAGTAGTAAACTAGATAAGTGTGCTTAGTTGGAAAGTAAGCCATGTCAGAAACATTTTTGGCTTATGTATGAATATGATGTATGAACGAGTGGTTAACGTTGCTCTTGGAATGTAACAATCTAATCCAATAATTATGTAGCAAGTAATGTTTCAATGCTAACAATTTTTCAATGAACAATTACCTTCTTCATCTGTTTTAAAATAAAAATATGTTTAAAAAATTTATTAAAGAAAATGAGTTTAATTTGAAGGGGCAATTAACAAGTGTCATAAACTCATATAAGTGCATTGTTCAAGGAATTTTATCTTAGAAGTACACATCAAATATGTGTCAAAAATTTTCACTTGCTAGAGATATTGAGTTTTCTGCATAGAAATTGAAGTTCGAATTTCAAACAGTCCATTTACTTACTTTTAAAGAAAGTCACAAAATAAGTATTAAAAATTTAGTATGATCCGACGGTCACATCTTCCACGCATTCACGGTAATCGTTCGATCGAGATTAAACAGTTCATACTCAAGTTCGATATTTTAAATTATAAATTAAAAAATAAAATTTACTTTTCTTTAAACCGTGAGATCAAAATCGGGCGATCATTAATGTCTTCAATGCAAGAATCCATATCATGCATGATTGCAGAAAATTCATTGTGGTGCATGCATCCACTACCACTAACATGTAAATTGGAAGACGTTACATTACAAAGTCAAAGGGTGGACGAAAATCATGGTGATGATCACATATATACACTCCATTTCCAACAACAACATACACTACGTACCATTCTCATTTTGTAACCACAAACCTTCCCATTTTATCGCTCATTAATCTATCTCTTCCACTCAAACAAAATACTATTTCCCATTTTCCATCTTTTGTTAATTACTACTTAGATAATAGCTAGCTACACACATAAACACAAACACAAACACAAAAACACAATTGTTGTTTTGTTTTTTTGATCTCAATGGCTTCCTTTGACCAATCACCTCGACACTCTCTTGTTCCTGGATTTCTTTACTCATCAAATGCACTTTCTCATTTGGATTCTTCTTCGATCAACAACAACAATATTAATCATGCAGGTTTACCACATTCATCATTGTCATCACGACCACATGATTGGAATAGGAAAAATATTCCTATGATCCCTTCACCGAATGAGAGTATCAAAATGTTTTCTCCTGCTTACTATGGTGCATGCAGCGCCGGTGGCGTCTTCAGCTGTGGTCTTACTCACATGGCTGTCACTCCTCTTGATCTCGTCAAGTGCAACATGCAGGTATGTCGTAATCACAACATATAACTCATTCTGAAACAATTCACTTTTTAAATTTATTGAATAACTGATATATCTTGTTTATATTCGGATATTCAATGGATCCAATGAACTTTCGTTTATAATTGTGGCCTAAGGGAGTATATATACATTGCTAGATTCAATTTAATATTATAATGTTTTGGACTTTGGAGTTAAATGTACCATGACATTGACATTTGAATTTTGCCATGAATAGTGTTTCAAATAAATTCTGAATGTGTGTTTTGAGCATATATTTGATAAAAATTATTATCAATAGAATTAATTCCGTAACTTAATTTCCGGTATATTTGATATCGCATTGAAATACAACCTAATGCACCTTTGAGTAAAAGCTACAAACTAATGTGAATTGCATTGCAACACGATAATGACAAAACCGGCGTGCAAACAAACATATGCTCTATTACAATTGAATTTGAAGTGATTAATATTTAGATGATTTTACTCCGAAAGGAAGTTTGATGTAAAATATGTAATTAAAATTTTCAACTCAACACAGAATTAATGTGAGTTGTTGTTATTTTCAGATTGACCCTACAAAGTATAAGAGCATCACTTCAGGATTTGGGGTTTTACTGAAGGAGCAGGGTGCTAAAGGTTTCTTCAAAGGCTGGGTGCCAACTTTGCTTGGTTACAGTGCTCAAGGAGCATGCAAGTTCGGATTCTATGAATTCTTCAAAAAATATTACTCAGATCTTGCAGGACCAGAAAATGCAGTCAAGTATAAAACTTTCATATATCTTGCTGGTTCTGCTTCAGCAGAAGTTATTGCTGATATTGCACTTTGTCCTATGGAGGCAGTCAAAGTTCGTGTCCAAACTCAGCCTGGCTATGCTCGTGGTTTGTCCGATGGGTTACCAAAATTTATCAAGGCAGACAGTGTTTCTGGGTACTTTTTCTTTTATCCTAAATGCTAACTGCCTATAGTCTTTTGTTGCTGCTTATCATACATAATTCATGTAGCATTGATACATCAGATAGAAAGGTATGTCCGTTGTTTGTCACGTGTTAGTTTTGAGACATTCAATCATTCCATTTTCTCATATGGTTACTTGTGCTAACGTGTCAGTGTCGTGTTCAATGTTTGTTTCATAGTACATTAGTAGTTTTAGATCTTGTAACATCCAAATTTGATCAGAATTTGATATGATCTGCAGGTTGTATAAAGGACTTGTTCCTCTTTGGGGCCGTCAGATACCATGTAAGTATGTGAAACTATGTCCATTAGATCTGTTTGAATTGACTTATTTGAGTTTATAAGCACTTTTGAGGCTGTTGGTGGTGAGAGTTCATAAGTTGTTTTCAGTTTCTTTCCAGAATTTTTCCATAATAGCTTATGAAAACAACTTATATCTTATACGAGAAAAGTTTTATTTTTGTTAAAGAGATAAATAAACACTTACATGATGAGCACTTAATTGTGTTGTTTATCCAAACATAACTATAGTTTTATATTGGATGTAACAAAATGGCTCTAAGTTGTAAGGTGAAGACACATCAATAGCTTAAATTTCTTAGCAGTGTAGAATATACAACTTAGTATCCTCTTCAATATATATGTTTTTACCTTCTTTCTTTTTCTCCGCTGTTCCCCCTTACACAAACATTTTGGCTTTATCAGACACGATGATGAAATTTGCTTCCTTTGAGACTATTGTGGAGATGATCTACAAAAATGTCATTCCAACTCCGAAAGCAGAGTGCAGCAAAAGTAAACAGCTTGGAGTGAGTTTTGCAGCAGGATATATCGCAGGTGTTCTCTGTGCAATTGTCTCACACCCTGCTGATAACCTTGTTTCTTTTCTCAACAATGCCAAGGGAGCCACCGTTGGTGATGTGAGTTGATACATCATGCATGCATTCATACACACACACATATATAAATGCATTATTTTGTGTAATGTTTGCTTACTTGAGCCTTTTCATTGTTGATTTTGCAGGCAGTGAAGAAGATTGGAGTAGTTGGTCTTTTCACCCGCGGCCTTCCTCTTCGTATAGTTATGATTGGAACACTAACTGGAGCTCAGTGGGGTCTCTATGATTCATTTAAAGTATTTGTAGGCCTGTAAGTACCTCTTCTTATCTCTTATATTCAACCACTTTTATTTTCTTAAATTAGTACGCGTGTTTATGTATCAAAGCCGTCCATATCCAGTTTTTGTCTGTGTACTTCATAGCTTTCATCATATTTATGTATAGTTGCTCCGAGCTGTACTTGTCAATTGTCAATTCACATGTCCCAAGTTTCTGTGATTTGTTTCTCTTTTCCTGTTAATCATTATGCTGTTTGGTGTTTCAGGCCAACTTCTGGTGGAGCTGCTCCTGCACCAACAAAATAGAAACCATTCAAACAACAGATGCTTGGTTATGCACAAGAGAGATTATATCCACAGACAAATAATGTTAGAATTCTATAGTATATTAAGATGAATGTTCAGATTTTATCCCTCATTTAACTTTTTTCAATTGGCACTTGATTATTCACAATAGATTGATTTTTCACCATTTTATCATATATATGATCTTGTTAGACATGTCAAGGTTATGACGTTTTTTGAGTATGTGCCGTGTAAAATATATAGAACAACCCATGTTTTTTGTACTGCATCTGATATTTGCGTAAGATTTCTCATCTTACACACAATATACCACCTAAAAGTTCATAAATAAGAAACTGAGCTATTTTGATTTTCTTTTGCATTGTTGAGCTAAAAGAGTAAATGGGCTAGCAAAAGAAAACTGTGTTTTTAAGGAAAGTAAAACAGAGGGAAAAGCATGTGTTTGTAGTCTTAAGCTATTCCTATTTACTTGAAAAAAAATGACTACTTACATTTCATTCGTGAATTGAGCAATTCATAATAATGAACTTTAGGCAATTTAATGACTTTTCCATCTGAATTTGTTGTACATACAACATTGTTTTTACTGGAGATACAACATTAATGTCAAATCTGCTAGTATAGAGTTTATATCACACTATATTTAAATATAGTTTAGATTTATATTTAAAATAGATATCATTGGGATTTAAGATTTATATTTTCGTTTAGAATTTATAAAATTTGTTTGTTATTTATGATAAGTATGATGTAGAAGTATATTTTTGTAGCTCTATATATAGAGTCATATACCATGAATAATAATGAGGATGAAAATGAAAACACAATGAATGAATAATATATTTGAAGCATTCTCCGTATAAATATATCCCACCAAATTTCGCTATACAAAACATAAATAAAAACTATCAGTGGTATACCAAAAATAACCCATCAACAAGAACAATATGGAAGTTTCATACTTGATAAAAGAATTATTCTATAACTAAAATAAATAAATAAATAAAATTAGAACAAAAAATAAATAGGTGAATTTTTTGGGGGTAATGGAAAAGTTTTCCTCTGTTATGATTTTTTCTGCAGACTATTTAGTCTTTGAGTTAGGTACGTAGCATAGCAAGTCCTGCCCAGAAGCTATCACTGGCCCATGACAGTTGGTTATAATTTCTGCAAGTGACACTCAAATATCGGATGCTGGAATCTGACCTTCACCGCATTTCTGTTCGAATTTTCATCCGACTATCCCTGTGATTGAATGCCTACTCCAACATCAATTTTGTCGCAACTTCTAATAAAACTTCAAACTAGTGTCCTGTCAATCCGATGGTCATTTAGGACTGTCCAAGGTGTAGTGGATATACAGTGTCAATTACAATCCTCGCAAACAAGTGCCGTATTTCTAGCAGGTCACCACGAGCTAAAGATTCATAATCAATCTGTCTGCCTTTCTTGGAACCACTTGCTTTCACACAGTCAAAAATGCTAAGAGCTTTTAGGTACATTGCCAATGGGATGAACACCTATCAAATTGTCAAAGATTAATAAAGTGCAAACGACAGTATCATTAGACCAACATATCAACAAAGATAGCCCAAATTCAAAAATAACAATCATATTATCATATACTTCAGATATCTGGTTGAGATGTTGAATTGTCTACCATCATCATCAACCATTAAACAATGAATTCAAAAATTACAACAGCAGTTTAATTTTCTAGGTAACTACAATTCAATCTCACTGGAAAATTCAACTTTTGAATTGATGCCACTGGTGTCACTAGAATAATATTTTTACTCATTCTTTTTTTTTTAATGCTTGCACATGCATGTATATGTTCTGTTTGTGGCTGGGGGTAGTATTGAGTATTTGAGTTTCTTTTCTAAGGAATGGTGAATGCTTAGGTTCAATAATATTCTATTCCATTCCATTTGTTGGATAGTAATGTCGGAGATGTATAAAATAACAAAAAATATTTGTTTTTATCAACAAAAAAAAAAAGATACGCTCACCATATCTGAATGAGGCGCTTGAGGATAGTCAACCAAAGCTCGAGCTACTGAACGCTTAGATGTCATCTGCAACAGTGACACTTTAACAGACTCTGCAAGATCCAAAATCTCATTTACCAAAGCCTCTGCATTCAGATCACAAGGATCTGATAATTCAAGAAATCTGATGTCGTGCGGTTTGTTGATCCTCCTAGCTATGTGCACTGCTTCCAACAAATTTCCACCATTATGAATTGCAAAGCTAAATGCAGCAATCACCAAGGGATTCCTTGGTTGATCACTTAAAGATTTATGAAATGCAAGGATACCAACCCTGAAAACATAGATTCCTTATGAGTCTTGCTGTAATGACCCAACGTGTAATCAGCTTGTAAATCATTCTAAGTTCTAACCATGTATATCTGATATTTATATCACATGGACACTAGTATTTCTTACTTTTAAAACCTGTTCTTAACATTGAAGAGAATTATGAAAAGCAAATTCAATACATTGAGAAAATTAAATTGTAAATCTAATCACCAAACAATTTAGATATATAAGTGACTTCAACAAAAAGCTCCGGGAAGCATCAATTTTAAAATAAATTTGTAAAGAACTGAAACCTGGCGTTGATTTAATAAAAAAAAAAAACAGCAATGGTATAGAAAACATTAATTCTTAGAAGTAGGTGCAACACTCTTCATCCTGGCCCCCCAAATCCAATGGCACCGACAAATATGAGTTTGATGAATATGAGTAAGGAAACTAAAGTTCTTCGTAAAAACAATAAATAGGCATCATTGTTGCGTTGTTCTTACCATAAGCTGCTATGACACGGACGGTTAGGTGCCAAAAGTTTGTCCAAATTGAAGAAGAAAGACTGCAGATAAAATTCCAAAGATCTAATAAAAAAATGCGTCAATGTGGTGCAAACATGCTATGCATTTTGAATTGATACTCAAGTAACACAGAGTAATTCTGAGATAATCTACCAAGCCATATACAAATTAGGAAAAATAAAACCCCCACCTTGGCCCCTTCCATTTGCTGTTCAGAACTTGAAAGTCTTTTGTCCCCTTTTTAGCAGGAGTATTTTTACTGTTCCGAGTCGGACCTCAAAAATACTCAAATAAGACCAAACACCTAATTATGCTGATAAGTAATCTAGGTATTCCAGATGAGTTCGATATATCCTCAGGTAGTGGAAGTGTGGAACCAAGGAACTCTATATTGTGCATAACATGGTTTAATACATAATTGCAGGGATTATCTAAAAGCAAGGCAGAAGGAACTACATTAGTTACCAAACATACTGCCTCCGTCCTTAATCTAGTCTTTCAAAAAAGTTATTTTTGTTCTAAAAATTTGGTTGTTGTATGAAACCAAGATACAATTAAGCATGTTTTTCCTAGTGAAACCTTACAACTTACAAAAACTAAAGTCATACATTTTATTTTTACTAAATGAATTAAAGGTAAATAAGTCTATACTTGTACAAACTTCTTGTTTCTAAATATGTGTGCTCAAACTTTAAAGGACCAAAGATCACGGATGACAGAACAAGTACATGTTTATAACAAGTTGAGTTAGTTTAAGAAACTAGTCTTTTGTATGGTAGACCACCAATGCATAACTTGAATTCTGTATGCTTTGAATATAAACTTCATAAGGAGGAATGGGGGTTACCAAAAGCATATTGGTTCCTTTGTCCCGTCTCCGAAACCCATGACGAACAAAGTAAAGAGCCTGTAATGTCAAAAGCAAACTGAGCTAGCATTACATGATTAAGCTTTAGAAATTAGAATGCAGAATCATCAACTACCTGAAAGGGAAGAAGAATATCTAGAAGTCCATATTTCCATAATAGTCTCAAAGAAGTTTCACCAGATCCATATGCTAGCATATAATTCATTTCCATCAGGAGCCTACCCTAAAAGGCTAAAACAGTTGAAGAGGGGCACCTAAGCTACATAATATTCTCATCTATGATATTTATTTGTTTTTTGAAAAAATTCCCATATATGTCTAAGATAAAGTAGGGAGAAGAAATAACATTTTAAATACCTTATCAAGTCTTAATACTGAATATGAAAGAGCTTTAACAGAACGAGCGGTTTCAGTCGAAATACTAAACCCCAAGCGAGCAGCAACTCTAATTGCACGAAGAATGCGAGCTGAAGAAACAAAGCAGAAAGACCTATGTATTTACTATTCAGAAGAGTAGGTATGTCCAACGAAGTTTATACTGCCCAAAATATGAGAAATGGTTTCAAAGTACGTTTTTATATTGTGATTGTGAATTGCTCAACAAAAACTCACCACAATCCTCTTGAAAAGAAGTAGCTGCAGGAACCATGGTTCGGACCTGTTTACATAAAATAATGATAGAAAAGTTTACATTTCTGATTATAAAAGGCAATATATGAAACCACAGCTTCAAAGAGATAGTGCACACTTTAGCATTTATAATATCTTCCATTCCTCCCATGTAATCATATACTTTTTTTGCAAATGGATCAAACATGAACCTGAAATAGTGTAAATTTTGTTAACAGCAGAAAGAACTGCATTGTATATAAAGTGGAAATGTCATAAACAAACAGTTGCAGCAGAATACAAAAGGAAATAGAGTTTCTGCTTTGAAAATTGAAAGAACTGGTGCATAACCCGTTAATTGTAAAATCTCTATTCGAACAATTTCTCCAACGAAGATAGTCCTCCTTGTCACATCCCTTGGGTGCCTCGAATTCGACATCATGAGCAAAGTGTCTGCCAGGCTTGTATCTGGCAGTGTTAAAACTTGAAACCTAATTGAAAGGGAGAATGAAGTTATCATGAAAGCAGAATAAGGGGAATTTCAAGCAATTGCCCTAGTAAAGATAACAAACCAAAGGTAAAAACATATTGAGAAACATAGAAATATACCAACCTCAACGATGATACCGTCCATGTGAACATGACATATTGGGAATCTTTTACCAACTATCTGACACCAAGAAAATGTTCTCATCACCTAAAAATTGAGTCAAGATTCACCAAGCAAAGTTAAGGTCTGAAGACAACAAGCTCAAAACATACATTTCAATTTAGAAATTAGATTTTATGTGAAGTCTTCATGTTACAGCCAGTGCCTATTAGCTTGACTGACAAGGAACTCAATTTCCCTTAAGGTCTCAATTTCAAATTCTGTGAATGAAAAATAGAAGGTTGGGAGAGGTTTGTTGCTCATTTAATCGAGCCTACTCAGTTCAAATCTGATTAGTCAAAATCCAAAGTGACTTTTGAATACTGGAGATCAAAGTCATATATATGGGGAGCAACTCGAGTGAAAACATTTGGTTATTGTGAGAAATGAGAACAAACAAACATAATTATAAGATTAAAATAATGGTCCTTTCTCTCATCGCTCAGCTGTTGTTTTTCCCTTTTTAATCTTTGTAGCACAAAGCAACGGTGGTGCTATTTAGAAAACCAACAAGTTGAAATAGTGCAGCAATAGCTCAAATGATGCAGCATCGTTGAAAGGCATAATTAATTTAAGAAAATTAAATCATAGAAAAAGAAACAGAATCTGACAAATTAAAGCAACTGCTATACAAAAATCCCAACTTTATATCTTTAATAGAGCTGGAGAATCAAATATTTTTGGTGTTTCTTTCTCCTTTGTGTGTTTCTAATCCAATTGTTTAGTCAGCAATGGAGAATCGAATATTCTGTTACATGGTGGTAGGCAACTATCGATGTGAGGAAGCATTATCTCCCGTTCTATAATAATAACAATAATAATCTAGACCGTTAGTTTTAATTAGTTTTGATCTTGTAATTATGATTGTTTGCTCTTATTTATCACAATAACCAAGTGCCTTCACCCCAGTCACCCCATACATATAGGCATATAAAGTCCATATGTTACAAACACCAGATGCCAATATAAAAACTGTTGAAACCCATCTAAGTTCTAACTGCTATAACTTAGCTCTTGATCTATAGAGTTGTCCAGGTAAACTACAATGTAAACAAATAATTTAAAAATAAGATAGAAATCAAATAGGAACTTAAGGTAACCTCTCCAAGACCCGCTGAAGTAATAATGTCAAAATCTTTTGGTGTTTTCATGAGTATCAGGTCCCGTACACAACCTCCTACAAGGTAAACATTATACCCTACAACAACAAGAAAAAGGATTATCAACTACGCACTTCTCTCCCTTAACTCAAAGACATAAACCTAGAAACCTTGGAATTCCACACTTAAATGATGCACACAGACCCACCAAACATCTACCACAGCATAAAGATTAATATTACCAGATACATATAGAGATGTTCAAGAAGAACCATTATAGACAGTCGACGGATAATTTGAATCATTGGATAATGTAACTAACAAGTGAAAAAAATTAAGAACTGTTTTACTCTAAATAAGTCAGAAGCAGGTCTAATACTCTAATCAATTTGAATCATTTGATAGTGTAAACAACAAATTGAACCATGTCTAATACTTGCGAGGATACAAAACAATAATTTCTAAAGTACCATATAGCTTATAAGTCCATATGACTAAAAAAATACTCATTTGACAGCCGTCATTTTCTCGTGAACTTATAGCTTATCATTTTTTTTCTCTCAGTCAATTTGACCTTGTTATCTTAATTGGAAAAAATAAATGCACAGAAATGAGCATGTTTGAAACACAAAATCAAATAAATGTTCTATGTTTCTTTCTTCCAAGTAAAACCCAAATATAAAATAAGGAGTGATAGATAGAAGCACAAACCTTTTTGCTTTAACATGTTGAGAACCTTTTTAATTGGACTAGCTATCATTGAATTTCTAAATCCAAGCTCTTTGGAATTAAACTTCCTCCATGCTGGTGCTTTCTTATTTACTTAATCAATTTAACAAAACCAAGATATAATCAATCATAGGTAATTTTCAAAGTAAAAAATTCCAAAAAAACTCCTATTGCACATTATTAATATCAAGCTTAATTGCATATTTGGTCTCTTACGTTTATTTTATGTTTCAAGTTGGTCCTTTAAAAAGTTTCAAGTTGGTCTCTCATGTTACTGATGTCAACATAAGTCGGTCCTTTTCATGTGACACCTTTCTAAGTTGTCCGCGTATGCAACTCTCATCAGTAATGTGGATGATTTAGTCGTAAATTTGACTGAAAGGACTAACTTTAAACTTTTTAAAAATAAGGGATCAAATTGAAACTTAAAATAAACGTAAGGGATCAAATTGAAACCTAAAATAAACGTAAGGGATCAAACATACAGTTAAGTCTTAATATTACTTCGAGTCAATTCAATTCATGCCTAATTTCACTTGCCTTGTTTGAGAATTAAGTTTCTACTACCTTCTTCTGGTTTAATAGAAGGTACAGATCTTGTCACAACCTAGAAGAGAGACAAAAAAAAAAACACAAAATTAAAAAACAGAGAAAGATTGAATTTGAAGAATAATTATATATCTAGAATGTTGAGATAAGATACCTTG
Organism: Trifolium dubium; assembly: GCA_951804385.1. NCBI lineage: Eukaryota > Viridiplantae > Streptophyta > Magnoliopsida > Fabales > Fabaceae > Trifolium > Trifolium dubium. The sequence continues at coordinate 3,149,762 of OX638075.1, read as the reverse complement.
CGCGCATATTGGAATGGGATGGGGCGAAGATGAAGATTGGGTTTGCAGACTAACTTTAAAGTGGAAATTGCCATGGAAATGGAAGTGATTGATGTTCATAGGGTTTAAGGGTTTATGCTGCAACTTCAAGGATAATTATTTCTTCAGATTTTTTTATTATTTTGACCTTTGAGGAAAAAATTCTTGACTATTCTATTAAATTATTACTTTTAGAAGAATAATTTTTTATAAAATAATTTTTTTATATGAGTTACATATTTTTTTTGATACATAGGCGAAATGGCAAAACCACCAATAAACTCACACACATAAAAGTGAAATAATCAAGGTACGAACTCAATGATTGTCTGACCTAATAAAATTTCGGCATTTTATATGAGTTACATATGTTTTTTATTCCTATAACATTAACGAAATTTATTTGTAATCCTTTTAAAACATTAGTGTAGTTTGATACTTACAAAACAAAATTTGGTACCGTTGGTCTTTGTTATTTGTCAAAATTTTAAAAATAGTTTAATTATTCTTTAAATAACATTTTTTATGCATGTTTTTAATACTGTAAAAAAGTTTTTTAATAAAAAATTAATTTTTAAAATAACAATGAATTAATATGAATTTTTTAAATTTCAAAAATTAAAGATAATAGTAACAAAATATCAACATAAAAATCAAATTTTAAGTTTATTTACCATATACTTGACATAACAATATTGAAGTTTGACCAAATTTAAAACCTTACTATTTAGTTAGTTGACCAATTTAATTTTCAAAGTTACATAGGAGTAACTAAAACTATTATATATACACATATATTTCTCTCATTTTCTCATTATGCAAACACAAATTCGTATACTTGATAAATATTCTTTCACACAAAAAAATATCTTTCACGCAGAGAAAAAAAAATGAAGAATCAAACCGTTTTCATATTTTTAATGATTTTGATAATAGCTCTCTCAATTGGCTTAGGTATGTGGATATGTTCCCCACATTTTTCAACTATGTTTATTTATGCTTATAAAAAAAAATATGTTTGTTTATCTATATGTATAATAGCTAATAGCTTATTTATGTTTAATAATTGATGCAGATGTTGAAGCACAAAAAAAAACTTGTATAAAGGCATTCACGCTACCTCATTGTGATAACTTAACTTGTAATTTGGATTGCAAGAAGTTCTATGGTGAAGCATACGGAGAATGCAGCACACCAACTACTTGTTATTGCAAATACAAATCCATTGTATGCGGATTAGATTAAGTTGTTTGAAGACTCAGCCCATTTTATTTTCTTTTTGATAATAACTTGTCGATCTTTTATACCAAAAAAAATAAATAAGATTATATTTTGAACATTTGTTTGTCTCGAATATTATTTGTGTTGAATGAATTCTTAATGAATTGCAATTTCTTTGTTATATTTATTATCAACCACATATTATATACATTTACTTACCAAAAAAAATCATATTTAAAATGAGTTCATAATGCAAATTGTTGTCAGATTAATTTATGCATAAAAATAACACGGCTCGTAAGAAATCAAGTGTCATTAAGGTATTGTTAAAGAAATAAATAAAAATTTAGTCAAAAAAATTATAAACTATTATATTTTTAAGACACAATTTTTTATAAATTCATTAATTATTATTTTTTGACAAAAAATAAATTCATTAATTATTTAAAACACTTGTTATAAGGTCGACCGACCTTTGATATTTTTTTCCTACAATCAATCCATCATTACTAGGCTCATCAAAAAAAAATCAATCATTACTAGTATTACTTGTAGAAAAAAAAAATGAAATTTGACATATTCTCTTCTATCACTTATGCTATCAGCTTGATCGAGGTTTTCTGGGAGATGTTCTCTCCAATGTGCCCAGTGGTATAGTTATGAAAAAAATTCGGGTAGACAATTAAAATAAATTATAACATTTCCTTACGTATTTTTGAAGTTTATCTCTTTTGAATTGATAAAGTATTTCCTTGCACACAGTTATTAAATTGGTAGGCATATCTACAATTTGTTATCCCACTAAATTTAATTGAAAACTTAAGTTAAAAGATGGTTAAAGAAAAATCAATCCATTTATTTCTTGTAAATTCTTAATTGATTATATTATTATAAAGTTAAATATATTTTTGATCTTTATAAATATACCAAATTTTAGATTTAGTCCTTATGAAAATTTTCTTCAACTTTAAATCCTTATAAAAATTTCAATCACAAATTTTAATCCCACTTTTCAATGCAACTCATATGTAGTCTTTGTACTTTTCAATAAAACTGTACATAAAATTCTAAAATATTATCAAATTCTCACCCAAAAATAATTGGAATTTTTTAACAAAATTATAATTAAATATGAATTTTTAACCACAAAAAGTATAAAAAGTCATATTTAATTCTTGTTTTGTTAAAAAATTATTTTGAAAAAAATTGATAAAATTTCTAATAAACTGATTTCTATTGTGATGTTTTTTTTTTCAATGTAAATGTAAATTAGTAATAGTATTGAGAATTTGTAATTGTAATTATTGTTATAATATATAGTGCCGTTCAAAAAATAATTGCAAAAATAGCATTAATGATCAAATTCATGAGAGGCATTGAACGGTAGATTGTGATATTTTTTTTAAAAACAAAAGCATTAAAACATTGAATGGTAAATCAATATGGGAGAAGAATGAACGTGTGAATGACACATGTAAATTTTTTTTTGAAAAAAGACTCCCAAATAACAATAGTATAGATCAATTTAACAAAACCAAGATATAATCAATCATAGGTAATTTTCAAAGTAAAAAGTTTCAAGAAAACTCCTATTGCACATTATTAATATTAGGATTAATTACATATTTGGTCTCATACATTTAATTTATGTTTTAAGTTAATCCTTTAAAAAGTTTTAAGTTGGTCTCTTATGTTATTGATGTCAGTATAAGTCGGTCATTTTCATCAAATTTTGACTTAATTTTCCCTAACTTTGTGTTGATTTATTCTTAAAACTTTTAAATTTTAAATAGTATATTTTTATGCATGCCCGTTTAAAATTAATTTTTAAAAATAACAAAAATAAAATATGAATTTTTTAAATTTCAAAAATTAAGGATATAAGTAACAAAATATCAACATTAAAATCAAATTTTTAGTTTATTTACCATAGTTGAGATAACAATATTGAAGTTTGACCAAATTTAAAACCTAACTATTAAGTCAGTTGACCAATTTAATTTTCAAAGGTACAAAGGAGTAACTAAAACTATTATATATACACATATAATTCTCTCTTTTTTACATTATACAAATACAAATTCGTATACTAGATAAATATTCTTTCACACAAAGAAGAAAAAAAAATGAAGAATCAAACAGTTTTCGCATTTTTAATGGTTTTGATGATAACTCTCTCAATTGGCTTAGGTATATGAATATATTCTCCACAATTTTCAATTGTATTTGTTTATCTATATCTATTTGTATAACAGCTAATAGCTTATTTATGTTTAATAACTGATGTAGATGTTGAAGCGCAAAAAAAAACTTGTACAAAAGCATTTACCTTAGCTCATTGTGATAACTTAACTTGCAATGGGGATTGCAAGAAGTTCTTTGGTGAAGCATACGGAGATTGCACCACATCAACTAGTTGTCGTTGCACATACAAAGCTATTTATTGCGATTTAGATTAAGTTGTTTGAAGGCTCGACCCATTTTATTTGATTTTTGATATCAGTTTGTCGATCTTTTATGCCAAAAAAATTAAATAAGATTATATTTTGAGAATTTGTTTGTCTCGAATATTTGTGTTCGGTGAATTCTTAATGAATTGCAATTTCTTTTTTATATTTATCAACCACATATTATATGCATTTACTTACCAAGAGAAAAAATCAACCACATATTTAAAATGGGTTCATAATGCAAATTGTTGTCAAATTAATTTATGCATTAAAATAACACAGCCTGTAAGAAATCAAGTGTCATGGTATTGTTAAAGAAATAAATAAAAATTTAGTAAAAAAAAAACTATAAATCTAAAATATAAGAGAAAATTTGTCAAATAAAATTAATGTATTTAAACTAAATTCTTAATCAGATACATCAACTTTTGTTAATCAATTTTCTCTTATACTTTAGAACGAAAAGAATATTATTATATTTTTTTTTACTTTAACAAGTGTTTTGCTTATATTTTTAAGACACGTTTTTTTATAAATTTATTAATTATTTAAAACACTTGTTATAAGGTCGACCGACCTTTGATGTTATTTCCTACAAATCAATCAATCATTACTGGTATTTCTTATTAGTAATTTGGTTTTGTAGAAAAAAAATTAAATTTGACATATTCTCTACTATCACTTATGCTATCAACTTGATCAAGGTTGTTTTGGGAGATGTTCTCTCCAAATGTGCCCAGTAGAGTAGTTAGGAAAAAATTCGGTAAACAATAAAAATAAATTATAATATTTAAATTAAATATGAAAATTATATAGCATATAAAAAGTTGATTAAAAATAATTTAAACTATTTAGCATACAATCAAGGGTATATTAGTAAATTTTTATATCAAAAAAATTTGGGAGTGGGCTGCAATTCAGCCCCCTTGTTCTTCCACCAATGAATGTGCCAAAGTGCCAATGTTAATGAATTCTTTAATTATTGTTGTTTTTTAATTTTATTTTGAGCCGTTTTAGTATTGATTTTCCCATTTTGATTTTTCAATTTGTGGCTCAAAGTTATCGTGATTAGTTATTGTTGATCAATTGTAAGCTGTTGGTAAGTAATTTTGTTAGTGTTGGCACGGTCGAATAGTGAATATGAGTCTCACCAAGGTTAATGATCATTTAGACGATTATAATAAGAGATGAGGGGTTGAAAATGGGGCCCCATAGGTTAAGGGAGAGTGGTGCCAAAATAGGAGAAAAATGTGAAAGTTGAGAGTTACGATGGGTATTTTTTCAATGTTAATATAATTTCACTATGATAATAAACATACATTTATGATTTATTTCATAAGTTTAGATTACCCAAGAAAAGAATACTAGTGATGTACCAAAAAAGAAAGAATATTAGTGAAAACACATTGCAAAAAATGTGAAAGTTAGGAGTTACTATGAACATTTTTTCAATGGTAACAATTGCACATTAGGAACACATGCATTCAGAAATAAGACATTTTCTCACTCATATCATGAAATTTTTATATAATTGTTTTATTTAGCATCCTTATTATTTTCTTAGTATTTTCGAAGTTTTTCTCTTTTGAATTGATATAATATTTCTTTGCACTGTTATTAAATTGGTAGGCATATCTACAATTTTTTTCCAACTAAATTTAATTGAAAGCTTAATTAAGTTAAAAGATGGTTAAAGGAAAATCAATCAATTTATTTCTTTTACTTGTAAATTCTTAATCGATTATATCATTATATGTATTGAGCACTTAAAATATTTACTTTTTCTTTACTAAAACAATAAGTGACTTTGACTTGTTTAACTGGACCTAGTTGATTTAACATACTGACCTGACATGAATTAAAGCTTGACATATCTTTTGAGTAAACTATTTGATCAATTTAATCTTTAAAGTTATTCTCTTCGTCCCATTATATAATCACCCTTGATTAATATCACGTTTATTTAAAAATGTTGATAATGTAATTATTGTGTCTAATTTATATGTTAATTTTACTAAATTGTCATTTATTTATATATGTAAAAACTTACGTACAATTCCTACAATTCCTGTATGAAAAAAGTCACAAAACCAAACTACACAATACATACACATATACGATCTTATTAGTACAATATACAAGCAAGTAGTAGAAAATACTCTTCCTTATGGAAATAAATAAAGGGTTTTTTGTTTACCCTCAAGATTTGAGAGCATTTACTCCCAAAGATTGAAAAACAATTAAACTGATATAATTTTTTATAAAATATATCGTTGGTTTAAAAGTTTATATTATATAGATCATTTGTGTAAAATTTCAAACAAATTTAAAATCATTTGATATGTTATTGAGACGCATCAAAATTAACAGTTTCTGTAATTACTTAAACATCGTTAATCTTTATGTGTCTCAATAACATATGAAATGATTTTAGATTTGTGTAAAATTTTACACAAATAATTTATATAATATAAACTTTCAATCCAACAGTATAATGATGTGTTTTATAAAAAATTATATCGGTTAAATTTTTTTATAATAATTGAAGATAAATACTTCCAAGTTTTGAGTGGGTACAGAAGTTGTACACCGTAAAGAAATTGTACTAGTTATATCTTTGATGAATTAAATGGAATTTGCATTACACCATCTCGTTGTCGTTGCTTTTACAGATCCGAATATTCGTGCTCCAGATGAAACTGTTTTAGAACACTCATATATCTTTCATACCAAAAATAAAATAAGACTATGTCTTGCTTAATTAATTGTATTATTAAGTTTATTGTTAATGGATTTCAATTTCTTGTTATATTTATCATCCACATATTTAAACTATGTTATGTTAATAATGTGAGTTGTTGTCAAATTTGTGCGTAAAAATAACACAACTCGCAAAATTATTATCCAATTTTTTCCACTAGTTGACTCCAACTTGTCCTCTTTATTAGACCAAAAGATAAAGTCATTTTTAGCTCTCCAAATAGCCCTCATACACCATGCCAACAACAATCCTTTCACCAACTTTCCCAATTTACCAAGAAAGACTCTATTAAGAAAATAAATAGATTGGTATAAATCTAACACTCTTCCTATTCATTGTTAATGTGACACTTAAATACATACTCATACTTGAAATCTAATATTCTCCACTCAAGTGTGAATTTTTACATTCTATAATTGATCCAATACCGTGGTCAATCCATGCTCCCACACCAAAGCGAATCACGGTTCGGATACCACTTGTTGGGAAATCAATTAAGGAGTGTTGCGAGAAACAATAGGTCAATACACCAAGAGAGGAAGACATTATATCTCCATTCAAAACATTAGGTCAATGAGTCACCTCAATGATATGTTATAAATCTAACATTTATTTCATTTATAATCGATGTAAAACTTAAGCACCCACACTTGAAAACCAAACATCCGCCACCCTACATGTGAAGTAATTGCTAGAATTTTACTCTTAGAGTAAATAACTAAAGTATCTAAAGTTCAAAATTCAACTCTTACATATAAAATGTAATTAATATTTCTACTAACTAAATTAAATTTATAGAAACGATGTCGTGCATCGGTGCATGTTACACATTCAGATATATAGGTGCATGCATATGTTACATGAAGAAATAGCCACACTACAAATTCAATTAAAGTCTCCAAGCCCTTAATCATGCGCGGTCGATTCTTCTTGTCTGCATCGAAACATTTGCTTTCTACTACTATACCTATATAGTACAAATTAATGTGACGGTTCTTGATCAATTTCTGATACTAAATTGGTCATAGATAGAACATGTGTTTTCAGTGCAGCTAGTTGGAATTTTTTTTTTTTACTTACTATATAATATTTTGTTACGTATGTTTATTGAAAGTTTCATCTAATAATATAGCGACTATATGTAAGTGCATCATTATTCATTACTGCATCAAGTAATATTATCATGAACATGTAGTGATCCGCATGTTAATACATCGGAAACAAGAAATGAATACGTTTCGAGACAATAATTGTATGTGCTTTTCCATTGAAGAATTTGTATCTTTATTTTTGGTACAGTGACTCATTCATTATTATCTACACATTTAAGGTAATTCACATTGTTTTTTTAAAGTGATAACACATTGAAAACTCATATACAATTGCGAGATTTTGGGTTCAGATTCAAGTCACGATGTCTGATTTAACAATTTTAATATTTTACCAGTTGAGTTAAAACTACTAAACAATTTGTATTTATATTGAATCAAATTGTTCACATCTTATATTAATCAAATTGTTAAGAGTTTAATAGACATTTTTTTCACCATATGATGACCAAGTTGTCCCTTTATTTTCTTTCAAAAACCAAATTGGGTCATACGACTTTTTCTCTTAGTCTAGCATATTTTTCACTCTAAATTTTTCTCGCAAGATGAAATAAGAATAACTCGTGGTATTTAGATGGATGAGTTAGAGAATAAAATGATAAGTTTATTTTTGATTTTGGATAATATAAAATCATAAGAAATTTCAATTGAATTATATAATTTATTTTTGTTAATATAAATCAAAAGGTCGGTCCAATTGGCCCACATCTCAAAAAGTACTGGGCCAACAATTTCTGACTTGTACACTAAAATTGGATTGATCCATTCAACCAAAAAAGAGCATCTTGCTCACTTACTCAATTTTTTTTTTCTTTTCTGGTTATTTCACTTACTCGATTTTGATATGCTAAATTAAAAAAATGATAGGAAAACAAAATATATATGCTAAACTTAAATTTAAAATTAACTAAGAAGCTCTGAGATTCGATCTCCCGCAACTATGTTTGAGATCACTTGATGTCCGAGCTTGTCTCAAACTCTGGACCATTGATGTACCTTTTCCCTAGAAAACTAGAGGTGAAAGTCATAAACAAAAGTCAAAAAAATTATTAAAGTTTTTCTTTCGTAAACTTTGTTCTTTTCACTCATGCACTAAAATTTGAATAAATTCAAGTTAACAAAATTGGTTGAATTTTATTCTAGTAAAATAAATTTAAAACTATATATGCCGAGACATATAATTTTTGTTTTGGCATGGTCTTTTCGGCTGACCAAGGTCTAATACTACGTACATCGACCTACAAATACAAGCATTCACAACCTCACAAGATATGTATTACGGTAAACTCTACTTCTATCGATTTTAAGTTTATAGTGACTTGGGCGTTAACCTCTATCTCGGAGCATCTCTTCCATCAGTCCATCCCTGTGAGTTTTTTATCCTCTCATTTATCCCTCACAGATAAATTTGAATTCGGCAGATAAATCTAATGACTAGAGCTTATTAAGGATTTACCAATGTGAAGCTTCATAGGTTGTATATTGGGACCAAGAATTTGACAAAACTCTTCTATATCGAATTAGAGAGTGTGAGTTCATCATGTGTATAGAAACTGTTGATGGTATAGCTATTAAGGATTGTACAAATGATATTTAACAGATGCTGATGTTATATACATTAGTCTCTATATTTTATGAGTTACTATTTGCTAATGATTTTTCTTCTTTTTAAGTCTTAAAAAAGTAAAATGGAAACTACCCAAACAACTTAAAGTACGGTATATATATAATAAGTTACTTTTGCCCGTGCCGTGGATAAAGGGATTATTTCATTTCAGGTGTATAAAAAGTTATAAATCCAACCCAACCAAACATCCCGGAACATTGCCTGGTGTTTTAAGATTAACTCTTACATTTTATACTGTTCTACCATGTGAAATTTCCGGTATATAACTGTCCGGTTTTTGTGGCAAGGACCGTTACAACTGTGTATGGTAACATCACAATCACAATCACAATCAAAGTTCAACTTGAGCTTTGTCTCTCCCACACCTCATGAATAACGTTTTTTCTGCCACAATTGAAGCAATTCTATTTTTCAATAATAAATAAAATAAATTAGTGGATACACCGGAGTCTGAATCAAACTTCTGAATATCTATTTAGAGATGTCTAAAACTCTTAGCATGTTGGTTACCCGATCATTTTTTTAAGCTATATATATAAAATGAATGGTTCAACTTTTCTAATTATAAACTATGTAAAATGTTGGTTACTCGATCATTTACTTGATCGATTCATTATTTTCTCGAATGCAATTTATCATCTCTCATATTTATAAAGAAAGTAACGATTACACTCATAAATTAGTGGCGTTTGATTTTCATCTATAAATTATATTTGATCGTCTTTTCAATCTAGAATTATTCTGACATTTTAGTTACTGTAAGCTTAGTCTTCCTTTTTTTAGGTTTGTTTGGTTTTTTTACCATGAGTTTTAATTTATGTCTCCCATACTTTTTTTCTTTTATTTATATTAATAAACTATTCTTGGAGTATATGCTCAGTGGCAGAGCTAGGGGTACATTGGGGTTCAAATTCAATTGATCCCTCTAAATTTAAAAAATAAAAAAAACATTTTTGCATTTTGAATTCCTGTTTTTTTTTTTTTGCACCACCATCCCAAAATACCAAATTAATTTCACTTCATCTATTTTTAATTTGGAACCCCTTAAGAGGACCGGTGCCAACAAAATTAGTGATGAAAGAATATTTCACTTAATAGTAATTTGTCTCAATCCCTCTTTGTTTTCTGTTTTTGAATGTTGGATTGAGTTTAACTCAATGCTACCAAATAGACTTGTAAGATGAGATGCTTCAAAAAAAAAAAAGATTTGTAAGATGAGAATTATCTTTTCACTTGTTAGACCATATCTTATCTTATATAACTATAGAGACTCCTGACAATTAGTAAGAACTAAATTCATTACTCCAAAGTTTTATAATAACCAGATTTTTCTTGGTTAGGTATGCAGTATGTTGGTGGCTAGAATTTCACTTTTTAAAAATGAAGAACAAATGGTTGTATCAAAACTCAAATTTCAATCTCTACATATTTCATTCAATGTCTTTACTAAGTGAGTTAAGTCTGCGGTGACTTAACTAGCCAACAAAAATCAATTGAACGACATCATGTTTTTATTTATGACCACTACTACAGGGGTCTCATTTATTATCGACAATTATGTTATGTTAGAGAAAAAACATAGAGGTTGATGAGATTAGACTGGTCAAATATACATGTACCGCTCTCTGCATGGGAATGAGTTGAGTTAAAGATTTATGTGCCAAAATATGTTTATATATAGCTCTGTGTTTCTCTGTGTTTTTGTCACAGACCAACTTTTTCCTGACTCCATCCATCATCACTGTTACCTATAAACCTGCTATCTAGCTTTTGAGTATCATCATCATCATCACCAACACCATAAACAGATAACCACTCTTTCCCTTCTTCTTTCATTTTCAAGACCTCTCAAATCTTTGATAACTCACTCATATGGCAGCTTTTGAGTACCAATACCAACAACCAGCTTTTTTTCTTGACTCTTCTGCACCATACTTCACTATTAAGATGATGCCTTCTTCTCTTCAAGAACAACAACAAGTCCTTATAAACAACACTAGTTCTGTTGTTGATCAAAACTCTAAGAATAGCTTAAGTGAGAATAATCTTATTAGTCCTGAATCATCATCCATGGTAGTTGATAATAATCTTGAAAAGGGTGAACAAGTTACTCAGAAAGTGAGTTCTGTTGAGAAGAAAAGAAGAGTTAGGAACAAGTCTTCTTTGAGTAGCCCCTTATCTAAGGTAGAGCTGATTTATATGTGTGAATATAATATAATCGTTTCATGTTATTGATTTTGTAACTTTGTGATGATTTTGAAAATTATTGTAGGATTCAAAAGAAGGGAGAGGCAAAAAACAAAAGAAGAGTAGTGGTGAAGGGATGAAAGGAGAGGAGAAGAAAAAAGAAGAGAAGGATCAAAAGAAAAATGTTGAAGAAGCTCCAACTGGTTATATCCATGTCAGAGCAAGAAGGGGTCAGGCAACAGATAGCCATAGCCTTGCTGAAAGGGTATACAATAGAGTTATTAGCTATGAAACATTGACACATGCACCGGACACAACACTGATACGTTACACTGGTACTATTTTTAAAAAATGGAACAATATTTAGCAAACTTATATGTCAGTTTGGTGTTGGTGTCGAACACCAACACATGTTTGATAGAAGTGTGGATGCTACATAGGTTATTACTCTTTAACAATTGAAAAGGAATTACTACTTAATTGCTCTCAAAATCTCATGTCTCATTGTGATTTAATGATGCAAAAAAATGGATTTTCAGGTGAGAAGAGAAAAAATAAGTGAAAGGATGAAGATATTGCAGCAACTTGTGCCTGGCTGTGATAAGGTGAGTGATCATTTCTTTAATCTTTATGGTGTATTTTTAATGTTGTTTTTTGAGATGGTTATGTGTTTCTATATCACCGACACCGAACACAACACTGTTACTAAAACATTGACACCCGTAATAATTCAAAAAATAGAAGTAATTGAATGTAATCTAACTATATGTATCTGTGTTATGTCAGTATTAAACACTAATATGTGTCTAATATCAGTCACAACTTTAATCAAAAGTGTTAGTGTTACTTATCTTTATATTGCTTCTTTTCAAAACCACATTTGATTTGGTTTTATATTAAATAGGTAACTGGGAAGGCCCTTGTGTTGGATGAAATAATCAATTATGTACAGTCCCTACAGAATCAAGTAGAGGTAATAGTACCAAAAAAATATAAAATTTGTACTTTTTGGTCATTGATTCATAAACCAACAAGCCCAACTTTAAAAACATGTATGTTTCTTCTGCAGTTCCTGTCAATGAAGCTTGCTTCAGTAAATCCAATCTTCTATGACTTTGCAATGGACCAAGACATCTTGATTAGACAAGATCATCAGGTGAGGAAAATAGTACAGTACTCACAAATTAATATTCATGTACTTAATTGAGATATATTGTTATTAATTGAAATTTAACTTAATTTTCAGAGATTAAATAGCATAACATCACCATCACCATCATCAGTACCACTGCAATCTGTAGCATTATGCAGCTCCAACCATGCCACACCTTTTGCTGACACAAGCTTCCACTCTGCTAGTAATGATCACTATGTTTTGGATTATCCAACTTCAGTTTTTCTTCAAGGACAGAGATCAAATACCTTCTTTGAGGTAGCTTAGATGATAAGATTTTGGATTAACATTTTATAGTTTAGGGTTTTAGAGATTATCTTAAAATATTGTAATGAAAATCATAAGTTCCTTATTCTAATGAAAATCATACATCATTTTCAGCACACTGATGGTCCATTTTGGGACGCAGAAGACCAACGACAAAAGCTTCTTAATCCATATGGATTCGGCAACAATACATGTTCCTTAAATTAATATCAATTTCATGTATCTGCCCTACAAGTCTATAAACATGTTGTAAGCTCTCAATTCATGCCTTAATAAAAATAAAACTATATTATAATAGTATATCAGTTTAAATATGATTTTAGTTCCCGTCATAATGTTTATTTGTTTGGATTTGGTCCTTATAAATCTAACAACTGTTTAGTCTTTGACGTCAACTTATTGAGTCAAGTGACGTGATTTTGTTGGGTCATATATGATGTCAGAACTCAAAACCAAAAACAAAAGTTTTTGAATTTGCATAGACTGAAATAAAAACATATATAAGTATATTTCTTTTATAATGTGCTAACACTTTGTATTTTAATGTTTTGCAAGGTATTTTATCTTTTGTAGTATAGATAGAGTGAAATGATCCAAACAAGTAGCAGAATCAGTGGAAAGAAAGTTGTTAATGAAGTGATGATTCTGTTTTTCCTAGTCCACCAAATTAAAGTGACATATGAACATGATGAATAAAGTGTAGCAAAATTAATGGATGAGGAAGCCAAAAGGACAGAAAAATGCCGACAAAATAAGACCATATCTTTTTCTAGATCCTTTGTTCTAATACAAATAATTTTGACTCTGAAGTCTTAATTATTCTGATGCACAAAATTCAAGAGACTCTGTATGAATGAATATGAATCCTAGAGAGATATCTTATCAGAATTCAGACTCATTGAAATTTATGTAAATTACAGTTATTCTGTTGAGAGACAGTTAATTTGGTCACCGTTATTGAGAAATGATTAATGCCTCATGATGTAACGCAACGCAACAGTTTTTTGACAAGACATACCATGCCTTTTTATTTTTGTTTAGTTAACTTCATGGGGTATATATATCTGCAAAATTTTCAGTGTTGGAATTATTGTAGTAGTTTTTCTTCAATTTAATTATTGTTGCTACCAGTTTTTTACTGTGTGTGTGTGGAGTGGAGCCATTGGATTTTCACTTTCAGATCATAGACAGATCCTAGACCAAGGATTAAATCAAGTCAGAAAAAAACAAATAATTTTATTTTTAACCACAAATATTATTAATAAGACCATTTTTCGGCACAAGATGAATCAAAACCAGTAGAAGAGAAGTTACAAAAAAAAGACGCCGTATATAAGCGGAACTTTAATGAAAATATTGAAACCCACACTACCTAAAAGAGGTTCACTTCTAATCTCATTCTTAGAATGACACTCCTCAATTAGCTTTCAGACCATCAGAGAGACCTCAACCCAACCAAAAAATAATGCTACTATACATTATTTCCGGATCTCGAAACAAAAATGATCGACTTATTAGAATCTAAATAACAACTTATTTAGTCAAAATTCAAAGGGGGCAACGGTAGAATAAGAGTTTAGACAGATAAGTCTTAGCTCGCAGACCTCCTCTAATCAACATCGACGTAGTAGATGTCAAATAAATACAAAAAAAATCTATAAATCCCAATAAATTTAGAAACCAACAAATAAAATTAGCCAACTATTTTGCCAATTTCAATAATCAGTTCAATTAAGAATTTATAAACTATTTTCATAACAAAGAAAATGAAAGAAGTTAACTTAAAGTAAAATTGAAATCATTCTTAATTATTACTCAACTCCTTATTTCTTCTATTCAATTTCAATTACTAAATTTGTTTTAAGATTCAACAGATGTATAGAACCTTAAAGCAAATAAAAATTTTAGTGAACCTTAAAAAAACACAATGCTTGAAAAAATAAATTAAGAATATTAAATTTTGCATTATATAAATGTTGAACTTTAGTTAAGGAAGACATGATGTCCCAACTTAACTTGAATCAGACAAATATATTTTATCATATTATATTTATAACAAAATTGAATTTTTAAATTTTGTTTTTACTCTAAAATTTGAAACCTAAAACTCTTATTTAAGTTACTCAGCCCTTAAACCGGTCTTAAATTATGTACCCAAAAAATAAATCTTAAATTAACCTTTTTTCTTTTTTTTTTTTTGACAAAGTCTTAAACTAACCTTATAATTTCAAATACTTATATGTCAATAAGTTTAAATAAGTGAATTCAACCATAACCCAATTTATGCAATCCATCTAAAAATGTGAGCGACCCCAAATTCAACTTTTTAGTATAATTTTGACTTGCCTCCAACTATTATATGGGTATGATTTCTTTATCATTTACACAGGAAAATCTGAGTAGTATCAGTGTGCATTTTTCCTTGCATTGAGAAAAGGCATTAGTTAATCATGTTTGTTTTCATAGATCCCAAGGGCGTGTAATAGTTGACCCAGCTCTAGTTAGTAGTAGCATTATTGTTGTTTGGTAGTAGGAGTAGTACTTTGGTATATAAATGATAAATTGTTCGATAGTAAAAAGTATTTATATATTATCTCTGTCCTAAAATATAAAATTTATTTCGATTACTGCATGTTCGTCAATGCACAATTTTGATCACTAATATATTTAAATGTGCATTAGTAAAAATTCTAAAAATTTGATATCTTGAAAATATTCATCAAAACAAATTAAACAAAATCTTATATGTTAATATTTACATTTATAAATTATGAAAAAATACGGTCAAAACAATATAAGTGAATAATATCATTTAGTCAAAAGAGATCTTATATATTGGGACGAAATCTCTCAGTAAAAAAATAAGGAAAATGATAATTAGTGTCTCTAAGGTATTAGTTAAGAAACACAAATATATTAAAAGTATATTGGAATTTGTCTAGTCAAAGTCTAAAAATCTATAAAAATGATGTTTTTAATATAAATTTACCACTTTTGTTACCTTAATTATTAGACACCAGTTAACAAGACCCAAAAAATAAAATATGTACAACTATAAATATAGATATATTATGGGTGTTGTTAATTGGTGCACTAGTTAAGAATACTAAAAAAAAGTAACTAAAACAACATTTATTATATTTTATAAATATTGACTACACAAAGTCCAATGTAGTTTTACTATATTTGAATTTCTTAAGTGTATGTGATGCACTAATTAGCTTTTTCCATATATTATTGGTATTCTTGTAAAAAACATCACTCTTTAATCTATTATCTATTGCACATCTACTCCAATAAATATTGTTTGAGTGATAAAAAGGTTATTGGTAGAAATGTAGAACTGCAGCATATATCTGTAGCTTTGATTAGTTGGTAGAAACTAGAGGTATTGTATATAGAAAAATGTTAACATGTGCCCTTAAGATTTGAATATGCATGTACACTTGTACATAATATATATAGAGATTGAGATTTGAATATGATACACTCATTTCATTCACTTTAAGTTGATTTATGTGAGTCAACGCTGATATATTCAACACCTAACACTTCAACATTTATTGAGAGGTTATTGTGTAGGAGTATTTCTTTTAAGAGGAGTAAATCCTTGATTTAAATTAAATGTCTGTGAAAGTTTGTACCCACATGATACCTAAAACAGGTTAATTAAGGCATGATAAAACCCTAGGTAGTTAGTTATATTGATGAGTCTCATCATATGATTTTCAAATTATGTTCATCAATGCTTTGATTTGGACATGAGGAACTATTTCATGGGCCGGTCGGTGCACATTTTCCACTTGGCTTCTATTCCTATAGACAGACCACTACCAGCAGTTGCAACCTTTTTTATTTTATTTTGAGAAGCTACTACGACAATCAGCTGGCATTAATTTGATGATTATCTTATTTGGAATCAAAACAAATAAAGTGTAATTTCAATATTGAATCTAAATAATGTTTTAGTAATTTCTTTTTTAGTACCAATTATATTTTGTTTGTCAAAATAATCTTAAAAATTATGCATTGAAGTTAAATCACATGTTTAGTTACTCGATATAAAAAAATTAATCCAGTGCAAATTAAGAAAATAGAAGTGCTAGCTCCAAAAGTTAATTTTAACTAATATTTTAATTTTTTAATTAATATTTGTATTTTTTTGCATTTTGCACCCCTGATTTTTTTATTTTTGCACCATTCACTCAAAAGTTCAAATTATTATTCACTAAAATCTCATTTTTTACTTTCAACATTTCTCTAAACTTCTCTGTAAAATTAGATCTCTCAAACACAACTACCACCACTTAACAATCGGTTTAACGAGATAAATAGTTGGTTGCTTATTTATATAACTTGTTTTGTGTCCAACCAACTTATTCTCTTCTTTTGACAAGAAAAATATAGTGTAAATATGTATTCCGGACTATGTTAAAAGTTATTCCGATATATGTTACTTTGTCAATAAATTGTTGCCGGAATACTTTAGTTTGTATTGTATAAATTTTTTTCCCTTAATGCATTCCTACACATATTATGATTTATCACTGTATGACTCCTAATTGTTAACCAAATATGACCTTGACTCTGTGTTTCTTACCTTCCACTGAACACAAATTTAAGGCCTTAAATACTTGTTCATCATAAAGTGATGGAGATTTTAAAGGGCTCTTCTCTAGTTATCATTGAAGGTCTAAGTTCTACAAACAATATGATACCAGAATAGTTTTCAACACGGTCTAGTATATATATTTACACTATCCGTATATTTTTAACAAACCGGAACAATTTTCAATGGTTCTGGTATGAATGTTTAAAAAATTTAAATTTTACTTATCTCACGATCGAATTTTAAATTATTTGCAACCCCTGACTCAGGGTCCGGGAGACGCCACTGTTAATGGTAGTTTATATACAACACGCCACACTCCTCAAACCACCGATGTACCTTTTCTACAAAGGAGAAGGACAAAACCGTGACGGGTAAAATTCTAAAGCGGATAATCTCTCGAAAATGTGAATTTGAGATCAGCTCGGAACATACTCTCATTTATCTCCCATGACCCGTGAATAAATCTAAATTATGTACCAACAATAACTTTGTGCATGTTTGAATAATAGTATTAATTTTGATTAAGATGGAGTGCAAATGTGGCTCACGGCCATCCTTGTAAGTTGTAAGTTGTAACGTTTGGTAGCAATCCTTGCTAGCTTTAGTAGTTTCCCGAATTCGTGTCTTATTATTATGAGCTTCTATGTGATAAATGATAAATGTTAAGTTTTATGTCATAAAAGACACAACCATTGACGGACAGGTAGTGGGGCTATGCTTATTTGGGTGCAACAATTTGTTGGTGTCTACTTTTTCTTTCACCACTTTCACATTTTCTTTTCCATACACACTTTCTTTTTAAAGAGTAAAATTTATTAAAATCAGAAAGCTTATTTGAGATATAATTAAGGGGTGCGAAAATTTGCAAAACCACATACATTTTCTTGTACTTAGCTAATCTTTCTTTCTTATCTTTTTTCATCCATTCAAACAATTTCTTTTAGAGTAAGTTACTAAATTAATCTTAAAATTGTAAATGTTGGTCGCATTTCAATCTCTAAATTTTGTCAATAAATTAATATTTATTTCGAACACTTTTATAAAATATGAACATTGAATGTTGTACCAAAAATAAAAATGAATCGAATGTTATAATATAAAGAGTACGTGACATTCTCGAGGTGACATCCTCGAGAGAATGCCGCATCATTCTCAATTCTCGTGTTACAAGTTAGGGACTATTTTGCCCAAAAATATTTATGGATTCTTTTTTTACTGATATTATATATTGTTTGAGGACTAATTTGCCGATGAATAAAAATTAATTAATTGAGGGATTTATTTCTTAGTACATCAAAAATATAAATGTTCCCATCAAAATTTGAACTTTGGACCTCCTCATACCCAACTCATATTCCCAACTCTTACCGCATGAGCTATCCTACATAAACTAATTGAGGGACTCAATTGATTGATTTTATTCTAGAATATTTTTTTTTTAAAAAAAGTTACGTGTAATTTAATTGAAAACTCAATAACCTTTACATCAATCAATTGTTATAATAATATTTACTCCTTCTACGTACTCATGTGTTTCTTTTTCCCAACAAAAATTCTATACCATAGTTGCTCTTCATTTTTAATCAATTTGATTAATTTTGTATATATCTTTATTTTTTCACTTTATTATTACATACCCTAATTGTCTCATTATAAATATCACATTTGACAAAAGATTGTTTTAAAAAAAATAATTAATTTCAAAAAACTATATCATTTATATTGTGCGTATCACTCTCTAGTATAATAGTCTCCATACATTACGTTTCTCCTTTTTTATTTTTATCTACGAAAAATATGAGGAAAATTAGCTGAGTCAATTTAAAAAAAATATTTATAAAATTAAATATCTGTTTAAGAATATCCTACAAAGTTATTAAGCACAAATTGAATTAGGTATTTACTTATTTTTTTGTTGTCTTTTCCTCAATTCCAAACAAATTGTAAAAGTTAAATGAGTTTAATTTGTTGTCCTTGCTAGCCGACATTGATTTATGGGTACGTCCGCCGGTATTTTTGGTATCATGAAACCACTTCTTTCTAATTTCTAATAATTGTAAACACACAAGATTATACGTGCTACATGAAGTTTCAAATTGAATATAGAGACCCTTACCCAAAAAAAATTGAATATAGCGACTAGCGTAATTTAATGAAGGAAGATCTAAATCAAAAAAGTAAACTAACAAATCTTATATGCTACCTAATTTGGCGTATATGGGAGTATCTGCTTGTAACATCATATATAGAGAGAAAGACATGTACATTTCTTGCGTAATATTAAAAGGATCTAATAGTCGGCATAGACAGCTTGTCGGGTATGTTTAGCATCAAATTAAGGCCATCAATATGTTCAAACTGAAAGTAATACATAATTAGTACTAGTAGTAATATCAATAATAAGTACTAGTATATATAAAATGTGTATGTACATCCAACAATGAATCTGTGTAAGAATTTTGGACCTTCTAATCTAATTAAGTAAGATAGTAGTAATTAAGAGTTTGATAGTTTGGTTTGTTTATGGAAAAAATTTAGTTGAAAAGAGCGAATCAATCTTAATATCTTTGTTGTCGGAGAGGATAAGCACATAAGATTATGATAAAAAAAATTTATGTAATTATTGTTGAATATGTTGTATTGTTTGGAGTTTGTCTGAAGTCTCGTATTATTTAGATTTTCGAACTATTAAGTGTATAAAATACGTGAGAACAATTTTATTCGATGAACTAACTTTTAGAGTTGAGATCCAAATATATTTAACATGATATTCCTATATTCCTTATCGTTGGAAGAGTTTTAATGGTTCCATACAAAGGTCTTAGTAAGTAAGGGAAGGGAGGGCCCATCTTTTGAAGGCAACATGGTTGGGGATGGTCATGGCTCAGGTGACACTAGGAGCCAATGCCCTATGGTGTGTATATGTGGTGGTCCCACACAATATCCTTAAGCCATTGAATTGCCATGTCCCCTTTGTCAAGATAGAGGAACAAGAGAAGATAATACAGAACTTGACATTGATTTATAGGCTTTGTCTAATATTCTACATTATAGTCCTAAGTAAGGCATGGGCTGTCCCAACAATGCACCTTCTACAGTTCTACTTATTATATTCCACTTGCTTATCTTTTCCCCACTTCAGTTACTCGTTTCTCTTGGACTCTACTTATTTGTCCCAACAAATATGTATTAAATACTTTTCATGTTATATAGAAAAACAAAAAACAAAACTTGTTTGATGTTAATATGAATGTTGTGAATTTATTTGGAAACTAATCTTTTGATTTTGAACATCTTTAAATTTGTACTGCATTGATATATTATATCAAATACATGAATATCATTTTTTTAACAAAAAAAAATAGAAAATTAAAAATATACATAAATTCTACTCAATAAAATAGTTTAGTAAAATACACATTTTTGTTAAAAACTTGTAATTGTACATATTTCTTTTAGGCTTAAATGCAGTTTCAACCATCTTATTTTGACATATTCAGAATTTCAACCTCCTACTTTAAAATTCAGAATTTATCTTAAACTTTTCAAGATTTTTGCACCCTCAATCACATTTGGCTTATTTTTATTTATGTAAGCTTAATATATGATTACTCATGTCATAGGACATCTAGAAATAGACAAGACAAAACAAATTTGTTTGCTAAAAAATTTGTGAATACACTTCGACATACTTCTACATTAAAAGTGAACAGATTTATTGCATTGACCATTGAAAAATGTGGTGGGAAACTGTCATATGATTAAGCATACATGGTCAACTTGAAGACAGTAAAAATTATCCAAGAAACTCGTCGTAAACAATTTATATATATAAGAATATAAAATAAGTCAAATGTGATCGGAGGAGAAAAAAATCCTAAAATAAAAAAGTTAAAATTTCAATTTTTAAATTAAAGAAGTTGAAATTATCAATTTATCAAAATATAAGAACTAAAACTGCATTTAAACCTTTCTTTAAATGTATATTATAGACGTGAAGTTGACCTAAAATTCATTTTTGCAAAAAAATGTGTAATACAGATTAATGGGGTGCGGATAATATCTGCCAAAAAGTATGTACTATTTTTCTTACGGGTTGTGTTTGGGCTATGCTCGTTTATAACCTTCAGATCATTTTTGTTTATCAGATTTTTCAACAAAAAATTTGGTGGAGGATTTTTTCCTTTGTCTGAATTTTAAAAAATAGTATATTTGAATTTTAGAATTTAAATTTCACTTTATTGACTAAACATTCGTTGAATTTAATAGAAACATATTATTTATCTTCTAAATACATTTGGAGGGGATTTAAATTTCAAAATTCACTCCAAATAAAATTAATAAGTCTTGATATATTATGGTCACACTCTCTAACACACTTCAATTAAAATTAATTAAATCATTTAAAATTTTCATTTGTTTTAAATTTTTATTATGTAAATATACATTGTGTGTGTTTGGCTATGCGGTGGGGAGAATTGAATTTGATAAAATTGAGTTTGACAGAATTGATTTTAATTAAAAGTGAGTTGAGCTAAATTGATTTTTGTTTAGATATATTTATGTAAAGTGATACTCATTAAAGCGATTCTGGTTGCCGCAAAAGCTACAACAAATTGCAGCTTTGGGTAGAATCGCATTTCATCATCAACTCAAGTAGCTTCAATGAGGGTTCTTCGATTAGGGTTATTGCTTGCTTTAGCATCTGGATTTGCAGCCATTTCCATTTACATCACCGGACTCTCCGATCCTTCTGTATGTATGTCTGTATGTATACAATGTATCATCATTTTCTTATCAAAATTCTATGATTCTTTCAATTTCGTTAAATCTAATTGTTATTTTAATGTAATCATTGATACAGATTCCAATTATCACCTCACAGATCAAGAAACTCAATCGTTGCTTTCACTTCACAACTCTTTCCAGAAGTGTGTGGTAATGTTTCCACTTCTGATTATTATTATTATTATTATTGATTGCTCTAGTTTTCTGTATTGGTGTTTTATGTGTTGTTGCATTTGCCTTAGATTTGTATTGATTTTTTGTGATTTTAGGTTATGTATGAATGTATGATTAATTTCGATATGGTTTTGATTCGATGCCAACAATGTTTTGATGTAAGATAGATCTGTGCATATTGTTGAATAGTTGAATACTTTTTTTTGAACGGAAAATATATTATTAATAAAACCAGATCTCTGCTACGAACATAGACCGGTAAAAGAGGAGTTTACAAAACAAAGATGCCGAATATAAGGGGAGCACCAATGAAAATACTAAAACCTATACTACCTAAGAGAAGATCACTTCTAATCCCATTCTTAGAAGACATTCCTCAGCTTCCTAACTACGAGAGAGACTATATTCACCAATATTGAATGCTGGAACTTTGGTAACAGTTAGGGAAATTTCTTGAACTGAATTTCAGAAGGCTATTTTTTAATGTTGAAAGCTATTGTGTTTTCCTTGAAAGGATTGTGGTGGTGTATTGTGAAATACTTGTAGTTTATGAAAATTAATTGCAGTGTGGTTTTTGTTTTGGAGTTTAAATTGTAATGTATTGGCTCTGAGTTGTTTTCTTGTAGTCTCAATCTTCCGATCTTGTACTGAGTTTAAATTATTTGGATGATTTGACTGAGTAGCTAATTTTTGTGCAGAGTGCAAATGGACTTGGACTGAAAGCAGCTAGCGGCAGTGATTTTTGTCAAACTACAATAAGTTTTCCTGGTGACACCATCCCCAAATGGGTAAATATTCCTAATCAACAACTCACCTTATTCTACGAAGTAAAATAAAATATTGCATATATGGTTCTAAAAAATATGTTAATTATGATAACCTGTAACCAATAGGAAAATAGTTTCCTCATTTTCAAAATTTTGATATTGATATACATATATTTTGTCATATTTGGTTCAAAAGTAGTTAAACAATTGTTGTGATTGTTGACTGATGGAGGTTTCTGTATTGACTGACAGAGAGATCCCAAAACTGGTGAACTTGAAGCTCTATCTTTTGATTTTAATCTATGTGAAGCTGTCGCCACATGGGAACAGGTAAGCAGATTGGTCTGTGCTATTTGCGATTGTGAATACCTGTAAATATACTATCCTCTCTCTCTCATGAAATAAAAACCCAGGTGCTTTCGATATTCAATTTTGATAGCTGCTGCTGCTATTAGACTATATAAATAAGTAATATATATTTTGTATTGTACCGCAACGCAAGGCTGTTCAATTACCCTTACCATCTTATAGACATTCATGTCAGCTTTCATTTATTTATTTTTGGAAAGTGTTGTAGAATGAATTTATGATGTATGCCTTGCATTTTATTGTTGTGTGTAATGACTGCTCAGGTGCGGAACAGCACCACTGTACTCACCAAGGAATTCATTGATGCTTTACCAAATGGATGGGAGGAGTATGCATGGCGTAGGATCAATAAAGGAATAAATCTGTAAGTAAATGTGCATCTGGATTTTACTAACAATTATTTAATCATTGAATAATAGTAGCCTATAAGGAAGAAAACCTAGTTAAATTCATTCATTTATTAGAAGTGAAGTGTACCTAGCATAATATTAGTATACGTCTGTATAGTCGAATATAAATTGCCACAAAGGTTATGCAAAATTTCAAAACCTCAAACGGTCTGAAGCTTTCTTTATCCTAAAAGACAGTAGATTTTGACATTGAGCTCTTCATCTTGATGTCACTAGGGAAACCTTTATCCTAACTAGGGCAATCTGTAAATTTTTCTATTCTAAGACTTCTTTTACTTTGATGTTGAGAACAAACCATCTCTAGAATTAGCCATGTGAGTGTGACATTTCAACATTGGGAAATAAGTAGACTTATCCCTTCTCTTGCTCCCCAAGGGAGAGTCTAGCATTCTCTCGCTCTTATAGCGTTGATAAAACCTTTCCTTATTCCAGTTTTTCCACTATACCTTGATTGCTAAATGCAACATAGGCTTCTCAATCTCAATATATATCATGATTACCATATTCCATGTTTATCCATTTATAATTACTTATAGTTATAAATTCAGGTGTTTTTAAGAAAGAAATTGAAGATTGTATAAAGTCTCACAAATAGGTTTGTTCTGTGTTGCAGGAACCGCTGCGAGAACAGGACCTTGTGCATGGAGAAGCTTTCACTGGTGCTCCCTGAAACACCACCATACTTCCCAAGACAGTATGGGCGCTGTGCTGTTATCGGTAATTCGGGAGATCTCTTGAAAACAAAATTTGGAAAGGAGATAGATGGTTATGAAGCCGTCTTAAGAGAAAATGGCGCTCCAATACAGGTTAGTTGATCGACAATGATTTTTTGCTTTTCTTTCTATTTTATCCCAACTATTAAGACCTTGCCCACTAAGTTATATTTACAACTGCAGAACTATACTGAATATGTGGGTGGGAAAAGCACATTTCGTCTTCTAAACCGAGGATCTGCCAAAGCACTGGATAAAGTTGTAGAATTAGATGGTATTGTGAATTGTTATTAGATGAGTTCCACTTGTTAAAATGCCATTGTGAATTACCAGCGCGCCTTACATAAACTCTGTTTCTGCAGAGCAAAGAAAAGAAGTCTTGATAGTAAAAACAACCATTCACGACATCATGAACAAAATGATCAAGGTATGTTTTCTTATCAATGGAAACCACCTTCCAAGATCCTTTATTTGTTGTGCCAAATATTCCATGCACCCATTTGCAAACCAATCAGCTTTTGTCTTCTGCAGGAACTTCCTATAAAAAATCCTGTATATCTCATGCTAGGTGCTTCCTTTGGTTCCGCCGCAAAAGGAACTGGGCTTAAGGCTCTAGAATTTGCCCTCTCCATGTGTGATTCTGTGGATATGTATGGTTTCACTGTGGATCCTGGCTATAAAGAATGGTAATAAATTATTTGTTTGAAATTATAGTATTTCTGGTTAGCTACTTCTGTCTTTGAAATGTGGTTAATTGATCAGTAGACCTTAAAAATTATTTCAGGACAAGATACTTCTCTGAATCCCGTCAAGGCCATACACCATTGCATGGTAGAGCTTATTACCAGATGATGGAGTGCCTGGGAGTAAGTAAACTATACTTATTAATTACTGCTAGTAGAAAGTATTTATAAACAGTTAAGTTTAGCATCATGAACTGAATTAAGATGATTTAAAGTTCTGGAGTTCATAGGTTCAAGTGATACTGATGACTTTCATTCGGCGCGTCCTTATTGTTGGTTGAAAATTAAAATTATTTATATATATATTTTGTTATTGAGCTATAATTATGTCAATTATCGAAGTTTTCCACTAATGTTGTACAAATCATAAGCAAATGGTGTTTATTCTGTATTGACTTGGTGCCTAGCAATATGAGTACAATCATGTTTCTTGTTTTTCCAATCATTGACCTTCTCTGCCTTCTTGATTGTTAAGCTGATCAAAATCCATTCTCCCATGAGAGCTGATCCAAACCGAGTGGTAAAATGGGTTCCAAGCCCCCATATTATAAGAGCTGCTAGGATCGCCTCAGAGAAATTACTAAGGTAAATGAATCCCACTTATTTTTTTTTCATTTCCCCTTAAAACCTTTTTGTATAAATTTTAATGGGGACCTTATGTATATATGTATAATTTTGATGAAGCAACTATTCAAAAGTTGTTAGATGAAAGCTCATGAATGGTTTTATGTTGCTTCTCTAAGAATAACTGTAGTATCAACCCTCTTAGTTTCTTGGCTCATGCTCTTATTAAGACAAGTGAAACTGTGACAAATAGAATATTGAGTACTTTGTAAGTCACGCACATGAGTAGACAAACTTCATCTGGCATCAGTCATTCAGTCCTGCTAGTTTACCATTGTACAGGCCTTCAAGTAATCTGTCGAACTTTAAAAGTTAGAGATAGCAAGTAGTTTGCTCTATGGGCGTACACTATTGATCCTGAATGCCTATCCTGTAATTGTCTGATCACAAATAGCATATAATTAATTGTTAGCTGAACTTGATTTTGAGAGTATATTGATTGCATTTGAAAATAGTTGGACTTTCTCAATTTATGATTTTTACAGGAGAGTTGGAGCAGGATCTGAAGATCCGTTGCGTTCATGTTCCATAATTAAGAAGCAAGTTAAAAGAAATTTAAATGCAGTTTCAAACCTTCGAAAGGCAGCACTTGATCATATAAGGTATGTGAAGAGAGCAACCATGTATCCTCTGGAGCATAGTCTAGGACATGGGTCGCTTTGCACTGTGCCAACTGATTGAACCTACTAAGATTCTATGCACCATTCAATTTGTGCTGTTGGGAAGCATATGGCGCCTACTATACAAAATCTTCTGTTAATTTTCTTGCAAAATATATGCCATCAACTTGATAAAATGGCAACGGAGCTTCTTACTCAGGGTTTGGTAGCAAATCTGCTAAAATTCACATTCTTTTTTGTTTGAAAATTACAAATACTCAGATTTATTGTTGAGGACAAGATGATAGAACAGCGAGGACATAATTTTGAGGCATCTGTGCTGTTTAGTTGAACCATAACAAGTTGAGCTGTAATGATTTTTTTAATTAGATAATTATAGGAATAATAATTGTACACCCATATTATAAAAAAAGTTTTACGTATGTTTAGTCATATAATCATAATGTTATTTCTTCAAATATATTTACACCATTTGTCTATGATTAATGTTCTAACAAAATTTTATCTTGCCATCTTTATTGGAGTGTTCCATTTCAACCACATTTTTCCATCCAATATAAAGAGATGTTCAATTTTGATTGACTGATTTCGAGTGTATGAATGCACAAATCCATAGAAGTTATTGCAATAGTAAATCCCCATTTTTTAATCCAAAAAAAGCTTTGCAAGACAACTTGCTAAGGTGGGGAAATCACATCTACCACCAATGTTTGAAACTTGCTCAAATATCTACTACGAATTGACGTGATTATTTAAGTAGAATTTTAGTTACTCTACGTCCTTTCGGCTTAGAAAGTTACTTCATCGGCTTACAATTGTTTTTTTTATCCGTTAGTCTGGTGGCTAGAATTTAATGTTTGTCGATAACTGATCCACCTTCAACGACTTTTATAGTTATTTTCATACATACATCTCATCCAAAACAATCAATTTATATATGTTTCTTTCTACAACTCATACATATTTTTAAAAATACACCTAAAATTTAAATGGCATTGTGTTTGACATACAATTTTTTATATCAAAATATATTTTCTCTAATTGTTAAGCGTATATTTATGATAGATCCTGCAAGATTTAAAAGTGATCATGTATATATAAAAGTGTCATGTCGCTTTAGAATCAAGAATAAAGTGGTTTATATACAACATTCTCACTCTTCAATAATTCATTCCAACAAAACGCTTTTCAAGAGGGACAAAACTGTGATAGTTCAAATGCAGCTCAAATATAACGAATTTGACAATAGAATGAGATATTGACGTGAAAGGCGAGACATAAACTACATATCTCTAATCGACGATATTTTATATACAACACTTTCACATTTCAAATGTCCACTATCGCGGCGTACTTGAGAATGGAACAAAAAAAACAACCATATCCACATTTGCATTCATGAGAAGAGAGAGGAATGTATGAAGAAAGTAGCTAATGTATGACTTTACCTTTTAGAGAACAACAAATAAAACAAACAAACAAGTACAACCCTCACACTTCCAACCCCCAACTTCGAAACACCACAATATCGCTAGATTAACTTCACTCACTCACTCACTTCGAACCCTTCACCTTCCCCACTAACTACATACACTTTCTTCTTCTTTTCAAAACAAAACCCTATCCCTAACTCTCTACATTTCTAAACCAGAGAACAATCAAGAAATCGCGTTACAGACAAATGGCCGAGATTCAACCGGCGGAGGGGCAATTAAACGGCGGTGGAACCCTAATTTTGAACACTGCCGAACCAATCGGAACAAAGCGGCAGAGAAGACCAAGTGTTCGATTGGGCGACATCGGCGTCGACCCACCTTACGATTCTCACGCACGACGGAATAACAAGAGTTGGAAACTTGCTTTCGATCACCAGCGCAAGGAAAAAGATTCCAATGCTTCAGGTAAACCTTCAAAGACTCGACCTTTAACTAATTTGAGCTCTGTTGCTGATTTCAACGAAACCCTAGATGGTCAAGATGGAGAAGGGAATATTGATACTACTGTTGCAATTGGTAGCTGGAAGGTTAAGGAATCTAAGAAAAGAGGCTCTGTTGCTACTAAGAGAGTTAGATCGAATTGGGTTTCCAGAATTGATGAAACAGGTGGTGGTGCCGGTGTTGTTGAATTAGAGGAAAAGTTTAGTGGTGCTGAAGATTTGGATGATGGGTATCGAGAATTCGATGTGGAAAATTCGGAAAGCCCTTTGAAAGAACAAAGTCCTATTCATTCAATGGAGAATTTAGGGATTGATGGGCATAGAAGGTCTTTTAAGGGTAGGGATCATCATGATGGGATTGAGTTATCTGGGCCATCTGAAAATGATGTTAGAAATGAGAATGGTGGGAGGATTAGGTGTGGAGAAGATGGGATTAGGATTTGGCTTAAAGGATTGGGATTGGGTCGTTATGCGCCGGTGTTTGAAGTGCATGAAGTTGATGATGAAGTTTTGCCAATGTTGACATTAGAAGATCTCAAAGATATGGGAATTAATGCTGTTGGATCTAGAAGAAAATTGTATTGTGCTATTCAGAAGCTTGGTAAGGGCTTCTCCTGAGTTATGAGTTTTACTTTTGTAGTACTAGCAGGGAAGAAAAGGGTTCTCAGCCATAGCATAATTCAGATGCATGTCTGAAATGAAATCGTTATGTTCTCCAATGACATTTTTTTAGACTTGGAATCGTTAGGTTCTCATTTGAGAAACATCCTTTTTGAAATCCAGTGCAAGTACATATAACTGCAAGTTTTGTTCGAGCAATTTGTTGTTGTTTCATTTCCTTAAGTAAGTATAGCTGTATTGTTGTCATTTGACAACTCATTAAAATGGTGTTAAAATAAGCACAATGTAGCACACTTGGAAAGTTTTTTCCTAAAAGAAAAGAGAATTGATGTTATACCAAGGGTGCAATTATAAGTCTTGGAAAATTCTTGTGTAGACCTTTTAACAATGGCTGTGTTGGCTTAATCATTCAACAGTTGATACACCATTCCTTTATATACGTAAATCTTTTTGTGATGCAATTAGTGTACATTTAGTGTATATTGTCGATTTTGAATTTGCACAACTTGTGTGAACTTAGTCTGCACAAGTCTTTTCCATCCTTTTTTTTTGCGGATAGTACAATGTGGTGGTGTTTCTCGATGAGTTGTCAAACTTGTCATACTATTAGAAACATAAATTAGTTTTTCAAAACTTAACAAAGTCATTTCAGGTGTTATCCTTCATGTAAAGTAATTACCGTGACTATTTAGCTCATATATTTTGTAAATTTTAAGAAGTCCCACATCGGATGTGAGATGGCCCGAACATGGGTTTATATTTAAGAGGCAATCCTCACCTTACAAGCCGGTTTTGTAGTGTTGAGTTAGGCCCAACCCAATTTATAACAGTAGATATGGTCACAGTTGTTTTGTTTTTTGTGATTGTCATGGATTAAATGGAATGTTCTGATTCTGCTGAGTTGCCTTTTTTTTTTGCAATAATTCCATTTTCTATATCAGTGTCTGCAACAATTGTCAACATTGGGTACCAGTTTGAATTAAAGTTTGCAATTTTGTAAATTCAGTTAGTGGTATAATCTGATCTTCAACTGTTGGACATTATTTTTATATTATTAACTTGGATTAATAAAGTTCTATGAGCTGATGTTTGGTTACTGTTAGTTGCTTTCGCCAAAGCTCTTTGTTCTTGGGTGCATATACTGTGTCTCAGAAACCTTTTGAACATAGCAAATGTGAATTTGATGGTGGGCACCGTGGTATTGTTGTTGGGCAGAAATGATAACACATTACATATAGATTTTTTTGTATTGTAAATCTATATCTATTGATGGAGCCACCACCTAAAAAGTCAAATTTGGTGGTTTGAATCAGATCAGAGTTATAGGTTATTTTTTGGTAACACTTTCGTACTATTTGTTGAAATATGATTGTGCGCATCTGCTGTGTCCTTTGATCAACACATAATTTTTTTGAAAAGATGATCGAGGTTGGAGAAGGAAGCTCCACTTGCAGAATTGGGCACTTGCCAAAAGGTTAGTTTGTTTAACTTCTACATATGTTAAGAACAAATGTGGCTTGGCATGCCTATAGACAAAACCTACCTCTTGTAACTTTTCTCTTTCACATTGACCATTATTGTGTGGCACTTCTGATAATGGGTCCACAAAACCATTGACCATTTTATGTTGTAAGTAGGTCATAACTATTCAATTGAGAGGTAGGGAATATTTGGGAAGATGAAGAATTTTTTAATGATTGCATTAATAGAGAGTAAGTACATGACAAGTAGTTGGGAAATTATGGGCTACTGCTAGTTAGGTGTTCAGAGCAGCAATGGGAGCTGCTACACATTAAATTGCAAAAAAACTACACTCATGTTATTGCAGGTATGAAAAATTTGCGGTATTGTTTAACGATGATTAATCTTTGTTTGAGAATTTGTTGGCCACACAATGTGAGTCCAACTCCAAACAAGATTTTCTCGGCATGCAATAGTTCTCGAAATATTTATACTAGATTTTATGTGCTCCTTGGCAAGTGGCAACTATAGTATATGTTTGATCGGACAAATATACCAACTACGATCACTGTTCAACATTGAATAGAAGACCATCAGTCCATCACTAATAAACCAACTAAGACCTTTCATTATTAATGTTTGAGATGTGTAGGTTGTGCATGATTTTGTTTATGGCCTAAGGCAGCCTCCATGAAAGGATGATGTTTTACTTTGAACTGATTAGATACCAATATTAATGCTGAAGATGAACTTTCCAATCAGTGCTAAACTGAAGGCATTAAAATGTCAAAAAGTGTTGGAGAAGTCATGGGCCGAAAACCAACCAAAACACATGACTTACATAGGCAGTCGCGTTTCTTCTCCGACTTGGTGCGTCTTTTCTAGAATACATTAGCAAATTAAACTACT
The DNA here is from genome assembly GCA_951804385.1 of Trifolium dubium. Taxonomy (NCBI): domain Eukaryota; kingdom Viridiplantae; phylum Streptophyta; class Magnoliopsida; order Fabales; family Fabaceae; genus Trifolium; species Trifolium dubium. The sequence goes on along the minus strand of OX638075.1, from coordinate 3,118,201 downwards.
TATCTATGGCAAAATCATCAACTAGTGATACACTGATATTTGATCGGACATCCGAGAAATATCTCGGTCAATTTATGAAAATGAAGTGTAGTAACAAAATTAAGAGAAAATGCTATGAAACTTTGATTCTATTTTTTCTTTGATTGGTGAGATGGAATCCTTATGATTTTGGGATGAATCATTAAATAAAATGTGAAATTATGAAGTAAAGCACTTGGTGCTCATTCTTTTCATTTTTTTATTTTCACCCTCTTATTCTTAAGGAAGGGGCGGCCCCAGTAGTCCAGAGTTCGACTGCGAGGTAAGTAAAGTTTGGCCAATAAATTGTTCTACCCAGGAATCAAACACAGGTTTTTCTGAAATTCGTTCTTTGGTGAAACTCATTAACCACTTGAGTCTATTAAACTAATTAACCACTTGAGTTTATTGACTTGGTTATTTGGTGCTCATTCTAATACTAAATAGAAAAAAAAATTTACGGGACTCATCAGCTGATGTAGACGAAAATTAATTGAATCACACAAATTTATTGTTGAGATTTTTCTCTTTGGTTATGTGATTGTCTTTAATAGTTTTTTTTTTAGAGAATTTCTGTGATATTTTTCAAAGTTGTGTTTTAATTTTTTCACAATTAAATTAAATATAATGACTAAGATTTATTGCTGAAATAGATCGAAAGGATATAATTCTCAATCCAAACCCCATAAATTGGATCATCTTCTTCTCTTTTCTCCTCTCCTCTCCCCTTTCCTAACTCTCTCTCTCTCTACAATCATAAGTGATTAATTAATTTCTTGTAAAATATAATTTTTTATTTTTTTACCGGAAAAATTAATTATTCTTTTTTCATGGTACAAAAAATTAATTAATCTTAATAAAATGTTTATCAAATTTAACTATATATACTTGAAGAGTTGAACCTCTTATTCTCTTCGTGTAATATTATGAGAGACAATGTTAAAATGAATAATTACATTAGATACTTTATTTTGTAGCCATGTATATGGTTCGTATCAAATGAAATTGTCCGAAACAATATCAATATTGTTAGATGAATTAAACCTAAAATCTTTAATAATTGCGTAAAAATTATTGTAACATTTTTCTAAGCAATTTAACATTTTAAGTGATAGGATTTTATTTAATAGTAAAAAAAAAAGTGATAGGAAAATTTTTTAATACTAGTATTCTAGAGTTAGTGGTGTAAATTTTCATTTATGTATAATTAATTTGAACATCTCTATATAATATATTTACGGATGTCTCTCTCTTGGTCGTAATCCTATGTGGCAATCTATCAAGTACCCATATACTTATGTGGCAAACTATGAGACTATCTACATAACAAACAAATTCTTCCTTAATGTATCACTCTTCGATTCCCACTCAAGACATTTTTTCAATTATGAAACATTTTATTTTACTTTTTAGAGTTCCTTGATGTACCACTCTTCGATTCCCGCTCATGACACTTTTTTAATTATGCTACAATTTATTTTATTTTATTTTTTAGAATTCCTTAATGTATCATTTTTTGATTTTCACTCATGACACATTTTTAATTATGAGACATTTTTTAAAAGATACTTTTGAAACACATATTCTATATAACTAAGATTAATAGTCATTTATAGACAAAAACAAACAATTTTTTTGGATAAAGTTAAGTAAATCAAGCCAATTTCTAACAAATAACAATAATTTTTTAAGATTAATACTTTTAAATAAATTTTTTCTTAATAACATTTTCATAACTTTTTTTTAATCATCGTAACTAATGATATATCATAAAAAAATTAATTGATTCAAATGTTGAAATACTATTATATAAATATAAGTACCCAAACAATTATATGTATCTATTTTTTAAAAATAAAGTTGTATGAATTAATATATATTATTACATAAATATTATTATGATAAAAAAATTCATAATTTCTCAAATAAAAGTATATTTTATTAATTTAATTTTTAACTTTTATTTACATGCAAAACTTAACTCATTTCGATCGATCATTTTTTTTATTACTAAGTTGTATCAAATATAAATCATACTTATAATTTATGTTTTATTTTTATTTTATTAAGAACATATTTTTATTCCTATATTAATAGAATAAACCCATTTTTTGTAATTTTTATCATTACTTATATTTAAACTTATATTAATACCAGTGCATGTCTTTATAATTTACACGGGATCAATATTAATAATCATATATTAATGCAAGAGCTTATTTTTTTATTTAAAAAATGAGACTTTATATTCACATATCAAAACAAGGTCCTATATTTTTTTAAATTGCTACGGCGATGGGAGAAAAAATATCACATTGTTGAGAACGAAAAGTTGGAGATCATTCTCCAGCTATGAATTATATCTACACTCATGTTAATATGAGTGTATTTTTATTTTGTAATTTATACAAGACAATATTTATACTTATATATTAAAACAGATCCTATTATTTTTGTAATTTTTATGGGGACAAAAAGAAAATACCATACTATTGAGAACGGAGAGTGGAATATCATTCTCCACCATGTTCTATCCATTTAAAATCCCTAAATATATAATTATTTTTTATAATTAAATAATATAAATATTAAATCAATTTCATAAGTAATTAGAAAAACATAAATTATATGATAAAAAATTCATTAATTAAAAATAAGATATAAAAAATTAAATTAAATTACAAAAATTAATATTTAAATTAATCTACTTTAACATTAATTATATATTAATACATTTGTACGGGTTAGTTATACTAGTATATATTTATATAATAATCTTCTACAAATGATACCAAAACAAATATAAAAACGGCGTCGTTTTGGCTTGAGGAAAACATGACACGGGTGAGGGACGAAGGAATTGAAGGTGTGTGAAACACTCTCTCTCTCTCTCTCTCTCTTTCTCGCTGAGAGGTGAACGACGCTGTCGTTGTGATTCTCTCTCTCTCTCACACAGATTTTCTTCTTCGATTCCATTGTAGTAGCTGTAAGTTCTCTCTCTCTCTCTCTCTCACATTCCACATTTGTTTATAAATATATATATTTTCGTAATTAGCATTTTAATTAATTTTGTAAAACTTGTTTCTAGGTAATGCAATCTTTTATAGTACTCTGCAACTTTCCACTTATTTTCTCCTTTCTTCATTCTCCAATTTCACTGCAAAAATACATTCTTTCTTTGCTGTTATTACATGCTTTGTTTTACCAAATGTTAACTTCTTTAATTTTCAATTTTTTTTATTTATGTACTCATGGTGAAATTGTACTGTGATCAAATGGGATTATTGAAGTGCTTTTTAGAAATTTAACTGCCTTTCAGATTTCCTTTTAGAGATTTAAAGCACAATGATGAAAATTTATTAGTAGGTTGCATAAGTTTGTTTCTTCATGCCCTTTTATTAGTTTCCCTTTTTGGAAAGTCTACATTTTTTTTGGTTGATCAATGCTTGTGTATTCATTAGCTTTCATTTATGTCTCTTTGTGGTTGGAGGGGAGAATCCACGTTGTTTTCCCAATAGGTTAGCTAACGGAGATTAGTCCCTGTTAAACGATGGTGTATGCTTCATACGTAGTACAACATAGTTATGATGATTATAAAAAGATGTGTTATTGGGATTAGTCAGCCACAATAGAACATTATTTAAGGTTTCATCATGTTGAATTGAATCTTTTCTAGGTTGCTACTCTCTGTTTCTTTTCTTTTCTTTTCAATACATTGTGTGATTCATGTTAAGCAAATAGTGGGAGGGATGTGTTGGTCACAGGGAAACATCTTTTACGTACTAAATTTGAGGGATTAATATTATTTAGTGATTGTTTTCTTGCTGTATTATTAAGTATTTACGGCATTGGTATTTATCTCTAGAAGATGGTTCAAAGTCATATTCTTTTGGTATAAATTTCAAATAATAGTCGGTGTTCTTCTAATATATCACCCACATAACATGGTGTTTCCAGGATGCATATGTAATCAATTATGTTCTTGCATAGTTGATGTGAAATTGAGACACCTGCAATAAATATTTTATTTCCTTGTGGTGCAATTTGATTTTATGTAAAATTTTGAAGATGTTATCTTCATGGATGTCGACACATGGAGAAAGGACTCTCTCTGGAGTGTTAATTACGAAGGATTTATCCATATACGTCTCTTAACATGTTTCTCTTAACACTACTTAGGCCATATCTCTTGTCGAAATGAGACCCTCAACACAACCCACTCACTCTCAGGACTGGATGTCTAAAGTGTGGACTAATGCATGTTGAATAACAATGATCACAATTCCCTACCATACATCCTGCGTGAGATTCAACATATTACAATTGGAGTTGGAATATCATAGATTGTGTCATAATAACAGATCTAAGATAGACTTTGGTACTATTAGAATTTGGGTTTAGGGTCTAACAAAATCCGACAAAACTGACTTGTAAAGTGGGGACTGTCCAAGCCCCATAAGCACTACTCAATCCTATCTCTAGTGGATGTGGAACTCTAAGTTTCCAAAAATACAATAACAAAGAAATACTGACTTGTAATGTATGGACCTTCCACGCCTTTTGGTTTTGTCATTAGGGTGGCGATAGTGGGTTTATGTGCAGATTTATGCAAGCTATCTTTTAGTGGTCCAACACTCCAACTTGATTTTCAAGATTGTCTAGTTACTTTTTATGCCCAAGCAGTTTGTTACTAGGGGATTGTTAGTCACTCGGGGAATTTAGTGATTGCTATTAATTTTGGCTTGTATTTTTGCACAATTTATATCAGGTGTTTTGTCTTCTTTTCTTGCATTCGATAGTTTGGCTTGGTTTAGGTGCTTTTGTTTGTAACATTAGTGGTTTGTTCATTGACCACCGTGTACTTTGCACTTCTTGCGCAAAATCGATACAAGCTGTTATTACTGATTGGTTTGGTTCTACCCAAGCTTAATTTGTTAGTTGTTAAGATTTTCTACATGGCTTACTCTTGTTCCTTCTAAACAAAAATCTCTCTACATGCCTTATGCTGTCTTGTTTGTTGACTTGATGCCAAGCTGTTTTTTTTTATTCTTCATTTGTTAACAGGATTTGTCTTTCAGCCAGAGATTATTGATTATTTAAACCTCAAGACTTCTTGAAGTCAACTACCGCATCTGTTACAAAATCCTCTGGATGCAAGATGGATGATGACCACCAATATGAAAATGGTCGGCATAAGGTTGAATACTACAGAGGAGCACATTCCCTGGTAAATAAAATGCACATATTTAGTATGCTTTCTGAACTTTAACTTGCAGTTGCACTATTTCATTGATTAATTGGATTGATTTTAAATGTGTAGTGGAATACGGATCCCCAGCATCAGTTAAAGGAACAAAATGCCCTAGTTATGAATAAAAAAATTAGGTCCATTATGGCTGAAAGGCAGGCTGCCCTTCTGGAACTTGAACTAGAGGCTGCTATATCTGAAAAGAATGAAGCCTTGGCTGCTCGCAATGCAGCCCTTCGGCAGAGGGATGCAGCACTTGCTCAGAGGGATAGTGCTCTATTGGAACGGGATAATGCCCTTGCAGCCCTTCAAAGTTGGAGTAGTACTGCCAACTTTCCATTCAATGGTGGAATTCAACGTGGATCAAAGCGAATGCATCATTCTTCAAACCATACATCCAACATGGCAGAAGCAGCTTATAGCACGACGGATATAATAATAAGAGATGCCTCCCCAGTTACTGTTATAACTTCTGAAGCTGTCAAATCTCATCTTACTAAAAGAACAAAGGAGAGCAAGGCACCAAAGCAACCTACCAAAATAAAACTTGGTGAAGATTTAAATAGGAAGGCTTATTCTGAAGGAACTAAAATCAAATCCGAATGGGATAGGCAGGATGTTGGCTTGAATTTGATTGCTTTTGATGAATCTGTCATGCCCGTCCCAGTTTGCTCGTGTACCGGAGTACCACGGCAATGCTACAAATGGGGGAATGGTGGATGGCAATCATCTTGTTGTACCACTACATTGTCGATGCACCCACTACCACAGCTTCCCAACAAGCGTCATGCTCGCATTGGAGGTCGGAAAATGAGCGGCAGTGTTTTTACAAGACTTCTCAGTAGGTTTGCATCAGAAGGTCATGATTTATCTATACCATTGGATCTTAAGGATTACTGGGCCAGACATGGAACAAATCGTTACATTACTATCAAGTAGCTTCTTGACATTCATTTGTTAAAAATTATGTGTTCCTTTTTAAACCGCCTATCACCAGCTGTAATGAAAACCATGCCTTGGTAAGCACGATATGCTTGAATTTAGTGCATGCAGGCGATTTTTCAATACACAGATGTTCTCCTTTGTTTATTTCCAGTTACTGGTATGGCTAGATCCATTTTTATCATTTTGAATGTGATGGTTGTGAAGTATGTGTGTCAGTGTATGTATGCACATGTGGCTTTCTTGGCGGTACTCATCTGGTTCCTCTGCGTGTTCTCACCTTTTTTCTGTACATTACAAATCCTTGCGTCGGAAAATTTTCCCCCTCGAATATCCTTTATTTTTCTCTAGTTATAAAATTTAGACCCTGTTTGGTTCGAGGTTTTTGGAGGGGAGGGGAGGGGAGGGAAGATTTTTAAATTTTATGTTAACAAGACCCAAAATTTAATGAGGAAATTTTCCACTTTCCTTTTTGAGAACTTAATGTATTTAGTTCATATTATAGATCAAGTACATTAGATTATCAATGAATCCAAAAAGTAAATTTTCTCTTATATTTAGGACCTGATGTAGTAAATTTATATTGATTAAAATATTATCGAGTGGTGCAGGAATAAATACTCCAAATTTTGAAGTGGTACACAAATTATCACCTAAAAAAATGTTTTTTCATAAACTTGTATGCGCCGGGTAGGATATAAACTTGTATCGAACAACATAAATTACTTGCTAAATCACAAAAATTAATATAAAAAAATACAACAAAAAAGAGTTTCCTAAGTTTTTAAAGCCAGTCTCAATATCGGTCACTGTGAATCTAACATATGAAAAACAAGCAGTTTAAATAAAAATTAAATATATTTTTAGTTCTCATAAATTTTAAAAATTTAATTTTAGTCTTTCTAAAATTTTCCTTCGACTTTTTAATTCTATAAAATCTTTCATCTTCACTTTTAACCTCTTTAAACAATATCACCTTAGTTACTCGTGTAAAATAAAATAAAATTATACTAGTTATTATTACTCTACTAGTACTAGTAGTAGTTATAATAGGGTTTGCATAATTGCATTAGGCGTTGAACTATAATAGGATTAGGATTAAGAATAGGATCAAGATCAAGATCAAAATAACTACTTATATAAAGAGAAAAAATTGGTATTTCGAATTTGAACTGGTCCCGTCAATCATAAGCCATGTCGAAGACGGGTCGCTCGCAAGTGTTCATCCCTGACTATCTCCTCGCCGATATCCTATCGTTACTTCCTGTTAAATCTCTTGTTCAATTCAAGTGCGTAACTATTACTCTTCATTTTTAAGACGATATCTGAGTTTATCCTAGATTGTTGGGCCACTCGAACAGTGTTTTGTAGATATCTAGTTCTGGATGTGATGGGAGTGTGTTAAAAGTTTCTCATTGGATGAGATATGGTTTGATAAAATGTTTATAAGTAGGAGGCATCTCTCACTTTACAAAAGGTTTTGTAGGTTAAATTTGTACATGACTTCTATTTAATTCATAGTATAATTTGTGTTGAGAGTACCGTGTTAGACGAGATATGACCTATGGAATAGTGTTCATAAGTGTGAGAAATATCACAATTAGATCTGGAAATATCACACGTGCAAATCTAGATATAATCGTGCCAAATGCTCAACAATATGAAAAGCAAACATTAAACATTCTGGATCCTTTTCTGCGTATATGGCTTCATTAAAGTGGTTATAGATCATTAATCACAACACTTGGTGAATTCGAAATGAACAACAATCCACACTCAAGTTTAATTAGCAATACCGAAGGTTCAAGCATAAGAATTGCTAAAAATATTAAAACTTTAAACAATTAAGAAAACTACAGATTTGATTCGTGCAACAGAGATTCAGATTTTTTGTTGTTATATATCAATTTGGGAATTTAGATTTTTATTAATTTGTGAATTTTAGAAATATATATATATTTTGGATTTAGTCTCTTATAATGTACTAGTATGTATTTTTTATCTTTGGTCCCTCTCCTTTTAATCTAGTCATATTAAATTTTTGTGACGTCATCAGTGACAGGTGGCAACCAACATGTCTCTTACTCTGACATGTTTATTTTTTGTTGTCGCCATGTTCACCTTGTTTTATAAAACTTTTCTATGTTGAGGCAAGCTTATATATTCTTCAATTTTATTTTATTTTTGATATGTTTATCAACAATTGAGCAATAATAAACTGACGAAAAATGATATAAATATTCTTCATATTTTCTATATGGAATTCTAAATTAACACAGTTTGTTGAAAATTTGGTAATGCTAAATCAAAATAGGATGTAAAGATTTAAATGGTTTAATTGTTGAAGAAGATAAAAGTTTAGCAATAATATACATTTTATATAAAAAAAGATAAAATATAATACAAAATTATATTCGGTTATATACTTATATTCCTTTTATAAATAAAGGAATTGAACCTTTATTCCATTTCACTTCATTGTATTTCATTCCGTAAGGTCCGTTTGGTGTGCAGAATAGAGAGAATAGACATGTTAAAATTATCGTATCCTATTTAAATATGTTGTTTGGTGCACCAACATAATATGATAAATTAAACATAATGTTAATCATATGATTCTTTGTTATTTTAATTCTTATTTTAAGCTAGGTTACCAATTTGATATCATAATTATCCAACACACTATTCATTCTCATCTCTCCACAATTATATGAAATTAGTTAATTATGAGTATTTTTTAATTAATATCAACTAATTAATAAAAAAATTCAATTAAATATATGTTTTTTTTAATAACACATTTATTCTTTAAGGATAATTTGATTATTTAAATATAATATATATCTTATCATGCCAATATGAAGTGTGCATCAAACACGTGATAGGAAAAAGTAATGCTAATTTATTTTTTAGCATGTGTACATCAAACACATAACAAAATAATATTTATCATGTCCCTATTTTATCTCGTATCATTTTCTATTTTCTTATCATATCTTGTCTCTTATCAATCCAGCGCACCAAACTACCTTAAAGTATGTTTCATCAATCCAAACATTGTCTAGGGGGTTAAATTTGAGAACTAGTAAAAAGTAGGAATCATCAAAATCCAACCAACAATTAAAGAATTTAGAGGGTCAAAGCCGTCAAACCATTAAAAACATAAACCCCAACATCATCATCATCTCCCTCTGCTCCGCAGCCAAGTCCGGCGTCCCGATCCTCTCCAGCCCGTGACGTCATTCCCAGCAGCTACCACCGTCTTTGTCAGGAACAGTGAGGTTAACCCTTACTATTCAATCGTCTACGTTCTTCTTATGTCGATTTAATCTGTGTGCGCGCGCGCGCGCGCGTGGTGATTTAATCTTGTTTTGTTAAACTGGAAGTTGATTTAGTTGCTTTTTCGAGACTGGTAATTGATTTTTGTTGATAAAATCCATCTCTTCCTCAAATAGGGAAATAATAATATTAGCCTCAAACAAATACAGTTAGATTGCTTTATTTTAAAAAAAATAAAAATAATATGTATACTAGTATTATTATTATTATTATTCAGGAATTATTATTATTATAAACTCACATCGAACTGATCTTTTTTTTAATAAATGCCTATAAATTGTTGAATATTAAACCACTTGAATGACATTGTGACATGCAATTTGTAGTAGAATTATGTTTTTGGTGGAATTAGGGTTGTAGAGACTTACTAATTTGCGGCATTGTTGTTTCGAATAGCATTAAGGCAGAATGTGGAAAACAAAAATTAAGTACAAGATGCTGAAGGGAAGCGAAAGCTTCAGAGAAAGGTTGTTTCTCTCCACTCTCTCTTCCACTCCCATTATCATACAAGACATACGCAAGCATGAGGAATGGCCTGGTCTTCGCAACTATGAGGTTTCACTCATCCGATTATTTGAAACTGTCTGCGATGACTGCTATATCAAAATCAACTTAACCGGTAATTTATTTTTATTTACATTTTTATTTCTTGTGTTTACTACTATTGATTGATTTTTTTTGGGTTTTGGCAGGTACCAAATTGACATACAAACCAGGAACAATTATGGGTGGCAGAATAAATCATCCGTACAATTGTCATCTTTCACGATCCATTGGTTATTTTCTTGAACCACTCACTGTGTTGTGTTTGTTTGCCAAGGAACCACTCACCATCACCCTCAAAGGTTCACCAATTTTCTTTTTTTTCTTCTTTTCTTTTTTACCACTATTCTTGTTGTAATTGTTCTTCTTTTTACTTCATTACTAATTACTAATAATATTACAAAAGAAGTAAAAAATGAAATAAAAGGATGAATATAATGCCCTATTTGGTTAAGCAAGTGTGTTTGGTTTAGCGTAGGTATCAAAAGTGCTTACGTCAGTAAATAATTCAACTCAACTAAAAAAGATTTTATCATTAAGATATCTCCTAACAATATATTGTTGATTAAGAGTTGAACTGTTGAATGTATTGTTATCAGGAGTTACAAATAATTCTGAAGATCCATCAGTTGATACTTTCAAATCAACAGCTTTTCACATACTAAAGCGCTTTGGAGTGGACTTTGAAGCCTTGAGTCTTAATATAGTGAGACGTGGACTACCTCCTGGTGGTGGTGGCGAAGTTATTTTGTCACTTCCTATTGTTCAGAGTCTGAGGGTAAGTTTCTGAACTTTTTTTATGCTTCATATCAACTTATTTTGGTAGCTTATAGATATTTTTCCCAGCAGGCAGTTAATTGGATTGATGCGGGTTTTGTTAAGAAAATTCGTGGAGTTACATTTTCAACCAAAGTATCTTCTCAATTTGAAAATAGTATGATAAGAGCTGTGCGTGGAATCATCAACCCACTAATTTCTGATGTTCACATCTTCACTGATCACAGATCAGGTCCACTAGCTGGAAAGTACGATTCCTTTCTTTTGGTATTATTCATTTGAATTTTTAAGTAATATTTGATAGAAATAAAGAAATTCATATTATATTTTCTATATTTAACTGGTTATTTTGCTGGCACAGTTCTCCTGGATATGGAATTTTTCTAGTTGCCGAGACTACTTCTGGTTGTTACATCTCTGTCAATTCTGCTTCTCATGGTAGGGTTAAAGATGACTTAAAAGATGATGAAAAAGAACATGTAAGAAAACATGTGATGCTGCCAGATGATCTTGGTAACGCAATGGCTAATGGTTTACTAGGGGAGATACGTCAATCTGGAGTAGTAGATTCAACATATCAGGTTTGCAAGTTAATAAGGCAATTAACAAAACATCTTTTTTTTAGGGGGAAAATACACTCACCTCCCCTGAAGCTTCTTTAAATGACACAGACACCCCCACTAATTTTATAATAGACACTAACCTCCCCCGAAGTCTTTCAAAATAGATATAAACCTCCCTTAACAATTTAACACCGTTTATTAATCCGTTAAGCACCATTTAATTTTGCAGTTGACACAATACTGTCCACAACCATATAATACAACAGTTATGTATGTGTTAATACCCTCACCGTATAAAACTTTAAACTACTAAAGAAAACAGAGGATATACAGAGCAAGAGAAATATACGACTTCATACAAAGTCCTCTATCCAAGCTGCATTCAATGAGAATCAGTTTGAACACTCGTAAACTGTCAATGACGATTAACAATGTTTTATATTCCCTTAAACTTGAATCAGTTTCACAACGAGAACAAAATAGACAACAATGACAGCACAGTGAAAATTATTGGTGGTGAGAATGGGGCGTGAATGAAAGATGCTTTAATAATATGCTTCTATTATATCTTCATGATACCATGGTGAGAACCTTTTCAGGGACGGGTTTTTGGGTTTGTTGGAGAGAAATTGAAAAGGACAATTGGTACCGAGAGAGAATGCTTCAGCAATGTTTTTAATAAGTCAATCAAATTGTAAAATAACCTAATATTTGGATTTTGTGTCATTTTATATAGGGTTTGCTGTTTATTCTTTGTGCTCTATGTCCTCGAGATGTTTCCAAAGTTCGCACTGGAAAATTTACTCAACACGGACTTGAAACTCTTGCAACCATAAGGGATTTTCTTGATTTAAAGTTTATTATTGAATCAGTTCCAGATCATCCACACTCCGTTTTCCTCAAATGTATTGGCTGTGGCATGAAGAACCTCTCCAAAAAGTTGTCGTGAATGTAATATTTATTTGTTGCTCGCTTTTGAGCATTATTTTAATATTTGTTTAATTGGTTTTTGGAGTTTTTTTCTTTGATGCATTTTTTAAATAATTTTTTGTTTAATTGTTACATTTTAAGTATTAAGAAACAAGTTTTGACTTATACCATGTAAAATTATAATTTAAACAAGTTTTGATGCATGTAAAATGTTTCTTTTTTCTAATATGACAAATTTAAACTGATGCTGCAAATGATTTTTTTTTTGACAAACCTGATGTTCAAATGATAGCTGTTATTGACTTGATATTTTTTTTACTTATTACTACCTCCGTTCCTTTTTACATGTCATTTTAGAAAATAAAAAAAAATCAAAATAAAAGAGTGTATTTTTGCACCTTATTTTCTTATTATGCCTTTTTTTAAATATATATCATATTTTTAATCCACCAATAATTTTATACTTTTTCACAAACATTATCTATTCTTAAAAAATTTATAAATGAAATGTTTTTTGAAAGGTTAAAAATGATATTAAACTTCTTTTTAATCATTTTCTAGCAAACTTCAACCTCTAAATATACAAATGTAATAATCACCGTTGTACATTATACACAGCAAACACTTCTATGCCAAATCAAATGAACTACACAAAAATGGGACAGACATTACAGGGGCAAAAATGATTTGAGTACAATGATATAAATACTCACTATAATATCATACACCTATTTCACATCTCATTTTATAAGTACTCTCATTTCATCCTTTATATTTGAAGATGTATATCACCCATGTGGGGTGTACACAACATTTTACAAATCATTTTATCAAGGAGTCATTAATTCCTTCCTTTCCAAAGAAACAGATTATCTTCTGCTTCCAAATAATAAATTAAATGAAAGACCAACTGTTGAAGGCTTGAAAGAACGCATAATTTTCCATGACGATTTTATCTTGAAATCTGCTTCATTACTTCTCCTCCCTTTATAAGATCTGGCAGCATAGCTTCCGACAGATTTAGAAGATATTGATTTAGATAATATTGAACTGAAGGAAGTTGATTCACTTGTTCCAAATGAAACAGCTCCATCCTCATGAGGAGGTGGAAATTTTTCACTTTTACTTTTTCCATCTGCATGTGTTACAACTCTCAACCTCTGAAAATCAAAATAAATTATTATATATTAACTGTCGTAGCATATATTATAAAGGGTTAAATATGGTTTCGTTCTTATAAACTCAATAAGAATTGCGAGGTAGGTAAGTATTATGGGGGAGCAAACAAACATAATAAAAACATCTCACATACGTCTAAGTTTGTTTGGATCTCTGCATTGGCTTCTGGGGCTGGAATTGCATAACCGTGCTCACGCACTCTAACTTGTCTAACACCGTCAACTGCATTAGTTTTGTTGCCATTTAGAGCTCTTTGCCTGGGAATGATTAAAAAAATTGAAGCTTTAATGGGCATGAAGGAAAAAAATCAGTTTAGAAGAATTTAATAAGCGCAATATCAGAATAACAGAACCTTCTTGCTTCATCTCTCAGCTTTACATCCAATTCTTTGGTGGGTGGATACTTCGGTAAACTTGACGGTTTGCTAGCATAGGGCTCAGTGGTAAAGAACTGCACAAATAAAAAGTTGTGAATATATTGCATCTCAAATGCATGACAAACATACAGGGAATCGGCGATTACTCACTTCACTGTTTAGAGCAGATGAGGTAGTGCCGCGAACATCAGGATCTATTGCAAGTAGAGTTTCAATTAAAGGTAATGAAGAAGATGGAAAATCCGTGAACGTTTCTGAGATGCGCCTTTTATAAGGATGTTGTGGCTTAAAGAGAGTAGCATTTGGTAATCTATATTTCTTCCAATATTCCTCTGATGGAGAGCCACATAACTTATATATTTTGTGCAGTTGCTCAACCTAGGTCCAAGCAATCCAATCCACAAACCAGTTACATACCATCCAGAAAATTAGCGTGCGTATGTACATACACACACTTCAGAGCAGGAATATATAATAATGAATCATGCCATGTTTGCATAAACAACTTAATTAAGCGCTTATCATCTAAGGACTTATATATAAACTATACCTCTGTTCTTCCGGGCATGATTGGCTTTCCACCAAGAAGCTCTGCCAGGATGCAACCAGCACTCCAGAGATCAATCCCAACACCATAGAATGAAGCCCCAAGAAGAAGCTCAGGGGGGCGATACCAAAGGGTCACGACTCTACTAGTCATTGGATGCTTTTGCTTAGAATTATAGAAAGTTGCTAGTCCAAAATCTGCAATTTTAAGTATTCCTTCATCGTCAATAAGCAGATTGGAGCCCTTGATATCACGGTGCAATACACCTCGGCTGTGGCAATGTTCAAGGCCAGACAACAATTGTTGCATATAACATTTGACCTGTCATGAATAGAACATGTATTTGGATAAACAAGTAAATTAAGCTCTTACGGCATAACAAGCCCTTATCATATAAGTATTTATGTACAAGTTCTTTATATAACAAAAGAAAAAATAAAGTCAAATTATTTTCATATATAAGCTATAGGTTGGTTTCATAAGCTATCATGTAGAGGGTTTAGAAATAAGCTAAAAACAGTTTATAAACATGTCACAAATACTGATGTCAGTAGATAAGATCAAACAAACCAATCCAAGCATGTCATGACGAAAAACAAGGATGAGACGAAACACCTCAAAATCACAACAATAGATGATGCAAATTACTTGCAAATACCAGCTTAAAGCAGTGGAAGAACCTGAGGCTCATAGAATTTGACACCAATTCCAGCAATAAGCCCA
Source organism: Trifolium dubium (assembly GCA_951804385.1). Lineage (NCBI taxonomy): Eukaryota > Viridiplantae > Streptophyta > Magnoliopsida > Fabales > Fabaceae > Trifolium > Trifolium dubium. Next base: position 3,103,016 of record OX638075.1, on the reverse strand, counting down.
GCAAGATCATGTTCCATGTACTCAAAAACTAAGTAAAGACTTGATGATATTCTTGAAGTAACCAAACCCTCAAGCCTTATAACATTAGGGTGATCAAGCTTCCTCAAAACAAGAATCTCTCTTGCCATGAACTTCACACTCTCAGCTTCCATATTATCAATTCTAACTTTCTTCAATGCCACTATCTTTCCGGTAATAAGATCTTTTGCTTTGTACACATTGCTATAAGTCCCTTTCCCAATCTGAAAAAAAAAATACTCCTAATTATCTTATTTTCTTTCTGCAATCTATATTAAATACTATGATAAAAAATATAAACTTGTCAACAAATTTAATATTAATAACACAAACTTTCTTTATTCATGTGATTCCAATATCTAGCAATGGAGTAGTAATAGTAATAAATTTTCATTTTTGAAAAATGGGGTTTAAGCTTCGAAGTTCAAACTTCAAAGCACCACCTTACCTTAGCAAGCTTCTCGAAAGTGCTGGCACGGCGAGGAGTCCAGTCTCGGATTGCATCACCGGCGACTTCCATCAACCACGGCGGCCAACTCGGTTGGGTTGCCGATGAATTGATTCGTGGCAGTTGGCTCACCGTTGTCTGCATATTTCCGGGAAGTTCACCGGCGTTGGAAGCCTCAGCCTCCTTCCTTTCCTCAACTTTAACGGCATTATTACCTCCTTCAGAAGTAACAGTTTTATCTCGGCGCCGGTGCCGAGCTCCGGCTCCGGCAGGTTTTCCTAGCGCGCAACCCATTTGTCAGCGGTGGAAGAGTTTGAAAAACGCATGGAGTCGCCCTAAACGGTGGTGGAAAAGTGGCCGGAAAATAAGCAAAGATTTTTTTTAAGGTAAGAAGTTTGAGGTTGTTTGTCACTCAACTTGCTACGAAGTGCACTAAGATAAAATAAGACATAAGTTTGTATTTAATAACGAAATTACCACTCACTCTGAGTGGAAGAAGATTCTGACTGAGAACCAAAAAAGTCAATGCCATAAAAGCTAAATGACCATAAATAAAAATGTCACAGACATCCACTGTATATGGTTGGTACCAAACCAAACCAATTATTGCCCTTTTTTTTTGAATTTCATTTGTAATCAATTCTTTCTTTAAGGATTTGGTTAGAAACAATGGATTTATGGTTTGGTTAGAAACCAAACCAAACTAATGCATCAAAGAACTTGTTATCGTGACTCATTCTTTATTATATTGGTGTAAATATGAGTTGAATAGTAAATTTGATTATAAAAATTAATTCTATAATCAAAAACGTATTCTAGTTAATTTCTATCTTAAAATTAGAATCAATTATAGAGGTAAATTTAATGTTTCTCGAGATCAATTACATGAGGTTCACAAAATAAATGCGAGTACATACGAATTTGTGTAACATCGATAGACATCTATTCTTGGTTTAAATATGATTTTCTCCGTGCATTGTTTGGGGATCAAAGCTAGAAACAGAAACCATGAATTTGATATGATTTTCATGCAGAAGCAAACTACTACATTGTTCAATGAACAGGCAAATAACTTAATCAACAATTTTTGCAACTACTATTGCTCTCAATGTATGTTATATGAATATGAATACATCACCGTGGCATAAACCATGACTTGGGTGCCATACATGTAAATGGCTCAAGTGCACTAGTTTACATGAAGGGAGATACATACTTACTTACATCAAAGCTAGAACTAAGGTGTTTCACATAATGAACAAAGACAAGCTCTTCTCAGAATGCTCTAATTCTGATTCATTGCATCAGAATGTGGAGATTCAATAGGTATATATTGAATCTATTAAACAAGCCAAAAATGGCTCAAAAAAATTAAAGAAAAAATTGAATCGAAATGAATATATATTATAAGCTGTCTTCATTCTTCTAACACCTTTATAATTGTTGATTATATATAATAATCAATTTGCTGCTGCTTTTGCAGCAATAACACGGTTTCTGTCATCACCTGTACAGGTACACATTGGATTGTAGAGTGATTTAACCTTTAACAGAGTTCTCACTGCTCCAAATTTCTTCATTTTATTCCCTTTTCTCTTTGTATTTGGTTCATCTTCAACAATTTCGCGTACCTATCAAAAATATATAACAAAGTTAACATAAACCCTTCTCAATATATATGAAACATTTTCTATGTGGTCTAGTAACTTTATTGTTGTAGAAAAATATGGACAAATGCAACCGATGTGGTCGCAATTGTAATTGTGATTCTGTTGGGAAGACATCTAAAACTTTTGTATTGAGGTTGTGAGTGCGGTTCTGGATTGCAATTTAAAACGAGATTGTAAGAGAAGATTAATTACATCGTTTGTGACTCCAGTGTTCATTGTTGCAACACTTTCAACGCTGTCGGCACTGCGCGATTTTTGGTGCATGACAATGATTGGACTCTCATGTTCTTGTTCTTTTTCTTCCTCCTCTGCCTTTCTTTCATCGGCGGTGCAATAAATTCTGAAACTCGGTGATCCAGGACATAAATATCGTCCAAATTCTTCGGTTTCTTTATCATTATCATTCTCATCAATTTTTTCACACAATTTATGTAATTCATTTCTTTTCTTTATATTTTCCACTATCTCCTCAACAATTTCATCATCTGTTTTGATCTCTGCCTTAACTTTTTCATTTGCATGGATCACTTTATCTTCGCTTAGATCAATGTCTATGTTAATGTTAACCTTCTCCTTCGTAGTTTCGTATTCAGAGTTTTCCAATGGAACAACTCTAGAAATCTTTTCTGTGGTTATTAGTGGCCCCGTCGCTTCTTCTTTCGTCGTAGTAATTGAAACCTTATGGTCTTTGGTTTCATTATTTTCATGAGAAGAAGACTGAGTAACATTGCTATCTCTATTCTCTTGTTCGGCATTTTTCAATAGGTTTTTTTTCGATAGGGTAGATTCAACATTCCTACGTTTTCTAAATTCTTCAAATCGAGCAATAGGTGTAGATTGGGTTTTGATTGGTATTGTTTCTCCTTCGGTTGAATTTAACTTTGTGCTCCCATTCCCCATTACAGACAATAAATAATTATTTATTCGTCTGTAATGAGGCGGGTGTGGAAATGAAAATGATAAAACTCAGCAGAAGAAGATAATGAAAATGTTAAGAATGAGGAGTTATTTTAATTTGGCAGTTGAAAAAACATGACAGCACCTGTGCATATTGTTTTTACAATTATTGGTTTGTCAATAATAGAAAAGGTTGAATTTTTGCACCAAAAAAAAAAGAAAAGGTTGAATTAAATTGAAAAAAAGGAGAGAGAGAGAGAGAGTGTGTCTTACATTTACTATTTAAGAAACTAATTTAAGTAACATGATTTTAAGGGTTGTGTTGTAAATTCTTTTCTTGTGTGGGAAATTTTGAAAATGTTAATTTAGCATATACTACAATAGTAACTTGACAGGTTGTGGTTTTCAAAATGAATTCACTTGTTTAGTAAAAAATTTAAAATAGTGTGTTTTGTGGATTTTAATGGTTGGTTGTGAGTTTGACCAAATTCTTTTTTTTCTTGTTTTAGTCAAGTAAGAGAAAAATATTACCTGAAGATCAGCTATGGAATCAAAGTGGCCACCCATTAAAATTCCAACAATAACATTCAAGCCAAATTTAACATCATCCACATATTCTCAATCAATTGATCATAAAAAAAATTATAATATTTATTAAAAAATATGTTAAATTATTTTCTTCTTTTTGTAAAGAAAAATAGATGAACCTGAAAAATTCAATATATTAAAAGTTTGATAATTTTTCTAATTTAATCAAAATGATCATATATGTCTTTTACAACGTGCAATTTTTTTTTAAAAAGAATGAAAAATGTTAGCATGCACATTGCACATTAATATAATGGAGCGCACCAAATAAGGTATACTACAGCCCTTTTACATCTTCTTTTGCACTTAATAGTAAAGCAAAGCATAAATAAGACACTATGCTTTACGGTTTTGTACCTTTTGATGATTAAGTTATATTACTTGAGTCAAAAAGTAAAAATTATAGTTACTATTTTAAATGGGGATGATTTAATTTATCTCAAGTGAAACTTGGTTTTGAATTATAATTATAATTATAATTATAATCTTGAGCTTATGTAACACATGAAATTACATTACTACAATATATTAAATTAATTAAAAACACCACCAACGATAGGCATTTTACAATATGTTGATTTTGATACATGGATCGATCATCCTCTAGCATACGATCCATAATATTTCTTTCAATGGATATAGAAAATTAATTAAGAATGTTGATTACTCTTGATTAAAAATCAGCATAGCCATCTTCGTGATGATTTGAAGAGACCTCAATATTGTTGTTACCGGAACTTGAACATGAAGAGGACGTAGAAGAACATGTCGTATTGTTTACCATCATAAAATCAAACATTAATCTCGGATTAGGAGCATTATTATTATGAGTACTAGTGCTTCCATATTGATCTAAACTTCTTTTCCTCATCGATAATCGACACAAAACCCAATCTCCTATCTCATTTCCATAGTTCTGCATGTCATACACAAACACATGCATGATGATCATCTCCGTATATATTTGCAATTTACATAATGATTTATTTTTCACAAACACATTTATATCTAATTGATAAAAATTAATTAAATAACTAACCTGAGTTGAGTTGGTAGAACTAGTTTCTACATTGAGGAGACGATATTCATGCAAAATCCAATTAGTTCTAGACCCATTTGGTGATTTTCCTTCATAAAATACCAAAGTTTTTCTTAGCCCAACAATGCCATTACAAGTTGAAGATGAAATTCTTTTGTCTGACCCAGTTGCCTTCCAATATCCACATTTTGTTGTTCTACTCATTCTATTACTATTTCTATACTTTGCTTCCTTTGAACTGAAAAAGTGCCTCTCTTGTTCATCACAACCTCCTATATATATATCAATCAAAACACTAAGCTAAGTAATTAATAAGATTTACCAAGCTAGTAGTAATCTTGTACATTACAAATATATATGTGCATTAAAAATTTAATATGATATCCGACTCCATAAGGATATTGTAAAAAAATCCGAATACAATTTTTATATAAATATAGTAGTATTAGTAATTTGTTGTTAGTTGCTGACCTGGCAAATCCCAAGGATCATACTTGCAAACATTGACCTCAGGAATGATGGAAGCTGGCAAGGGACATGAGAAAATCTTACATTTCAAATATTGAAACACAAGCTCTTCATCTGTTGGTTGGAAACGAAATCCAGGGGGCAATCTACTCACTCCATTTTTAATAAAATTTAGCTTATCCATTTTAATTTCTTGCTGATTAATTAATTAATTACTTCCTCTTAAAAATTGGACACTTAGATTATTCAACTCAAACTAAGTGAGGGTGAGGAGAGACACAAGAAAGGAATTAAGTTTGCATGGTATTTATAAATATGGGATGATAATGAGAGAGAAATAAAAGCTAACATTGTGTATGTCTTTGTGAAAAGGGGACAATACTTAACATACTAAGTTTCATGTTTGACAAACAATTTTTCTTTACTTATCATTAAAGGCCTTTTTAATTTGCTTTTTGCAATGCATTACCTTTATAAGATAATAAAGGGGCCATGTTTAATTTTCTCCACGAAAAAATTATATATAGGGTCTTGTTAATGAGTATTCACAGGATAATATTTAAACATTCTATTAAAAGAAATGTTTTACTTAAAAAATTAAACCGCAAAATTTTCAATACGTCGACTTTTACACATTTCCATCAAAATTATACAAATACTTAACTGTGTTATTTTTTGGTAGAAATTTAACTGAAAATAAAAAGTAGCATTTTCAATTAAAAAACTTTAATAATCACTCATTAACTAAGGATTCCATCTTCATTGAGTTGCTTTGAACTTTGGAAATCTCTTAAGTGATGGTTTTTGTGAAAGAAAATTAATTAACCATCAAACTTTTGCTATAAGTGACTATCAATATTTCACATACATAAGAGAGAACATGCACTCTAGCTTCATGAACCTCGATCATATTGCATCCCACAGCAGCAAATCCCTCACAAAAGTTAGTTACCAAGTTGGCCATTCATATCTCCCAATATTAGGAGCTACATTGATTGCTAGTATGTATATTGTTATTTCAGTAATTTAAATCTTCTTTTCATTAATTTAGGTAAGTTTTCCTTATAATTTGACTATATGGAAATATGATAATTAAATTAAGTTATAAAGTGATTAATGAACTTCATTAACGAGCGAATTTCGAAAGAATCTGAGTTTGATTTCTGGATGTAACAATTTTTTAAACTAAGTTTTACTTCACAGACGAATTATGAACTACTAAGGACTCATTCTCCTAAAAATCAAATGACTAATACTATAAACAAAAAGAAATATGACGATTAATGTATAAGTTTTTGTCCTCCTCCCTTTCATTAATTATTATGAACTTGAAAATGCATAGATGACTCAGACTGATCACTTTATGGCATGCTGCAAATCTTTCTAAAGCCAAAGCTTCTCTTTTTTCTCTAATAGGTTAATTATCTACCACCATTGTTTGGTAACACAATCACACACCTTGTCAGAATACGTTTGCCTTAGTGACTCGCGTGGTTTAAGGCTTTGAGCATAAGTTTATTAGGTTTCAATTTTTATCTTAAAATTGATTTTTATCACAAACTCATTTTTTTTTTCATAAATTTTGTTGACTAATATATTCAAGAGTTGAGACACTATCAAAAACTAAATATTGAATATCTTTTAAACTTTGGATTGTTGTGTTGCACACTTCCACTAGCTAGTATCTAACATTTCTTCAAATTTAACCATATATATATAAATCATTGTTAGTATCACATAATCAATTTTACTCTAAAATTGGCTCTTCCAAAAATCAACTCGCAAACAAAGTCTTATTTTGTTGACTAATTTTAGTTGTTATTTAAATATTTTTGTAAAGTTCACATAAAATTGATAAAAAAAGAAGAAGGGAAAACAACAAAGCAAAATCACGACCTAACATGGACATATAGTCAGCTAATTAAGATATACTGGGGCATGCATTTCTTCTTGTACCCCATTATTAAAAAAGTTTGAGTACTTTCATTTCCTTCATCAAGAAGATGTTGATATAAAGACCTTACTTTAATTTGTCAAAGTAAATTAGATTTTAAATGATTCTCTCTCACTATAGCAAAGTAAGAAGAAAAAAAATACAAGTCCAAGTTGCATAATTTTTTTCTTAATTGTTTGAATTGAATCCCTTGCTTAGGACTTGAGCAACAAAAGGTACCCTTATATCCTTTAAACGAATGTCTAACTCGTAGTTCTACACATGGGTCTCACTCACCTATCTTTCTAGTTTATAATAATGTAGTGTTTTTTCTCCTCTTATGTGGAGTCTTTGATTCTATTATAAACAATCCATTTTTTCTTCTTTTTTGGATAAGTTGTTTTGTATGTTCATAAATTCTATCCCAAAGTGGGTTGTGCTTTTTATTTAGCAACAAAAGCAATGTAAAAGGGCATGCTATGCTTAACTTAACGCATAAGAAACTTGTCATTGGTTTTCTTTGGGCTCACTAGTAGTTAATTCACATAATTGTTCAATTTTTGATAATTTACTTAATTGCAACTATATATTATTTATGTATTATACTAACTATTTCCTTTTAAAAAAAAATTGTATTACTATAGCTAGTTGGTTGGACTTTACTGTCTAATGACTTTCGGCCAAAGTTAAATTGATTAGAACCTTCGTTGAAACGGTTGTTTGTATAATTTTAGTTATCTTTTAATCGAACTCAAAATTATAAGTAAAAGTGTCATACTCTCGATTTAACTCTTAAAATTTGATGAGTTTACAATACTATGTACTTAAAAAACAATTTATTACTCATTTGTAAACTCTCTTTTTAGTTATATTCATTAGTTTTTTTTTTTTGGACAAAGGTTATATTCATTAGTTATCCTTTTTGGTTTTATAAAGTAACCAAATATGATGTTGGAGGAACTCTAAAATATGCTTGAAAGGATGCGATGATTATTTAAATATGGCTATATAAATTTCAAATAATGTGTCTCATGATTTAGTCTTACTGCCTGTCTTTCATGAATAAGAGTGAATCATATGTATAGTTTCAATTAGTTTTTTTTTCTTTCTAGACCTCTCTTATCAATTTGAGGGAAGTTTTTATTTTTTGATTTTTTTGAAACAACTTGAGGCAAGTTTGGTATTCATTACAGAATAAAAAGGGAAAATTTCTCATCTCCCCCCTACATTCTCTTTCCTCCCTAATTATCGTATTTTCTCTTAGATATGAATTAAGGGTTTTTATAAAAAATTCGAGACGTAGAATAATTCGTGTATAATTAATATTTTATTATTATTCTAATGTCAGCTATAACAAAAAATAGACACCAATGAACGTTCATGTTTCACCAAGTGACACCATCGTTTGTGGCCTATGGACAAGCTAAGGTGACTTCGATTAATTATTCACAAAGACAAGGATTTGTAATATAAGAGTGCAATGAATTGAATGAAATGGAGGGGGGGCTTTCCCTTAGTTGAGCCTAAAGCATGCATTGTAATTTAATTCCATGAAATGAAAGGCATTTCTATGGTTGACATTAATCGAGTTGAGCTTCATGCGAGCCGTGTCTAGTGGACTAGGCGGGTCCATCACTCCCCATCATTGTGGAGGCATAGATAGACTTCAAACGAATCCATAATAATAATACTGATTTTTTAGCATATGATAATGGTATCGATTATACATCTATACTCCTACACATTCAATTCAAGTTTAGGAAAATGTAAATGTACGTGTACGTATGTGGCTCTGAATTTTTCAAACAAGTTAGAATCAAATAATTTTATTTGAATAAATAGAATATATGTTTGCCATTTAATACTACCTCCGTCACTAATTATAAGACCTCTTTTGACCACTGCACGTACGTCAATGTACAATTTTGACCACTAATATTTTTAATTGTCTAATAGTAAAAATTATAAAAATTTGATATTTTAAAAGTACTCGTCAAAACAAATCAAACAAGATCTTATATGTTAATATTTACATTTATGTATTATTAAAAAAATACGGTCAAAACAAAATAAGTGAATAGTGTAATTTTGTCAAAAAGGGTCTTATAAAAAAGGACGGAGAGAGTAGTTATTAGACTCTATCGGAAAATCGATGATAAAATACCTAAGAATCAAAAATCGAATTTATGATCATTTGTTTGAAAGAGTTCAAGTTTCTTGCTATTTGAATTAATCTATTGTTGATAATGATATGTAGAATTAAACATTAAATTAAAATTATGTGACTTTTAAAGTTTACATTTGATCTCTGAATTTTGTGCGTGAACAAAATTTGATTGAGAATAATTCATCTTACTTAGTCTAAAATATTTTTGAAAAATTATTAGTGTTAAACATGAATGAAAACTCTATACATGTAACAAAAAAGTATTGACTTAATTAGTAGTATGGGTGAGAGTTAAGTAAATGAAAAAGGTTGAGAATTCTTTTAGTATGTAGACCAAACCGCAAACTATTAAAATTCATATATATATAAAGTAGATGTATCAAGGTTCGAACTTCGATCATAGATGTTTGTCTAATTAGTAATTTCAACATTTTTTAGAATTTTTAGATAAATAAAATTGAGGTTCTATTACCGTCCAAACAATTGTACGTGTGACATTAAAGTTTGAGATGCCGAGTCTAACAATTGTGTGACATTAAATATAAAATATGAGTTTAAATTATGTGTACTACCATCGAAAAGATATATTTTTTGTGCAAAGATGTATTATATAATTATTGTTTCTAAAACTTTCACTTCTTTTATTATAAATAAATAAAATAAAGATAAATTACATTTATACATGACATGAACATTTTGTTTCATATATATATATATATATATATATATATAGGAGAACTTATAAAATTAAGTTAAAAAAAACTTATGAAAAATGTCCTAAATTTTTTTTTTTGACAAGGAAAAATGTCCTAAGTTATTTTCATATATTCCACAGTTCCACCAAATTGTTTCACTAAATATATATGAATAAATAAGTTCAGATAAATTAATTCAAAAATAACTTAATTAAATATTGTAGAGAAATTACTATTCAACCAATCACCAGTATCTGTCACTCAGAATAGTGTATTATTATTGGATGGAATGGAGGAAGAAAATAATATACGTTCTTGGTTAAGCTATATCCCAAAATAAAATTTGGTGTGAACTGATCAAAGGTCGCATTCTTTGAAATTGAAAGCACAGCAAAATTGAACATTCAGAGTAATTTGAGAATATTAGCTAGCAGTAGCAATATTGCATGCATATTGTCCAGTTTTCGATCATATATATCATCAATTCGTCCAATTCTAACTCTTTGTTTCAGTAAATAATAAACAAAAAACTCTTGGAATGAATTCCAACTGATCATTCCATATCATGGTCTGCCTAGCCATTTTAAGCCACGCATGATTAGAAGCTAAGACCCTCTATAATTGACTATGCATTTATATTATTGACCATTAATATTTTTAATTATATATTATAATAAATTATATTTAAAAAATATTTATCAAATGAATTGAACAATATTTTATATGTTACTATTTAATATTATACATTAATAAATATATATATATATATATATATATATATATATATATATATATATATATATATATATATTTGTTTGTGATAGTTAAAAATGAAGGGGATGAGTGTGTTTGGATGAGAGAATATTTTGATGAAAAATAATTTTTTGAAAACATTCAAATGACTTGTACCAAATTACATTGTTTGGATAAAATATTTGAAATATTTTTAAATTCCTGTATATGAATTACTACAGCTTATACAACCACAACCACATAAAGCGATCATCCCAAACTTGCAATTGTGAAAAATTGATTTTGTTTCTTTTATGTGTGTCTCTACACGGCAAAATTCCAAAAAATAGATTTAACATTTGACTAACAACAATCACTGTCCTTTTTACAAGAAGGATCACTATCATCTTTGTTTTTTTTACTAATTAGGTCCAACATGTTAAAAATAAATTTGTCTCTAAATGTAATTAAGCATTTAAGCCTGATTTCTCTCTATTTTTGTTTAGAATGCAAACTATCGACCACAACCTTTCATCCAATATAAAATGACACAATAATATTAAGGAAATATGAGTTTATTTGTAACATTTATTGAAAACTTAAAAATGATCAGTCTTATATTAAGGAACGGAATTAGGTATATCAAGCAAAAAAAATTATTCTGAACTTTCGACAAATGGTTCTAATAATCGGCCATTGAATCTTTCACTTTATTGAAATTCATAAGTTGATGGAGTGACATTTGTATTGTAACATCTAATTGCAGCGAAATATCACAGATGCATGCTACAATATAAATGTCATCTGATGACCATTTAATCATTTGATGCTACAATACAAATATCATTCAAACTCTGATACTCTAGTTATTCCTAATACTTATTCTAATTTGATAAAAAAATATTATGAATACTTTTTTTAAGAAGTTAAATTAAAATATTATGAATAATTTGCTTAATAATTAATGAAAAACAGCTACAAAATGCGTCAAAAAAAATAAAAAATTAAAAATCAGTATGCCAAAAAAAACCGACCAATCTGATGGCCATTTTTTTTTTTTTGAATCAGCAAATATATATATATATATATATATATATATATATATATATATATATATATACATATATTATAATACTCAACCATAAGTATAAGATATACATACGGCGAGAAAAAGTACAAAAGATCAATAAGATACAAAGATTAATACCAACACCAAAAGTCATATCTCTACTCCAACGACTAACCAACCCAACCCACAACACATCACCCATATCACATGTTTGCAACTGAGACTCTGAGAGACATGATGTTCGGCTCTGAAACTAATTGATAAGACCTTTTGGAATAAACACATCATAAAAACTAGCTATTGTAGTTAGATTTTAAACCCCACACTTGAATTCCATACTTCTGATGGCCATTTCAATTAATCATCTGGCTAGTAATAGTTATAGTGAGTCCAAACTCCAAAGGGTGACACACAAGTTATCACAAGAAGGTTGTTGAATTCCAACATAACACGGTTGGCAGTCAAAAAGCTTCATGAGATTACAAACTTTTTATTAATTTATGGTTCCATCTACATGTAATAATTGTAATTGTATGATTGTATTGTATCCCACGACCTGTCATGGAATAAATATCAAATAGTACGCATTCCTTTTGTAACATATCACGTACTCATTCATTTTGAAATAAGGTAAATTGTTTTTTTTTTTCAAGGTGGAATAAGGTAAATTGTTAGTTAGTACATTATTTTGCTTATATATGAAGAAGCACATTATTTTGATAATATGAAGAAACATAATTATTTTGTCCATAAAACTTGATGTATTTGATGTAGATGTATTAGTTTTTTTTAAATATTTTAAGATGGAAAGAGTAAATAATTTATGCAAAATATGTTGGGATATTTTGAAATGAGAAAGAAGTAAATTCCTAGTTGTAATGAAACAGTGGTGGGTTTCACCTCATTTTGACACCTGTCTCATTTGCAACACTAGCACATGAAAATTCGGTTGCCACTTTTGGTAATAATTGAGGTCACTCATGAGCTGCATTATTTGGCGGCGATTACCCAGCCAAGCGACAATTAGAGAGCAATGAAATGAGATTATTTATCACTTAACTAATTAAAACTAAAATAGTAATGGTTTATTCGGGTTCATTTAGTATTAGTTCATGAAAGAAAAAGGAAAATGAATATTAAATTTCAAAACTCAATTTCTATATTTATTTATTTTCTCATTTTTATTAAATTGAAGTCGATCATTGTAGTGTTCACGGTGCAAATTTGAATATGAATATATCTAAATCTCAATGTTATTTATAAAATCATAGACAATTTATGGAGTTTTGAACAAGAATTTGAATTGTCAATTAGAACAGTGACTAAAAATTTATACCTTAATATAAATAAGTGAAAATTTTCGTATTTAAACTTCATCTTTGTGTATATATATATAGTGCATGTGATTTTTTACCAACTATGTTCACCGGTGCCCATATATATATAGTATGAATTAATTTGTCATTAACAAAATGATCTCAATCGTATGATGGTAAGTTATGTAAATCGTAAGATCTTGAAGGTGACCCTAAATCTATATATAATTGAAGATAGCTAGCAGCATCAATTAGCATCAAAATTCAATACGCATGATTTCCAACCATCAATCCATTGTTAACTTGTACATACTACATGATATGATATACACTTCTTCTGCCTAACAATCGCATGAATTATGTAGCAAATAATGGAGAAGAGTCACGTGAGTAGAGAACGTTTAGGCATTTTCACTATGTAGTAGTAATAAATAAGTGAAGGGACGGCCCAAGTATTAATTGAAGAACCACATCACACCCAACTAGATACAATAATGTGCTGAGTTGGCACACTCAAAATTTGTAGTATCATTGATTTTGTGTACCTCATATTGCAACGTTTTGGACATCATTAATTAATCAACTTTGACTCATGTATGTAGTTTCATACTACTAATGTTTATTTTTTCAACAGTGTCTCGTGAAAAATCCCTACCCTATATATAAGGGACTTCGGTATCATATTTTCTTGTGGCGGAGGTGAACAACATTTTAAGCTAAAAGCTATCTTAGCTAGCTAGCTTCCCTTCAAAACCTTCCTTCTCTTCTCAAACATATTTGATACCATGACTCACAGCGACAATCCTATGATTTTCGTAGTTGGTATTCTTGGTACTTCTATATACAAAACTTTCACCTTCGAATAGTTTTTACTTTTTTCTTTTTGAAAAAAAAATAGTGCTAAAAACTAATAGAAAAATATAATTTTTTTTATCTTCAATATGGTTAATAAATTAATTGTTGAAACATTTTAAAAGCAAGGATATATCTTGTACTATCGACTTTATAGTACAACTGGTTGTACGATGTTATATGAAAAAAAAAACTTTTTATCTTTTTTGATTTATTTTACCATATCAGTTCATATAAATTTTATTCAGTTAATAAGAATATTGTATATAATATGTAAAGACTGAGGTTTGAGCTTAACTTTTGTAGTATATATACATGCAATATAATCCTTCTCTAATAAGTAATAATTAAACACAATTGTCTTAGCTTCTTCCTTAACTTTTTTTGTTTAATGTTGTAGGTAACATTGCCTCCTTCTTTTGCTTTATAGCACCCATGTGAGTATTTTAAATTTTTAAGCACACGAGTACATAACATAACCATATAATGATTAATATTCAGAAACCAATATACTAATTCAAATAAAAACATGCATGTGTATTGTTTTGCAGATCAATATTTTATCGAATTTGTAAGAAGAAAACAACCGAAGGATTCCAATCAGTTCCATATGTTGCAGCACTCTTCAGTGCAATGCTTTGGATATTTTATGCTTACATAAAAACCGGTGAAATGCTTATCATCACCATCAATGCATTTGGTTGTTTGATAGAAACAGTTTACCTCGCCATCTATATGACTTACTGCCCCAAAAAAGCTAGGGTATGTATACTCCCTTCGTTCTTATTTATAATTAAGGTTCTTTAATATATTTTTATATATTAAAAAAATGATATATATATATATATATATATATATATATATATATATATATATAGTGTAAATATTATATATAAAAATGTATATAAATATTATTAATAAGAGATATATTTGAAAAATATATATCCAAAAATATGTCTTAATTTTAGTGACAAAAAGTAGTGACGGAAATTTAGATCGGATAGAAAATGTTAAATTAATTTGTGAATCCCTTGTAATTATTAACAAAATTTTTGACACAAAATTTCATTTACTAATTTTTTTTTCTTGTAGTTAATTAATTATTGACAATTAGTAATTAATTAATTTTGGGTTATTTATAGATATTCACAGTGAAGCTGGTTTGCTTGTTAAACTGTGGGGGAATTTGCTTGGTTATTGTTCTAACACATGTTCTAGCAAAAGAAAGAACAGCCCGTATTGAACTTCTTGGGTGGATTTGTGTAGTCCTCTCAACTAGTGTTTTTGCAGCACCTTTAAGCATTATTGTGAGTATATAAAATTTGCATGATTAAATCTTCTTATTATAGTTTGTTTGTTATGGTTATTGATAATTATATATGATAAATATATACTCATCAATCACACACCATGTGCTTATGCATGGATTATATGTTTGTTCAATTTCAGAGAGTGGTTATTCGAACCAAAAGTGTAGAGTTTATGCCTTTCACTCTTTCACTCCTCCTCACAATAAGTGCAATTACTTGGCTCACTTATGGTATTCTCCTCAAAGATATCTTTGTTACAGTAAGTACTCTACTTAATTAATCCATGATGACAACCAATTATTTGATTCCCGGTTATTTATGCTACTAAAAAATTGTTGAATTTCATTCACATTTGTGTTTATTGAATTAGAAAAAAAATAAAAATTTGAATAAAAAACATAAAATTCATCTTTAGAAGTGTTACTATATAATGGTTCTGTTTTGTAAAAAAGTAGTTGATGATGAAAAGGTGGTTGATAACAAACAAATTGATAGTAGGCACTGATAATTTAGTTGATAAAAGATAAACTAATAAATTGAATTTGATGTGATTAGTAAAATTATAGTGCTAGACTGCTAGTATAATACTTATTCTAACACATCACTTTTTAACATTTAATTTGTTATTGGATGCACATAAGTCTCATTATTTTGAAATTGGCCCCAACATAAATTTGTAAGACCTACTTACTAGTTACTACTACACATATTTCATTCGATAATAGAGTAAGTTTTGCAAATATAGTGTTAGGCACTACTCAAGATGCTAAAATCTAATCTCCAATTTTATAGGTAATTAATAACATTTTTTTGTTATATATGCTATTTTAGTTGGCTTTTATGTCAAAGAAAAAAAGTATAAAAAGTTTTTGCACGTTACATCAATTATAACCATCAAATTATTAAAAACATTTTACTTTTATGTTAATTATTTTAAAAATCACATATATAAAATTGTGATTTGCATAAATGTAAAAATAAAACTCTTAACTAATATATACATTCATGTTTGAACAGCTTCCGAACTTTGTGGGTATCACATTTGGAACAATTCAGATGGTGTTGTATGCAATATACAGAAAAAACAAGCCTGTAAATGATGAAAAGCTACCAGAACACAAAGAAGATATCAATGACAATCAGCTGCAGATAATAGTGATTCCTGCTCAAAACATGGTTGATGTTGAAACAGATGAGAAAAAAGAAGAGAAACAACAAGAGAAGAAAGAGGAACAAGCAGAACCAAAACCAAGAGAAGGAATTGAACTACAACAACAGAAAGAGGGTTGATATGTTTGATGAATTGAAGGGATACATACATACATACTTGTGCACATGTAATGTTTCTGTTTCTATATATTTCCCTCTGCTCCCATGTGTGTTGTTCAAATTCATGTAAAATCATATATGTGGGGGTAGAGATGTCAATTGATATAGTGTGGTTAGTTTTATGTTTTATATATGTAATTTCTGTTTAAGCATCAACCGAAATATTAAAACATCATAGAAATTATATATCGAACTCAATTTTCATTTCAAATATTTTTGGCTCTTTCTAAAATCAAAAATTTTCGTTTGAATATTCATATAAAATCTTTTCTGTTTGAAAAGATCATGCGAAGGTTGAAGTAATTTCCCCGAACTCTAGTAGTTCAATCTTTTCAAGCACAAAAGATCATGCGAAGGTTGAAAAGATCTTGTGTGACATAAATTCCTTAGCTTTTGAGAGATTCTAAGAGGTATATCATCCTGCTTCGGCTTTCGTTGACGGATCTTACCATCCATCATTATATGGGTCATCGTTGCAAAGATGTGCATCCATATAGACAATATGTCTACTGTCTAGACTCCTTTAAAAAATAGTATATCGTCGACATATATATTTTCTCTTTAGTAGTTCAATGGACGGTCGTCCCTCCAGCAAAAAAAGGTACAAATATGAAAACTCCTTTATTTGAATTGTGGAGAATTTATGGAAGAAATTGGTTTTTAAAATTTCAGAAACCACACAATTAGATATAGCCGAAGAGAATATAGTCTTATGGTATGTTGGGGTATGTGACTTTTGGAAGTAAATGTGTTTTTAATAGTGGTGTTTTAGGAAGTTCATGTGTTTTGGCCTTTGGGGGTAGGAGTATAAATGCGGTGTATGAAAATAATGTTTTTGACTAGTAATCTGCTCAAACTAAAAGGTGCAATGTATACAAGTGGGCTCTATATACTTCCACACAGTTTGGGCTGAATCTAACATCTAGGGACTAGGACCCAAAACTTATTTGAGTTACATCACAAATTACATAGCACTCAATTAATTGATTTTACTTGAGTAGTTTATAAGCTTCCATTAAAGATAAATCATTTGAGGGAACACAAATTTGAGTTGTAATTAACTGTCAAACAAATGTGGATAAACAATCCAACCCATAATAATATTGTAAACCATATAATTTTTTTTCTTCTTATTTTCTCAATAAAAGTGTTTTTTTTATATAAACGAAATGATAAGTCGTTGAATTATCTCCCTCACACATACAAAATGTTTATATTTCCAAATATAAAATAGAAGTGCTCGTAGAAATCAAATGAACCTTATAATTGTGTATAAAGTATTTTATATACCCCCTCACACAAAAAGGGCAGATATGATATATCCATAGGCAAAACTCAATAATTCACAAGTAAATCCAAATGCACCATTATTAGTGTTTGGTCAACTTTTATCTCATTATTAGTGGATAATGTATAATTTTATCATAAATTTTAGAATAATTAATTTTTGTCTCAAGTAATTAAAATAAGATGGATCGAGTCTTTCCTATCCTAAACTTATATGATAAAAATCAGGAAGCACTTTAGATTTTAGAAATCCATTCTTCTTCCTTTTTTCTTATCCACTTTTTTTCTTCTAAGCCTTAATATTTTTTTTTTATACGCAAACATTGAGGCAATCCATTCTCCTTTTTATTTTATTTTTAAAAGTAATTTAATGGTTAAAAATTTCATAATTAAGCTAAATAAGTGAAATATCCGAGATTCAAACTGAAATCTCTGTATATATAATACGATATCACTATCTATTGAGTTAAAGTCACGAAAACTAATATGCATTTTAGATATCTATATTTCAACAATAAATCCACAGTTTCTTGCATCATCATTGTTCAAAAAATTAAAGGTAAACCTGATCTTGTCTTCAACTTTTTCATCCCTTTTAGCTATTGCCATGATAATTCTTTTGTAATAAAAATGTGTCCTACCTCTGAGGAGATTACATTTATTAAATCTTGTGTAGGAGCCACCTGAAATTGCTTTTTCACATGCTTCATATCCAAAGCAGTGGGGAATATACAGACTTCTCCTATTCACTTTGTCATGGCCATATGTAAAACACACAAAAAAAGTCTAACTTTTTTCTGTTAGATTATTGTATCCATGCACTAGTTCTTAATATCATATCCCTTTTTCATTATTGGATCGACTAAAAATTATTCTTACGTCATGAAAAATAATTTCTGAAATGAGATCAATGACCCATCTTCTCTTTTCCTCAATTTATTTTGAGGGTCTAGAGGTAACCTCATCACTCCTACCAAACAGTACAAATTATTCAGATTTTTTATTAATTTCTAAAATCAATTACAATCTACACTACTTTCCATTGTAGTTGAATTATTGTTAGTTTTTTTACCAATTTTTATTTATGCACCGTACGTGGCTATGCAGATTAATATATAGCCAATGTTATTAAACTTTCGATTTAAATTGTAAACTCGCCCGATTTTATGTGTTCAAGTGTAAAAAATGTATTGATTTGGAGGTAAAAATTTTGGTAAACATGTGTAAAAATTGATTTTAAACGAGTTAACTTGTAGTAAAATCGGATAAAATCAAAATAAAATTGAATTAATTTAATTTAATTTCATCCGATTTTAAAGAAATGAATACTTTTTTTTTAGTCTCGTAAATACAACTATGTTGGTAGTGTAAGGTAACATTGTTGACTCAACTGCAATTGTTGGTACTAAAAATTATGCATTTGTTCCGATTTTTAAAGAAATTTAGGTTCAAAATTTCTTTAAAAAAAACATAAAACTTCAAATATCTTACTTTTCTTTTTAATCTTAATTTATGTTTACCGACTACCATGTGTTTTATAATGGTTACGAGGTTAAATATCTAACTACATACACAATAATATTCCTAGCTTTTATGCAAAGGTGGTGGAGAGAATATATATATATAAAAATGGTGATATGGATAAGAGATTGGTTCACTTTTTGCAACAATATACAATATGCCTTTTTCTTTGATATGGAAATACGAATACGAAATTACTACAATAGTGGAATATTACCTATTACTAATTGTCACAAAACTCCAACTTCAAACCGTGACACATGAATTGAGTGTTACTATTAGTAGTAGTAGCATAGTAGTAGTGTGCATTGCGGCTGAGATACCTATAGTTGGTCAAATTGCAAAAGTGTTGTTCTTGTTTAAGCAAGACAGCATATTCTCCATCATAAAAATTAACTTACTTATCCACCGTTCATTTACTCCTTTATTCCAAACGAGTTAAGATCATAACCATTAAATGCGATTACACATCAAAAGGAATACTATAGTTAGTTACCTAGTGCAATGAATTTTACCATTGGATCCTAAGAGTATCTCCCATAACTTCTCTAGAATCATGTATGTCGATGACATATGTTATTGGAGGAAATCGATTGTGGGTTTCATAGACATACATTGTAAATTTTTCTTCGTTGCATTACAGTAAGTGTACAACGGGCTTTTCTTTTAGGCTCTGTTTGGTTAGAAAGAAAGAAAGTAGAAAAGAAGGAAAACACGGAATTCGAATGATGTATATGAATTATAAAATAGTCTAAATACATGCATTTGTTTCCGTGTTTTTCTTCATTCCTACTTTCTTTCCTTCTAACCAAACGAACTTTTAGGATACATTTGGTTTAGGAGTTTTGGAAGGAAGGAGAAGAAAGTTGATATTTTAAATTTTTTATGTTTAGTTTAACCTTTAATTAACTTTCAACTTTTAAGGAATTTAAATTCTAATAATTTAGAACTCAATTAGAATTAGATCACCAGTATAAATCTTGATCAAAGCTTATTTCAGTCATGTTTAAATTTGAGTTTTCTAAAACAATCCACTATTAGATGAAACTTATTAATCACTTTTTTTTTTCTCATTGATGCACTTAATAATATAAGCTCATGTTTTATAGATTTTTTTTCTCAAAAATATTCTTATGTTGTGAAAAGATGACCATTAATTTTGTGTAGATTTTAGTAATTGCTTTTCCTTTTGGGTTCAGCTATCCTGTGTTGTGAGGGCATTGTTTGTTTAAGGCTTATTAAATTGGTGATGGCCTCACACATTTAATTTTGAAAGGAATAATAGTCAACAAAATATAATTAAAATATTAAATGTTTAAACCTGCTTGTTGCCATATTATATCTCACGTGTCAAAAAAATAAAAGGAAAATTACTAGTTTTTTTTTTTTTGACAGAAGGAAAATTACTAGTTAATACTAGTTACTTAACTAATTAAAAAAAGAAAATAATAATTCATCAATGTGATATTTAAATGTGAACTAGCAAGTTTTTTTTTTTTACAAAAACTAGCAAGTTTTTTCTTATCAAAATAAACTTAACTCTGAGCTCATTTTTTTTATCAAACTTAACTCAAACTCATTAATAAAAGGCTTAATTACACTATATTCCTTTAATTTATTTTTTGATTTCGTTTTTGTCTTTTGACTATTAAAAAATTTGTTTTGGTTCCCTTAACTTATTTTTTAATTTCATTTTGGTCTCTTAATTTATTTATTTTGGTTTCGTTTTGGTTTCTTAATTAACATGTTTTTTTGGTTTCGTTTTGGTCGTCCCTTATTTCTTCCTTCGTCAACTACTTTGGTCTTTTTTGGTATGGACCAACACAAAACTAAAAAATAAATTAAGAGACTAAAAAGAAACCATAAAAATAAATTAAGGGACCAAAGCAACAATTTTAATAGTCAATGGACTAAAACAAAACAAAAATTTTAATAGTTAAAAGGATCAAAACAAAATTATAAAGAAAAGTTAAAGGACAAAAAATAACTAGTAAGCCTTAATAAAACAATACTCAATAAAGGAGGAATAATCTCTAAATTATATATTACTTATACCCTAACAAACTTAAGTTAAAAAAATAGAATATAAAGATAGGACAACTAACTACATTAGAAATAATGATACTACTAAACTAGAGACACCTCTAATGTAGGACTTAATGGAATCTTCTTGCCCATGGTAATGGTAAATATTCAGAATCTACATAGAAAGAGTAGTTTAAAGCTTCAATTTGGTTTTGCTTGGCCCATGGTAATGGTAATTTTTAATATAAAAAACACTTTGGAGACAGAGATACTAAAAATGATATGGAAAAGAAACCAATTCATGTTAGGAAAGTGGCATGGCGCATGCCACGGGACGAAGACCAGACCAATAGTACATAAGACATGTGCTATAGTTCCTCATAACTAGTTCACTACAGTAGTACTTTAATCATCTGGCAAATCATCATTTTAGTTTTCTAAAGTATCAATTTTTGTCAAATTATATTTTGAATATTATTTTTTTTTTGGATTAATTATTGAATGTATTTAACTATTTAAGTTATGTTGTCTATACCAAAAAATTTAAGTTACGTTGTAAATATAGTAATAAGTGTTTCATTTATTAATCATAGTTATTCTTAAATCTATTTTTATATAATCAGTTTAACTCTGGGATCTACTTTATGTTAATCAGATTAAATTTTAAAATTATAACAAAAAGACACAAAAAATGTGTTAAAAACCTGATTATTTTTTAAGATTATTATTTATTATGAACATCCCTATTGAAAAATGACATTGAATGATTATTTTTTATATTATTATTTATGAACATCCCTAAAAATGTTCATAGTTCTCAAGATGTAATATGTAATGGATTATTTTTTATATTACTCTCTCCGTCCCAAAATATAAAGGAAAAAAACATCTTTTTTTTGTCGCAAAATATAAGGGAAAAAAATAAATATTTATCTTTCCCAAGTATTAATTTTACTCATTCTCATAAAATTAAATACATATTGCATTTAATTTTTCTTCCCTCTCCTTTTATCAATAAACAACAACCAATAAAAATGTTTTTACATATTTCTATGTAAGTGATGACTTCATGTCATTCTATGTTATTGAGCAATATTCAAGTAAAATTTAAGTGTTTTAGTTGTTTTTAGTCCTTTACTTTAAGAATATCAATAGGATGAGAGTTAACTTGATCCACAAGAAAAGATGAAGCAATTACTAGTGTTTTTCAGCTATGCAGGGCGTGTCACGCATTGTTTTGGCGTGTCACGCATTATTTGCACAATTCTGATGGTTTAACACTGTCTGATGGCGTGTCACGCGGCCTGCTAGGCGTGTCACGCAGATTTCTGCTGTTCTGATGGCGTGTCACGCAGCTCTGTGAGCGTGTCACGAATATTTCACCTGATCCTTGGTCTATAAATAGAGAACTTCATTTCTTTGGCAAGGGTTGGTTGGTTTGGAGATCTAAGTGGTATTGAAGACTTGTGGCTTTGAGTGAAGCTCTTTTCATGGATCAAGAATTCATGAAGATGGTAATTCTTGTAAGCTCTAGTACTATGAGTAGCTAAACCCTTAGAGATTGGGTCTTAGGCAAATTTGGTTGTATTAGATCTTGAACTATGTAATCTCATATTTTGTGTTTCAATGATTATATGATGAGATTTTATTCAATTATTCCTCTATCTTAATGCTTTACATGATTAGGCCAGTTATGTGATGATCTTAATTTGTTGATTGTTTATGAGAATAAGAATCAATGGTGGAACTAGGAATAGTTGTACAATTAACCTTCTCTTTAGAGATTTAAGTTGGTTAATTGGGATTAAAGAGACTAACGTAGAGAAAACCTCACTTAACCATAAATTGAGCTAAGAGATTAGAGAATTGATGGTTAAGGGAGAGAATTATGCTATCAAGAAATTGAGCATGATTAATTTGTTAGTCTAATCATAAAATCTATAGTATAGTTTTGTTGAAACACAAGTGATTACCAAGATTTGATCAATCAAATGAACCAAAGGACCCAATCGTTTTTCATAAATTCAAACTTCCGTTAACAATTGTGTTCGTTGTTTCTTTTATTCAAACTAAATGAACCCCCCCCCCCCCCCCCCCCCATCGTTAATTGTTACCAATAAGTATGAGTTCTATCGCATTGCGTGAATAACACATTCCCTGTGGATTCGATATTTTACTACTTGATGATAAAATTGGTACACTTGCCATAAATTCTTATTAGTAAGTTATTTTAAGAAAAATCACACAAATTCATGGTTTAAATTTTCATGTTTTGGTTTTTTTAATAAGTGTAATTTTTTTTATTTTCCCTTATAATTTGGGACGAAGAGAGTATTATTGATGAACATCCCTATTGAAAAATGGCATTTGAATGTAATAATTATTATTTTTTCTTTTTTCCATTTGTCATTCTTCCACAAAGGGCACACACATAGTTGTAGATGTTCATTTTCAATTTCTGAGCAATTGGGTTGGCTCAAATTCCGAAGTGCCCAATACTTTGGGGCATTAATTAGTTAAAGGAAATTTGTAGGAAAAATTAATTAGTATATACTACCTCCGTTCCAAATTATAAGACCCATTTTGATTAAATGACACTATTCATGTATCTTGTTTTGACCGTATTTTTTTCATAATTTATAGATGTAAATATTAGCATATAAGATCTTGTTTGATTCGTCTTGATGTGTATTTTCAATATATCAAATTTTTATAATTTTTACTAATACACAATTAAAGATATTAATGATCAAAATTGTGCATTGACGAACGTGCAAAGATCAAAATGAGTCTTATAATTTGGGACGGAGGTAATATATAAATTTTAAAATTATTTTATTATATTTTATTCTTTAACAAATACATATATTTGAAGAGTACTTGTTAGATTTTTTCATTACAAATTAAACTACTAAACTAACTCATAATATTAAAAATAATACAAATTAAATAAGTTAAAATTGCAATTAAAATTTATAACAATAAATTCATAAACTCTTAACCTTGACTTTTTATCCTCAACAATCCTATAGAGATAATACATTATACTAGTTAATTGTAGATATATATTTTTTAAATGATCAAGGTTAGTTTGTTAGCTGTTAGTTTATTAGATTAATATATTTTGTTATAAATATAATTTTTTTTTTTACACCAAATATAAATTTTTTTTTTACACCAAATATAAAAGTTTTTTTTTGACGCAATAGTATATACTATTTAACAACGCATAACTAATAATTAACATTTTAAAAAAATTAGTCACAAAATCTATTTCTTTATGAACTTGTATATATGCTAGTCCAATTTTTTTTTGTCAAGAGGTATATGCTACAAAAAAAATTATATATATAACAACTGTTAGAATTTTTTATCCATTTGTTATATAATTTTCAACTCATCACTAATTAATATATTAATCTCTTTGAGGTAATTAAGAAGCAAAGGAAAAATTGGACGGAGCAAGCATATGAAACATTAATAATAATCCGAAAATGGAAGTTTACATCATTCTTCGCATTTTGAAGCTTTTTGGTGGCTGGCTGCCCAATTATTGAAAAGAAAGAAAAAGAAAGACGTTCATAAATAATAATAGTAATATGGACATGCATAAAAGAGTTGTGGAGATTCATTTGCCTGTCGCTAACCATAGTTCACAAAGTAGACCCGGAATCATTGTGTAAATGAAATAAATTAAATATTATTATAAAAGAGAAATATAGCTAGAAATGAAGAGAAAAAAAAAGAGAAAATGTTCCATAAAATATCATAAAAGAGAAAATGTGATTGATATTACGGTAAAAATATATAAATATAGAGATTATTACTTTTGATATTCTTTGGTTACATTTTTTTAGAAAAATATTAGTGAGACTTTAGGTAAAAATATTACGGTAAAAATAGAAATTAATTTGAGAGCAGTAGAGAGTAAAAGTTTCCATTTTGGTCTTAACGCCTTTAATCTTGGAGGGTTCTAACACATGACATTGAGTTACACACCTATAGAAAAGTTTTAACTCATTTTTTCCCATTGTTTACACATATTTGAGATAGTGTCACATGTTAAATGTGAGCATTTTGTCATTTAAAATTTAATTTGAACATTAATTACTTTATTTTATTGTACTGTAAGACTTTAGGCGCCATTTCTTTAAAGTCAACCTCATTGTTAATGTTTAACACTCCTAATCAATCACAAGTAATTTAATGAGTGAATTTAAGATAAATATTGAAATTCATATTCCCTTTGTCCTGAAATATAAAAGAAAATAACCACATTTTTTCTCAAAATATAAGAGAAAAATTATTTTCAAGAATATGTTTTTTCTTATTCTCATAAAATAAATGTAAATTGCATTTAATTTTCCTTCTCTTTTTTTCTCAATAAACAATAATCAATAAAAAATAGTTTTACACCTTCCTATGCAATTTATTTTAAAAAAATCCCACAAAACCATATTTCAAATTTTCATATTTATGTTTTCTTAATAAGTGATATTATTTTTTTCTCTTATAATTTAGAACGAGGGAATACTTTTTTATTTTTGAATACCCAAAAATAATACATTTTTTTTTTGAGATAATAGTTAAGGAAATAAAAGAAATGAAAAAAGTTCAATGTAAAAATATTATTGTTTAATAATTTCAAAGCATTAAAATATTATTTTTAATATTATATTATTATTTTTATATTCTTAACCATTATCTCAGATGTACTATTTAACATTTTTCAATATACACCAAATAAATTATGTTTTTTTTGGGTGATTATTGTAATAAAGAGAAGCGTGATTATGCTTCTCTTACCAAATAAATTATGTTGATGGAGATAATTATATAGCAAACGTTTACACAATATAATGATGAATGATGATAAAAATTTTAAAGTAAAAAAAATGAAAATTAATTTGTACAATTTTTTTTGACTTTTACCTGCTGGTTCGTAAAGGAAAAGGACTCTCTATAATTCGTAATTTGGTAGTTCGTACTTTTGCGTAAAGGCTTTCTTATGATTTGGCATGCAACTTTGTGGTCTCTATGGAAAGCTAGAAATGAGGTTGTTTTTGCAAACGGGACTTGGAATTGTAGCGATGTATGGTGGATGAGATAAATGTTTTGAGTGGAAATGGAGTAGGGTTCATCTGAAGATATCGCCATGCTTATTTTATGAATGGTCTTGGGATCCAGTGAGTTGCCTAGCGCGATAGTTGCTAGTGTTGTAGTGTTTTTTTGTAGGTTTTTTTGTGTTTTGGTTGAGTTTGTTTGGTTGTGTCTCTTGATTTCCTTTGTTAAGAGACTGACCCGCTTGTTTGTTTCTTTTTCTTTTGGCTGCCTTTTACTACTTGTTAGGGGCATGCGTTTATAAAATTTTGCTATTCAAAAAAAAAAAGATGCCGGAGAATATAAATGGGTGTAATAAACGATCCCAAAATGGATATTGAGGTAACAACCGTTAACATTTTTAAGGTAAGAAAAACCCATAGAGTTAGAGGAGTAATAAGAGCACCCTGACCCTTTGGAATAGGAATGAGGCAATGAATGGGTAATACAAGTGTATTACCACCTTGTATGAGTTGTATGCCTTTAAACCACTTGGTGGGTGACACATCAGAAAGAAACTTGGTGGGCCCATCATAATTTTTTGTATGTAACTAGTAATAGTACAAGTTACCTTGTGTGAGGGGGGATGTATTTCGAAATGGTTTAAACCAAATGAGGTTAAATAATGCAATAGGGTAAAAAAAAAGTATTTGGATAGTGTCAAAGAAAGCAAATGGCGTTTGGGATGACCAACTGGAAAGTAAGTTTAGTTAGTGTGCTCTAAAATTAAATGTACATCCATTTCCATAAATAAAAAAAATGAAATAAAATTTAAATTTAAAGGTCCATTTGCATTGATGGTTTGCATTTTCGTTTGCAACTTGACCATGCTCAACTAGCACTTTTTGTGCACTATAAATACACACTTATTCTATGCATATCGATTCGTGGAACTTAGAGAAAGAAAGAAAGAAAGAGAGCTTGAATTGAGGGTTTTCACTTTGAGAAAGATATAGAGAGTGTTTGTGTCACAAATATTTTTAACTATATTCCAACTTTCCAATAGTTTTATTATATTCAAGAAATGGCCATGACTCGTGAATCTTGGGCTTTTGTCTTTGGCATAATAGGTAGATACTTGTTACAGCCATAACCCATGGAAATATACCTTTTCATTTATTTATTTTTCATTATGTTTGCACTTATTCCACTTATTTCTCTATCACCCCACCCTCATTCATCATCATTTTTTTTTCTCCTCACTATCATCAACATCACCTCCTAGGTTTATTATCAATTTTTTTTCACCTAGTTTAATTTGTTATGCTTTAACGTTAGCTTTTATTGCCCAATTGTTTTTTTAGGGTAAAATTTTAATTAGCTGTAGAACATGATAATTTGGAACCATAGTACATAAGTAACATCCAAATTTGCATGGCTATATGGAATATTCCTAATTTCAATTTTCAACTAATGATGGTACATCATTAATAAGTGTTTTTCTCAATAAATAATTTTAATTACACAATACACAATAATTTTTCTTTTAATTCTTAAAATCTTAGTACAGCATTTGAAATCAAATATATATCACCACAAAAACAAATCAAATATATATGTAGGCGCTAAAATATTTAAAAGTTGAAATTTGTTAACAAGTGCTAATAGATTTTTTATTTTGTCCTTTTGTTCTTGTTTTACAGGCAACATCATTTCCTTTGCAGTGTTCCTCTCACCATTGTAAGTAACCATTTTTGTTTTCTTGTATATTAAAGTTAAAGCAATGAATATTTGCTTATTTAATTTGTATACTTTGTTTGCAGGCCAACTTTTTACATAATCTTCAAGAAGAAATCTGCTGATGGATTTCAAGCACTTCCATATGTTGTTGCCCTTTTCAGTGCAATGCTTTGGATTTACTATGCATTTGTGAAAAGAGACTCAGCTCTTCTTCTCATCACCATTAACACTTTTGGAATTATTGTTGAATCTGCTTATCTCATAATCTTCCTCATTTATGCCTCAAAGAAGTCTAGGGTACATACCTATATTTCTTTTAATCCATCTCATACATAAGTTTAATTATAATATTTAAAAAAAAATATTGCTTAATAATTTTTAAAGAAATTTTTTTTACTATAAATTTTAAAATTATACTAATTATTTTTTTTCTTACAGCTTTCAACCATAAAACTACTTCTCTTGCTGAATGTGTTTGGGTTTGGAGCCATGCTTCTATCAACTCTCTATCTCTCAAAGGGAGCAAAACGTCTTGCAATCATAGGATGGATTTGTTTGGTTTTCAACATAAGTGTATTTGCTGCACCTCTCTTTGTCATTGTAAGAATAATTAATTTGTGCATTATTTATTTAATTAGAGATTTAACATTTTACTTATATCCAATTATTAATTACATGAACAAGGGATGATTATTAATAATTAACTTGTTGTGATCATTTCAATAATGCAGAGTAAAGTCATAAGAACGAGGAGTGTCGAATATATGCCATTTTTCTTGTCCTTCTTCTTAACCATCAATGCTGTTATGTGGTTCTTCTATGGTCTTCTCCTCAGGGATTATTATGTTGCTGTAAGTTCAATATTCATATTCACAACAACAACAAAAAAATATTCACTTTTTCCATTTCTTTGTTTGGAAGATATCACTTTAACTTTATATTTGATAATGTTGATATAATTTTGGAAAAAATAAATTAAATGTTTTTGTGCTCCATTAATTTGGAGTTTCCATGAAAAGAAAAAATCTAAGTGCTATATGGACCCCCCTCCTCCCAATTAGAAAACTTTACATATAGGACAAGTTATTAATTGAATTTTTTCTTCTTTTGAATAAACAAGAGTATTTGATTAATAAAAGATGAGTACTTAATTAATGTTTACATTTTTGGGTCATGCAGCTACCAAATACACTTGGATTTGTGTTTGGCATAATTCAGATGGCTGTGTATTTGATATATAGAAATGCTACACCAGTGATAGAGCCACCAATGAAGGGTCAAGAATTGAGTGGTGGACATATAGTTGATGTTGTGAAGATTGGAAATGAGACCAATTATGCGGGAGGTGCCGTTAGCAAAGTCTGATTTGACCAATTGAGAGTATATATTTGAAGAGCAACAAAAAAAAACAAGGGATCCATGACCAAAAAAATAAAAATTGAAAAGAAAAAAAATTAACCTAAAAATTTCAATTTCATGTAATATTGTATAAGTGTTTAGTTTTATTATTAATGTAATTAAGGTGTGGTTTAAATTTGGTGCAATTGTTGGGGCCGTAAAAGCAAGACATTGCAATACTTATTCCTAAGCTTTGGCCATGTAATATCACTCTCATAATTGTACTACTACGTGTAAACGTAGTATATTATTCTCTTCTCTTAGTGTATCTCAGTCAAACTCATTTTAAGTTCACTTTCTTTGTATACGTAATCAATGTTCCAATATAATATTAATGAAAATGAATTGTTTTAGTAATTTGATGTCTAGTTCTATACAATGATAGTATAATTAATAGCTATACTTTATTTTTGAATTTATAATTTAATCATTGCTATCTTTATAACAAATCATTTGATCGAGTTAAAAGACATCGAGGACCGATTGGTCCAACGTATTTAGAGATTTAAAGTAAAATTTAAAATGAGATTTTTATGTAAAAAAAAACTATGAACGCCTCCAATTTCATTCAAACTTGCAATTTCCAATTAATATTTGGCCCTAACAAATAGAGATGACATTATGCAAGTATTAACTATTAATACCAAATAAAAAAAAATCATAGTTCAAACTATGAAAATTGACACAATTATATTTTTTATTTTTTTTAATCGCAAAATTTATTTATTACCCCATAACAAGATGTGAAGGGGCTTGCAAGAAATCATACAACAATGAAGTAGGGATGTGTATCAACGTAAAAAACTTATGCTAGTTGCTAAAGAGATCAAATCATCTCTATAATTAAAAAAAATCAAAAGTGAATCCATGATATGAAG
Organism: Trifolium dubium; assembly: GCA_951804385.1. NCBI lineage: Eukaryota > Viridiplantae > Streptophyta > Magnoliopsida > Fabales > Fabaceae > Trifolium > Trifolium dubium. Next base: position 3,072,596 of record OX638075.1, on the reverse strand, counting down.
GTGAAGGGATGTGTATATTATATATGTTCTTTGCTTTTTCATATGTCATATACAAGGGGACAGATAAGCCCTCTCTAAAAGTGCTTCATTTTAAAAACAATTCATATTCATCTTGATAACGGCATCATTCTAATTACAAGACAAAAATACCGGACACTATATGATTAAAGGATACTAATCTAATCCGATCCAGTCAAATCCCATGATCCATCGATTACACAAAAGGAAAAGTGTTAAGATAATGCAATGCTAATAATTATAGTACGTTCATTTAGATTTATATATACTACATACTATGTAGATTATATTGATTTCGTCAAAAAAACAAATACTATGTAGATTGACTCTTAATAAAAATTTATTTACGAACATTTGCTCAAAATATCAACCATTAATTGAGACATAATATATATGTATAAGCCAAAGTCAAAACAGAATAAAAAGTGCTTAAACGTGAAAGTGAATTGTTCAAGGCCAAGGAGCCCACATGTTTATTTGTCTTTTCTCTCCTCACTTCCATTCTTTTTTAATTCCAAAAAAAAAAAAAACACTTTTTCTTATTTTTCACCATTGTCTCATCTACGAGGTACAATAGTTTGTTCTAACTGAAATAGTAAATGTTCCGGATAGTGATTTGAGTACTTGAGTAATTAATTGTACGTGTCTTATGCATTAGTGATTAATTAGGTGCATATATGCACAAACTGGATACAAACAATTTTCTAGGTAGGAAGGTACAAATATTATTTATTATTGCACTTTTTTTAACAATATGATAAACATAATTGAATAATTAACTAGGCTTGATATTTTGTACTATATAAATTATATGAAACCCCACCACTCATATTTTGTGGTAGCCTCAATTGCAAGGTAGACACAACGTACATCTCAAAATAAAAGGCAAATACTACTAAATAGAAAAAGAGCAAAAAGATGACAAAAGTTAGCTAAGATTTGTTTATTTTATTATTTAAGTAAATATATCTCGTATCTGTTGGGTTTGGGCTCCCTTCCTATGTGGAGAAAAGTCCAATATTGTTAGCCCATTATGTCTCACTTATATAAGTGGAGAGTGGTCTTTCTAGGGTTCAAGAGTGAGTAAATTTTGTGAGAGAACAACCTACAAAAAGAGAGAAAAGAAGAGAGAAATCTGCTCTCGGTTTTGACACAGCAGTCCCACTAAAACATCGATTCCCGATTCGTTAACCGTTGGATTTCGCTCAAATTTGGAGGGCAGGTTCGCAGCTCCAGAGGCTATCTTTTTGACCGTTGGATCGTCGAAACGAGGTCTGGTTAGTGAGATATTCTGTTCGCAATACAGCAGGTTTTTGGGGAAATTTTCATCTTCTTGTTCTTGTTTTGTTAGCACTTGTGTTTTGTTGTTGATTGGTTGTTAGCACTTGTTTGTGCATCACTTTGAGACTCTCTTGTAACCTTATTTGATTATAGTGGAGCTATTTCTTTGGTCTAGACGACCCGTGGTTTTTTACTCTCACATTGAGGGTTTTCCACGTTAAAACTCCGGTGTTCGATTGTGCTTTTACCTTGTTATATTTGCTGTCATATATTTGTTGATTGATCTTCATAGGTTCTTACAAGTTTGGGGAATTATATTTCCGCTGCATATTGCTCTGTTATCGTTATTGTGTGTGAATTCCCCATCAGAGTGGCATCAGAGCTCTTGGTTAAGGGCAATTTTACTTGTTTGAATGATGGAGTCAAATACAAATGTGAAGATGGTTTGCTTGAATGGTTCTAATTACCATTTGTGGAAGGGCAAGATGAAAGATTTACTATTTGTGAAGAAATTGCATTTACCGGTATTTAGTTCCACAAAGCCGGATTCTATATCTGATGAAGAATGGGAGTTTGAGCACTTACAGGTTTGTGGTTTTATTCGGCAATATGTAGAAGATAATGTTTATAATCATATTGCTAATGAGACACATGCAAAGACTTTGTGGGAGAAGATAGAATCTTTGTATGCCTCTAAATCAGGGAATAATAAATTGTTCTTGTTGAATAGCTTCATAAGTTTGAAGTATAAGGAGGGTAATTCTATTTCAGACCACTTGAGTGAATTTCAAGGGCTCCTTGATCAGATGTCAGGAATGGGTATCAAGTTTGAGGATGAACTGTTGGGACTATTTCTATTGCTATCTTTACCAGAGTCTTGGGAGACGTTTCGGGTTTCTATTACAAGTTCTGCTCCTAAAGGTGTTGTTTCATTGGAAACAGCTAAGGGTGGTATTCTTAATGAGGAGATGAGAAGGAAGGCACAGGGTACTTCATCTCATTCTGAGGTACTTGTCACTGAAAATAGGGGGAGAAGTCAGAAAAAAGAACCGAATGGTGGTAGAGAGAATAGCAGAAGCAAGTCTAAAGGGCGATACAAAAATGTAGAGTGTAATTATTGTCACAAACCTGGACACATACAAAAGTATTGCTTTCAGTGGAAAAAGGAGAACAAAGGCAAGAAGGGTAAGCACAAACAAAAGGATCATGATGATGATCGTGTTACTACTGCTACTAGTGATGATCTTGTTATTCTCCGTGATCATGAGTCTCTTAATCTTGTATCGGATGAGAGTATGTGGATTGTTGACAGTGGTGCTACATTGCATGTTACACCAAGGAAGGAGTTCTTCACATCTTATACTTCTGGTGACTTTGGAGTGTTGAAGATGGGTAATGATGGTGTATCTAAGGTTATCGGTGTTGGTGATGTTTGCTTGCAAACCAACATGGGAATGCAATTGTTGCTTAAAGATGTCAAACATGCTCCTGATGTCCGCTTTAATTTGATCTCTGTGCATTTACTTGATGATTGTGGTTATGATAATCACTTTGGTTCTGGAAAGTGGAAACTCAGTAAAGGTAATTTGATTGTGGCTAGAGGGGAGAAAAATTCTAAATTGTATTGGACAAAAGCTTTGGTTACTAGAGACAGTGTGAATGCTATCGACATGGAAGCATCTTTGTGGCACCGAAGGCTTAGTCATATTAGTGAAAAAGGGCTGAATGTTTTAGCCAAAAAGAATGTGCTTCCTGGATTGAAGAATGCAGATTTGGAGAAATGTTCTCATTGCATGGCTGGTAAACAAACTAGAGTATCCTTCAAGAAGCATCCTCCCTCAAGAAAGCCAGAGTTACTTCAGTTGGTGCATTCTGATGTTTGTGGACCTTTAAAGGTAAAATCCTTTAGTGGTGCACTTTATTTTGTTACTTTTATTGATGATTGTTCCAGAAAGTTATGGGTATATGTTTTGAAGACAAAAGACCAAGTGTTGGAAAAATTCAAAGAATTCCATGCTTTGGTTGAGAGACAGACAGGCAAGAAGCTGAAATGTGTTCGTTCTGATAATGGTGGTGAGTACTGTGGTCCATTTGATATCTATTGCAAGCAGCATGGTATTTCACATGAAAAGACTCCTCCTAAAACTCCTCAGTTGAATGGTTTAGCAGAGAGGATGAATCGAACACTTGTTGAGAGAGTTAGGTGTATGCTCTCTGAAGCTAAGTTGCCTAATCATTATTGGGGTGAGGCACTGTACACGGCGGTGCATGTTATTAATCTTACTCCTACTGTTGCTTTGAACAGTGAAGTTCCAGATAAAGTTTGGTTTGGTAAGAATGTCAAATATGATCATTTGAGAGTCTTTGGTTGTAAGGCTTTTGTGCATGTTCCAAAGGATGAAAGATCCAAATTGGATGCAAAGTCGAAACAATGTATCTTCATCGGCTATGGGCAGGATGAATTTGGATACAAGTTGTATGATCCTATAGGGAAGAAGGTTATCAGAAGCCGTGATGTTGTATTCATGGAAGACCAAACTATTGAAGACATTGATAAGGTGGAGAAGACTACACCCAAGAAAGATATTAGTTTGTCTAATGTTGAGCCAGTTCGGTTACCTGTTCAAAATTTGGATACTATTGGTGGTGATGTTCAAAATGATGAACCACATGATTATGTTGATGATCAACAACTTGGAGAAGAGTTAAATATTCCAGCTGATAATGATGATGAGAATAATATAGAAGATGAGAATCTCGGTGAAGCTCCAGAATCACCTCAAGTTCAACTTAGGAGGTCCAACAGACAGAGACAACCTTCTACAAGGTATAATTCTGATGAGTATGTGACTTTGACTGATGAGGGTGAACCTGAGTATTTTCAAGAAGCCATGGAAAGTGATGAAAATCAAAAGTGGTTGGATGCGATGCAAGATGAGATGAAATCATTGCATGATAATCACACTTATGATTTAGTGAAATTGCCTAAAGGCAAGAGGGCTTTGGAAAATAGGTGGATATATAGAGTTAAACATGAGAGTAACTCTGAGTCTCCAAGGTATAAAGCCAGATTGGTTGTGAAAGGTTTCCGTCAAAGAAAGGGTGTTGACTTTAATGAGATTTTCTCACCTGTTGTGAAGATGTCATCTATTAGAACCGTGTTGAGTTTGGCTGCTACTCTTGATCTAGAGGTTGAGCAAATGGATGTGAAAACAGCTTTCCTTCATGGTGATTTGGAGGAAGAGATCTATATGAAGCAACCCGATGGTTTTCAAGTGAAAGGCAAAGAAGACTATGTCTGTAGACTGAGAAAGAGTCTGTATGGGTTGAAGCAAGCTCCAAGGCAGTGGTACAAGAAGTTTGAGTCTGTTATGTGTGATCAAGGATACAAGAAGACTACTTCAGATCATTGTGTCTTTGTTAGAAGATTTTCTAACGATGACTTCATTATCCTGTTGTTATATGTTGATGATATGCTTATTGTTGGGAAAAATATTTCTAACATTGACGGGTTAAAGAATCAATTGGGCGAGTCATTTGCCATGAAAGACATGGGAGCTGCTAAACAAATTCTTGGCATAAGAATCATGCGTGACAGAAAGGAGAAGAAACTTTGGATATCACAAGAACAGTATATCAAAAGAGTGTTGCAGAGATTCCAGATGGAAAATTCTAAGGCGGTAAGAACTCCTCTTGCTACTCATTTCAAATTGAGTTCTAAACAAAGTCCTTCAAGTGAAGATGAAAAGATTGACATGAAACGTGTTCCTTATGCGTCTGCTGTGGGTAGTTTGATGTATGCTATGGTGTGTACAAGACCAGATATTGCACATGCTGTTGGTACAGTCAGTAGATTTTTGTCAAATCCAGGTAGAGAACATTGGAATGCTGTAAAATGGGTTTTGAGGTATCTTCGTGGTACTACTTGTATGAGGCTTTGCTTTGGAGGAGATAAGCCTACTTTAGTGGGGTATTCTGACTCAGATATGGCTGGTGACATTGATTCTAGAAAGTCTACTTCAGGTTACATGATTAAGTTTGCAGGGGGAGCTGTTGCTTGGCAGTCTAGATTGCAAAAATGTGTAGCATTGTCTACTACAGAGGCAGAGTTCATTGCCATTACCGAAGCATGCAAAGAGTTGTTATGGTTGAAGAAATTTTTGCAGGAGCTTGGTTTTGTTCAAGACAAATATGTGTTATTTGTTGATAGTCAGAGTGCTATTCATCTTGGTAAGAATCCAACTTTTCATGGTAGGTCCAAACACATTGATGTGAGGTATCATTGGATACGTGATGTTTTGGATGCTAAGTTGTTGGAGTTAGCTAAAGTTCATACTGATGATAATGGGTCCGATATGATGACCAAAGCTTTGCCAAGAGGGAAGTTTGAAGCATGTTGTGATATCGCCGGTTTGGCGATTTCCTCCACATAGTTGTGAGGGGGAGATTTGTTGGGTTTGGGCTCCCTTCCTATGTGGAGAAAAGTCCAATATTGTTAGCCCATTATGTCTCACTTATATAAGTGGAGAGTGGTCTTTCTAGGGTTCAAGAGTGAGTAAATTTTGTGAGAGAACAACCTACAAAAAGAGAGAAAAGAAGAGAGAAATCTGCTCTCGGTTTTGACACAGCAGTCCCACTAAAACATCGATTCCCGATTCGTTAACCGTTGGATTTCGCTCAAATTTGGAGGGCAGGTTCGCAGCTCCAGAGGCTATCTTTTTGACCGTTGGATCGTCGAAACGAGGTCTGGTTAGTGAGATATTCTGTTCGCAATACAGCAGGTTTTTGGGGAAATTTTCATCTTCTTGTTCTTGTTTTGTTAGCACTTGTGTTTTGTTGTTGATTGGTTGTTAGCACTTGTTTGTGCATCACTTTGAGACTCTCTTGTAACCTTATTTGATTATAGTGGAGCTATTTCTTTGGTCTAGACGACCCGTGGTTTTTTACTCTCACATTGAGGGTTTTCCACGTTAAAACTCCGGTGTTCGATTGTGCTTTTACCTTGTTATATTTGCTGTCATATATTTGTTGATTGATCTTCATAGGTTCTTACAAGTTTGGGGAATTATATTTCCGCTGCATATTGCTCTGTTATCGTTATTGTGTGTGAATTCCCCATCAGTATCAACTCTTCCATAGAGGAAAAGCTTGATCAACCTTTTATGTATGTGTTGTTAATTCGTTTTGTGCTTTTAATCAAATGTCGCGTTCTGATCTAGAGACGAAAATGATGAGTGATTTGTTTCAAATGGTTCAAATATTTTGATTATTAATGTATTTATATTTTGGAAGATAATAACCTCTCAATTAATAAAGAGAAACAAACGGTAGGCAGAGGAAAATGCACTAACTAAAATAAAAAAACGTGATATTACGAAAGAATGGGCCAACGCACAATAGGACATTATAGGATGAGTATGCGTCTCAAGATAAGCATTTGAAGGCTTTACGCAAATAAGTGAGCCAAATGGTTGTTCTATAAAGTTGCCTATGATTGTGTTGAAAGATAACATTGCCATGCATGCACAATACTTGGTTGGCTTGTTCCCATGTTATTTCAATCCTAGAACGGATGTGCCACCATGCATAGCATAGCTAGATTAGATAAGGGGTGATGTAATAAACCACTTGTTAGGGTGTACCTTTAAAGACTCTATATTAGATTAATTAGTCAATTGAATGATTTAAAATATTAATTTGGGTTGTATTATATTATATGAATTTCTAATGATTAGTTGGAAATTGGAATGTTTTTTTATTAGTTTGTCTTTACACCTAAAAAAATGAAGTTATTAGTTAGGAACAACAACAACATTAATCGAATTTTTTTATCAAAAACAACAATAATGGAATTCAAGATCAACTGAATCGTTTATAGTCAACTGAAGATTAGCCGAAACAATAACAACTGAATACGAGAGAAGCAAGCCGTTCTCAAATTCATATAAGTTTACAAAGATTGTGGAAGTGTTAGAATCAATCGAAACGAAGTGAAATATGACAACTACCATTTTACTTGTATTATATTCCAAGTTTACAACATAACTAAAACAATTATTTACAAGGTCACAAGTTCCAATAGGAATGATGCATACGTGCATAGTAAAAATAGAAATATGGGGAAACAAGTTAATTGTGAAAAAAAAATTCATCCGTTGAAAAATCACATGCTACACGCAAAATAGTCGAACAAAAATAAATTATGTAGGTTGAGATATTTCTGTCCAAGATTAGTTTGCCTATAAATATTGCACTTGTATATTTTATTTGACACACCCAATCAATCAAACAAGTTTATTTTTACAAATTTACACCACATCAAGAAATCAGTTAAAATGAAGGGGAAAAAAACAAATGTCAACAAGAACAAATATGATAATTAAATATACACAGTTTGTACCTATTCACTCTCTCTTAAAATCATAATAGAGTAATATATAGTCAACTATCCGACTTTATTTTCTTTTATTGCTTTATATCAATGTCAATTAAATGATTTTGTGTATCGTGTGCAAATAAAATAATTATGCATCATATATAATATTTTTCATCGTTTGATTAATAAATCGCATTATATTTTATTTAAATAAATAGTTAAAATTATTAATCTTACTATAAAAATTAATTTGTTTATACATGCGATATCAAACTTGGATCATCAAAGAAGAACTTTATTGGATTAAATCAATACATTAACCTTATTAAGACATTGGGTTAGCAAAAATTTTCACTACTTCTTTCTTTCCAAATTATAAGTACTCTTTAAAAAAAAAAATTGCAAATGTCGACCTCCTAGATATGAATATGATTCCCCATTGATTAGTTTCTTGCTTTATTATATACACGTACATTTTAGTGGCTAACATCAAATGTATTAGCCAATGATTGCCTCATAATGGTGTCCTAGATATATGTATGATTTGATTAGTATTGCTATCATATGGTTGATTTGATTTATGGGTGACTGGTGCTGTACCTTGTGTCATGCATCAACTTTGTGGTGGACCTTGCTTAGATCATTCTTTAATTCAATCATATCTTACTCTTCATACCTTTTTATTGTCTTTTCCCCTGTTAATAACGATTAATCAGTTAGTTGTACATTACCAAAAAATTATCTTAATACGTGTTCTATTCAACTCTATCATTTTGTGCCACATGTACTTATTAGAGATTTTATGCTCCCCTGTCTTAATTTGTTACCAGAATGGTAGTACAATTTAGTCCGCAAATTATAACTTGATACAGACAGTGCGTATCGATCAAATTGTCTACCTTCAGAAAAACATTAATTGAATGTGTAATTAGATTTTTTTTCTTCTTTTTCTTAATGACAGATTATAATTTGATATACTACTAGGTCAGTCCAATTCACTCTACTTTTTAATATGACATAAAAATTTAGACGCTTTTAATAAATATGAACATGAAATTGATTTACATAGACAATACATTTTCTTTAAATTTTCTAATTTTTGTGTATATTTTCCATATCTAGATCAAACACAAACAAGTATACATATAAAAACAATTGGACGCACTCATACAAAAATAGGAGTACTTATATTTATATCAACTATCATTTCTTTTTTTTTTTCTTCTCAAAATTAGTTTTATAATATGATTTTATTTTATTTTTGGCTAACTAACCCATTATCATATATGCTCTTAAACATATATAAAGCAATGGGTTCCAACCCACTCACAATATTGATGGTACTGGTGGCGATGGACTAATCTACATATGTTAATTCTAGATAGGTTTAGGGTTTAAGGTTAAAGAATCAAATCTCAATTGTGTGAAATCAAACACTTATTTTAAATTCTAGATAGGTTTAAATAGCATGCTAGAGATTGTATGTTCATTCATCAACTTCATTGTAAACAAATGAAAAATACTTATTTTAAATTAAAAACTCTAATGATTATGTTATAATCAACAAATTAAGAAGAGCTTATAATTTATTAAGTATATAATAATAGATGCAATAATATTCACCCTTTCTCTTGATAATATGGAATTCTATTACCGCCCAAATTCTCCAAAGAACATCACTACTCACTAGTCCAAACCCTTCCTCCACTACTTTTGGTTACCTCCCTCAACAACCTAACAATAACGTTAATTATTGCGAGACACAAATGACGTCTAGCGTCTCTGATATTATGTTAAATAGGTTTAAATTTTATTATCTCAAAAGTTAGTTCAAAAGATAAGGGTGCTCAAACACAATTGTACACTCAACAATAACTTAAAAATCTAAACAATGTAAGACTGAAAACAATTTTGACACTGACATGTATAAAAAAGGGTAAATAGATCCAATTACACTTCAAAAAACAAAGTTTTAGTAATTAATTACTTAGATACTTAATTATTTTTGAGAAAATAAAGAAATCTATGTAAGGAAAAATTGTCTTTATCTTACTTCCTCTTATGCGCCCACTTTTGAGTTCAAGTTCTTTACTAAATTTGATTTTAACTTATAGCTTGTAGTATTGAATAAGTGCTCAATATCAATTTGTTTGCCGAATACAACAACTTTCAAATATAAGCTGACTACGCTGCAAGCAAATGAATTCTTTTTATGTTAAGCCTTACATACAACATTTTGTCATGATTATATAAGGTTGTGCAACATCGTCACGTAATTAACATGATGCAATATTTGTTACTCCGTACTTGACTAGAAACCCAATAAATGGAGCTTTTCCTCCTTCAAAAATGGTCCATACTACTCTAGAATGGAGACATCTGTTAAAACATACCTTAATCAAGTTAGCTTGGATAACATAATTTTGCTTGTTCTATGTTAATATATCTATTCACGCCAATTATGTCGGCAAATACAAAGCTTATTCACGTTTTACTCACTGTCTTTTTATTTGATAAAAAAACTGTTTTTAAAAGTATGTTTGATTTGTAAAATGTAAAAATTGAAACGAACAATGTAGGATAGAACAACATAATATAAAATTTTAATTTATTGATCGAGTTATTTGTTGTTTTGTATGATATAATTAGACAACTTTAAAGTTTTGTTGTGGTGTTGTGATGAACAAAAATTTCAACTATTCCTTACCCTCTATTTTTTCTGGTATCATGAACAATTTTACAATCGTACAAAGCACAATTGAAATTGTTGTCTCATATTTTTTAGCATATTAAACATATTTAAAATATAAGTTCTTTTTAAAATTACTAGATATATTTATTGTTTGTTCTTTTTTCAAATTTCTACTATCACAACATATCTTTGTGATATAAAAGTATAAGATTAATTATATACACATTTAAAGAATATTTTAGGTATATATATTTATAAAATGGACACATTAACTTATTGTCAAAAAAAAACTATACTACTAACTTTTTTTAACAAAAATAATTTAATTTTTTGATTTTCACTTTCTGATGTTTAGGGAAAGGGTCTCTTATAATTCAGAGTTCGAAACAAATCAAATTCTAATTTAAAGTGGTTTCAATCTCCTATTAAATACAATTGCGGAGATCGAATTGCGACTCTCTTTACCAAATTTAAACATTTGTTATAAAAATATAAAATATTTTTATTTAGATAGGAGAAGTAATCAACAATAAATGTTGTTTGAACACAAAGAGTTAACATGCATAAACTAATAAAACAAGCATGTAGTATCTTTAAATTGGAATTTAACATTTGGTCACTCCTATACAATTCCCCTAGCCCAAGATTAAAAAGCAACCACAAAAAACTAAAGAATATTGGGTTAAAAGAAGAATAAGGACCATTTTGTTCTGTATCCCATGAATATATGAGTGGAACACGATATGAGATGGTTCGGCCAGCAATGGTCAATTCCAAGCACTCCATTTGTAAGGCAGGGTTTGATTGCCGCTTCTTCTTATCTTATAAAGGTAGCTGTGTGGGGCGTGGCTCATTCTTTCTAAAATAATTAGTGTAGAGCTTGGGATTGAGAATATAATCATGATTAAAACATTACTAGTATTAAATTAATGAAAATGAAAATTACTAATAACTTGTCAAAATATTTGAAAAAAAGAATTGTAAGAAAAACTTGGAGCGCAGTAGGAAGGTTACCAGAGTATCGATATCTTTTTTTTTTAACAATATATATATATATATATAATCAGATCTTCGCATAAGACGAACAAAGATTGATAAAAAAGAAAATAAAAAATAAAAATGTCGTATATAAACGGAACACCAATGAAAAATATCAAAATACACACCACGTGAAAGATGTCAATTTTTAATTTCATTTTTAAAAAGACACCAAAGTTTGGGTATGACGTACCTATATTCATACTGACTCTATTTTATGAGTTACGGTACCTATCTATATTCGTAATATGCGGATTTTTATCCAATCCATCGACAAAAAAAAATTATTCCTTAAATTTATGTCCAATTGTGATCCTAATTGTGAACAAAACAGGTAACAAATGAGAAAATTAACGATAACAGCGCTAAAAGTATCAGTTATTGGACAAATTCAAACATTCCTCAAAATTTGCCAAATCTAGCGACAAGAAATAAAATCTGAAAATGAATTGTATTTTAGAATATCAACCATCCAAAAAATAAGATCAACTATTGCTCTGTATCGATTAAAAACAACAAGTCTTAATTGAACTAATTAGGACATTGAGTAGGCCAATGAAACTGCTCCATGCTGCCACTTTGTGGTGCCAAAATGTTAAAGTTTGATTCAACATCAACTGTGGATAAGACATTATTGAAGTTTGATTCATCTTCAAATTCTGGACTTTTGAGTTTATGACAAGCAATTTGAGTTTGAATTTTGGCCAGCTCAATTTCTGTATCATGGATTTGTTCATACAATTTAGAGATAACCCCAACACATCCATAAACAGGATCTTGAATCCTACATTTTGCTTCTAAATACAAAGTATTTGCAGCTTGTTCTCTTACATAGTGAGGTAATTCCTGCAACATTAACATTCAACATGTAAAAAATTTACATAACACATAACAACATTGTTTTCAACTTTAATGTGACATTGATTCATTTAAAAAAAAAAAGATTCATTAGAAAAATATTATTAAAAATACCTGAAGCATTTTTCCCACATTGCTACCACCATAGACTTGGCGAACAGAAGCATATCTTTGAGGATCATTAGGAGGGAAATATGGAGAGAAAATGCAATCAGAAGGACACCTTCTTCTTTGATTCTTGCAAGCTGCACATCTACCATAAGTCATGATGTTAAAATCAAATCCTTTGTATAAAAAGAAATCTATATTTTTGCTCTTGTAAAGAAGAAGAAAATCTTGTACAAAATTTGATCAATTTATTTGCCAAGAGAAGAATATTTGTATTGTACGGAGCATAGTTACTAAGTTAAATTAGGAAATAGTAACGGCTATATTGTAATGTCGTAGAAGGAATGTTTTGTTAGTAAGAGTATGTAATGTAATGTAATTCCTAGAGGGACATGGATCAAGGCAATAAGCAATAAGTTTGTATTAGAAATTAGTAATAATAAAGGCAAAAACCTATTAAATACTTGTTTTGACACCATATTTTGTATTTCTTCTAATAAATTTTAAATTTGGCCACCTCAAAACTTCATCACAAAACTACTCATGTGACTAATTTTTATTATATTCATAATTCATCGAAGACAATCTAAAACAATTATATATTATGTACATACACAAACACACACAACATCAAACAAAACACATTATTAAATATATATGTATAATAGTTGTACATCGATAAAGTATACTAATTAAACTCTTCATATTATTATAAAAATTATATAAAGACGTTCAAAAAACTTAATTCAATTGGCAGAAAATGGCAAGTTAAACTAACTATTACCTACTTAGGTATTTCTCTAGACAAATCTATAATTAAGAATTCATTTTTCAAAAGTTAAATTTAAATAAACACCAAAATTGTTGCGAATTTAAAAATTAATTACTACATTTTTAATCAATTTTATTTTTGTTACAAAATTGCCATTAAATATTTAAAAATACATAAATAAAATATTGAAAATAAAATTTTAAATAAATCTAGATAACAAATATAAATTTTATTTATTTTTGGTTTTCACGCTCTATTTCCTAGGGTAAGGGGGCCATAGTAATCCAGAGTTTGACCGCGAAGTAAGTAAAATCTGATCAAGAAATTGTTCCACTCAAAAATCGAACTCATATTCTCCCAAAATTCGTTTGAAGCTCATTAATCACTTGAGGCCAATGACTTGATTAAATAACAAATATTATAAAATAGAAATAAATGATTTTTTTTGACACAGAAATAAAGGATTTAAATATTTGTCAATCAGTGTCATTTGTTAATTGTTATCCACCTTGGGCCAATTCATGTTAACAAATGACTCATTTTCCTTGGGCC